>OZ012643.1:19052824-20252824 GCA_963942575.1 Priocnemis perturbator | reverse complement strand
TCGTGCGAACACTTCGGTGCTATTTACTCGAACGACTTTATCGAGTCTTTAGACGTCCATTGACTTGCATCAGTGCCTTTCGCTCCGGCCCGGAAGTAGTTGACGATTCACAAAAGAGCCGCGATTGTCTTCTCTGCGTCGCGAGATCATCCAGGCGGAAAAAGAGGCAAAATGCGGATTACGGAACTCGACGGAGACTTCTGTGACGTCGTCCAAAAGTGACGGGTAAGAATTCAGAAATTGCATTACGCGATGGGCAAAATCAATGAGATAGTAGAAGAAAGTGAAAAAAAGAGAGCGCAAAGTAAAAGTGTAGAAAAAGAATATAATAAGAAAGGGTGAGAAACAAGGAAGTAATTAAAATTTAAAGAAGCACGAGAGATGGACGCGAGCATCGGGGAAAGAAAGATCAAAAGACGAGCACAGTTATCGTCATTGATAAAGGACAACTCCGACGATACCAAGCGCGCTCAGATAAAGAGAAAATATTGGGCAAGTCGGAAAGTCCCTCGGCTATTTGGTATTGATTAAAGTGGGTAATTCGGGCCGGACTATTTTCAAGTTCCGCCTCAGTTCCACCGCAGGCACACCACCACCACACCTGGATCGGTGTAGAGATCGCTGGCTGAACATTCCCGAAGCCAATGCAATCCTGTGCCGGCGCTAATTACGCCGCGAGTGCCAGGCCCGCCTCGAGATATCGACAACGGTTCGATCTTTCCTTATCAGAATCCATTTTAAATCTTCCGGCAATTAGGAGGTATCCGAGCGAATGCATATCCTGCCGAACGTCTCTCTCGCCCCCGCCTTCTCTCGCGCCATTTTTCACATCTCTCGCCGCACGTTTTTTGCGGTTCATTGTTCGTTCTGCTCCGGCGTCGGATTTATTTATATCGACTTTTTGCTCGCCACGCGATATTTCCTACGAAATTTATCCACCCACCGAGCCGGGTCACTCGCGTACGACTTTTATATCGTATAAACTCCACATTGCGCATATATTATGCTGCGCGAAACGCGAGTCGGTGAATCATTTAATTTACGGACTTCAGCACACGTTACTTGTATAAAGTGGCACGAAAATCATGGGACCGGACGTGAGGTAATTATATTTGGACAGCTGCATTTATTATTTAGTTCTTTATGGAGACACACCTTCGCGCGGATTTCGCTCGTAACACCACAGATTACACGTTACCCCGTAAGTATATCAGGAACGATGGTGCGCGTCGTCTATAAATCGGAACCCAGCGACTAATTCCTCGTAATAATTATAACTGAGTTTATCCCGGAATAAATACCGTTCCCGTGCCCGTTCCCCGTGGCCGCGGGCAACGAAAAACTTTAATCAACACGGCGGGAACGGACGACTTTAATGAAACGGTATCGTTTCGTAGTCGAGGGGTGAACGCGGGGGTGGGCTTGCCGCGGAAATTACGAGAGGCCGCGAATTTCGACGCGTTGGCCGGGCGAGAGCGAAGCGGAACGGATTTAATTTGAATGAAATTTGTAAGAGCCCCGCAGTTCCGCGCCGCACTCGACGGACGAGCATGGACGCGAGAAACTAATCATCGACGAGTCGGTCCGATTAGCGATTCGCTAAAGAGCGCCGGGCACGTGTTTGCGATTAAAATGCAATGTTTACGAAGCGCTTCGGCCAAATATCGGTGGCCCGATATTGAGAATCGTCGAGCTCGTTTTTCGTCCGCCCGATCGTGGTGTGCGCGACCGATTGTAATTTGATTGGACGCGATATGTATAACGATGATGCGTCGGTCGAAAGTAGTGGGTGGGCAAAACTCGAGCGTTCGATCTGCTTTCAGAATGCGAACGTCTGTTTCGAGGCTTCGGCGGACGTTCGAGCGGGGGGAAGCGAATTATGTGACGATGAGTGGGCGTCTGTAAATTTGAAACAATTATCCGGGACGCGATGAAATTCTCGTTATATCCCGACGTCACTTCGGATAATATTTTTGGTGGGATCACGGAATCGAACGAGCGAACGGTATATATACATATGTGTGTATAGGTAGGGAAGAGGAGGAGCACGTGAGAGGTTTCGAAGGCTCGCAATTTTCTCATTAATTGCTGAATTTGGACGAGATTGGGGCCGCCCGCGCCGGCGGGGAAGCGTGGTAAATGAATTAGCCCGCAGCGGTGTAACTTCCATCCCATCCATTTTCGCGTGCGGTAATGCTTTGTCGTGGCGATACTTATCGCCGGCCATTCAAGGATTCGCTAACGCCACCGGACAGCGCGCGCCATTATTCCGCCATTTCTCAGCCGCCCGCTCATACCGTGCCAAATTGCATAGTCTTTCCGTTCGCCTTCCACCCCCGCCCCCTTGCCACCCTCGCCGCCGACGGACGAGAGTGGCTAAAATTCCGTTTCGGATTTTTGCGCGATTTCCAGCTTACGAAATGCCGCCCACGCGAATTGCTTCGAATTCTTCCGACAACTTCGGGCTAAGTTCGAAGAGCAGACGGAAGCAGGAACGCGGTATTTATCTGCGAATATTTATCTTGAGCACGCTCGCGTTGACCGTATCGGCCCGGGGATTTCATGAAAGTGAATTTACATATTTATAGATTTCTGTATCCGCGGCACTGTGAATACGTCCGAGTCATTTCACGGATATGTGCATTTGCGATTTTTATATCGCGGAACGTACGAAGCTGCGGATGTGCAGAAATAGAATGGAATGAATCTTCAGTTTATTTTTTCGCCGACCACTCGCCGCTCCTCATTACAACTTCGGCGAGCAATTTTGTTAGATTCTGATAAGTGGCTGCAGCTGCCCTTTATCTAACCTCACAAATTGACGAACGAATCTGTGGTACACATATCCGCGTATACGTTCGACCGTACACACAGCGCACCGAGAGTTAAGTTTTTCATCGTCTACCAGCGAGATTGATTAGTTCCTGATCCAAGTTTGAACGGTTTAAAAGCACCCGCCACGGCCTCGCCCAGGGTAGGAGAGCGTGATAACGTTGAAGATTAGATTCACGTTCCGAGATTAGACGGGAAGTAGGAAAATTGGTGTCCGGCAGACGGTTCACCGTAAAGCGCATTATCGGGACGACCTTATATACTCGTACACGTTGTCTCGCTTGCCAGCGCCAATCGATATTCAATTTTCTGCCAGATCCTTGTCCGTTAATGCCCTTATCGTCATCGCGCAACAGTCGATTACTCGACACCCCGTTTCTACCCAACCACCCCTCCTCTTCTCCATCCCACCAAGAATCCCATCGGAGGACCTTGACGCCAGACGAGAATAAAAAAAAAGTACAAACGTACGATGCAGCGGCGTTATCCTAATGCGCCGACACGTCACGAATCCATTTCGTTCGATCCATCATTCGAACGCGGCAACTGTCGAATATGGACGCCGGGTGAGTGGAAAAAAATGCAACGACGCGTTCGTGAAAAATGTCTCCTTCCAAGGATTTTTCGTCGTTCTCTTTTTTCCTTCCTTCAAATTTCTTCTTCCCGACTTCTCCTCCCGTGGCCCGACGTTCGATCGTGAAATTTGGACACACCCCGTATGTTTTGCCGTCCCCATTAAACGATAAATAATGGCCGTGCGCGGTAACGCCACGAAGCTCGCGCTGATTAACCGTGTATAATTAAAACGTGATTTCTGGCTCGCGTCGGATATAGTTTTAATCACGCTGGGACAGAGAGCTGAAAGAAGAACGAGACACTCGGCTTTCCGTGACGGTGTCGAATTCCCATGTGTGACACTCGGGTTAACTCGTCCAGGGAAAAAGAGTAGGTGTCTCCCGCCCGCAAGAACTATCTGTATAACGATATAAGCGGAAAGGAAAATAACCGGAAAAAAGTCATTCCCGGCGTCCGTTTGATAGTGCTCGCTGTCTACTACATAGATACAGAAATAGGTAAATAAATGGAGACAAGGCATATCGGAGAAAAATAGTATGAAAGACTCACTTCAATTTAGATAGATCCGACGTACCGATCGCATATAGTAGGTTTTAATCCGCGACGTGTAAATTTTTTCGGAGTATAGAAATCGATGGATGGTGAAAGAAAGTTCTAATTTACACGCATAAATTGCACTCCTCTAACATGGTTCGCATTTGCGGGCCAGATAAGCCGACTCTCGGAAATGATATTTTTGTCCCTTTTTCGGGGCGGGCTAATCGTGCGCGAAAAACTTGCCCGTGGGAGCGGAATTATGCCAGTGTTACACGCGGCATACATAAACCAAACACAGACGCGTGAGTAAAATGAAAAGAACCGCGGAGCCGCGTGTTTAAAGCATATGTCGGCTGCGCAGATTTTCGTGGAACTTTTACTAACGAATCGCTGCAGTGCAACACGATCGTCGCCCTGCGACTTACAGGCTGGTGGCATTCGTGTGCATGTAGAGATATGTATATCGCAGTTGCACCCGAAAGTTTGCGATGCCATTTGCCCCCGATCGTTAACAAGCGTCGCTTGTTTCGCGGCGAACGGAGCGCGACATTTTCGGACGGATTTCGTAGTCGAACGTTCGTCGAGTAAGAAATAAACTCGAAGCCTTTGCCATCGACATTTGTCGAGCGTATGTTTTTATGGAAAAAAAAAGAGGATCGATTATTTCGAGTATTGTTTGTGGCGCGTTTAAGACGTTTCCAATGAGTAATATGTTTTAAATAATTAAATTGTTACAGCTGGTTCGAATTCTACTTGCAAATCATCCAGATTTCTCCCGTGATATGAATTCTCTTGTTCGACTACATTAATGAAAATCGCGACAAGAGCATGGGTATGAGACAAATAAAGCCCGCCATTCAATGGGAACATATTCGAATATTCGCCTAGCGCTGCGCCGGAAAAGCCAAACTTTTCAATCGAATTAGCAAAAGTCTATAAAACACAAAGAGTTAAGTAGCGAAAAATGTGAATTCTACAAAATCCCCCCAAACACACGAATATATCATGAACAACTCACCACTAACTCCACACACCCTCGCTACACACACCACTCGCCAAAGCCGCTATCAAGAAAATTCCGTATTTTTGAACATGAAGAATTAATCAGACTTCCCTGCCGCACCCAATCACACGAAAATTGCACGAATAACGAAAACGCAGCGAAGTACGTGTCTCGCGTAAAACGCGGGATTACCAAAAATTGACGGAATATATTTTTTTATTTGAAGCGTCCGACGGGCCGTAAAAAAAAACGAAACGCTTTCGATGGGCCACCCTCGCCTGCCACTTTCATCTAGATTCTCGAGCAACGTCGGCATACGGACACGTAACCCGGGAAAACGTTCGATGGAGCTGCGATCCGCGCGCAGACACTCCGTCGCCAGAGTATTTCCGAGGCGTGCAGACTAGTACAGTACGAGTACACCCTCGAGGAGGAACGTAACGTTACGGACAAACGCTCGTTGCCGCCGAATCTCGCGGCTTTTCGGCCGAGCGACAACTGCGCGACAGGCTTTCAGCGGTATTTAGCGTAGTTAGTATATAGCGGCCATTGCGAGCGACCATTCGCGATTAGCTGATATCGATGCGAGCGGCGCGCAAAATTGTCAGCGGGAAATGTAAATCCGCGGGCATTACGCGGCCGCCGAGAACAACGGCATGAAATTATGAACGGGATAAATGCTGGCGAGGATCGGTGCGGCGTTTCATTTGTGTGCGGTGATTTTGCTAGAGGCGAGAATTAACGCCACTTTTTGTATGGATGAGAAAACGTTTGAAGGAGGGACGTCGAGGTAATTATTTAGGAAGAAGTGCGGAGAAATGATTTAATTAATGGAGACCTGATTGCGGGAGAAATTGACGTCAGGACAGATTGTAATTGTTGGTCATTAATTATGGGGTTGGAATACGACGTGAAGGGGGGAGGGGTGGTTCCGGATTTCTTTCTTCTCTTGCCCGGCTGTTGTTTGGAATATCAATAATTTCGACGGGTAATGCTGGATAATTATAACAGAGGAACGTGAGACCGGAAAATGATGAGCCGGAAACGCAAAGCCATGATATTATGAAGAGAATGCAACGGGATTTACGACGTGACTCATTCGCGAGACAATTAATTATCAACATGGCATTCGAGTTTTTTTTTTCGTTAATAAGGCTGACGTTTCTTTGACGTGAAATGTATCATTTCAAATCTGCACTCAGGATATTAACAAAAATTAGCCTACATAATTCGAGCCACAATCATCGCGCGAACGTTCCATACCAAGAGGATGTAGACGGAAAATTGGAAATAAACTATAATATTTGCCAGTTCTCATACTAAAATTCCGTCATAATGTTCGTACAACTTTCCCATCGTTAACGGCTAAATGGAACCGTAATGAGTCGACGCTAATGATACGAATTAAGTGCACTCACTTGCGCGTCCGAAAAGCTTTGGAAAGAAGTCGAGACGGATACGGCGTCTGAAACGTTCCAAGCGTCGGACGTGTACCGTGACATAGGGCATAGATTCGCATGTCTGTGTGTGCGTGCGCCTGTGGGTGCATGCTTAGGGCGCGTTAATTAGTATCGTTTCGGGCTGAGCACGTTTCAACGCGTCTTTCAAACGCCGTAGCCGCGGCAACTTGAAAAATATTTTTCCGTCGACCGACGCATGCGCGAGAAGAGATTCTAAGCCAGCACGAGCAGCAGTCCCGTGAAACGAGACCTGCAATTTCTCGATAAGTACGGGAATCAAGTGAAATCTCCCGTGCCCAGAGGGGGGAGAGACGGAAGGAAAGAGGCTGAAGGAGGTGGGGAGAAAAGGAGAAAAGTGGAGCTTTTCGAACGGCGTGAGAGCGAGAGAGCCTTTCGTTAAAAAGCCGTCGGTCTTAATCTAGTTTATTTCCGGACAACGACTTAAGCGACTGCCAGACGTTTCCGGTGCACTGCCCTCGAGACTTTCTGACCGGTGACAAGAGAAAAAGCGAGTGTTAACGGGAACGAGTTAACAAGTTACCGAGTTGTACACGAAATATTAAATTATTGCTGGTGTGGTTAAATAATTCATTAAATTAGAATGCATGGACAGTATATGATGTGATGAACAGAAATAAGATAAGTGACGGTGACGCGGTGGCTCATCGTTAAAATTGTATAGTACCGGCTGACTTATTTCAGGGCTGACTACTTAAATATTGCTGCAACCGGCTAAATTTAAGGTTGCGATAGCCAATTTCTGAATAGACTGAAAAGAATTCTTATTGACAGACTCAAAATGTTAAAGAAGTAGTGCTATTGACGGTGACTAATGCATTACGGACATGTGCAAGTAGTAATGACCGAAATTTATCAGACGGTTCTAGGGCTTTGCTGGTACGTGCGAATCTTTTTGTGAATTTTCGTCAACCAATGGGAACCGCGATTTGTGACCATCATTTTTTATGTTGTACAGCTGTAGAAAAATTGTTGTAACGTATGCAAATTCCTTATCATGAAAATTTAACGCGTTCTTCCAAAATTGACGAATCAGATCCGTACCTGACCACATCGTTAATATGAATTTTATTCATTATTATGAATTACGAAACGGGATATATAATTTGGGCGGACGCTGGATTTAACTATTTAAACGTCATCGAGCGCACGTTTTTCTCCTCCTCGATGGTATCCCGTAACCGTTACTTTTTTGCATATGTCACTCTGGCGCATTACGAGAAGAGCAGTCGCTCAGTGTGGATATTCCGAATTAAGCAAATCCGCTTTAACGCTTGAAACGTCGCTTGGAACGATCAAATATTTAAAATCCACGTCGAAATCTTATTACCGTCGGCTATATCAGTTCGAGTTAACTAATTTTGTTTCGGACGATATGAATTATTGCAGCTAAAATTGCCTTAAATTCATTCACATTCCTATACATTAAACACACACGTTGTCTATCAAACACATATAACGCATATCGCGTGCGCATCGCATCATGTGTACACTTATAAAAATACATGAAATATAATTGGCATCCAGTCCAAATATGTTCCGGTAATTCGAAAGAATCAAAACATTGATTCGACTCAAACATTCATGCCTCAATAAATCTGGTGCTCGAATATTCGACCTATTTCAACTTTCCAAATATCTCTCTCCCGATTTCGCGCAACTAAAAAGAAAACCTTTGCCATTCGACTCGTGCATACAAGCCAATTCCTCCTCGAAATTCGAGGGCTGTTACACAAGTACTCGCACCTTCGCCATAATATCCCACTATCCTGCGACAACTCTAAGGTTTCGAGGACAGTGATGGCGCGAATCTTCGTTTCGTAGCGTCTCACTCGCTTACCGACGACATCACTTATTCATCCCACAGTGCCTCGAAACCTTTGTCGCGCGGCACCGTAAGTGGGCCAAATGTTCGCCCGAAAATGGAGCGTCGGTTTATCGGTCGTGCATCGGCGAAGACGGCGAGAGAGGCCGGTCGATAAGCGGGCGTACGATTGGATATGGCGACACTCACGTCTGTCGATGAAGCGGAAAGTGCCGGAAAAGCCCGTGGCATTAGACGGCGATCCCGCGGTGTGCAACTCGAGGACCAGCGTCGAACGCGAACTGAACAGGACCTGTGGAATGTCGCGCAGCTCCCCGCAGAGTATGCCGGACCACGGCGTGTATTCCGACACGCCGTTGCTCTCCAAGTGAAGGAAAACCTTCAGAAAATCGCCACGCACACAGCTGTAACGAGAAAATGAAGGGATTGTTTAGATGATATTCACTTATTTCGTACAGTTATAACGTTTTCGGTGAAAAGAAATGATTGTTATTAATTAGACTTACGATGTACACTGTAATGAAAATGATAGTAATATCAATTTTGTTCAATGCATATACGATAAATTTTCACAAGTGCAGTATTAAATACATGACGAATGATGAATATTACGGATACAATTGTCTAATACGTGTTTTATCATGTTTTCCCGAATTAATTGTACGCCGCCAATGACGGATGCGTATGAAAATTCGGCTGGAAATAACGCAAGCATATTCGATGAAATAGGTCAATGCCGGGAGCGCGTGCGCTCGGCAATAGCGAGAGAATTTTTCCGCGTGAACGGAATTTACTATCGTCGAGAATTTACTGTCGTCGGGTGCGATTCATTCGTCGACCGCGATCGATTTATAAATCATCCGCTGATACATAGCGCCAACGACCGTGTTCACTGGATCGAATTTATTCCTTTCGAGTGCTCTCCTACTAGTCGACTCTCTTAACGGTCACGGGCTGCATTTAACCCTTGGACCGTACCACGATTCGGCTAAAACGCTTCTCCGACCATATTTCTACTTCAAGCAAATTCTGTACATTTCTCATTGTGGCTTCAAATGGAAAATTCTATCGTAAATACAGTTGTACAGTGGGATAAAATGTTGATACGTTCGAAGACAAAGTGACGAATGACTGCGTCAAAAATATGTTCTAGTCAAAGCGTGTGCAATTTAATTCGCAGTGAAAGAGCTAATCGATGACAGGTGGCAATGAAGAAATTACCGACATCACGTGCCTCGGTCAACGGTGCGAAATGCTTAAACTTCCGGCGCTCGAATTAATTCAGCGGCCTGCCGAGCGTGAAAGAGGTAGAAACGGCGTCAAACAAATTCGCCAGCGAGCTTTCCATAAGATATTGCCCGCGTATTTTCGTAAGCGAGAGTTCGTCTCGTGTAAGCACTTTATCGAGCACTCCTCCGCCCACGCGGAAACGGTCCACGTGTCTAAACACACAGACGCTCTGCACAATTAGACATCTAGCCACCTCAGCGTTCAGACACTTTGACGTGTAGGCGCTAGACGTCTGGATACTCAGGCATCTTGGCAATCTGACATTTTGACATCCGGAGATCCGAGTAAATGGACGTCCGCATTTAGAATAATATAGACTCGCGCCACGTCGTATTTGACTTGCACGAAACTTTACGTCTTCGATTCAGATCTGTGATATGCGCAGCTGCGGATACTGGGAAATTTTGTGTAAACGTTTACACGAGGAAACGCTCGGATCAGTTCATCAGGAATGATAATCCTTTGAATGACACAATTATGCGGTTCGTCATTAATTATTTATGCTCAGAGTATGTACAAAATACACAGGAATATTAAGCGATGTTATTTCACTTGCAAGCGATTGAGCAATTGTAGGAATTGACTCCATATCATCCATGCGATAACGTGAGGATAATGATAAATTCAGTTTTTTTATTATTCCACTTTTAAGCGACTTGATAATTGTACGTAATAATGTGACGTTAAACATACTACGGGGCGTCGTTTTCACGAATACAAGACACCATTCCTCGGGACCGAATAAATATTTACGCGAGAGCCGTCTGTATGCCGTCGCAACGAAATAATAGATAGAGAGAGAGGCCATAAGTCACTTGTTTGCGGGAGTGCAACGAGCGCGAGACGCGAAAGTTCGAGGGCGAGGATCAAAGACGAGTCTAATTCTTTGTTCGCGGAAAAGCAGACGGCGAGGGGGTAAATGGGAACGAGAAAGAGACAGGAATCGAGCGAGAGAGAGAGAGAGATAGAAAGAATGAGCGAGAAACGGCGTTCTCGCATGCCCAAAGCCCGTAACGATTTACTCTCCCGAGAGTAATGACTCTCCCGGGACATTGAAAAGTCGAGGAAAACTTTTCCGCGAGAGACAAAAGCACCGAAATTGAGGGAGAGCCGGTACAGTCAGTCGGGCCGGGTCTCTCTCGTCCCGGAAACCGCTTTGTCCCTCTAATCTCTAAATCATCTTGCCACACAGATAAACCGACCGTCGCTGGTAATTGGATTCTCTCCGCGGACCGGCGTTAAAAGTAAGCCGAGATTTAAGGTCGAGCGACTATATCGTCGTGTATCGTCGATCGTATGTCGGCTCTCTGTTTTTACCGGGAACGGGAACTTTGCTGACGGAGTGAAAGCGACCCGCTGACTACTGCACGGGGCGCACTTAAATTTTTATCCGCCCTTTGCTTCGCGGGATCGTTTAATGAAACTCGGAATTGAAGTTGTTGTTTGTATGTGTGCGTATGTACGTGCGTCGTGCATCGTATAATATGTGGTACAATTGGGAACGAGGTGATTCTCGGCGGAAAAATAAATCGAAGATGTTGAATGAAAGTTCGATGAGAATAAATTTCTGCCTACGTTTCGAGTTTGCCTTATCGCGGGGAGTCAACGGTGTGTTTCGGGTTCTGTCGGGAATTATTAGACAGGCGATATAGGACGGAAGGTGGATTCGTTCTCAGGATCTATGTATATGGTGGCAAAGACGAATGGACGAAATGGCTTAGCAAGTGCGCGAGTCTGCGCAGAGATGCATAGACCGATGATTATGCACTCTATGGATGTGTGATTCTATACGTTTGTAAGCCCGGACTCATGTGCATTTGCGGAGATGCGGATCAGAGAATGACCTAGTCTGTGAATACGCAAATTGATGCACGAAATGAACAAATTTGTGAATGTATGTATACATACATTGTATATATACATTCACATGTACCGATTCTGTGAATCGGACTTCAAAGGGTAGGCGAAAAAATTCTGATCGATCCAGCCAAATACACCGCATTCTTTCGCGGTTTTCAAACGTTTGCCGGGTATTCCCACGAGGCATTTGACCATGAAAGTGTTACCAATTTTCCTGAAAATCTGTCAATCCAAAAGCTACGCACGTTCCAGCAATCATTAGTTCAATAATTTTGTAATTATGATATAAAATATGTTGAAATATCTTAATTGGCCTGAATTTTGAAAGATTAAAAAAGATCAGATCGAACTTGTCCGTTTGAGTGCAAATAGTGGAGCCCAAAAAATATAAGCTGGGTCGGTGAAAAGTGAATTACACGCAGTTGACGCGGCTGCACGATAATTCGTGCGCGGCCGAGCGAGCATCTTTCTCGCTCTCCCGCGAAACGTCCACTTCGTCATGGCGGGTTCGCTAACAGGTATCATGCCTCGTCCGTCTGTAATAACCGCGGCACGGCTAATTGACTAATTACACGCGGCGCCGAAACGGAACAGGTGCTCGCGAGTCCCGGCGTACACAGATTACGGCAGTTCGCGCGGCGGGCCGAGCGTCTGGCAATCCCATGACTTAAAGCGAATACAATGCCGAAATTAGCAAGGATTACGGGCCGGAGTCTCGGGAGAAGCTTAGAACGGCTCGCAGGCCGGGTCATTCTGGCAAAAACAATTTGGCGGCTCGTTAACGCTGGCGAGCAACACGTCCGACGCTGTTTTCACGTGTCTGCGAAGGCGTGATTTTCGAAACGCTTTCAACCACTCCACTATCTTTCTGGCAACAATCTGTTAAGTGGTCGGTAGCATTTTACAGTTTCGTACGAAAATGAACGAATATTTTGATGAACATACCGTCATCCGATGCGCATGAAAAATTCTAAGATACGCTCGAACTGTTCGCGTGCTACATTGGACGATCGAACGCGGTATCGTTTTCACGCGGTAAAATGTGGTTAATCTGACAGTAGCGCGCAGAATTGCTCACAAAAGCCCTCTCTCCACAATCAACGTTTCATCCCGTTTAGCGACCGGAGCAACGAGCTGAGCGGAGTTTGTTCTCACCGCGAGCATAAATCATCCACTTTGCCGGCACGCGCGCGATATCAAATTATAATTTAGAGTTATTCCCGCGGAATATATTTACGTCCGAGCGCGCGACGAGTGCGCTAATTACGCGCGAGCGGTCCGCGGCTTTCGGTCGAAGTTTACCGAGGCCTTAATGATGCCCGTTACGCAACCGATTTATCACGCTCGACGAACGGACAGCGGTGCGTAGGTAATTAATTAGAGAAAGTGCAGGTCTGGATGTACGCCGGGTGCCGATTGGATTTTCAGATTTGCGCCGGTCATCCGACGAAATTCTGACGACACGAGGAACGGTCTGCGATGACAGTGCTACCAGGGTATTCGTATGTGACAACGTCAGCCATTTCTGTTGTGTCACCTACGAGACTGCTGAACTATTCTTTTTTAATTCAATGCTACTGCCATGGATAAGGTGTTGATAATTCCGCTTAGCGTTCACTCCAATTTGAGTCTCTGTAATTCATCATCGTTAACGTTGTAAGTGGTGCGCGAGTCGACTGTCGAAGGAATAGACGCAGCAGTACGACAGTCGCGAGAATCGGACGAGTCGGAATGGTGCATATTAATCTCGCCCCTTAATTTCCCAAACGTATTTCCGCGGCACAAGAGGCCTCGCTGACTTCCTCTTCATCCCTTCATCTACTTCTCTGCCCGCTATTTTTGCTTGGCCACTTCTCTCACTCGACGACAAAATTTGCAATCCCTGCTCATAATAGTTTGGATAATATTAAAGATACGAGGTACGTATCAGAATTAAAAATAAAACAACGGTATGAAATCATCGCAAAAATATAACTGAATACCGACGACGATACAGTTTGCAAATGTAAAACCAAAGCCCTAACAGTCTCTGAAACCGGCAAACAAAAACGTTGCAATTAAAAAAATTGGACGATTGAAAAGCCAGAAACTAATTCCATACATCATATGCAATCAATCGATTTTCCAAGGCACTTCTCTCAAAGGCTGCACTCAAATGTAAAATAAACGTATTCCGTTTTTCAATTTACTTTGTTTCCGTACAGAGCGGAGTTTGGAACATATCGAAAATGCTGCACCCCACGAATTTCGTTAAAACCGTTTACCATTTGTTAATACATTAGTGTCTCAAACATTAATGTCCATCAGAGACTAGAATGAACAGATTCTCCCGAGAAAATTCATTCTATATTCCAATTTCAAAGCAATGCATAAGTTCAATCGGACAATGCTACATGCGCGCGTTATCAATCCACCCCTTAGCAACGCTTACTTTCCTTCAAAGAGATCGCTCGCGCGTCTTGTTACAAAGGCGCGCAAAAAACGAACCTTCCGGCAGGCCGTCTGAAAAAGCCTCCGTCGTTCGGGCACTCGAGACTGCCCTTCTCGGCCGGTCGTAATTTAAGTCTCTATCGTCGGCACCCTGAGAAGGGTTCTCCGTTACAGTTTATTACACCGACGGTATCCTTTTGAGAGGGCGAGTGCATGCGAGTTCCCGAGTCGGTGGACAAAAGGGGGCTGAAGACGTAAAGCGACGAAGCAGGACGAGCGATGAGAACGACAACGTTCGAAACATTCGGAAACGTTGTACGCTCTCTGCTCCTCTCGATATTTTCATAATTCTTCGCCGGGCTCATCTATACTACCGATGTGGCGTTTACGAACGGTAATGTGATATACGACGATGTGGAATCTCGCCGGAGTTCTGGTAACGTATGTGTCGAAGGTAGCTGACATTGTCTTTTATGTATCTCCCGGACTCCCGGCTGTTATAACGTGCGCGAGCCCAGGGAACTGCTATTTTTCGATTTTACGTCACGAGAGAAACGGTGAGGCCTTTGTCCGTAGTTAATAATGATAAAATGGCACGTTATAGCGGGCCGGAAAATAGACTGCGCGGTCGCGAGAAGGGTCAAGAATTTAGTTACTGCTCACACTAGATAGTTTCCAGTGACCTCTTTTAGCCGACGAAAATCTATTTTTACATGTAAAATTCGGACCTAGTGAAGGGTTGATAAATCTCTGTTCCATGCACGTCATTATTCTGGCCCGTAAATATCGATGCCGAAAAAGTTCTGGGTTATCAGTAGGTAAATGTGTTATTGATAGCTGTAAACGATCGGCGCCATGATGGACGAGACAATGGAAATTCGTGGATTCGGAGGAAATTCATTCGACATTTCGTTTCGTGAACGACGATGATACAAACGACGAATTACGCTATTTATTAAAAGGACTTTCAATTATTTTGCAGTACGCATACATCCAATCTGTGCCCAGTGTTTGCGCGCCATTGAGTCATCAATTTGGCACAACGCAGAAAAAGGTCGAAACATTCGAGCCGTCAGTAACTAAAATTACATCCAATATGTGAAAAGGATACACCGCTGCCCGAGATCGGTACAATTTAAAACTTCACGTAACCCCTACATCAAACAAACCCTTCGTCATTCTGTAATATTTATTTTCTGCGAGGTACCGTGTACTTTCAACTTCCAAGGATATTACATACGAGCAGCTGGTGAGCGAAAACGAAAGATATTGCCCAAGATGGAATTGTACATGACGATGTAACAAAGATATTTGAAGCGAACGTTCGTACGAACAATTTTACGTCATTACGCGAAAAACGTACTTTTATCATTCTTTTATGAAATATATACACATCTTGAATATACAGCTTCTTTAACTTTTGCGAAAAGAAACATTTTTCGACACGGGCTGAAGGATTACATGGACCAGTCGAAAAACAAACTGGACTGTAAATAAAAAAGCGACTGTTAGCTTGACCAGACGATGATCAATTGCGTAAGAAAATGGATCGCATGAAATACGTGCACTATCTATCACGGCGTTTCGTTTGCGTCATGCATCATACAGTCTAAACGCGACAAAAATGGCGGGTGTGCCCGTGTACGGATTTGAATGATCGAAAACGTTGCGCGAACCGTAACATGACCTGTGCAAACAAAAAATACGCGGACCTGATGCTGCTGTTTGACTAGAATAAACGACGAAAGAGTTCAATTTTCACGAAATTTTAGCAAGCTGTCCTTATTACGTTATTATTCCTCTTCACCACACTTATCTCAGTCCGATCAGTAAGAGTGACCTGGTTTCCGAAAACAAGCAGGCATTGCTCGACATAAGAAGAAGCTAATCTACAAATAACGCACAACATATTCGAAGCGAAGGATGATCTAGTGGCATCCGATCGTGGACGTTAGACTTAATTCATTACGCTATCCGCACAAGCATGTCTTGCATCGCCTTTAGCATCCGCTCTCAATCTCTCTCGCAGCAGAGACTCTGTCCTGCAATCTGTCAACCGCAAGACCCGATAAGATATTTCAGTTTCGGCGCGCCGTACAGACGTGAGTCTCCTCGGGCACGCTATATCTCTCAGTTTATAACCCGTCATTGGACTCACAGGCAGAGTCGGTGGAATAGGTGCATGCTGTCTCATCGCGATTGGCAGACACCGATTTGTTGGCCACCCTCGTTATCGGGGCCGGGCGAGATAAATTTTCGATACTTGGTAAAGGCGCCCGACGTATCTTGCCGATTCGTTGAATTCGGTCCACAAATTGGGGAACGGTGACGATGTTCATTCAGCATGTTGTCTCGGGGTCGTATTTATGAGAATGCCTGTGGCAGGTTTGTTAATATGACGATCAATGATATGGAAACTTGTGTGCAGAATGTGGGAATTTAAAATGACGCGAATTATCTGTACTACCCTCACTTGTGCACTGAAAGCTACCGCTTTATCAGAATGGAGAATACTAAACATCAAGACAGCGTTCGATGGAATACGAGAGAAGTTTAATAAAATCCGCCCATCCCCGAAAAAAGTATCAATCACACTCCGGTCGCATTCTGATCTTTCGTACACCACTTGCCAAAATGAAAATCATCACTTCACCAGAATGGAACTGACAAGAGTCCGACGTCCCTGCAAGTATCAGTCATAATCCCCCGAAAGCGGGTAACTTTCTTCGTAAATTATGAAAAGGGACCTCGTAACGGAAGCAACGCTTTCTCAATGATCTAGCGATCCAGCCGAAAGGAAATGAGCCGTGCGGCGTCGTTACGCAGCATCGATGCAGCATACACTATCGGACCGTCGTTGGCATCGTTCCTGCGACAGACGCGTTCGAAGAAAGAGTCACTCGACTCCGAAACTGAAACGTGGCGATGGCGTGCAGGCGATATAGAGACCCCAGGGCACGATTTCGGAAACGCGTAGAGGCGGACTGATTAGCGTGCCGCAGTTGAAAAAGTTTGCTCTAAGAGGTTGCCGGGGTCGTTGGCACGGGTGCGCTCGCAGGAGCGAGAGCAAAAGTTCAGGCGTCGGTCCTCGTCTGATTGGCCCGGCGCCAGACGTCGACCCCGCCGCTGTACGAGTGTGAAGAATGTTTTCGGAATATTACGTTAGAAATTTATACAGCGCGCGGCAGTTCCCTTTTTTTTTCCTGCCGCCTCCTTCTACACGCCCGACCACGGTCGCGCGAATCGAAAATCGTTTAATGCTGCCGGCGGCGACGGAACCGCACGCACACTCTCGCGCGGCAGAAATGTAGAATAATATTCTTTGTACGCGACTCCACGCCACCGGAGAGACGTTTATGCACCCTCTCGCGCGGCTCACTCGGCGTTGACGACACTTGGTCCGTGAAAGGAAACTCGTCGCAGACATTTTTGTCTTCCCAGCGCGCTGATTAAATAAGAAACGAACGCGGTTCTTTGCCGCGCTGGGATGCAAATGCACGGGGTATTATTTATCTAAGCAGACCAGAAGGGGGACCATAAATTTGGGTCGTTTTACATTTCATGGGACCGGGTAGTAGATCATCCGGGCTATGTTTGTGTATCTGCTTCCAGCCACCGTGTTACTCAACTTGCACTGAACTCGACTGCGCAGTATACATTCCTCGCGCTGTTTCGTCTTGCGGCGGATTAAGCAAAAAGACAGGCTCCGGTGTGCGTGCAATATCAGCGCCAGTATTATATGGGACCATGCAATCGCAAATGGCAGAAAATTGTCGTCAGCGGCAACACTCCGATGGAGAAGCAAACGAGATCTTTCGGGATCTTCTGCGATTCATTTAATCTCCCGGGAACCCGAGCACATGTTCCCGCGGGTTGCCCATTTACCCCTTTGATCCCGCTCGGCGAAAACAACTTTAATGAGCGAGCTAGAAGCGCACCGGTCCGACCTAACGTCTCTAACGTTAATATACCATTAGTTACCGGCTTGCCACTGATCCTCGACCGTGTTGTGCAACAGACGTTTCGAAGGTTTGCTCTCTCGTTCGCGGGGGTGTAGATAGCGTGAAACGTTGTTGGAGCCGACGTTTCAATTCTCCTACTCTGCCATCCAATCAGGCAATCGTGATTTAATTCGAAAAAGGACCTCAATTACTGAAAAGGTTCAGGGATCAAGGATGATGTAAAGAAATTTCGAGAAACGCCGACTTTACTGCAAAATTGGTAACCGTTTAGGAGGTACGGTCAAAAACTGATGAAATATTCGGGTGAAAAGTGGTGGAAAATAAGGCCAAGAAGTAAATGTCTTCCAATCGACTTGATCTCTTGGGAACTGACAGACGGTCCAAAGAGACACGGTCGAAAATATCTGAAAAATCTTGACGTCTACTCTACTCCGAACGAGTCAATTTTCAATCGTCTTAATAACAAGATCAATACACTATCACCGGTTTCCACGTGGCGCGATCGATATGCACTCGAGTGACATAAAGACACCGAAACACCTAACGATTGGAAACCTTTTCAAGAGACAACTTGGAAGAGGTGTCTTCGGTCCGTGGGTAGAAAGCGGGTCAGTATGAGGTGGAACATGGGGGTGGAGCTGGTTTACGAAGGATATCCGATGCAGTGCTGGCGCTCGGCCTCATCTTGCCCCGAGTGCTCGTTCATCCTTCTCCGATAACGATAAACTAATCGGCATACGCAAATACGACGTAACTTTACTCGACCCGACGTCGGACGTTCGATGCTATCGAGCGGCGCACCGCCCATCGCGGCCGGACTTGGAGCGAAGTTTGCGATCTTAACTGGTGGTATCATGCCACCAGCATGCGTGCTTTTACGAGAAAGCCGATAATGATCTCGGTTGCCGTGTCGTTAGTGGGTATCGTTAAGTCCGCCGCAGCAGGGAAGCCTGAATTTCTACGTCCCCGTTCGAAAAACCGTGCTCAACCGGCACGCAGTAATGATCTTTTCAATTGGACTTCGAAGAAACTTTGTGATTTTAAGTGGAAACACAGCGTACGCGTGCTTTTTCTGAACAAGCAATTACGACAGCGGCGCGGAAGATGGCGAGTTCCACACTATATTTCACCCCGACACCCCGTCCGACACCGAATATACATATAATAATAACCGCTTTCCGCTGCAGCCGACGATGATCACGCGAATTTCTAATTTCGATCGCATCAATCACGACGAATCACAACTCTCGATATTGTTCGCGAGGAAACATTTTCCCGTTGCACGCGAGGTTTTAAAAACCACTCAGCCGGCGGCGAAGGCGAAGACGAAGGCGGAGGGAAATGTTGAAAAAGGAACAGTACGTCGCGGGGCCCTTAAAAGGGAGATTTCTTCTGCGCCGCAACGAGAGGCGGAAAAGTGAAGTTTTATCGGAACCCGACCGCCACGTCTACGTCCGCTCGACAGTCGCGTTTGTTTCGCGTCTAACAACTGTCATCAGGTAGCGAGCAGGAAGTGGGACGAAAGGTGTAATGACGCGTGCGGGCAAAAAGCGAAAGCAGTTGATGCGCGGCCGGAGAAAATGGAAGAGCCGGTCAAAGGAAGAGAGAATGGAGATGTGCCAGGTGAAAGCTAGTTGGCCTTTGCATGCTGCGCGCTTGATGCAGGTCGCGGTCGATGGGCAGAGTCCGAATCAGAAAATGGAGTTGCACGGTCAAACGACTGTGCGCTGGGCGAATGGCCCGTAGCAGACGCGGACGCGCTCGTAAAAGACGTCTGGACGTGCTGCTTCGGCTTCGTAATAAGCGTGGGCGTCCATTAAAACGACTGTGAAGTGACGTGTACAATGTTCCAATTGGACGGGCTAATTTTCGTCCGTGGAAAATGTGTGCGGCGTTTAATCTTCCCGGGTCGATAGCGTTGAAAATTCATAATTTATTACTGTCGGCACTGATTAAAGGCTGAAGATGATAAAACATTGAAAACAATTTAATATTTCAGAAATGACAAATCGCATACAAAGAATTTGCTGAAAGCAGATTATCCGAGAACGTAAAGCGCGGTTAGATGTGAATCTTTACTCTCACCTCACCCAGCTGCCCGCGGGCCACATTTTCCTTCTTCTCTTTACCGGATATTCGACATTAATATAAAAAATATATACGGGGTGTCCCATTTAAGTTGACACTGTAAAAAATCTCGTAAAAACGCTATTTTTAAAAATCAAGCTGACATGTGCTCTTTAGTATTTTGAGTGGGGACTGAAATGGCACTATTAATTTGTTGACCCGGTGGCATTTTCAACGTTACTTCAAGGTCATCTTGTTTTTTGTCAATAGTAAACCTCTATTTTTTAATTAAAAAATCAATATGTATATGTAAGGTGGGGGTCGGCCAGAAGTGAAAGAAGAAGGAGAATGTGGCCCGCGGCCCCCAGCTCACATTCTACCGTCTTACATGAACTGAGCCATGCATCAAGGGGTCGGAGGAAACGTCGTCTTTAAAAAGTGGAGCCGCGTAAAGTGGAGCTTAATACAGCGCGACAATAACGCCGTGAACGCAACAAAACCTGGCGAGAAGGCAAGGAATACCTACCCTTCTTTCTCTCCCTCTCTCCTTTTCTCTCTCACTTTCTGATCCGGTCTTCACTCTTCCCCGCCTTTATCTGAGAGAATGTAAATTGGCTTCCGGAACCGTTCAAGAGACCCTCCATTGAAGCGTGAAAAATGCTTAAAAATCAGTATTTCACTCCTGACGTATATCCAGAACGTTACATCGTCCGCCCAGGCAAATATAACCGAAAAATGGCACAATGAAATCGGGTCACCCGCATCGAGAGCGGTCATTCATAAGTAAAAATACACCGTCATATTCGCAGAGCGGGCGGCCGAATGTACGACCGAGTAGGCGCCAGATTAGAAGCCACTTGTATTCAGCGCAGCGTCGCTGACATAGGAAGTTAGTCCCGCGCTTGTTGTATTTTTGATCGTATGCGCTTGGTGTGGGAACACGACGGGAGAGCAGTAGAGGATGAGGAGTAAGAGAGAGAGAGAGAGGCCTCACTCTTACGTATGTAGAGACGACGATATTTATAGCTCGGCCGTATTTACCGTCGATGCTACGTGCTCTCCTAATCTCTAAACCCCTCGACGTCGACAGCTTTCAGCCGGGAGACGACCTTTCCCGTCGACTCTCTCTCACTCTCTCTCTCTCTCTCTCTCCATCGAAACTTTCATTAACGTCATTGAAAAGCTCGTCGTTGCGTGACGATGAAGTGTTAATAAGTGGGTAGCCAAGAGCCCTGTTGGCGAACGCGTATGTATGCACGTATGTACATACGGAATGAATTCATTGGAGTGCGCGCGCGCATGTGTTTGAAGAGACAGAGGGCCAGGGACAGAGTTATGCAAGGGCGTGAAAGGGTCGCGCGGCACGTATAGGAAGAGCAGCTTCTCTACCTGATGATTATTTCATCCCCGGGGTTCAATCCGTTACCCCCGATTCCGGCCCGTCGACACACTCCTCCCGCAATAAAGCACTCGCGTTTCTTTTTTCGCCGTTACGCATCCCTCCTTCGATCTCGGTTTGCCCCCTCGCGAAACCCTATCTCTCGGCGCTCGTAAAATAGGCGGCGTAAGGTGGCAAAAAATGCGCTGGAATACTACGGGTTATTTTCTCGTTTCTTCGCAATCCTTTTCGCAAACTTCTATTTCAGTACGTTGTTCAGGTACGCGGACGCATACGAGGCGTCGTAGGAGAGTAGGTAGTTATGTTCTGTGTATAAAGAGTGATTTCATACCTGACATATATATGTATAAGTCAATTTATATACTATTAAATTAATATGGCTTTATAACGATTTCAATTCTTATAAGTTTGGTAGACTTTATTCGACTGAAAATGACAATATTTAACTCATGCTTCAGTCAATCCTACAATCTATGCAGCGTATTTGTGAAGCATTTGCGCGCATACGTATCCATTTATATTGCCGGCATCTGAATAAATGTCGATCCCAGACAACGGCGACGCGAATAATTTTCTCGAGAGTCAATCTCTTCCCTATTCATTCTCAGCGCACCTTTCTCTCGCTCGTCGGCGCGTATCGATCGTGTTTACATTAATTCGCGAACGGGAGATTGGGTGACGAAATGATAAAATTTGATTTCGATTTTCCTGATTTAATAAAGGCTCTCTCGATGGAGCCGACGCACGCCCGCGAGGCGATGGGATTTTTTGCCACTGCCGACGAGGCGGTAGCGGAGAAAGAGGAGGAACGGAGGTCGGGCAAGAGGAGAGGATAAATGCGAACGACGTCGCTCGGATGTATTTTAATATCGAAGTGAAAAATGTGCGAGCGGATTAGTCGACGCGATCGTCCGACTGCTCGTGACGTTCCAGCGCGAATGCGGGGCCGACGTAATTCTGTCGTAACTACTTGTCGTCCGTTCCGGCAAGCGTCCACTACCACATTGGCCGATGGGACGTCAACATTTCTCGGAACGTCACGGCGACCTTCTTTTAATAAAAAAAGAACCTTGATAAATTTGTCCTTTTTGGTGTCGGTGATACAAGAACAGACGATCGGCTTGGCTCTGCGAGTAATACGAAGCGAAACCGTTATTGAAGTAGCTTCATCCAATGCATGTCTCACGACTATTTCCCAATAAGGAGCTTACTTTCGCGGTGGAGAAGGTTGTCCTTTCGAACGAGTATCTGCTCGATGTGAAAGTACCGCGGTTCGCCTCTTGCCCGCAACTATCGCGTCTTTTCTTTACAAGCGGAGGCGCTAAACGGGCTAGCATTATATATTATACGGAATATTAATTACCGACCGCTCCCTTATGCAGGCAGTACGCGTCGCATTAAAAGACAATTTATAACCGTTTGCGTGGGATTAATCGTCGGCACCAAGTTAAATCTGCTGAATTATAATATCAGCTGTAACTCGACACCGTTATAACTTAGCGATATAACCAGTTTAACGTGACCGCGAATAATTTCGCTGGGACACTCTCGGATGGAGGAACAATGAAGAGAGACGGAAAAAAAATGGGCGATTGCGTCAGACTACGAAAATCCAGGCCGAAACCTGAAAACTGTGGGAAAATCGGCGCGAAAAATAGCGTGCATCGTCCGATGCGTTTCGAGAGGAAAAGCGGAAGCGTTGATCGGCGATAAAATGGCGGCCCGTCAAATTGATCGGAAAGCCCGCCGCCGCGCCGGGTTCGCTGTTTATCGAAAGGACCGTGGTTGTTTGTAAACTATAAAGCAAAGCTGACGGCAAAGTCTCACATTGTTTCGCCGGGTCGACGGTGTCCATCGCTCAATCCGCGATGGCTTAACCGAAACGCGGCCTACCGCTTTCATGCGCCTCTGCAATTGTATTCGCCGCGGCGCGACAATGGAGATTTAGGAATGCGAAGCTCAGCTAAACAATGGAGCTTTATGAGAACCTAAATCCGCCACAATGGACGGCGCCCAAGCTGCCGCGTGTGCGTGCCCGGCCGGGATCGATACTTTAAGGTGGCTGCCCTTGTAAGACCTATCAAGCCACCCTCGGATTTGCGCGTGTCGAACGGACGTGACGGGGCGCGCTTTTGCCACGGCCAATTTGTATGTACTCGCGCCTGATCGTCGACGCTAAACGAACGGCCGGAACTTGCCAACGCCTGCGAGTCGCTTCCGTTTAATTTATCTCTTCCGCGGCGCGTCTAATTATGAGACTTCAAGTCTTGGAAAATGTTTCGCCGGGCTCGCAGTTTCCGTCCTCGCCGTACATTTCCGAAGCTATTCCGAATGGCATGAATCTACAGCGATCCTATCTACGTAAAACAATATTATAACAATCGGAACAGTAACGACTGCATCACGCGATTAACAAGCGTGCAATTCACACTTAATTTCGCACATCGGTACAGCCCCCGTGAATCAGCTCCGGCAAATGAAGCAGAAGCTGGCATAATCACCCGTTCGTACATTTCATTCCTGCCGATTAAACCGGCAATTGGCACTGAGTCCGACGTTAACCGTTCTCCCCGTATTTCAATCTTGATTTTTACTGTGCCGCGCGCGCTGATCTTTCGCTCGCGATCAGTCGGCAGCGGGCGAGCAGTGTGAAATTGCCCGACGACGGCGACGCCGAGCGTCGTCTTTACGCTCACAGTGAGACTTCCGCGAGAACACGAGCGAACGGGCACGCAGGTAGTCGCATTCGCATTCGCATTCGTCGAGTGCCCCGCGATCTTAACCCGCATCGTCTTTCATTCTGTAGAGAGATTCGAAGAGAGGAGGAAGGCTGGGGAACGGGCTAGGGCGGAAAGGGAGGAGCACTAAAATGCACTTGCGTCAGGCACTCTTTGCATACCATAATACTCGGCCTGGCCGTTGTTGACTTACGCATAAAATTTGTATGCGCCGAACACTGCGAAAGGATTCCAGGCGAATGTCTCGCTGTAAATTCTGGCCGCTCGCCGTGAACGTCGTTAAGCACGCTTCAGTTAGCAGCCGTTCGCACGAAATTGCTAAAAATTTCCGGCCGATGCAAATGCCCTCCCATTACCGACTACCGTCGACGTAATCAAATGTACGTCGTTCCCTCCTCCGGCTCCCTGCCGATTCCGTACGCGCGCGCACGCTGACGTAATTTTTCGTCGCGCTCCTACGATATCTCGACGCTAAATCCTTAACTACCGCGCGCACCCTTTCGGCGCAAAGTAAACGTTCGTCGTGAAGGACGGATTATTCGCGGAATTTCCCGAGCGCTTCGCTCTTCGCGACACAAGATTCAATTACATTCTAAAATATGTAATACAAGAAACGGCTGTGGCATCAATTTAATATCACTCGCCAGTTTGCTATACAGTTTTCTACCTAAGCTACGTTGCAATATCTATCTTACGAATAATAATCGTCATAAGAATCTTGGTTAAAAAGTCTCGAATTATAGAACTGTATTTTGCGTATAATTTGTCCGTACCACGTACGCCGGAATAATCTTTCATCTCTAAGATACCTGTCCTATGTTCACTTGATTGAAGGAACGTCAAGTGAAGCCTTTGTGACGCGCTTCTACCTTCGCTGCCTGCTGCTCGAAAGATTGCGAAAAACGTTTAAGTCCAGGAACGAGAGTGCACAGAGATCCGACTTGTCTAAGCGTCACCCGCCGGTTAACCGGTTAATCTCGGTAAGACGCGTAAGATTACGCGCCCGTCTCGTCGGAAGATCGATTGCTTATCTCGGCTAACTCGCATCAACGCTTGTGCGCGAGGCACTCGCAGAAAATTACAGAAAACATTGCACGCCAGGCGCCCCTGGTCTTCTTCGACCGAAAATTAATTATCGATCGAACGTCTTGGGAACGGATTTAACGGGCGTATAAATAGACGTAGGTTTTATACCACTATAAAGCCGGGCTTTGTTGCAGAGCTGAACGACGTAACTTAAGAGATTCTGTGTTTCAATATAAGATACAATATCCTATACCTACACATTGTTATGTTGCAGATGAACATTTTTTGAAATGAAGTATATTTAATATTAAAATATAAATTTATAAAGAACCAGATAAGACTCAATCAAAATTAATAGATTATAAATAGCAGTGTTTTAGAGTGTTCATTTTACGTAAACATTATGTATTATGTCACACTGCTGAGTGTCCAAGCTACATGAATACGCGCTACATCGTTTAGAGTTGCTTATCACGCAGCGGAAAAAGCACGCATAGATTAAAAGCGTCGCAGGAGTCGCGTATTTTTGATTAAAATCATCGTGATTGCGCTCGCCGTCCTTCGGCATCTCTATTCGCCCAGGCTTGGAAATAAGAGCCGTCAAAAGAGTCGCTGAGCTTTGTAATCACTTCGGATATTACTCTCATCGATCGTGCCGTCTCTCTTAATATACCTCCAACGAGCGAGCGAACGCGAAAATCCTTTGCCGAAACGTTTCGCCAATGAAGGAAGGAAGGAAGGAAGGGAGAAGGGTTGCCTTTAAGAAATCAGGCTGGATCAAAAACCGCGGGTGCAGCTTCTAAAACGTTCAGCGTCAAACGTTCGCGCCACTATTTTCCGAGGCAAATTTGACGTCAAGAAACGTTTCACTTTGGCATCGGTACTGTTACGCTTTGGTCGAGCTATTTGTTGAAACATTCTAGAAAACAGAAGGGAACAGAAATACTTGCCATGTGTGTCAATCATTTCGACTCGAAATTTTCGGAGAGTAAGTTTTAACATCGCAAAATATTTGAGTTTTCAGAATTTCACGGAAATATCTCCGCGGGCGCGTAGACGTGTCCTTTTGCCGAATCGTTTAAGGTACAGAAAATATCAAAGAACGCGCATGTGTATAAAAATGAAACGCGCTTCGGGGTACTCGCGTTTAGTTGCTTCACTGTATATTTCCAAATGCCAAGTAAAGCTAATCCAGTCTCGGAAAAATAATGTCGCGCGTAACGTAAAATCGGACTAAAACAAATAATTCCCTAGCACCACGCGGTGGTACGTGTACATAAATACAACATTTTCAATGCAAACATTTTCTTTTCCAATTACACGAAACATGGTTGATCTTTAGTACCACTCTACGCCGAACATCTTATACACACTTATATACTTATATCCATCGCAGAAGCATCTTTAACCCAGGCATCGTTCATCGATTTCCCGAAACTTTTCACTCGGCCTTTCATTGCAGTCGAAGAGTTACAGGACGTGTCTTTGGTCGAGCAGTACTCTTCCTGACCATCGCTGCGATGTATCCGTGCTCTCCGAGGACCCGTCACTTCTTAACTCGGCGTTAAGAACTCTCGTTTGAGAACGAAGGAAAACGAAGCACCGGAGAAAGAGCAAAGTAAGGGCGAGGACGACATTTTCGCAGTGTTCCGTATGATCGAGCAAGGCAAAAAAGAAGGAGAGATAGGGGTAGAATGAACAGGAGGGAGTGGGAGAAAAGTCGTTCCGGAATATTCGTTGGTCGGTCGTGCAAGCACCCGAGCGCTAATCACCGTGCGCCACGTAGGATACGTGGGAATACCGATAACGAAGTTGGCGTGCGCTTAATCACGACTGGGGGGTTAGCTTGTACGTACGTCAAGCGTTACGTGTTTTAACTTGCGTACACCCCGGTCCCTTTTCCCTCCCTCTACCCTCCGCCACTTCTCGCCCCGTCAATGAATCCCTCCTGCTCTCTCGCACCCGTGCACATCCCGTTGAAGTCACGACCAAGTGCGCCGCAGACGGATCCTTTGTATGCAGCAAAATGTCGTGTAACGTCGCCATAACTTGAGCTTGCAAAATTTAGCGACTCGACCGAGTATTAGCCTTCGTGCCGACGGCGACGGCAGTCGTGTGTCGTCATTAAGACAGCGGAGTATTCCGTGTGGTCGGCGTTTGTTGGTTGACGAGCGAGATCGAATGCTCCAGCGGCTGCGAGCTCGTCGCTTTTTGCCACCGCTCAAGAACTCTCCTCGAGTACTTCGCGTGAGGGAGACCGCGTGTGGAGAGTCTGAAGTCTGCTGGCCAGAGAAATTCGTGGGCGTTCTTGTTTTAGTGCGCGATTAGGAGGGCAGTCTTTCCGGAACGGCGCACCTCGTGTTCCGACAAAGTATCCGTGGCGCGTGATGCCTGCGAGTTGGAGGTAAAGAAGATTATAAAGTGGACGGTACGCGCGCAGCTATCTTTCTCTCTCTCTCTCTCTCTCTCTCTTTCTCTCTTTCTCGCTCGGCTCGCTTTTACAGAGAAGCGCGTACACTTTTTGTGTTGTTGAGCGGACGGTACGAGCGGAAGGGCAGATTTTTACAGTCTCGAAGTAAAAGCTCCGAGGAGCGCGAAACTGTCAGCTGCAACGGATACGAACTTCTACTCTGTTTCTCGCGATACCCGCGAAACTACCTTTTGCGCGGATACACTTCAGATGATTCTCTAACTCCGAAGCGTGAACCGTTCCATGTGTGTGTGTGTGTGTGAGTGCGATGCTTTGGAGACCTAGTGGAAGAGCAATATACATTCGTCTGCGTATTCCTTGATACGGGCTATCTATGGATTTTTATGTCCACATGCCTGTATGCATGGGCATGTGCGACTGAAGAGCCAATAAACCTGTTACTCCCTGTGCGGAAAAGTCTGTCTGCAAGAAATCGATGAATTCGAGAATTTCCGCAGTTATATTTTACGCAACCGTAAATCTAGATGGATATAGGGTAAGGTTCTGATCATTGGACTGAAATCGTGTATGTGTGTTAGAAGGCGTTTATCACAGGTATCCAAATTTGAGCTTTTCTTACTGTATCATTAATTCGGTCGCAAAATCTTTTTATACGTACATGTGTTGCAAAACTTATATATACTATCATTCCCATTTTACTGCAGCTACTGGAATACGAATTAGTAATAAATTCAAAGTTTCTTCCACTTGTTCGAAATGAAAATAAAGACCTCCGATTCTTGGTTTGCGAAAAACAAATGTCTCAACCTCTGCAGCAATAATCTGAATGTATTCCGCGCACGTAATCCTTGCTCTCCATCCAGCATCCAATTCCTTCATTCGCTACAAATTATATCGAAAGCCCGTCTCGAATGACCTTCAATCCAGTATATAGAGCCGCTCATGGGTGGTTCGACGTTCCACCTCGGGAAAAGAAGCGACCCTTGATAGCAGCGTCCAACGACCATGGGAGTAGCCATCTAGCCGGATACTTCAAAAGCAGTAAGCTTGAGAAGGAAGGCGGAGGATCTCGGAACACGAGACGAGAGACGACCAGCTTTTTCGCTCGAGTCTTATTGTTGGACGACGCGCCTCAATTCCGGCATCATCGTCCTTTCGACGGGATGAAGCAGACTGGAAGGCGATCCTACGCGCGACGCCATGCCACAGTGAGATAATGAGCAACATAGGTACCGACAAATTCAGCGCACGTGTACGCAACAGTAGTTGGGTCAAAAATATAAGTTTGCGCGCGTGTGCGTATGTGCATACACGTGTATATGCGAACTTGTATTTGCATGCGTATGATGTGTGCACGTACGTGTGCGCAGGTGCACGCGTATATGGTTGCGGCGTAATATGTATAGTTGTGTACGTACACGATACGCGGCGAGGCTTTGATTCCCATGAGAACGGATAAAAGGTAAAAGGGCTCTCAAGGATCCTCCGGTAAGGTCATGCATGTATGGATGTAATGTGGAGGACGCTCGTCGGCTGCTATCCGGCAATTCCCCAGTGTGCACCGACGTGCACTTTCACGTGGATCAAGCACCGAATTAATTCTATCGGCACTTTTTGCTCCTCCAAATCCGAAACTCGCTTGCATAACGAATTTCGGACAATGAGGGTGAGAGGGGTGGTGGTCGGTAGGGGACGACGAGGCACAGGATTAACCGCAGAACGAGATGCCACTGGGAACGATAGCTCGAGGTTATCGAGTTAACTGATTTTCGACGGGTCGATCGGATCCCAATTCGGAATCGCGGAAAATTATTTTTTTCAAGCGCACTTGATCGAGTGGATGTTTTTAGAGAAGCATCCGTGCATCGAGCTGTGCGCACCGATCAATCTTTAAATCCGACCAAATGTCCGAAAGCACAGGGCTTGATGATTATTTGCCGATGCTGCCGAACCAATTTTGTTCGAGAAGACCCAATTTTCTGCTCCCAAAATTCACCGTTGTACGTCTCGCCCTTTTCCATGCTTCATTCTACACCGGCGCGATAAACTTAATTCTCCGCCCCGGCCGTGACGTTCGTGGGTGTCTCGACTATTGAATCCTCAAACCTCTCTCTCCGCGCTCTCCGGTTTGGCTTGTAGCTTTATAGACAACGAGCGAACCGGAGTTATCGGAATATTTATTGCCGCGCTGGCAGTTACCGTTACAGCGTACTCTCTCGCGGGGTTATTTCGTTCTCGCTGTCGCAGTCAGGGTTTACACATCGACTGCGAACGAAGAAGGCGGGACCCGGAACAAAGCGTAATAGCGACGTGCTCCGCGAGTCTCGTCGCCGAACAGTCGATCGGCGTGTATAAAAACGAAGTGCAGGGATTTGACGAATACGTCGAGAATCGATTCCTCCATCCGATCGTCCGGCTAAAATGAAGCTTTCCGCGTCAGCGTGATCATCTCCGCTCCAACGGGAATGTGCTTTACGATCGCGAGAATAACGGCCACCCGGAACAATGGGATTACGCGCTCGAAAATGCACAATGCCACAGTGTATTAAAAGTGGTCGCCCGCTCGCGGAAGGCAGGGGAGGGGAAATAATTAATCAACTTCTGGAGCAGCGTGCCGGGAGGGTGACAGTAAAAATGTGGACACCGAACTGCGCTTTGGCCCCCCGCGGAAAAAAAGTCGACATTCAGCTGACGGTCTTAAAAAAACGAGGAGTCATATTTAATCGCTCGACGCCGGATAAAACGCTCTGCGAAGCTCACTCGATCTCGTAGTCGGCGAACTTTTCGACTCGGTCAAGACAGTCTGCGACGCGAGGCAAGGCGAGGGAAAGATGCAGGGAGTCAGTCTTCGCCATTCGAACAAACATAATCTCGGGCCGGTCGTTAAATCGGACAGAGAGCGATCCGGGATAAGTTCGTAGCAACAATTTGTTCAAATCCTCCAAAGTCCCGATCCGTCGAGTCGAATCGGCCGGGAGTCCTCGGCAAACATCGCTAAGGGACTATCTCGGTGACAGGAGATTTGTACCACGACGTCCGAATTACGGAGCGGCATCCCGTGCAAATACGATTTTCCAATAATACTTTTCCAGCCCCTGCTGCCTGTTTTTTCGTCCCCCTGCCGACGGCCGACTTCATGGGATCGGCCGGATTATTATTGACACGCTGAAGAACTGCGAGACCGTCCGTCGAATTCGCCAAGCTCGCTGCTTTATTGCAGAAACATTGAACGGGGCTGAGCGGAGAACCGATGCCTGTTTTTCTTCGATTTCAATATATTCCACGGGAAAATTATATTATTTCATTTATGGCCCACGACTCTGTATATTTAACGATTCTATTCAGATTTATAAAATTGAATCTCGCGACTGGGATTGGCTGGTTGCGTGATATAATATTGTCGAAGAAAAAGTTGGAGCGCGGAAGATTAATAATATAATCGACTGAAATCGCTGATTTTCAAAGATATTCCGCGTGAACGAATCCCGATACCCATCAAGTTATAAATCCACGCGTCAGCAAATTCGGCCATTTCGGCCTGCACGAGTACGGCCATCGATCAAGCGGCATATTGACCAACGATCGCCTCCGCAGCTCCAGCGGAGAACACGAGTGTCCGCGTCAGGACACGCTCGAGTAATTCGAACAGTAGAACTTACGAGGCCCGAAGATTCGCGCGAAGTCACGTCCGTCGAATTTTATCCCGGCCAAGCGACACGTCCTTGGTCTCCTCGTTTTATCATGGCTCCCACCAGTCGAGTCTCGACCGGGCGCCACTACCATTTCGCCAAAGATATTCTTTAATACCCTTCCCGCACTTTTCATTTGAGCCATATGGCGTCGCCAGAACGAATTCCTAATCTTTTTCAATATCCCGGACGCGACGCTGGAGTCTGGGCTGCCGCGGCGGGAGTATGAGAACATCTTAAGCGACTCCGGAATAGATAATAACGCGGAAAAACACTGTCGAGGCGAGTCCTGGGAACTCGTTAAGTTCGTCGAATGAAGCGTCGCGCAAGTTAACGAACAGCTCGGCCAAACGACGTCGTCGTCGCCTTAAGAAAAATGCTGTAACCCCTCAGCGGGGAGGCGTACTCGTGACTAAAGCGTTCTATCGCTTCTTTAAAAGTCCAACGAAATTCGCCTGAAAGTTCGCCGCACCACTCGCCCGGCCTCGGCGAACTTTTAATTTTTTGTTGCGCGAGCAGAATCCGCCCGCGCCGTGATCGATAGATATGTTTATGTGTTTAAATAGTTAAGCGCGGCCGGGGATGCAGGTGAGTTGGTGAATAATCCGGAAACTTGTGAGCGACGAAAGTTCCGCTTCTGAGGCATCGACGCGTTTTCTAGGTAGTCAGAACAGTCTATAAACCATCTCAATCAAAATTTCAATCAGTACAAATTATTTCTTTCGATAATCTAAATTCTAAAAGATCCCTGCCACGCAACAGCACTCGACGCCGAATTCATATATAGGATGTTCGTGGGCAGTGCAGTTGAAGTCAGCGAAGCCGGGCATCGGGCGCGTAACTTAATGCACGCACACGAATTCGGGCGGAAAGCAACATGGTAATGAAGCGGAGCCGATGGCGCGGCCAAAGTTGAACGCTGCGAAACGTTCGCGTGATGCCGACGCGATACGCGGAGCTACATAATTTCGATCGCTAACGAGACGTATCAATATCCGACGAGGTGACGGGGACACGCTCACGTCTGAACAAGCACGATCACTCGCGCCCCCTCCCTCAGCCCTCCGCGCGATTCTCGTTACATCCATTCACGCGCAAATCCCACAAACGCTTTGTGGAATCAATATCAGCATATCGGGAGTCGGACTGCCGCCGGCAATTCCCTCGGGCGCGGTACCGTTTAGACGCCCTACCCACATTTTTATTCAGCCTCCAAGCCGGAGACATTTTATACTGGGGCGCGAACGATCACGATCGCCGCGGGCGGGATTTACGGGATCGCGAGAAGGCTCTTCGTATCCTTCATCGCGAGGAGATGAATCGGTCTGAATTGACTTTGATGAAAAATGATCGCGGGTTGCGGCTTTAAAAGACGGTGGATTTCGAGTGTGGTCTTGTTTAGTGGTTTTTGCCCGAAATCGTGGTATGATGTTGACTATTAGTAACTTCCCATATAGTCTATTTTAAATCATCCGCGATGAATCGATCTGCAAGAAATTTGCATAATAAAAAACAGTAACAATGTGTTGAAAGTTTCTCGTAAGCGAGTGAGCCTCGAATACCGTATTAACACACTCCCGCCACTCCACGATCATCTCCACGTCATATTAGAGAGTGCAATCGCAAGTCGTCCCGACAGAATGCCGCCATCGACCAAGTCCTTTATCGCGCATCATTCGCGACGAAGAACGAGGAACAACACAATGGTGCGCTGTAAGGACACGAGGAATTCCGGATAACCTGGCTGAGTGGGGATGAAAGACGCGCGGGGGTGTGTCGCGCGGTGGAAGACTACTACACGCTCTTGAGCGATTACTAGGGCGCGTGCTGTCCTTATCCAGGGCTGCTGCCAACTTGTTCGTCGCTATTACTACTGCGTCTCCTCTATTCTGCGGCAGCCCGACCCTTTAGCGACGATGAAATTCCTCGGTTCCGTTGTTTTACACGGACGTACGCTTTTGTAATTGTAATACTTGTTCTATATACGAAAATGCCGGATACGTTACCGGAACTAGATGGGGATCAATTATTATATTACTGTATATAATCCTCGTTATCCAATCGGGTAATATCATTAATAAAGTGTATGAGCCGATGAATTGATTTACACAATGCATACGGAATGTCTTGGTTTATGTAGTGATATTATAAATTGCATTGTGTCTCATAAATTCATGGTCAAAATGCTTAATCGTCAGTATTCTTTTCGGAAGTTCAAGTTCGAAAGATTATGCAAGGCGAGGCAAGCGGACGCAATAAAAGGAAAGTCGCAAAATCGCCGGGATTTAGCAATTGAAGAACGGTACGAACAATGAATTAAGCGGCACACCATGCCGCGCGACTGTATACTCGTTCGCCATCGCGCGCGCACTCGCGAGGTAATTAAATTCAAGCCCCGAAATATCGGAAGCAGCGGAAGCACCGCGCCGCTGGGAAAAGAGCGTCGCGAAATAAACTCGAACGACAGCGCGCCCGCGTATTTTTGCCACGCGCCCGTTTTGCGTGACGGCTCATATTTTCACCGGACCCGCTAGGCGGCAGTCTATATTTATTCCCGAACAGCGCGCACTCGCTTTTATTTTTCATCGTCGAACACCGGGTCCATCGGGATCTGCCTATATTCTGCCAGCCTCGAATTATACATTCTCCCACCATCGAGTCGTTCGTTCCACCTTCTGCCTCGAATAAGACGCTCAGACAGTGCTGTCCAGGGAGCGCTGCCAGTGCTCTATAGGCCCCCCCACCAAATTAACGTTGCCCTGGAAACGGACGACGCACCGTGTGTCATGATCGGCATAAACAAAAAAAACGCGATGAAACATAAAGGACAGAACCATTTCTATCTAGTGGAGGTGAAAATAGCGGCGTAAGGGGCCCCTCTCGTGGACTGCACTGCTCAGAGGACGAGGCTGTATCCAGAAAGCAGCCTCGAACGAGAGATTCTTTCTCTCAGAATAAAACTCAAAGCCCGACTTTCGTTATCTGCGACGTCAAATCGCGCACGCGTTGGCGGGACGCGAGGATTTAGTTACGACCTCGCAGAAATGTCCGGACAAACCGAATGCGCGACATCTCGCGACGGACAGCGGGATTGGCGGAAAAGAGAGGAAAGCGGCAAAAAAGTAGAGGACATCCTGCGAACTGGATAGCGACGCGAGCGGCAAGTGAGGAAGGTGGAGCAAATGAGAGAAAGAGGGAGAGAGAGAAGTCGTCGACGAAACTACGGCAATAAATAAAAAGTGTATCGCTCCCTACCCCTCGACTAGAGAGTGCGATGGACGGAATTTTTTTCCGCCCCCCCTATCGCCAGTCAGCCTTTCCCTCCTCGTCGCGGATTCTAGTGTTTATTGGACTTGTTTCGCGGGCGTAAATAATGCTGGCGCATTGCCGGATGCTCGTAGACCACTCTTTCTGCAAACTCCGGGGCGGATCGTAAAGCTGCTTCCACGGGCGGTAAGTCGACCGTAACCTTACGTTACATTTCAGCCCCGGGCCCGCAGGCCGTGAAATATCATCCGCGGATCTGCGTGTCCGCGCAACGCCGCTGCGAGCCTGCAAATACGCGAGCAAAGGAGATGGGGATGGTTGAGAAATCGCACGTTTGACCGGAACTGACGCGCTGCTACGTTTCAGTCATATTAATCATTTCATACTACGAGCCCGACTAGAACGTTGCGTAACGAAGTAATTGGAGTTACGATGATAGATCATTTTTTATGAATAATACTTCCGTGGTAAAAAAAAAAGAAGCAATGTTCCAAGTGAACTGATCTTTTTTATTGACCTTAACTTCTGCGAACTACATTTATTGTTTTATCGTGAAGCAGGAATTTATCGCTGATGAAGGAGAGTCGCAAAGGAAAATCCGTAGAGTCGAGTTCGCAGGAAGAAATCGCCTCCACCGCCATCTGTTTCTCCATTATCGCTTGCTTCTGCAGCGCCAACCCGTGTGAATCTGACTTCTGTCGAAGGGCAATTTTCTCTTTCACCCCTCTGCCTCGCGACGACCGCGGCGGGTTATGAACATTTGTAAGTGCAAAGGCAAATTGCTTCGGCGAGAAAGGGACGATCCGGCTGCGGGGGGCGGTTTGAAAGAAGTATCGAAGAAAAATCGCTCGCAGCAATTACGGGAGAACGCCGTAAGGCTGCGTGCCGTGAACATCAAAGGGGCGCTCTGCGGATCAATTATGAAATTCCGAGCTCTCTGGCAGCTGCTTCTTAAGCCAGTTAACTGTACCCCGGAAGCTCGTACATTCTCGTGTCCTCGGACGTGTACACGCACAAAGCGCATGTGCAATTAGATTATAGTCGTTCGTGCGTGATCTTTAAGATTGCTTTGTAGAATCCTTCGCAGAGTATTGTTTTATGTATTTTTCTGCTGGATTACTGTGACGATCGTTGGTATCATCGGGTCTGAATCATTGGTTCTGGTTGGAAAGATCGTGGGGTCTCGTCGTAGCGTTGACCTGTACCACTAGTTTCGCGGCGCTAATTTCGTACTACTGTTTCTATGATCAGCTTCGTACTGCAAGTTTCTCTCGGTAAAAATGTAAAGAAACGAGAAGCCGAGTTTGAAGCCCTTGAAATTCATTCAAACGTAACATTTCATAAAACTGTAGAAATTGCACCGGGTATAAATACGGAAGCGCAGGATTTAAGGAAATTTAAATGAATATCCGCGAAAAAGCATCGCGAAGAGGTAAAACGAGAGCTAAACCACTTAATACCAACATTCATTAATATTCGAGAACGCTGCGCGACATGAAAAATTCAAGCGTAAGACGTTTGAAAACGGCCTGGCGCTGGTCGGACAGGGTTTCTTTCTCGAAAAGAGGCAATTCGTACGGACGAAAGGGGGCATGAATCATGCTCGGCTGTAAATAAGTAAGCGGGGCGCGCGACAACATCTCTGCATGGGACGCGAATGTGCACTGGCGCAGTTGGCGTTTCTGAAATTCCGATTCACTCGTTGCGTGCCACTCTCGCGTTCTCTCTCCTCTATCTCCTTTCATTTTCCATCTCTCTTCCCCCAGCCGTCCCGGCTTCTGTGTTTATCTGTGTTTCCTCTCACTCTTTGCCCTCGCGACCTCCCGCGTACACCGTTCCGGTTTAAAAACTATACTTTAGCGTATGATAATGTACGCAGCGATGCTTTCCTGTGCGAAACCGAATATCCCGCGTTATCGCATTCTCGCCAAGCCAAGCCGCGGAATGGAAGTGAGGGAGAAAATTTGATACGGGATTTTGTTTCTCGTTCGGCGTACAATAGGGCCACGCGATCGTTCCGCGCCAACGAGAATATTTCTCGCAGACCGTTCAGTACCATTTCTGTACATTTCTTCGTCGGACTTATCTTACGTTCCGTGTAGACAGGATCTTAGTATTACGATTATTGTGGACAGCGTCTGTTAAATGAGCTGCGTTATACAGTTGTGTGACGTCAATTCTTTTACAATCAAGAATGAGATGCGAGCCGCTGGGCAATTGGTGAAAAGTATCACCTCGAGAGTGATTTAGAACCGTGGAAAATGACATACTGTGATTGAGATATGGTCGACAAATGGTGAAAAAAGGTTCCAAATTTTGTTTTTTCCCGAACCTGTATCGTTTGATGAAGGGTAATTCGCGTCGAAAATAGACCACTGGCTGTACGCTGAATTCTGAATAGTTTCGGAGATATCACGATTTTTCTGTGGTGAAAAAACTTTGTTTTAGATAATTTCTCGATTGTGGTCTCGTGAGAAAGAGCATCGAACGATTATCAAAAAAGATTTATTTAGACGCTTGAGGCCCGTGACGAGCTTGGGAATTTTTTAAGAAAATTTCTGGTCAGATAAATATACATTCTTTCTTCCCTCCAGCAAATCGTTTCCTGCTCTCAAAGACAAATGCTACAACCATTTCTTGCAAATTTTGCCGACAGCGATTGCGACGACCACATTATCGGTGAATAAAATCTGCAACACGTCATTATTTCCATCGTTCCCTAATGCATGGTGAGACTTGACGACGTCAAAATTGATATGGCGCTCGATTATCAGAACATTTCGCGTGGAAAACGCCTTTCTGCCGGAACAGAAATGTGTAGAAGCAGAGAGTTCATGACGAAGCAATTCCGATAACAAATATCTCCCATGCGAAGCACGAGTTGGTGCGCAAAAAAAAAAAAAAGAATGCACGCGTACTTCGTACATATATTTTTTTGCTCCGGGCGCGGTTGTATTATTTACCCTGTTATTATCTGTCCGTTCGCGGGAGTCCCGACGCGTTCGGGAAAAATTCCGCCCATTACATCTGCGCGAGGCAGCGCGATACAATGCGCACGTAATTCGAAGTTTACGCCGTGCGCGCTAATTTTTCATCCCCTATCGCGCGCGACTAGAATTTCATTAAATACCACGCACATCGAAAATCCCTACGTACTGCTCCTTATTAAATTCCTCTTGATAACAGCCCCCCGCGCGAAAACGCGAAATAAATCATCCGGTGATCGAGAACTGAATTTCAAAGGGGTAACGAGTGATGACGAATAGTGAGCGAATATGCAAATAATGCGAATTCAATACGACGAGCGTGTACTGAACGCGTTGGACGATATTTGGAAAAGTTTTGTCGATTCACGATTTAATTATGTTTTTTTCGGGGAATTTAAACCAATTTCAATTCGGACGGTCGTTAAAAGGTTTTGTTACAAGCACTGACAAGAATAATATACAACCGACACTGTAGCACGACGTATAAATCGTCTCAATCCTTCCACCCTCCTCTTCACCTATTACTCCTTAAACCCCAGCATTTCCCGAACCCATTCTCTATCATCCAAACAACACCTCGCAATCAGCACTTTATTAAATTTCTCCCGACAACTACCCCCCACCGTCCGCACACGGAAACTTGGAAACGAAGCGTTTCTGGATCTCGACACAGCGACGAAACAACTCTTATCCCAACTTACCGCCTTTCGAGGCATCTGTCGTCTGCATCGGACAACATTCCTTCTTTTGCTAAATGTGTAGCCCCTTTTGGTGAGAATTCAATATATATACACATACATATATATCTCCGATGTGCCAGTATCATCGACGAGCTGGTGACCCGATTCTCGCATTGTGCCGTCCTCGTGCCTCGTTTCGAGACTCTGCCGATGCCGCGCCGGTTATTGTCTTCGAGTGGCAGACAAAAATTGCATCGGCAGTGTCGTCCGAGCGAGCCTATTCCGTCGGCCGAGCTTTCTCGTTGCCAGGAACTCGTCGCGGTTGAGCTCGTTGAGGCCTCGTTCGAACGGCACCCAAGGCGTCTCGTGTGCTTACGTCACTCGGAAGGACACTCGACCGAGTGTGCTCGGCAAGGGCAGACGAGAAAGCGCATTACGCGCTTGGCAAGGTCGGCGCGATAGCGAGAGTGAATTGGACACGACTAGATATCCGATCGCTGACGACGTCGTAGGCAGGATTAATCGCGCGGAACGGCCTGGATCTCTGGAGTGACGTCAGTCGATCGGAATGCGCAAGAGAAATCGCATGTTCTCGTAATTCGGATATGTTGGATTAATGCTGTCATACGCTTCTTTCTGGTATCGTCAGAGTTAATATTGGACGTTCTTAGAACTGTATTTGTGAGAGGGGAACAGGCGTGTAATTTAAAATCCTTTTCAAATGTACAAGACATACATTCGGGGATTATGTAAAATTTCATTCTAAACGTCTCCGTAAGTGAATTCATATGGGATTCAAAAACGCGTAATGTGAGTTCCCCTGAGAGGAGGATGTAGGGATAGATTTGGGGGGATTACGCAAAATTTTATCCCGTACCTTCCTCCTGGGAGTGGATATCCAAGAGTCGCAAGGCCGATTGAAGATAGGAATCTTAAGTATCTCGGGGGAAAGTATTTCCTTCCGGCGTCAGAGTCCGCTTGGTAACTGTTTATATCTGACAGTTCAACGTAGACTCTCTTTACAAAACCGTGATCCCACATTAACACATTGACTATCTTGTCAAATTCCACAATTTCATACTTTCTACCACTTCTCGATGACTCGGTTGCTCCGCTAGCGACGAACCTATTATGATATTCATAAGCATCCCTTCGGTCCGTCAGAGCAAGCAAGAAATTTGCGCTGAAGTGTACGCTGAGGGTGTCGCTGCCATAATTACAAGACAATTATTCCTTTCTCGGGAGCGGGAATTTCCATGGCTTTAGCGCCGATGCGCTCTAACGGTTCGAGGAAAAAGGGGTTGGAAACGGGACGAGCGAGGAGAGATAGCGCGAGGGAGATAACCAGCTCCCATCACACTCCCTCGATCTTCTCCCTTATTCCTCGACAGAATGTTTCTACGACGGGCCTAATGGTGGATCCGCCTCGTAATACCGCTGCACAATCTAACGCACTCGCTACTGCCCCACCGCGCCGCCACCCACCCCCTCCTACTCTACCTCCTCCTGCTCCATTGTACTCGAGACACTCTATCGATCCTGCCTCGTCTTCTGCTTCTTCCACCTTCCGTTCTCGACTCTTTTTCTCCCTCGACTATCCGCGGCCCGGCGACGTGCAAAACCTCTCGTGAATGGGAAGCAGGGGTTCTTAGTGGCTGTTAGACGCAAAAATGATTTTGCGCATTCGAGTGAAGGCTGCAGCTGAAAGTACAGTTTCGACAACTTTTGCCAGCGGCCATAATCAGTGGAACTGTGTTTTCGGAGCCTGATGAAGGCGTTTAAGGACAGGAGGCTGGAATTTGGCTTGATGACTTCAGAATTTAAGGATCATCGCGTATGCCGGAATGTTTGAATGAAGAGAAGGGACTTTATCGAGCGGAAGAAGAGACACAATTTTCGGGCTGCTGTATATAGAAGCGACCGAAGGCTGTGGCGATCGTCGATGAACGGAAGGGGGGGCCCTTCTTTTTCCTGTCGGATGAACGAATAATTACCTTGATGAACGCCCGAATCGCGTGCGCTGGGGATTAGATAGGCGCAAGAAAATTCGCCGGCTGAGCGATCGACGGAAGACAAGGGAAGTCTGGATGGAAAGGGGAGGGAGCAGGAGAGGTGAAAGTGGCGATATTTATTCCCGGATAAGCTCGTAACGCCTGGTAATAAACCCCGATTATTTCCGGAATATTTTCTGAAGACAGGGATACACAGGGTTACGTACATTATATTCCTTGCGGAAGAGAGATGTTTCCGGATGATAAAATACAAGGCGAGGGTGGGAAAGAAGAAGAAATTATATTATCTTGTTGGAAAAAGCGAAATAAATGAAAAAATGCCAACACCACAAATAATCACCGAAACTCGTACTATGTGCAGCCCGATGAAAATAAACCCTTGTAACTCAGCCCCCGATCACTTCCCCAAGAAAATAAGGTCGCCGTCCGCGTCGCCGAAGGGTATAAATGAAGAAAGACTAAGATGAGAAGAGGTTGGACGGCACAAGGGAAAAAGGAACGGGACGGGATCACAGGAACTTGGCGCTCTCATGGTAAATTAAAATATGCCGGCGTCTGTCCCACATTTTTATCGGCCCGAGCAACGAAGCGACACGTGGGAGAGGCGAAAAAACGAGCGGAAAAAGGAGACAAGCCTGAGCAGGGGAAGCTGAGCGAGGAGCGCGAAGAACAGAATAAGCAGAACAGAGGAATACAGGGCGAAGAAGTACGGCCGCGGCGCAGACGCCGGGCGAGTGGAGAACGCAAATAGCTGTATTACAAATAAAACGCGACGAACGGCAACAAACTGACTCGTGCCCCGAATACGAACATCGTCCGCGTTTTACTATTTCGCACGCGAGCAAGAGCGCGCCGGCGCGCTCTCACAAAACTTACAGCTCGGCACTTTTCCGTATAGCTATTCTTTCCCGACGTCCATCAAATCAGTGTTCGCCGACGTAAGTCACCCCGAAATGCGTTCCCGAGTAAAACGAAGAAGGAAGAGGGGTGGCGAGGGTGCGAGGTGGAGGGTGAAAAGGAAGAAAGGGTCTTCGAGACACTGGTCGCGCAACTTCCACCTTCATCTGTTTTCGCTGATTAAGAATGTACCATCGAGGGACCGGAAGTGGGTCAAACGTGCAGCTAGGTCTAAAGGGCCACCGTATTCATATCTCGCTCTTGACAACGATGAGTGCACTCTTTCTGGGGATGATGGGAAGAAAAGGAACGCAAAGAAAGTGGCCATGATGCGAAAGCGAGGGATACAAATGCTTAGTGTGCGCTACGATCTCGGGAATCGATGCCACCTGCGCATTGCCTGATGAAAATTCTGGTCGCTGCTTGTCTACTTCGTTCTTTGTCGTTCGCGTATGAGTATGTAACCATTAGAAAGCCGTAAACGTTAAAAGAAGAAAACTGCGGTAATGTAATAACGTTACATATCTGTAAAACTAACTTCCCCACCGCGATTACGGACCAGACGAATATCAGATACGACACTTTACCGACGATCATTATACCTATCCTATTCTTAGAAAGCTTTACCGCCGAGAGAAAGGGTCTCATCCCTGCGAAGTCTATCCGATCCCCGACATCGACGAGGGCGGTCGTTCTAATTAGTCGGTGCATAATTAAACTGATCTCGTTAGAAACGTTTCATCGGCAATATTTGACGAGGAAAGTTGAACGGCGACGATAATCACTTTTCGCCATTGCCGTTCGCGGGGGCTGAAACTGGGCGAGCGAAAAGGTCGTCCCGAGTAAATCAATGATCTGTACGCATTGCATTTTGGAGTCATAGAATGGACGAGAGGCGAGAGGTCGGCGCGAGGCGGAAGAACTTCCGTAGATTATCGTGCGTTTCTCATAAGAGTAGGGGCGAGTTGCGAAACTTGAACTGCATCGCGATAATTAGAGACTGTTTCGCGGAACGAAGAGGAGCTTAAGTTTCGAGTGGATCCTTCCGCTCGTTCTACTCCCCGCTTCCTTTCGTATTTCACTCTCTGCCCCTGCCCCACTCGCTCACTCTGCACACACTCGCACGCGCTGGGTCGTGAAATTCCACGCGTTCCCCTCCAGAATCCAGAAGATATCCGGAGTTTCCATCCGCGCCCGCGGTCCACGCAGCTCGGAAATCATTTTCGATACAAGGCTTTATTCGCGCTTTTAGCGCGGGAGTTAATAACACTCGGCGACCGGCTGAATAATATCTCCGTTCTACAGCGGCGAAGTTTCGAGGGGAGAAGGGTGGGGACGAGGCGATTCCGACCTCATCGACCTTTTCTTCGCCCCATTCTTTCTTCCAACCCCGATTCGGAGTCACTTTCATTTAAAAATTAATTAGGAAGAAAGTTTCGCGAAGCCTGGGACTCGAGCCATTATCGACCTATCGGGAGGACGTATCAAACGTCATGCCATAGTCCGTCACGATAGTATTATAGTATAGAGAGCGGAATAAGTTACGAGCCGGAGGCCGGTCTCTCGTTTTAGCCGAAGTCGTATATAATGCTCGCCTAATAACGTCGCACGTGTCGTCGAATGCCGATGTATCGACCACTTAACTTTAGTGCTCGTAAAGGACGAACGTTTCAGGCGCGTGCAATCCATTGACTCCGCGACCTCGCCCGCCCGCCGCGCTTGATCTCTCGAACAAGAATTTACTTGTCAGTGGAACATACCGTGAGAATGCATAACTTCTGATTGGGACGATGAAGTACCTACCGGACTCCATTCGCAAGATCGACGTCATTGAATTCAAGTTTTTAAGAAGGACTATCCACCGTCAGTAACATTTCATCAAATAAACATGTTACCGAATCGAACAAGCTTGCACATTCGATATACGCATCAAACCTTCAGCACACTGCGCACAGAATTTGGCCGCTCCAATTACCCACCTGTCAAACTATTTCGACAACGCATTTTGGGAATACCCATCGACGCACTCCTTCCCTCGTCTCGCTCGAGAAGCACGTCTTCGAGGATAGAGAAAGTCTCGCGAGAAAATGGATGGCCGCAAGACGCTGAGGTATTTGTCTCAGCCGCTCTCGCGCAGACTGTTTCTCGAGCGAGAGCGAGTAAGGGAGCGGGCTAGACAGAAGGTCGGCGAAGATTTAGCGGCATCTCGCAGACGCGCGTTTCGCCGTAGTTAAATCACGGCTCTTCTATGCGTCGTCACGTCATGCCTTTATATCGTGGCGTGCTCTCCGCCTCTCCGAGAGAATCGTGTGCCGCCGTCACCCGGCGTCGGCGTCGGCGTCGGCGTCGGCGGCGGGAAAGCGACTGGCCTCTCGTTGTTGTAATTCTCGCGCTCGGCAGAGCGGCCTGACGCCGTAAATGACGCCGCGAGGTACGCCGAGGTATTTGCACCCAACCTCTGTCCTTGACCCTGAACCCGGAGAAGCACGACCCACCTGGGATAGATACACGCTTGCCGACCGGTCGATTTCTTACGTGAGACCCGCGTTTATTTGGATCTGGAGAGAAGTAAGGATAACCAGCACGAAAAATCCGTAATTATGTTTAAGCTTGTGATTAGAAAGAGAGAAAGGAAATTATGACCTGATAGAAATAGGACGTAAAAAGTGATATCGAGTAGTTACTGACCCTGAACACGGATGTGTACTTAGTAAACAAGTTCAGTATGAATAAAATATTTTGTTGCTACCGCCAACAGGAATAACGTGAAATCTTCAGCGTGAAATCCATCAACCGCACCAATCGCAAACAAAACGCTTTAAAAATAAACGTCCCCATAATCCGATTATAATCTGCTATACATTTTTCAGTTTGAACCGCTTATACCAGCCGGATCGTCGAGTTCGTGCGCCATCGCTACCCGCTCTCATTCTCTCGTTTGAAAAGCCGTCGAGGATCTTCAACCGCGCTGCCTGGGAACTCCGACTCGCAACGAGAGGATAATCCAAAATTGGCGCTGCTCGGCGCGATAGCGCGTTCAAGAACGCGGAGTGCTGTGTGTATAAACAGCGACGCCAGTAAACCAAGTATTGTCTTAAGACACCCCCCGCCCCCTCCCACCCTTCCGCCCCGGCCACTTTTCGTCGCTCGTCTGATTAAGCGCCAATTTCCGAATCAACAGAGAAGAGAGAGAGAGATAGGAGGGCCGCGTGGTAATTTTGGCGCGACATAATTTACGAGGAGACGGACGAATAAATTCGCCAGCCGTGTGTTTGTCGAGCTCGGCATTTCCTACGCTTACATAGAGTATTGTGTATGCTTTAGGGGTGGTAACGTTTCGAAAATGCGAAATACGGTATAATGCGGGTAACATTGTTCGGGTCGTAAGAATTTTTCTTTAATTTGTCTTATTTAAGAAAATAATATTCTCTCTCGAATCTCGAAAGGAAATCTTGTATTAAGGAATAATTGTGTTAATATAACACTGGTATTGGAGCTACCTTCTTCAGGGTCTAAAGACAAAAATGACACTATTACTGGTGGATCTTTAGAAATATTAGGATAGTTTCCAGAGAAACCTTTCCAATGTGATACCTTTTCTAAAGATGGTAGCCGTACGAACCTCTAATCATTAAATTTATCAAACTGAATTTGTTTGTCTAACCAAGGTTTGAGTGAAGTTTGTCTCCTGTTCTGTCGTCTACACTCAGCTCATGAATCCCGTATAATTTTCGGCTGCCGCCAAAAACATTCAGCCATAAACCGTGCATTAAGTGATGCGAAGCGTGGTTGTACGCGGCGCCTGGCATTGTTTTGTTATTGAGACGCGACATGGCATATGACGTATGTACGTATAATTCTCACCTTAACTGGCCCTTTGCGCAACTCGTTCATGAGCACTCTGACGCGTAAATGACAGCAATGGTCTAGCCGTAGAATATATGACAGTCGCGGCCGTATTGTCGGTGTGAATTTTACTAACCCTGCTCAAGTATCGGTACACATGTGTTGTACGCATATGTGTTTCAGCCCTCCACGTACTTCTACCAATTCAACGGCGGCCGGAGCGAAACTGCGCCACTAACGCTTTTACTGCCTTTACGTCGGTTGAAAACGTATCTAGAGACACTTTGCCCTTTACTACCGATGTCGTGTTAAACTGGTTCGCGGTTATGTGCCGTGAGAATGATGGGTGAAACGGATTCGACGTCGTCCGCGAACGATAAGTGAGACATGCAGAGTATTAAAAGGTGGAGACCTCGTAACAGAAACGGTGCCAGACAAACCAAAAGTGTTGGGTGTGGGGTAACAGTGGAGTTGCAGGATTTCTTCAGAAGATACCTCTATACATCTTAGAGACTGAAAAAGCCATAATCGTTAAGTGTCAGGTCCAAGGTATATCCCATATAAGCCCGATACAGGCTTTTAAATTTTCGCGTCAGCCGTTCAAAACCAAACGCGGTTATAATGTCGATTTTTCAAGAACAGACATAAAATGCTGGTTGTGGAATTTCTCTTCTACTGCGCTTGACACCTGTTCTCGCTGTTGGCCACTATTTGTTCCCCGTCCGCTAAACGCTCGTAATCGCTGATTGCCATGCTTTGGTTAATAACTGTTCCCGGGACTCTTTCCACGCCGTTTCCTCTAACTTTCTTTGTAATTTTCTTCCCATCCAATCTGACTCGTCGCTCGACCAACGCTCGACCTTTTCTCTCGCGTTCGTTCACGGATCTCTTTTTCCATTACGGTATACAGTGCACTGTCCAGCTTAGACTATGTCAGCGCTCCTGCACACGTCTGCTCCTATAAGCTTCTCTCATCCAACATTGCTTTGGACGAATTTTACGCGGCACATGCACGGTTTGTTGCACGGATCAAAAATTAAAAATTACCAGCTGCGTTCTAAAAAAAGTAATCAAGTGCGTCTACTTTGGAATTCGGAAATATTCTACTTCGCAGTGTTTTGATTGCAACTCAATGAACTGCATACAGCTTGCCCTGATCAATGGGATTAAGAACGAACAAAGACCCGAGTGAAAAGCATCCAAATCAGCCGAAATAACTGCCCTTAAGCGTCCCGATGAAACGAGCGAGTGATCCCTTTCCCAACAAAGTCCCGCGCGAAGACGAACTTCCATCTGATCGAGGGATAAGCGAGACTTCGAATGCGCATTCAACTACGCGTGGAATCTGGGTACCAGGAGGGATGAAACGGAGTACAGAAGTTCGAATAGGTTTGCGACCCGGCTCCGAGGTTTGGGGAAGAAAATGAACAGGGAGGGGGGTCCTGAAAATGAAGGTGTGGCGAGATTGTGGAATGTGGAATTCGGTGGAGGTATGCCGGAGAGGAAAGGAGACGAGATCACAAACGACACAGGGAAACCGAGAGCGAGAACGTAGGGCGAGATCTTCTGAATTATTCATTCCGAGGGCGTTGAGGGGAGAAAAAAAAAAGATGGATACGAAAGAACTTGCGCAATCACAGGCCCGACACTCGGTTAATTCCTGTTTCGTGCACCTTTTTGCGTGGAACACTGCGACGGAAGAACGGGACAGTTAATCATCGCGCGATCCGTCTGTCTCTCACGCTGCGCCCTTGTCTCCTCCGAACCTTGCACTTCTGCGTCCTTCTCCTGCCACGTCTGTCCGTTTTTCGGAGCGACAGAGACGAGTCGGGGAAGGCGCCGTACGGGGTGGATATGACTTTCGCCTCGGAAATTGGAAATCTTCCGTGAACGGAGTACAAATACCTCCTTGTTCGAGTTCGAGGGTAAATAACGCCAGCTGGCGCTGCACATTTCGGGACATGCATCCGTTCGCGAAAACAAGATGCAGAGAGAGAGAGAGAGAGAGAGCGTCTGAAAGAAACGTCTAGCTCTTCCTTAATCAAATTAACATTCGCGTAACACGCCGTATTTTTGTCGTAAATGAAAAAGTACCCTCTTCAAAGGCAGTCCAATATAGACGTTAATGGTACCTTTGCGTCATTTTGATACGGTTTGTCTGGTAAACTAGTATACGACATCGAAATGAGAAAAGCAACAAGACATAAAAGCAGCGTCCCGAGATAAGAACATTTGAAGCAGCCAAGCTTATTAAAAGCGACGTCTCGTCTAATAACGGAAAGGCATTATCATAACCGGCGTGAGCGAAATTCAAGACAAACCTAAGTATAACGGCTAAGAGAAAGATAAACGTGGGAAATGAAAGAAAAGTGCCCGCCTCCAGTCTGAAAAGGACATCGTCAGACCGCGCGACGAGACAGAACATTCGCGCGGGAGTTTTACGCGTTCTCTTCATTGGTCCTCTTTACTGTCCCAACACTCTCAGCGCGGGCCGATAGTCACGGCGGCCGCGTTACTGGCATCTCCTTAATGGATGCGCGAATGAAATAGAGAAAATAAAGGCGGGCTAGCGTACGGAGTTAGCGCGCGTTTGCGCGACCTGATCTTCTTTCCTTTTATTGCGTTCGTAACTGCCGTTTTTCCAGTTCTCACTTAATCTTGCGAAAGTATTTTCCTACAGTTATTTCTGACAAATTTAATGATGAGCATTAACAAATCACACAATGTACCATAGTCTTAAAATTGACTCAGCGCAGAATGCAGTAAGAAATTCAGACGTCAACCGTTTCTTAATGGGAATCGAGAAAGCCTGAAGCGACCGGCGAATAAAGAGCAAGAGCGGAGTTAAATTTGACTCACAATCAGAATGAAGAAATAGGTAGATGTAGAACATAAGCGACGCAACGTCGTGCGCGCAAAAGGAGCACTTTAGACGGAACCTACACGCTCCTTTCCCTGACACCCACGTACTGGGAAGTGGTACTCGTAAAGCGCAATCGCGCCGACTGCAATTGCCGGCCATTCGACGAGGGGGAAGAAACGGCGCGAAAACAGTTATTTCCGGCGGTGCGCCGACGGAGATCTTCAAAGTGAAACGATAAGCCATTATGGCGTTTCGCCAGCGGCCGTGGGAGGATGCAAACCAGTCTGAGGCTAAGACCCCTCGTTAGTGCTTTCTTACGAGCCCGCGGGCCACGTGACCTCTTGATAGATTAATCTCCACGGCCGGCGGGCAATCGTAAAGACGAGTAGTAATCCCGCACAGCCCATTGTTCCTCCTTGCTCATTCTCGTTCGTGTTTCTTCGACCGCGCGCGGACCTATCCCACGTACGGACGTACGTCGGGTACTGTGTCCGCACGCTCGGTGCACGTTACGGACTGCATAAAGCATAACAGTAAAGTTATATACGTCGCGCGCCGTAAATGTCGTGCGAGGATTATCGAACGGGACGGGTCATTAAAATTTTTATATTTACGCCCCCGACGTCAGGGATATATCGAATTTGCTTTCCTCTGCCGGCAAACTGCAACGCGATCTTCGTCGTAAATCAGAGTATCGGTAGTATCATTGAGATACTCCAACTACGTACTACTCTCCGTACGGCTCAATTTACGCGGCGATGAATATTTACGAAGCCAAGTGGTCTCGCTCTCATATTCCGCAAGACTTTCTAACATGCGGCTCCGAATCTCGCCGACACTCATGCGTTTACAGAGCCTAGATCCCGAAACGGAGTATTCACGATATTCATGCGTATTATAAGGGAAATTCGTGGGAACTGAGATGGCGATACGGAAGAAGGGATAACACAATCGGTAACAAAGTGGTGTCTGACTCCATAAAGTGGCATCGCAGTGGAAAAAGCTATTGCGGAGAGCGGCGGGCGTTTTATATCCGCCGTTCCATTTTTCTTTGCTCCCCGCGCCAGCTTGTATGTGAATCGAGGAGGGCGGATGTGCGTCCCGGTTAGCGAGAGCATCGCGATGCAGGCGACGAGCGCGATGTATTTTACGCTTCGACGTTCGTCGTACTCGCACGTAATCTCGCGCGCTGTCTGCACACTCGCCGCTCTTTCTACTTTTCCAGCAGAGAAGACGTATCTCCCCTCCTCTCCGGCGATTTTCAGCAGATTCCACGGACGTTTCCCGGCCGCTCTTTCTTGTCGTCCCGTTTTTCCGGGCGCGGTGTAAATGGAAGGTCGAGGAGAGCGGAAACATTTATTACCGAAAGTGGACGACCTCTCTTCGCCCGCCGACGGACGCCGCTTGAAAATATACTTTTTTTCCGCGCCGCCCCGTGCGCCCCTCCCGTTCTTATTCGGATGCCGACGCCGAGAAATACATTTCGGAGCGTTCTCGCGCGCGTAATGCCGACGACGCCGCTTCTCGATCCTCCCACTTTTGCGCATCACCATTAACGGCACCCGGAGTACTGCAGCGGCACAGATCAATGAAGGAGCCGGCGTGCTCTTTTTCCGACATTAGCAGTGCCATTTATCTCCCGGGGCGAAGTTCGTCCGCTCCGAATGTACCCGCGCGGCCCGCTCGCTGGGGATATTGAATATTTCATGAAGTTAACGTTGTTGCATTTATGTTAATTGCGAATACGATCGGCGGGAGTTCGGTCTTTCGGCGTTACGGCGTCGGCGTCGGGACGCCCCCCGAATGCGCCCCCGAACGGGAACGCTCTTTCCTCCCAGCCGTACAATCGTCCGCGAGCCGGAAGAATAACGCTCGCTTTTATCGACGCTTCCTCCTGGCCCTGCATAAATTTATGCAAATGCGCGTATGAATTTACAGAACGCATAAATGAGCGAGAAATCGCCGGCGCGACCGCGATGTTCCCGGATCATTTGATCGCGAGGAGAATAAGAAGTCTGACGTCACTGTCCAATGATTATGCACATAATTGTACTGCGGCGCGGCGTACGAGGAGACTCGGAGAACTACTGGCGCAATATCGGCGCTGGCCAATTATATTAGCCACCGATCGGCGAACGCTGACGAACGTACTGCCACCGCGATAAGTCTCGCGACAATTATATGTAACAAGAGGAGCCGATCCACGTCACGTCCGAGAGCGCACCAGTCGGAGTGCAAAGTTTTTCGCCCGGACCCACCGCGCTGTCGTCGTCGGGCCACGACTGAAATATTCATGACAATTAAAGAGAAACTTCGGGATGAACTGGCCGGGCTGTTTTAAAGCCCGATACCACGGCCACATCTCGGCCTCCTCCAACGTTTGCGGGATGTTTCGGGCAAGTGCTCCGGGCTTCCGGCTAATTTAATATCCGAGAGGAAAGCAGGGAGTGTCCGACGTAGAAAGAGACCGGGACAGCGATAGAAAGAGAGAGTGGGAGCGAGAGAATAAGAGCTCAGCTTTGTTAGGAAACAGTCCGGGAAAGAGGACTTTCAACCAAAACGGAGAATCCAGAAAGCCGTGAGAACTGAGTGCAGAAGGGAGACAGACTACATTCTCCTCCTCCTCCTCTTCCTCTTCCACGGCATAATACTGCGTTGGCGCCGCACCATCGCGGATTGTCACACTCTGCCGCCCAGGAATTTCATCTCGTACATAATTAATCTTGGCAATTACGCACCCGACAAGTATAATTCCGCTCCTGGCCTAAGGTATTCGCGCGGCCAGTGGCGTCGGAAGCCGATATGGAGGTACAACGTTCCGCACTAACGTTTCGCCCGCAAACTCGGTGAAGCTGGTAGTCCAGCGCGGGGAAACAACGGACGTCGTCGCCCTGAGAGGTTTGCCTTAGATGCGACACGCTCCTAATACCGCATACCGCGATCTCCCTACATTGCGGACGAACGGGCCTACGTCTTGCGAAATATCGGTTAGTCATCTCCCATGAGAAACAGGGCGAGAGACAGAGAGAGAGAGAGAGAATATTCATTGGGGAGCTCTATGGCGGGGCTCACTCGGCTATAATTCAGGAAATTCCTCGCATAGATCATACGTAAATCGAGCGTAAGTCGAGTTGGCATTAGCGCTTAGGTATCAGGGCGAGTTGCAACAGAGAGAGCGCTCGAATTGCTCCCGGTTAAGGGCGACACGATCAATTTACTCCTTACGAGCTCGCGGACGGGCCAACTATCCATTACGCGTCGTTCATTTCCGCGGTAATTTAGAGTTCCCAGACGCGTATGCTCGATGAGAAGTTTAAGCCTTCCGTCGGGACGGTTGTTCCTGCTTTCCGTTTCGAATGATTGACTCTTCGCTTGTAGCGCGTAGAGTTTGCCTCCAAATTGGTGCGTGCTTGATTGTAATTTCAACCGATTGTGTTAGCAAAGAACAGATTCTATTCCGATATCAAAACGTGTCAGATTACTTAATTTCGTCCCCAGTTTTTCTTGCAGAAAGACGTGAAGTTACGTCGCTAAGAAATCACTGCTGCCTCTTGACAAATTATCGCATATGAACATTTGCGCGCGACGACGCGCTACGCTGCTTTCCCTGCGAAGCCCCAATATTAACTACGGAATTACAAACACGGTACGATCTAATATCAAGAAATCCTTCCGGTCTCCCGAGAAGGAAGCCCACGATTCTACATACATAGAACGCACACCGGGCGCGCAAACGACGGTCCGCCTTCCGCTCGACCGCCATATTAATATGACCATCAGCATGGGCAGCTTAATATTGGACACCAGACTCCTGGACGGTCCTTAGAAGCGGAAACGATTTATGGCCCCCGGCGTCGGAGGATTTGTAAATAGAATACCGCCTAAGAAGCGTACCCGGAGGACGGGCGCGTGCTTGGCATAAGTATACCGTCTGCGAAGCTCGCACAAAGCGGAGTGCGAGGAGGAGAGGTGGGCGAAGGCGGGTACCGTCTTCCGCTTCCGTGAAAATATTAATCTACATCGTGATATATCCGGGCCGCGGGGACCGAGGTGGAAGGGCACGATTTTTCTCCTGACATTAGTATTCCGCGTTGACAGTGCGCCGTAGGGCAACGTACAGACTGTTACTACTAGCGCGGAGGGGGTACGTTTCTTACAGAGCGAAAGAGAAAGAGCAAGGGAGGAGTGGGATCCCGACGAAAATACAACACGTACGCCGTGTTATTCGTGCAACGTGCAAAACGGGCGCTCTTTGAACTTTTGCGCCGCACACGACGCCCCGACGCTTCCCTCGCGGAAGGTAATATACGCGCTTAGAAATCCGGAATAATTTGAAGAATGCCGGTTACTGCTGCCTTCTCGCGTGACAGTGCGCGAGCTATTTGAATTGCAGTCGTAATTCAACGCGACCCATTTTATGAACGATTCTTTCGTTGTGCGTGAGAATGAACGGTTTTCTTTGAAAGACGAGCATGGTTACGGTGATGCATGCGAGATCTTCAGCGAACGACGTCTTACAGAGGTTCGATTGGACCATCCGGACGTCTGTGTCGTCGTCGTCGACGATTCGTCAGCGGTATCGGAACATGGCACATTACCGAATTGTTTGCCTCGCACAACCGGTGGTACGTCTTGCCTGTCGGAAGTTCCTCCGCGCGACGTGACCTCTCGACGTAGCTCCCGTGCATAATGCCCGCCGGCACGAATTCCGACGCATATTTGCATACGTAATCGCCCGGGCGCGCGTATCTCTAATGATCGCCCCGCCGGCGGACTACATTAGACCGGACGACGATTACAAGCAATTAAAACGCAGCCGGACGAGTGCGGCGTGCATCGCGCGGCGATCATAAATATCGCCGGCGCCCGCCCTCTCCCATCTCCGATCGTCCTCCCACGATTCTTAACGTTTCGCGCACAACCTCACTGCCTTCTCTCTTTCTCGTCAACCTGCTAATTATCCACGGCCAGCCATTGTACGCGGTTAACAATTGACGCACCGCGACCGTTATTACATTTTCACAGAAGTTCGCAGAATGAAGAAGGTAGACGCACTGCGCGGTGCAAAGAACGGGAGACCAAGAAGAACGAACACGCACTCGGGGCGTAAAATAAAATCTGCGAGCCAGAGCTCTCTCCGTCTCTTCGTGCGTTTCACGATCGTTCCTACACACTCGCCCTTCCGCCCTCACCGCCTCCCGCAACGCTTCCTCGTCTCATAACTTCCACCCTCCCGCGGCCGCCTAACCCAACCTTCGCTTTCCCACGTGACTTCACTGACCCCTCGTGCACTTAGTTCTCCAAAGCAACCGGCAAACTTCGTGGGACGCATTTCAAATGATCTCACGGAGCGGAAAGTTTGCCGAGTGGACACGCGCGCTTCTGCGAACCTCACTCCTACGGTCCAGGTGCTACTTTCTTTCCACTTTGCCTCGTGCCCGTCGCACGGCGCGAGAAGTTCAGCTCGTTTTCCCTCGTTCTCGTTCCCGGACGTGTTCGGGAAGACAGTGACGTAGGCGCAGGGAGGATGAGGGGTGGGACACGAAAGGGGCAGGCGTTGTCGGACGTAAGCCGCAAGGCTGCTGTACCACTGGCCCCGTCTTGCCGTCTTGCGGCCGGAATTCGGGACGCGACTTGTGTCCGGCACGTCCGGTCGAGCGCGGGACGTAACCTAGTTGGGGGAGAGATGTGTCCGTTTCTACTGCGAATATGAAAACGTGTTTCGATGCTGATGATATAGATGTAGAGTCTCGAGTAAATAGAGCGCCGGTAATTGTAATGGGAGCAGTAGAAAATGCACGTTCAAATATGTACCTTCCTCTGCAGAGAATGTGGAAATGTGGTTTGATGTAAAGAATGTAAGCTTCGAGGTAAATAGACCGGCAGTAATTGTAATGAGGGTAGAAGTAAATGTTGGATATGCATCCGTCTCTGCTTTGAACGTAGAAATGTGTTTCTATGTGAAGAATGTCAATTTTCAAGTAAAGAGACCGCCAGTAATTGTGATGAGAGTAGTAGAAAATGTTGGATAATACAGTTTGGAATATGTATTTCTATCGAGAACGTAGAACGTACGTTTTCGTGTAAAGAATGTAAGCTTCTAATATCAACCGACTGTCAGTAATTGCAAAGAGAGAGAGAAAGAGAGTGAGTAACAGAGGATGCGGGAAAAGTAATTTCGGAATATGCTTATTAACCAGTTTATCTTACGATGAAGCGTGCAGCTTGACTTGTAATCAAATCAGCGCAGCTACGATGGTTGATGTATTTAAGCTAATGCAATTCGCCGCCCTTCCAGCTCATCTCACAATCAAACTACAAAGAGACTTTGTTAACATTGACACATTAACAGAAAACTAGGTCGCAGCCTGTTCTAATATTCGCATATTACCCCAACATTGCGAACAAAACGTAGCATTAACTCGACAAATGCACGTATACACAGTGTCCATGTCCCGTCATTTGAACAATTTCGTTACAGGACAATAATCCGTCACGCTGAGATCGTGAAACAGTTCGAAACTCCATTTTCTCCTCGCCCATTCAAACTCTGCGAACCGTGCGGCGGGCCATGTTCCCTGCTAGACAGCGCAGGACAATAATAGACCAGACTCCCGTCTTCTTTCGCCCCCTAATCGCGCGTAGTTTAGGACCGACGAAACGGTAGAAACGACACTGCGAACAAGTGGCCGAATGAGTCAAAGGGAACAGGAAAGGGGTCGGATCCGCGGCATACGTACACCAGAAGTATGCACTGTGTCGCATCGGCCAGAACGAGGAAATGCATCTTGTCTGCGCGCAACTACACTCGAGCGTCGTACGTTGCAATCGAGGCAGAGAGTAGAGACGGCGACGCGTCGTCAAGGGAGCTCGACGTGTAGCTATCGAATAATCAAATAAGGCGGTCCGTGGGCATGGAGTGAAGGAGAGAGAGGACGTGGATCTCGCCTTTGTCTATATCTATCACTCCGGGACGATGGTTGGAGTGTGTACGACCATGCTTCGTTCTCTCTCACCAGGCACCGCCGACGCTATCCGCGCGGTCTTGGATAAACGTTTCGACGCGGGGTGTTTCGTTGCGCGCGATTTACGGCCGTGACGTTGTAAAACACTCGCGCGCGAAGGGGCCGCTGGTCTAACGGTAAGTGGAAGAGACAAGTTGTCCGGTGACAAATGTTCGCCGACGCGGCACCGCTAATAATTCCCTGTCCACTTCGACGCTTTCGCGGGAAGTGTCGGAGGAAATAGTCTTGAACTCAAAGCGACGCTGGCATTTCTTGACGATGGGTGGTTGGAGAGAGAAAAGTTTCCGCGGATCCAAAATTGGTCAGCTTTCCCTATATATCGATTCACGTTCGAATTTTGTTGACGTCAGTATTCGGACGCGTAGATATTTGAGTATTAACGAGACAACTGCTTAACCTTCTAGCGGACAGGAGTCAGAAATTTAGTATAATGTCTATCTAGATGCGGAACGTCATTTGCGAGCCGAGATAATGTTGTCGTAAGCGTGACACCGTGTCTTATTAGCGTGCATCCGTGCAGCAGTCACAATCAAGCTGGAAACCGACTGCGAGTCGGCGTCGAGGGACCCCGAGTAATCACGCGAGATGATTCGAGGAAATGGACGAGGAAAGAGGCCCGTTATCTGTCAGCCGAGTTGAAGCCAACTTCTCGTGAAAGATTATCCCGCGCTCGATTCCCTCATGGTCGACATAAGCGTTTCACTCTCCAATCAGCATTTATTCGCTCGCTGACCCACAGTCAAAGGAACGTCATTATGTGAATTATACGCATTAGCGCTCCATAACCGATTCTGCGAATCGACTCTTCGAAAGTCGTCAGCGAAGTTAGCCAATTACGCAACATGCCGAATTCCGAAACATATGTATGAAATCGCGATTTAGCATTAGGTGTGTATGGTCATGAGAAGAATATTTTGAATAACGAAATATTAAAAAGGTTTAAAAGAGAACATCTGCAAAACCTACATTCTGAATTCTGCATACTCTTCGGTTGCATGGTATTACAGAAATTCTTTGAGTGCAACAGTATATGAACTCATATAAGTCGTGCGCAAAAAAGTGAGCCGCAGATAATGTAGACATGGAGCAATTACGATGGTACCACTAAACGTTTTTCTTTTCTCGACCGTACGAAGTGCAGTAGAACGTAAAATCCAAACGAGACACGCTTTTTCTAATACCCAGCCGGCAGAATAGTGACATATGCCTCTGCTATGTTCTGCTCCACTGTCATCAAGTCGCAGTCGCAATCAAGCTGCCACTGACTGCGCTCAGGCACCAAGGGACCACGTTGCAGGGCGCAGAGTAATCAAGTAAGGCGATTCGAGGGAATAGACAAGAAAACGAGGCCGTTACCTATCCCCATCAAAGTCGCAACTTTATGCCGACTAAGCGTACCGACCCCCGCGAAGACCCGTCCGCGTTAAACGTCTTTATTGTCGACTCAAGTGTCCCGATACATTCAATTTACAGGTGTAACGCGCTTTACGGCCAGCTCCCCAGCGACATCCCACGAAACGAGTCCACAAAACGCCCGTCATCCTCGTCGTAACCGATGCTCCCGTGACTCTCGGCATCATAACGCACCAACGAATTACGAGAAACGATTCTTTGGTAAGCATCACGCCGGCTCTTCATATCGCAAGAGCGCAAACTTTTTCCCGGAGCATCGGATCGTAAGGATGCCATGCGCAGAATTCCGAAAGTGGAAGTAAATAACGATGAACCATGGACGTGAAATATTATTTGCGATCGTATACACGCGACAATTTCTATAGTATGTCTTTGATCCACAGGAACGAGAGTCGATGTTTCAGCAACCCTCGCTTGAAGCCGCGTCATAAGTTCCGAGCAAATTGCGGACGACTGTTCTCCGTCAAACGTTGCCCCGATCATAAGAGTGCGCGGTAGCTGCGCTACAGTGGGAAGCGAATCTTTGCACAGCGTACGAACGACGAGTGAAACCGCATCATCTGGTAGAGTGCCGTTAGGGTCGAGCGGCAATCGAGCTACCACTGACTGCGATTCGGTATCAAGGGAGTACGACGCGCAACCGTCAGGTAATCAAGTAAGCTGGGATTCGGTTCGTGCGGGACTGTACAAGGGAAAAGGGACCGTTGCCGGCCGTCCTTGTCAACCGGCCAGGGCTTTGCGCGAACTAAGCACATGCAACGAGGTTTTGCCCTTAGAACCGGACCATCCCACGGTTAAAGCCCCTTACGGTTGAGGTAAATGTCTCGCTGTGTTCGAGTTTACAAGACCGATACGCTTACAGGGCGCGTCTTTTCATCTGGCATAGAGCAAATGGCCCGTTAAACGTGAAATTGCGCGCCATCCTGCTCACCGATTAAATGGCAAATATTCTCTTTCGGTAACGGAACGCTGAGAGAGTGAGAGAGAGAGAGAGAGAGAGAGAGGTCAAGAGGGGAGGAGACGAAAGAGATACACGGCTTGGCGAGTATCGCGCGAGGCTTTGTGCGGATTATACATGCACGAGCATATTTCGTCCTTACGAGAGGGATTGTCTATCCGCATTAAGTTCTCGTGTAGACTCTGTGCAAACGCCTCCGCGTACACCTCTAGTGCGTGCGATTCCGCTGCGACGATTTTTCAGCGACGAGGATTTCGTTCAACGTGAAAATGTAAAAGAGCAAAGGTCGTTTCCGTCTCTATTTGCAGCGCTACTTTCTCGACATTTTCTTAATTAAACGCGGCCATCTAGAGTAAAGAAAAGCATTGCAGAGAACTTGATTCTTAACGCGAGAAACAAGCTTTCCCGTATTAACCAATATCCAAACAGGACATACTAAAATTATCGAACACGAAAATGTACGAACCATTCTTACGGGAAAAATGAGAGAAAAATAATTGAACGGAAATGACATTAATTAAAAACTCCTCGGCTTCGATTGTTTGATCCGTTTCCAACAAGGCAATCCTTTTTCTGGCCGAGCACAGTATCAACGGAGACGTAACAATGCGGGGATCGCCTTTGAGCCGCAGTCAGCAATCGAATTGCCGCCGACTGTGATTCGTCGTCGAGGGAGCGCAGTGGGAATTCAGCCATCGCGTAATCAAGAAACGCGATACAGGGAGATAGACAGGACGAAGTGTGGTGCCTGCCCCTCCACCGTCAACCGAGCGATGCTTTACGCTTACGCGAACTATCTAGGTGTGCACACACCGACCGTCTCTCAGCCCTTATGAAGGAGCGCCCGCATTAAATTCCCTACAGCCGGAGTAAACGTCTAGCTGTGCTCAATTTACAGATGCGTCGCTTGTGGACTCTCCCATTCGCCCACGCTTATTATGATGCTCTCTGTCGCCCGCGCTCGCCCTCGTCTCCAGGAAACTCATTCACTCCCACCTACGCGGGTCGTATTTTAATTAAAAAAATTTCCCCGTTTAAGTCTCCATAAAACGTCAGTAGCCGAGGCTGAATAACGCGGAGCGTTTTATAATCCTCGGAACGGTATTACATCGTTTCGCGAGGAGGCTCGGCTAAAAAATTACCGCGATCATTTACACAACAGGATCTCCCCGCGAGGAAGTTCCTCGTTATCCCAGCCGAGTGAGGTTGGCCAGGTACTTTTTAAGGGTCGTCGGCCGCGGGAAATCGGAGGTGAAATTGCCGAGTGTGTGCGTGCGCGTACGGTAATACTGAGAATCTGTTTCGATTGCATGCCAATTCGGGAGGATGAGCGAAACGAAAGGGCCGATCGACGTCGATCGTGTCGACTAACAAGCAGAGTCCACGGTCGACGGGGCACCGCGATTTTCCGAAGCATTTCTGCACCAATTTGATAGCACAAATTCTTTCGAATTCCATTAATATCACGCTATACGTCAAATTAACATAATACTTTCCACACGGCTTGGACGACAAATTTTTAATAAAGCTGCAAAACGAAGGCCTACGGAAGAAAACACCAAAACTCGCGTCCCTTTATGTTTCCTTTAGAAACGCTTGAGAAAGTTGGAGCGAAATCGGTGTCCCATCGAGCGTGGTGTCTGCTTGTAAGTATGTACAAGCACGTCTCACCCTCAGGAAAGTCCCGTCCGTATTAAATCCCCGTACGGTCGGGACAAACGTCTCTCGCTATGTACGATTTACACGTGCCGCGCACTTTCTCTCGCTCTCAGCTCTTTCTCCTTCGTTCTGGCTCTTCTGCTCCAGGTTAGCGCGGGTACGTAACGCGTTACAAATTGGCTACCACCGGGCTCCCTCGTCCGCTTCTGCCAGTGGTGCCAGGAACTCGCGCCATAAGTCACGACACTCGTTCCGACGATTCGTTTCTCTCTCGCTCGTCCCCCTTAGGGACGAATCGCATTCCGAATTCAATTCCTACGGAATGGCCGTTAGTCTACGAATTTTTAAGTGTCTCTACAAAATTATCGCCCGACGCGTGCGAATTGCTGGACGACTTTTACGGGCGGCCCGGACGCGTCTGTGTGGGTCGGAGCATATGTCTTGTATTACTGATATGTATTTTGGGAGACTCGCAAAATCTTTCGGGAAATGAAATGCACACACGTGCGTGTGCTGGTGCATAGGCATGGACGTAGGTAATAGTCGGGGGACTGTTGTTGATCTTATGTTGCAGATGTTTGAACTGTTTGATGAATTACTGGATCTATTGACGGCGACGAACCAATGATCTATGGAAATGCACACGAACGTCTGAGAGGGAGTTGCTAGGTAAGCACACAATCAATATAGACTGATATCCGTATGAGTTCATTGAACGTACCAGAGAAAAAAGTGTAATGTTTGCAACGCGTTGATAAAATGATATTTGCGCAACAGATTAAATATGACGTTTGCACTAGCATTGAGAAATGATATATGTATGAGTGTCCACGAATTATATTTGTGCTTCACACCTCTATCCGCCTACGGGCCTACTGAAAGATTCACAGAATATGAACCTCTCGCAATCAGTCCCGCATCTTCAGACGCCGTGCACGCAGTGGATTCGCGTCATTAATTATTCCCGCTGGTGTAGGTCCGAGCGGGTGGACCTCATTTGCGCCCGCTGTTGTCCCAGGAAATCAGCTCGAACTTGTCCGTAGCCATTAGAACGTAACCGTGTCCCGTATGTTAAATTACACCGATACGGAGACGATGTGTGCGCGCATTAAGGGGCGTGTGTGGAAAGGCCTCCGGGGTCGGAAGCGTCATGCCATGCAAACACCATGGTCGCCGGTAGGTTTCGCGGGCCAAGAGCGACCCTGATTCCCCTCGGCCCTCGACTCTCGAGTCTCGGCCCTCGGCACACGGCCGGAGTCGACGTCGACGGTTATGCGAGTTAAGAACGCGACTGGCCCGGCACACTCGCTTCATTAATTTCGTATTAAGCATGATTACATTTTTATTGCGCCGCTCGCCCGGCTGGGCCCCGTGATCAACGGGCAGGCCCCGATCGAGTAAGTGTGTTTTGCCGTGAAAGGGCGCGTCTCGCATTATGACTGCTGAAATTAAGGGAGCCCAGCCGAAAGGGATTAATCCGATCGGCGCGCCGCGGCGGAGGAATTTACGAGAGCGTAAAAAGTATCGAATTACCGGCCAGAGTGGATGGGAAGAGCTGTGCCGCGGGCCACGGTGTCTGGGTTTGCCACTAACGCGAATTTGGTCGGAGGGCATCGGCGGAAAGTGCTTCGGCGGATGAGTCCGAAGTAATGTCTCGAATTAGTGATCGTATTCAGAGAGGGAAATATTAGCGAATCTGTCTCCGTTAGAAGGGGTTGCCGAATTTTTAGATAAATACTGGAGTCCTTTCTTTTCGCTCTGTACGAGACAAACGTTTGCATTGATGAACGAAAGCAATTTGGCAGACGGAAATGAAGTGACACTTTACTAAATTCTCATTTTTCCTTTAATAGCGACGATCGTACGTCGATCGTTTTCAAAGAAAGTGCTATTCGAGGATCTACGATGAAATGGGAAGAGCCATTCGAAGTAGATGCGGAGGTGTGAAATTGTTACCGGTGCAAGGTGATGAAACCGCAGAATTCCCTTGTAGGATCTTATGAATAAGCCGCCCTCACGTTATACGCGCAGACGTTCGTCCAGAACTTCGATCATTCATTCACCGATGTCGGAACGTTAAAGGAGATATAATATTGAAAAATTGAATGAGCGACTCCGGCTGAAAATAGACGGTGCGCGCCCGCTGAGGTATTACACCAATGATGGTTGCTTTAATTGATCACCGTATTTTACGCGACACCCTCGTGTAACTTACACTATTAATAACAGCCCGATAATGAAAGCTCTCCACTCCAAAGGGAAATTTCATTAATCGACGTGCAGTGTCGCTCGTCGGGCCGCGCGAGGCTCAATATTAAAATGGCAAGAACTCGTTCGGTCTTGTGATTTAATGCTGGAAATTAGGAAATGATCACTTACTCAGCTCGAGTGCGGCGTATGTTGAAATGGTCGAACGTCAGCTCGACGATTTCGTCGGGTTGGCCAGTGAATGTGTAGAGCAGGCAATCGATATTCGATGGGTATTGCTTCGGGAAGTTAGGGGATGTAAATGTGCCACCTTGCGGTCTGTCCGCGCTGCTGTACACATAACAAGTGCAACCTGTAAAAGAAAAATACAGTCCTGATTAGAGTCGATCACTTTACCACCTTCCTCTTTTGCAGACACTCGAATATTCAGTCTAACAAAAAATTCGTTCCACGACGGAATCATATATATCTAAAGATTTCGTACGGCTGCGAATTTGACGCATTCAATACTGAATAGCGAAATCGGATAAATTTGCATAGCATACTAATACACGTTACTATTTCGTTAAATCAGGAATTTACTTTAATTCGCGCCGAACCTTCCGATAAACCTGGTACACGTCACTGCAGGAATTCCAATTCAAGAAACATCTCCGCGCTCTTCATTTCCTCTCTCCCCTTCCTCCCTTTCTTTCCGCTCCGTCCCCGATAATGAAATTCGCCATCTGACACTGACTCCGGGCCACAGAGGGCGATCACGCGAAACTTTTCTTATTTCCAAAATGAAGTCGTCACAGCGACCATCGATCTGCGTCCCCTTGTTCTACGCCCCCGCCCCGAACCGACGCCACCATCACTCCCGCCACACCCCGTGCTCGTGTCAATCCCCAAGAATTAGATTAAAGTTTGACTTCTACTCCTGGCGAACGATCTACCGGGAATTCCTAACTTCGGACGTTATAACTTTATTCCGTCGCAGTGTAACGAACTCATCGACTCGAAACGAATGTTTCTTTCATAATTATCGTTCTGGAGAGAATCGGTCGTGGCCACTTACGCGGAACGTCAGAAGTGAGTTCTGGTCGTGTACGCGAATGTTTCAATTGCCTCTATCTCTTCTATTACCACTTCTATTTCAACAGCAGCCAATCCTTCAAAATCTACCGGTAACGCGCGATCCCCTCCTATATCCGTTCTAATCGACACAAAGGGGCAGGAAAGTATTTGTTCGCCTATCAGCCGACGCACGGTGGCGTTAAAAAAAAATTACGTAAAATACGTATCGTTGCTCGCGACCGTTTCACACGGGGCGGAAAAATGTTGAGGGTGTGGAGAGGGGGACGGGAGAGTGGGATATATATATAAACGCGTTCGAATAAATCTAAAGCACTGTCAGCTTCTGTCGGCCGCGCCTTTGTCGTCTCGGCAAAGGGTAGAAGGCTTTTTGAATGGGTGAATTGATTGCGGCAAAATCGTGCGGTCGAAACTTCGCGGCACGAACGAGCGAAACTGAAACCGTTGGGACTACAATGGGACAGAAATTTCGATCGCGATTTAGGAAGTTCCTATCAAATCCCTATGGGATTAACAACTATTATTCTATAATCAGCGTAATCAGCCCGCTATCTGTATGCCGATGCATTGTTGCAAATGGCCAACAATTTAATCCTCTTGTTGCGCGGTACAATAATTTCTACGTGTGAGAGTTGATTACGATCGCGAGCGCTTTAGAAACGTGAAAGAGGAGGTTTATACGGAAGGTATATCATAAGGGAAGGTAACTCACAGTCGCCGCAACGTACGAGCCCGTCATACGATATTTCGTAATAACCTACGGTCTAACTTGAAACCGAAATTTCTCAAAGAGCCAACAATGCCAAGCATAGATTCAAGCATCTCTGCTTCCCTCTTCAAACATTACATCACATTACCCTTAAGTTCAAATTTGCAAAGAATTTCACTGACGTGGTCTCTCGAAAGAATTACTTTCACACAGCACTCAATAAGTCAGTACCTGCAAAATGTGCGTCATCGCGCAACGTCGTCAATGCAAATGCAATCATTTATCCAAAGCCGGTATCCGCCGGCATTCCGCGCGATTCGTCTCTGTCTTCGCTCTAAGTATACCGCGGGGCTGGGCCGATTATTCTCGGCGTGGCGATCCATTAGGCGCCGTTCGCTTAGCACGGCAGAACTAATCCAAACAAAGTAATTTGTAAGAGCGGTGACGCAATTTTCACCTATTCCCGGGCCATATCTCGTGGCAGAAGGTGCCGCTGAATTTGTTAAAAGCGGGCGCGGGCCGCAAGCACGGAGGATATTTGCTAAATTAGCCAGAGGAACGCGCCTCTTTTGTCCCCCTTTCCGGTCTGCTCGTCTCCCCCGTTAACAGGCGCACCACCACTTTTCTCCGCTCTTACCTCGTCGCCCTCTCACACTTTTTGGCCGACGATACTCGTGTCTCTATTTACCCGTTTGCCTCTCTCGCCTCTTCGCCCTCTTTCGTCTCTATCCCGCAGCATAAAGCTTCCAACGGCTAGGACGACACCCAAGCGACCTATTGCGCGGAGCGTACAAGAGGACTCGAACTTGTTCCTCTCGACTCGAAAGGTACACCGTGACATTCGCGATTTTTCGCACGGTAAATTTACACGGCGCCGAGACCCAACATGTTCAGTTCCACTCTGTGCGAGCGTCTGACCGTCTGTACGACTGTATGCGGTGCACTTGATGTAGGAAGGAACAATGGAGCTTGCGTCTCGGAGTGTATATCTAAAGGCTCGACGATGTCATACGTTATGTACAAATTTCGAAGATACGCCCCCACTCCCCCTCAACTTCATTTCAGCGATCCCTATCGAACAGTTGAATGGTCCGGACGGACGCTGAATTTCGTTCGAAATTTCGTCCTCGGACATTGGGCGAGCGGGGGCCGGCAATAAGCGAACGTTATTGGGCGAACGGCAACAAATTCGGCAATCACGGCAATAAAGAAGAGCGGTACGCGCGCAATTCTGCGTATTTTTCGTTAAATATCAGCCACTGGCATCGGTTCGCAGGCGATATGACGCTCGCAAACGACAGCGCCAGTTGTCGAAGCTCGCACGACAGTTTCGGCGGGGGTGGAAAAAAAGGAAGTAGCGGAGACAGAATAAAAAGCAGACGTTGGTGGGTTAATTAGAAGCGAATGTCAATTAAAGAGGACGGTCAAAACAGAACGGCGGCGTGCAGGTTGTCGGGAAGTCAATGGGGTGGGCAGCCAATCGAGGACGGTCAATTTAATAACGCGGCGTCATGGCGAGCGGGAACAAGGGACTTTCCCGTCTGACGATGTGGATGGGAAAAAAGGTGGAGCCGAGCCAGACAAGCTGACGCAACGCTTTCCTCGCGAAACTGTCCGAGGAAACGTGGGAGAATATTTTAAGTAGCGTTGAAATTAATTTTCGCTCGGTCCGCATATAAGAGAACGTGTATAAGGATGTATTGATCGTTGTGGGAGTAAGATTAGTATATATCTTAAGGTCTACAGGCTCGTGGATTCGGTAGATCTTATATTCTTACACATTTCATATATGCAGAATATTTTATATTACGAAATTAATTTTGAAAACGCTTGTATATAAGGTACGACATATGCATGGTCGATTGAAAATGATGTGTAAGGATAACCCTGTATCCTGCATTCACAAACAGGTTAATAAACATAATTGCATACTCTCAATACATATCCATATACTGACGCTGCAAGAAGTATATACGTACGTGTGTACGCTAATGAACAGTGCACACCGCGCACGTTGCAAACGAACAACTAAAGACACGTCCCGTATGCAACGCATGTCAACGGCCATAGATCTCATATCAGTTCGCCGCACATTCTACGGACGTCTGGGCCGAAAGTGTCGGCGGAAGCGCCGGCGAATATTCTAAGTAGCGATGGAATTAATTTTCGCCCCACTCGCATATGCAGCTCGCGCGCAGTGCATGTGCGCGTGAATATGTAAAAGGTGGATAGGAACATGCCGCGCAACGTATGTACAAGGTTAAAAGGACCGCACGGCCTCTTGGCTGCTCAAGTGTCGCGCCACGGTTCCGCCTCTAAACCTCGGGAAATATCATTGTTCGGTCACGTTCTCCGACGTTCGAGCGCTGACTCGGAACATCTTCTCGCGCTCCACCTATTTATAACGCGGCCCAGCGTCGCGTCGTTCCGCGAACAAGTGGCAGTGGATAAAGGCAACGCTCCTTTTTTTTTTTTCCTCCACTTTTTCTACCGTCTCTCACAAAAGGGCCGGCGATCGAGCGGGTGTAACGAGGCGACGGCTTCATGTGTGTCAATTGCCGCTCCGATACAGTGTAATTAACGCGCCATGAATTTCCGATCAGTCATTTGGCACACGAGTCGATCTCGGAATTTCCGGCTGGCGAGGATTTATCGGGAACGGAGGGAACTTGCCCGGAGACGGCCTTTTCATTCGATGAGGAAATGTCTAATTAACGGAAATGATGTATGTTGCGGTGCGGAATGCGTGGCAAGTGTGACGGAACGCCGCGAAGGGCAGAATGATGGCGAGCGGTTTGCGTGGCGGGGGAAATCATGTTAACAATGTGTCCTTTGAGGATCATCCGCAAATCTACGTATTTGTATGTCATTGTATCTACCGATATGCAGAATGACGTCATTTATGAGTATACGATTGGAGACATGTTTGATATGCTTACGCATCACTAAATCAATTCGTTCCTACATTCTCGCTAATGTGTGTTTTAATGTCTCTCGTAAAATTCTCCAAACATTCTCTTTTTCAAACCAAAAATATTTATCACCAGCTACGTTAATTTTGACTCAATTAATAGGGTTTTAATCTTGCAAATGTAGACTGCCACAAGTTTCTGTTGAAAAAAAAGCAGTTGGATAGAAAGTGTAATCTGTGAACGGTGCTGTCTCTATAAGTGGGAGTGCAACTAATAGGAACTGTAAATCGGCGAACTTTTCGCGAAATTTCTCTTCGCCGCGAATATTACAGTTTATTTCGGCGATAAGACCGCAGTCATAAGGACCGGTTGGAAGACATTAAAACCGCTGGCAGATGGTACCCACGGTTTGTAGATACATCACGCGGACCTGATCTCTTTTCCGCTTCCGCGCGGCTCCGTGCGTTCTCTCGAGCATTATATTGTACTTTGAGAACTCTCGCAGGTGATTCACGGACCGCTGACACGACGCGCCGAAAGCGCTGCTTTCCCAGCTTTCCCACCGTCTCTAGACTCTCGTCCTGATAGTTTACCAATATACACGCCCACGACGCCAGGCACTCGACATACATACATACACACACATCGATGCGCAGCATATGCATCGGCCATACAGCAACGCCGGGTATACATTACGAATACAGAAGCGCGTAAAGTCGATCTATACCAACGAGACGCACCCCGAATTGAAGGGGGCAGACAGATATTATTGCGCGGGCGGAAACACAAGAAATCACTTAGTACTCGATTTCGCCGGCAAGTTGACTTTTCACCGGTCCGCACCCCCGACGCCGCAAGCTGTCACTGGGGGTTGCAGCCGAACTTGCGAGTTTCCGCAAAACCAAGAGAAATTCCTCTCCGCCCCTCGACCACTCCCCTCTCGTTCTCTCGCTCCTTTTTTGAGAGAGTAATGTCGTGCATATGTGTGTGTGCGCGCGTACACGAAGGAATACCTTATCTATCTCTCCGCGGGTTCGAGATTCTCGACGATGCAGTGGCGAAGCCAGATAACTCCGCTGAAAGCTCCTACCCTCCCACTGCCGCCACCATCACCACCGGCACTCTTAGATCACGCGATTACTCCGTGGACACAGAAAGGCTTCTGCTAAAAGCCGCTGGATAAAGAGGGGAATAAAAAAAAAGAGCGGCGGTGGGCGGAGAAAGAGAGAAGCGGCGTGCCACCCCCGCTAAGGGCCAACTCTTTCCGCTGGCCTTCTCGTATATCCGAGGTATCTCCGGCGAGGATGTACAGGGTGTTCCGTTTTATGCTCACCGCGGTTCGCGGTTCGGGGGAGGGGAAATAATAAGAAGAGTCTCGGACGAGGCGCTGCCGAATGCTTAGGCGAACTTCTTTTTAACGTCCCGACCCTGTCAGCTCTTAACTGTTCTGCCCAGATGAAACACCTCGGGTATTATGCACTTTGTATTCTACGAAAGGAGATTTTCGTGAGGAGCGAACAGGTTGCGGCGAAGCAGAGCGCTGTTATTAATATAATTTATAGATTTTCGTGCCTAAGAACATAGTTTAAGCTGTTTCTGTTGGCCAACAGTTTGCGAGCTCTGTGCGAGCAGTATTATATTGCTGGATATTGACATTTTGTATTGACTTTGAATATCTTCAGTCTTCGAACGTCGCGCGACTTGTTTTGCAAATGCACCCGTTCACGCCTCAAGTATCCTCTTTCTATTCACCTGGTACCATAGTCGGGGGTAGCAAAATTAGCGTGCTTAAAGAAATATATTCCTTAGCCCCAAGCGCTTTCGGGCGAGTATTCCGCTCGCGAACGGTCCCACGATTAAATCGCGCGCACCCTTCACACGTGCATACACCCACACACGTTCGGCCGTACGTGCTGATTGCGAGTCAAGGCGAACATTTATTATTTATTCAGGACGGACGCCGGGCGATGCAGTTTAATTCCCCGGCAAATATTGTTTCGATTTTACTAACGCTACAAATGGATAATTATTTCGGTATTATGTTACCGAATCGCTCGATGAATTATTAATGTTAGGCAACGTGTCGTTGCGCGCGCTCAATCGTTTATGGGACAATGCGAATTGTCCGTCCAACAGGAAGTGCAGGCGATCGCGACGATTCGAACGTCCGCGTGCGATCAGATTTCGCGGAACAAACGGCGTCAAAGATGCGACTCGAATTCCACGTTTCACACCGTAATAATCGAGTTCCCGTTAACTTATTACGCTGCCTGTGAACTCGGACGTTTTTCAACCATAATGCGGTCTCATCTACTCACGCCATTACACGATTCTCAAGTACCCCGTCTTCAAAGTGCTTCCCGATAGACCGTTCCAGTAAGTACTCGCGAAGTGGCTCCACAGCAAATTTTAATTCCCTTACACGGCCTGTCCGCGGCTAGTCGACCCCGACTGGCACACCTCAAAATGAGCGACGCGCGAGTCTGGTTCCGTCGGAATTCGTTAGTGGATGCATGCGAAAGCCGCTGGCTATTATCGGGAAAGGCGGTGGGATGGAAAACCTCCGAAACCCTATGGCTGTCCTGCTCATGCCCGCGAAAACGTGAAATAGCAGGGATATCGATCCGAGGCCAGCTGGCGCGGCTATTCCTTTGAGAGTCGATGCCACGGAGTAGACGTAGCTAAGTGGGCGCGAGATAAATTGAGAATAATACCTCCCACCCACCCACGCACCCCGTCACTGTCCCCCCCGTCCTCGTTCGTCCGTCTTGCCACGTGCCGTTTTTACGAGATCGGCCTCTTGCCTCTCAACCCTTCGGCGCACCCGTTTCCGTAACATCTGCCGGCGTCGATTATTCTCGGATACTTTTGCACGTCCGGAGACAGTGAGCGGCATGGAGATTCTGGCTTGTAATGAATGTTCGGAAGACTCGGAAGTCTGATTCTGTCGATCGCGCGATGCTTACTGATGTTTCTGGAACTTTCCCGAACCCCTCAAATTCCTTTTATCGCTCTACGAATAAGGACCGAGTAATATCCGGTGTCCGACGAGAATTTACTGAGTTCTTGCGCGGAAAAATCGCGCGACTCACGCGTCGCTCGGCAATATATTAAAATCTTCCGCCACGTACGTCCGTATTCGCGCGATTGAACGCGCTCCCGCCTAACACGTCCTCGCTCTTCTACGGTCACGTGTCACTGAATACAGAGCTGTTCGAGCGCATCGACACGCGTCCGCGGCGACATTTTCATCAAATTATTTTTATCACGCTCCCTCGCCAGCGAGCCGTCTGCAATGTTGCGTTCGCGTACGGCCACGCTCGCACATACTCGCACACGCTGCGCGCAGTTCACAATCAGTGGTTCGAGGAAGAGGGAAAGTTCGCTGGTGGGACGCGCGTTTATCCATTCGTTTCCGCGCAGATAACATTGTCCCCGGCCGGAAAGTTATCATTGACTGTCGTGACAGCTTCGCGCTCTTATCAAACGACGTTAGTAGTCGCACGGTTAGCCGTGTTCACTGTCGAGTGGAGGGCAAAAAAAAGTATCGCGAAATCCGAGCCGCCGACAACTCCCTTATGAATTGCTCGGCACAACGTCGAAGCATCGATCTGATAGGTTTCTACGTCCATGGCGAGCATGGATTGAACGAGTGCGAATAGAGAGAGAGAGAGAGAGAAAGGGACAGAGACGAAGGCCGGGAGGCTGTTTTTGCAGTGGAATATCAATCTAGGAGCAGGTGGTCAGAATATCCACAAACAAGCTAGCAAGAATTTATACATCCGGTCTGCCAGCGGTATTGTTTTATCTCCTATTGGCTCGGATTTGCGTCGCGCTCACCGTGCGCAACTTTTTTTGTTCCCCATTTTATGGCGGCCCGGCAAGTATTTTATTCATGAATCCGGAATGACAACGTATATCCAGCCCCCCCAACGTTTCCGTTTGCACGCGATCGCCCGCGTCGGACGAAGGTTGCCCGCTCTCTTCCCGTGTTTGTGCGTGTTTTTTAACCGCCTCTTTATTGCTAATGCAAATGCTAAATCGGAATTTGAATTGCAGAGTCGCCGAGCAAAAAATCCTTGTCCATAGATCCGCACGCCTGCGCACGTGCGAATCCATAGATCTCTCTACACCTGTATGCGCCGTAAATTTGCGCGTTCAAGGGCGTGGGTAGCGTGCGTGTACAGGTACGTACGTTTGTGCGGGCGGGCAATTCATAGATCCGTAGGGCGGCATATCCACGGACGCGCGCATCCGCAAGTCCGTGCATTTATAGCCTCCTACATCCGTTAATCCCTACATCCGACGATATTCACTCGCCCGCATACTTGCGCGCGCGTTTTAAAAATGTCAGTTGATTTTTCATCGCCGTGCCGTAGGTATCGTACACGCAACTTCGATATTTCTGCCGGTTCGCGATCGCGATGCTGCGAAGGACAGCGGACAGTCGTTCATCCGGCTTTAAAGGCAGATACAGGATCGACGAATGGAGAGGGCGTCTTCAGTGGGCCATACTCGTATTTTCCGTATTCCATACAATTGGACTGATCGAGCGGAAAACTTTCGACCGACGAAAAAGGCACGAATCCGCGGGCCGGTATTAGCGAGCAAAGCAGGCGAAGGGATAAAGTATAGGCCTTGTCGGCCGGATGTCGTTCGATCCAAGAAACGTTACTAATACGACCTTCTTTTTTTATTACAATCATTTTCCGCTGATACGATCTCGCTCGAAGATAAATCTCGCCATCAAGGAGTGTTTTCACGTGCTATGGCTGCCATTCACGCCAGATTACGATGGGATGATGCTTTTCCGATCATCCGAATATTGTATTGTTCACGCGATGGTAGGCAGGAGAAATACACGTAACAATCTGAACGAGAAAATAACAGAAATATCACCCTGAAGTAACCGGAATAAACTCTTTCAAGCAATGCTCAAATTAAATAATCACCCATCACGGTTGATAGTGTCAACATTTACAAATAAGGAACTCATTCTAATTTTCTACATAAATGCACAAATCTTGGGGGCACTCACAGAATCGACGCAAACTAGTGTAAACACCGAGTCTGTCCCTCCTCATACATCGTCTCAGTGCACAGGATCGAAGCACGCCAGGGGAAACGACCGCAGTGACAGTACGTGGCATTAGCGAAATCGTAATTGAAATATTAATTTATGAGCCATAACGAGCGGCCAGTAATTAACACGCTCTGTAACCCCCGTGTCAGCGGATGCGCAATGCATGCATTACTGCGACACAGCCGCATTACATAAATACTCGGCTTTGGTCTGGTCCGGGCCAGATCATAATGGGCAAAGTGTACAATTCGGCCGTTATCCACGCGATACCTGCATTTACAGTGAAAATCCACGAGTGCGTATACATGCCCGGCGTACAACGCGCGCCTCGCGAAAACTATTCAGGCACGCGTGAAATGAAACGTGCGCGCCCGACCTCCTGTTTCTCGTCCTCCCTCATTCTTCGGCCGACCCGTTCCATGGTTCGATATGGAAAAGTTCGCTTAACGGGCGAACGCACGCCTCATTAATCGTGCCTCTCCCGGCTCCCGGCACGTTCAAATTGAACGATAAGGCGAGCGACGGCGGCATTGTTAAATAAACGATAAGTGAATTGCATGCGACGGCGGACGCGAATACGAGCCGATGACAGTTCAAATGTCGCGTGTCCGTCGATGGCAGAAAAATTGAGGCCGGCGTTTGCGGGCTTGTTTCGCTTATTCTTTTTGTTGGCGCCCTTTTGTCGGACGAATAAAAAGCGAACAAGATATAGCGCCGCGGACGTAGAACTATCAATCTGCAAAACCATAAAAGCTGGAGCGCTTGGAACTGCGCGACTGTAAATATGACTCTGACAATGAGTAAACGAACGACACGGGTGCAACTTGGATTTCGGACGGCCTGGTGTCGTCGTGACTAATCGAAAATGCGCATAGGTATCCTCCAGTGTCCGACCACGCCGGACTTTCTCTTAACTCGTAAGATTCGTTCTTCTAGCATCGCAAGGGAAGAGTGAATTTTTTCCGCGCAAAAAGTAGCGCTGGAACTCGAAGATAGTCGGGACAAAAAGGACGCTGACGATTGACCGCGGAGTTATTCTTCATCCATTACCGGAGCCTCAGGACGTTGCGAAACTTACCCCCTTCCCGTGATGGTAACTCGAGACGAAAGCTGAAATGATTTCGCGGGACAATGCCGTCGCAGAGATACCGTCTCCGAGGAAAAGTCAATTCGAACTCGGCCGTCGCGGGAAACTCGCGACGCGCGAATATAATAATCCGCAAGGCCGTACTCGAGTCAGCCGTCGGACGAAAATTGGCAAAAGTGTGCGGCGCGGCCGCGCTGAGCGCGACATAAATCCCGGCCGCCTGTCGTAGGCGTGATGCACGGCTGTATTATCGCCTGGTCTGACAATATTTTTCTCTGCCGCACTCGCGCGCGCGCGAAGAAGAATGGGAGCGAGAGAAAAGGCAGGTGGAGGAATTGTGGTAAACGGCAAAGAGGAAAGAGATAAGCGAGTAAGTGTACGAACAATCTGGGTAACGAACGACGAACGCGATTTGGTACAAAAATTATTTTTGCGCTCATGGAGGGAGGCCGCGACTGGAAGTTTCATTTTCTCGACTTTTAGCGATTTTTGTGAACTTCGTTAGAGTTTAAAGACACACGTGATACTGATCAGATAGATAGGGTGGAGACAAAAATCATTTTAGTATATACATTGACCGTAAAAGCCTCGGAACATTGAACGTGACTTTGTCGACATGTTTTCGAACGATCGCGGTGCGACTAACGAAAATCGATGCCTCTCCCTTTTAATGGAGAGATCCGTTGGATCGGATACGATACGCCCGATAGAACGTGTACCATGGGCCCGCGTTCCGCGATAGATTGAGCGTTATGATGGATCGGTGCACACCGACTGGCAACTACCATCTACCGCACACCGACCCGTCCAAGCCCGAATTATGTTTCCTGTTAATAAACTCACGGGCTTGATATTAACCCAGTATACAGCTAGCACGTCGGACAGGACTGGCTCATTACGTGCGCGTTGTTTCCATGAGTAATTTCTAATCGGTCCGACATAACCGATCGTTACATCTGTGCAACGATCATTATTACAGCGCGATTGCGCCCGAGGTGAGTGAGACGAAATTGATCGACAACTTCGTTTTCGACGAGGAGACTATAAAGAATATAATTGTGAATATCTACGGGTGTTAGCGTTGAAACAAAAATTTACCGAGTATACTGATTTTTGATCAAACTAGAGTTTGTGATCATTTTCTTTTCTATAGGAAGGCTTGAGTCAAATAAACCGATAATCGCTATATGGGCTGGTAATTTGCAGTCGCTAGATAACAGCCTGCATTTGTTGTCTCAGAAAGAATAATCGTTCCACCCCGAATTCCGTTCGGCCACACTATTGTATCGCGGAGTACACCAAAATGCATGCACTGTGCAATATGCGCGTTTAAGAGTCTACATAAAACAGTTCTTGCATATGCCATGTATTCATGTTTGTACCAAGACACATAGCGAAGCGTACACTCGCAAACGCGACTAACACCGTCCAAGCCGGATATCGCACATATTATATCCATATTTCACGAGAGGATATTTAAGAGTGGCGCTGTAAAATGAAAGAAGAAACCGTTCGCCGGGGATTTTCTTCGCGCGGTCGCCGGGTGGCGCGGAGCAAATTAGAAGTAACATGTAAATTTTTGTTGCGTCCACTTAATGAATTTATGGCCGCGTATATCTCGGGCCAAGCGGAATTGGAGAGGGGTCCTGCCGACGATTCGACAATAATTCTTGGCCCAAAGCTCTCGCTCTCCACACCCCCCAGGACGGGACGGCGCGGGCATAGGTCGACGGGATAATAAATTTCACTCGCCCCTGTCGTTCGATGTTTCGCGCCAAAGTATGCTCGCTGAGCCCGAGGTGCGAGCACTCGTTTTCTCGCGAGCGACGCTAAGGGAAGAACAAAAGGTACGCGCGCGTGAAGGGGCGAGGGAAAATAAGGAAAATGAGAGGAAACGATGGGGTGGGAGGAAGGGGGAGAACATCGCGGACACTTGTGGAGTGCTTTCATTCGCGGTCGGTCTTCGCTGATATAAAAGGCAGATTACCGGTGCTGGGGGTGTATAAAGAAGAAGGGGAAGGGGGCGAAAGAAGGAACAAACAAGACGAGAAAAGAAGCCGCGTAATGAAGCAAACGTTTTAAACACAACCGCATGCCCATTTAAATGGCAGAGCCCCACCTTCTGCCTGGGAGAACGCGGATGGGGTGGGAAATGCAAAAGTTCGAGGAACAAAAGGGTTGAGCGTAGTTTTGTATGCCGAGGAGCGCCGGGGATCGTGTAAAGGCAAATTTACACTTGTTCCTTTGGGCACGGTCCAATAAACCGTGATGGTTCAGATATAAGACGATCTGGTGTGCCGGGAGGGAGAAATATGTTTGACGGAAATCGTCGACACGTAGCGTACGATTTCTTTGGTGGCGGGTACTGTTCTAAATAAAAGTCGTTCGCTGTTCAACGTCAATCAAATTGAAGCATCGAAATTATTTGAGATTCACTTTATCGGGACATGCGGAATAATCAAAAGCAAGAAATTCAAAGTCGCCCTGAAGTGCATTCATATCGCGTTTCAGTTCCTCAGGTATTGATCTTTCGCACACACGTTTAAACATCGCATCGGAAGAACTTCAATAGTCGCGTGACTCTCACGTATAGGCTACACGATGCTCGAACATTTTTCAATTTCTACGTCTTCGGATGTGCACAACGGGTTAAAGGGTTAAATGGACCGACTTGACAGAGGTTCGCAGGGCAAGATAACTTTCGCGGGTATCTTCGACGTGAGATCGTCGTTCTGCCGGGGAAAAAAAACTGCAGCTTTCTGCTCGACCGCATCGATGCATTCGGATGTGAATCACGCGGATTTCAGCTCATCCATTCTCGGCATCAACGCTCTCGCCTCCGCGAAGTACCTGTTTCTTCCATTCAACGCGAAATTCCGTATCACGCGGACGAATAGAGGAAGAATGCGAGAAATTTACGCGAATGCGCTCGGGAAAAAGTGAAAATTACGTAATCTCAACGTCCCGACACTTTTTGCACTTTTAACACGATATCCCCTCGTCGCCCAATACTACTTACAGCAATCCGCTTTTACAAGATGGGATTATTTAAATAAGAATGACTAAACGTGTTCGTTATTTATCGACAAATTGATTTGAACGAGAAGGTCGGATGAATTTTTTGAATAGACGCTATTGGATGGGATTTGCGCAGATAATTTCATAATATGAGAATTATGAGCTGCAGTGCATTGCGAACAATATTTCGGGGAATATACATGTACATATATGATGCGGAAAATATTTACGTGTTCCCATTTAAATGCGCTGTCCAGCACATACGGATCGTGGTGAGCGTGTCAGAATATCACCGCTTCCCAGTCTCTTGTTTTTCCGTATTTGTGGTTTAGTCACTGGACGCACGAAACGTGGGTGTGGGAGGGGCCGGTGGGAAGTGATAAAAGTGGAATTTCGACGTTTCGGTTTGTGTTTGTTCTCCTTCAACAAACCGCGCCCGGAGACAATTCCGTGGTCAAAAAGAAGCGCGCCGACGACGGCCGTCAGCATCACAGCAATTGGGGGGGAAAAGCGCTGGTCAAACGTGAAGATCTCTATTTTTCAATTGCGCCGTACAACGACGGAAACATTTGGAAACAAATCATGGCGTGCAGCAGAAAGGGGGAGGAGGGAGACAGAGGGAGCGCGTGCACCGAAACTTTTTCCGATTCCCATCTCGTATTTTTTCCCGCGACAAGCAGACCGCTAGCTTTCTCTCTCTCTCTCTCTCTCTCTCTCTCTCGATTGCGCTCCACTAGCGCACTTCGCCTGTTTCAACTCCGATTTCAGCCGTTCTCGCCATGGACAAAATGCGTTCCCGCAGACACGCGATACCTTCAGCGACATATGAAAATTCCATCGACCGATAACGTCCGACGGAAGGTGACGGGCATTATATCGGGCGTCACGAATTTTCCTCGCGTTTTCGACGATCGCCGGGGGTGGGGGGGAGGTAGGGGAAGAAAGATCGATGCGTTGACGGTGAAAAATTTCGCTCGCTGAAAATCGCATCCGCGACGGCGAAGGGTGGGGGAGGAAAATATTTTTTCAAATCCTCTGCCACACCTGCGAGCCGGTGTCGGTCCATTATGCATGCCATTGCCGAAATCCAATTAGGCGACACCGGAATGAAAATGGATTAACGCCGGTGAGGAAATCGAATCTCCGTGTATTTATTTGCGAATGTCGAAAAAAGTTGTTACAGGTCTCTTCTGACGGGCAACGGAAATAGGGGCTACACTTTCGAAGTGACATTTTCGGAGCATTGAAATTTTCAGATGACGCAGTGTACGCGGTGACCGTAACAGTTAACCTCGCGGGATCCATTTCATTATTAAATGTCGACAAACATTTCTATAGTATACGGCAGCATTAAATTCCTGGCTAACCTCGTAAATTTGGTTTAATTATTTTACGACTCAGTCATTGTTGTAACGTTCGTTGAATGAAGGTATTTGACCTGTGCAGTTGTCCGCGCAAGAACGAATGACAGGAAGTCAATCTTCTTTAACGTTCCGTCCCGTGGAACACAAACCGCGAAGTAGCGTAACGTTATTTAATCAACAAGTCATTTTAACCGCAAATAATTCCACCGACAACGGTAATTGAGAGCGTGTAAAATATTTCTGCGGTATTGCCGAAAGCAGTAAAACGGCGCGGAACAATACCTCGCGAGAGAATCGCGAGTTGTAGGTATATTACAAAGTATAACTTTACGTCTATTGGACGGGGAGCGGAACAGGAAGAATGACTTGTTCCGAAGACGTCACAACGCAACATTCTTCAGTGCACATACACGACGATTCGAAGCGACAATCTTTCATTTCACTCACTTGTTCTGACCGAAATTTTCTGACCATGGCACATAATGGGTTAGTGACGTTACCAACAATGGATTCAAGATTTCTCGTTAAAAACGATAGACGGAACGAACGATTTAGCGTCGAGTATTTATTTTCCTTCTCAAACATCGAACTTCGGCAATATGCGCGACCCGACTACCAATTAACGGCAGAATTTTTCGAGTGCATTTTCGCGTGTGCCCTAGAAACATTGCTGCGCGCTTGGTTCAATATCTAACGGGGAAGGGGCAATTATTGGCTGACTTTTGTATTCGTAACTTGACACGTCGTTCGCAGAGTTGATATCGAGTGATTTCGTACATCGGTATCAATACATTCGCGTTACTTGATTTCTCACTCGCCTTTTTATTCTTCCTATCGAAACATTCACGTCGCAGTTATTGCAGTCGGTTATGAGGATACGCTCGAAGTTCGACTTTTTTTTTTAAAGATATAGAAGTAACACGAAATTTTGTTGTTATCAAAACAGCAATCAACGAGGGTCAACGTGTTGCCTCCGCATTTTTTCCCGTTTTCCGATGTAACAGTGGCCCGACAGCCAACAAGTTATGGCACCAATTTACCAAAAAATTTCAGAACAGCGACTAACCACAAAAATTTTTACAGGTGTTTTGAAAACATGGACGGCATGAATTTCGATAGCTGACGGCAATTCGGAACGAGTATTGGCTCGCTTGGTGTATATGTGACCCAACACGTTTCCTAAAGGTCGACGTTGAGTGACTTCCTACATACATACGGCTACATCGATGTCAGATAAACGAGCAAACTGATGGAAGACGTTGCATGATCCATCGAGAACTAAAAGGTCAGTAAGTTGCAAAGTCTGTAAGCATTATTTCCGTAACAGTTGAAGCAAGAAACTAAGCGTTCGTTGCTCATTTTTGGAAGTACAACACGTTTCTGTACCCGTGAATCCTAATTGTTGTACCTTTATCTACCTTGTATATGACGCTTCAATACTTTTATTTACTAAAAAAGACATATTAATAATATTTCGACGGTGTCCCTCTTCAGGTCCAAAATCGTTCACATTCCAATGCAACCATCGAACGAACCATGGAAGTGATCGACGTGTTTACAGTCAGCCTTTGACTACCACACAAAGGAGCAGCATTGACAGACATCGTGTGCACGCAGCCCCATCGATTGACTACCCACGTCGACCTGATCGCAATCGACAGGACGCTCTGCCAAAGATCGAAGTCAAACCCAGAGATCGCTTCTATGCGTTACATTCCCTAACACTCCCTACCTATGCCTCTGTAAACGTTCTATCGACATTCGTGCAGATCTTGTCAAGCGACAACGTAAAAGGTCACGGTCGACGTGGATATCGAGAATACGAGATTGCTAGGAAAATTGATAAAATTTAAGCAAAATCGAGAAGATTCAACGAGGACGAACGCTGACGACTTTGTTCTTTGTCTTCGTATGGCAACGGTCAGTCACGTTTGGAAATAAATAATATTGGTTATTGGCACGTGTTCCCCAAGTCTGTTTCTGACGTCTGACTAGATTTTAGTTTGAAAAGCACTGTACCACGGCGTTAATGACTATTTGCTCTGTTGAACCACACAGTCGAATTGTCAGGACCGCGCGAGGACAGCTCGAAAACCGCGGCACCAACTCCGTTCCCTGTTTGAGGTTCCTCATGCTCATCCACGTCCCGTCTCTTGACACTGCCCCATACCTAGCGCGATATGAACTTTCTAACTTGCGTCGAAATTCGCCTCTCGCGAACGGCGAGAACTGAATGACAAGATCGCGCCGCGAAATTATTAGCCGGTGCAAATGAAACTGTGATCGAGTGCAAAGTGTGATTGACGTTAATGGCCTTGCTACAAAGTGGATGTCGTTTTTTGAATGAGAAACAATCAACGGTGAACAATAGATACTTGTCGTCACGTATGTGATATAACTTTTCTACATGTGTCTACAACATATTGTCGCGCATCAATTTTTTTATATGAATTTCAAGTTTCAAGTGTAGGTTGGAAATGTTTCATTAAATGTTTACTTTCATATACGTCTCGTGGGTGATATTGATATTGGAAAGTTAATACTTAACACGTTCACGGACGTGAATGCTATAGCATTCATTTTCATGATGATGCAGAATGACATGAATGCTATAGCATTCAAATCTTAAAGTCAATTATTTTGAATTTAATTTTATATAACCTTAAGTTTTTGTAATTATTATACCTGTCGTGGATGCTATAGCATTCATTGTATGTGACGATTAAAATATGATAATCTGACAAATGTATTTAATCAAATTTCGGATATCACAACCAATTTACAAATAAAATGACTGTCAGGTTTTGTACCTCGCTGAAACTTTTACTGTCCGCGAACGTGTTAATAATAGTGGCGTAAGAAATTAAAATATTTATAATTGTCAAACTTACCAAAGTCTTTGAGAGTGACTAAGGATCACGGTTCATTTTCTAACTTATTGTTATGCATTACCCTTCTTAACCATACTACAAACACTTTTGGTACAATAGCTGATAACAAAAGCATGACTGAACGAAATGCAGAAAAGCACGAAAACGTGAAACTAAGTTAAATTTATCGGAACGATGTAGACGCGACACGACATGTTCAAACACAGCACGACATGTTCAAACACAGCACGACACTGACGTCACAGGTCAATGCGCGTTCGCAAAATTATCCGATTATCAATCGAAGTAGTACCAAGTGGCGGCGCCACTTGGCGTCATTTACACAATTTACACCGAGATTCCTTTCAATAATGCACTTATTGAAAATATGAATAGTAATTCTTAATTGTATGTCATTCTCTCATTAGAATCTCTTACCATCAGAATAATAATGTTTATATCGTAAAATATCGTTTCGATGATTGGTTGGGTTAAGAGATGCTTGTAAAACTTACCAAGAATTTTGTCGTTGCGTTCGGCTACGTTCTGTTTTCAGCTGATTTTGGAGCAGGCTCCACTTTCCCAGTCTAACACCAATCACAGACAGATTTGGCACAACTATTGGAAGCGATATTACTTGCGTATGATGCTCGGGAACGCACATAATCACAAAATACGACTAATTTCTTCGGAGCGACGAAGCACCTGGTTCAAAATGTTACGCGACACTGTGACACTAGCGCCGCCTGCAGGGGCAGACTGGAATCACTGCTTCGATCGTCATTGATCTGAAGTTCGTAACTGGTGCCAGTGCTGCGCGATTATATCGTTCCATTAAAGTAAGTAATCTCACGATTTCGTTGTTTCCTGTACTTCTCGAGATACTGATTTTGTTTGTGCTCGTGCTTCTGAAGCTGTTTGCAGTTGAAGTTCGTTTGGGAAGCCGGAATCTGGTTGGCAGGGAGCTGAGAAAAGTGACAATGGTACGCAGCTGCCTTCGAATGGTTATGGTACGTTGCGCAAACGTCGTATTACAAATATTCTTTATTCCTTAATCCAAGTCATGATTTGTGACAAATCGCGAGGTGCTAATATTGCTAAGTCGAGACTCATTGATTGCGTGATTTCTCGTGCTTCTGTTCATAATAATTCCTTTTGCACTGATTGAATTTGATTCTCTGCTTCGTACCGTGTTGGGTATGTTTAGCAAGGGTCAATTCCAATTCATTCTCGCCGTTCAATTTTTGGCCACGCACGTAAGCGGCGCTAGTGTTGTGTTGTCGTTAAATATGTCATGTGGTTACATCGTTCCGTTGATTTATACTCAATTTCGCCATTTCATCGTTTTCTGTGCTTCTTTAGCCTGTGATTTCATTTGCTCCTCGTGCCCCTGAAGCTGTTTCTGGCTGGAGCTTGATTGGGGAAGCTGAACCTGCTTGGAAATCCGTTGAGAAAAGTGACGATAGGACACGAGTTCCTTCGAATTGTTCGGTAAGTGTCACAATCGTCATAGTTTAAATGTTCTCTGATCTTCAATCGAAATCGTTTCTTGCGAGAAATCTCACTCAATAAATATTTCTCTCCTTCGAACCGTGTTGAACATTTGATGTATTTCCTCACAAATAACTGGCGTTAGTGTCGCGGCGTCGTTTAAACATTTCGTGTCGTAATCATATCGTTCGACTAAAATTCCGTTGAATTTTGCAATTTTATGGTGTTTCGTGGTTATGATTATGCTGATTTTACTTGCAGATGACATTATGAAGCTGTTGTGGGCCAGATTTCGCCCGGACAAAATGATCCTGCATCAAAATCTGCTGACAATGACAGATAGTCCACAGCGTGATTTCAACGGCATTGGTGAGTTTGACAAATCACATTTCATTTACGAAATTCATTTATTTCTGTGTTAGCGAGTTACCCGAAATAACAAAATCGAAAATCCGAATGTAATCTTCATACCCAACAAAAAGAGGGTTCTTAATAACTGTAATTCTAACTAATAAGATAGGATTTATTGTAACTAGATAAACTTTGGGCTTTGCCACAAAATTGGCAGTCTATTTCGAACTACCGTTTCTAGTGTTAGCCACACAACGCTAAGATCATATCTCGATATCATGCGGCGGAGGTTCAATGAGCCATTCGAATTCAAATGCGATCCGCCTTAGGCAGTTTCGATTGGTCAACTTGTTTACACCAAGTTCTATACCGACGGACAAAGGGCAGCGTTGAACAACTTGGCACAAGTACAGTTACATTCAGCAACTTCGTGCTACAGGTACGGTCAATTAGAGGGAATCAGTGACCATTGGCCGATGTAAATTCTAAACGCGTATTACATAGAGTCAACTCTCAGTAACAGTTTCCATATGCAGACTTCGTATGTACTCACACAGTCGTCGTTTGACTGCTGTTCGCAATCGCTATTTATGTATGCGTGTGATATGCGTTTGTCCATTATGTGCACATAGAAACAGTATACGAAAACTGTACACCTAAATGACAGATTTTACTGCAAAATGTGGTAGGAATTTGTATTTCAATTGATCTGCGCCTATATGTTACCCGTCGGATTTACTTTTCTTATTGGAATTACTCTAATGAAATGATAGACAGAACGCATTATGTACTACAAAATTTTCGGCACACGCCTGTGCACACTCAAATGTTGAGGTGCCAATAGAACATCGAAGCTCAGCCACGGTCAACATTCTTCGACAACCGCTTAATCGGGTCGGTCACATATCCGTTCCGTGTCGCGCGTCTCATTGACATAGCGAAACGTCGTGCGCGTCGGTCAGTCGTCATTGTCGGCAAATCGATCGTGAATTGAAAGGCCGCATCTGGGCGCGTAACGCTCTCTCGACACTGCCAAACATCCTCCCGCGTTAATGACGACTCAGCACGGACTACACGACTGAAACGACTGACCGTTCGGTCGGCCGACTTGTTTGCGCCAAGTCTCTGATCGAGATACAAAGGACGAGCGTGTGGACTCTGCTTTCGCACGTCGATGGCGCGGATCGAAACGCCTAAATCCACGGTAGAGGGCTCTTGCGTTAACGATCAAATGCCGCGACAAATTTGGCGCCAAATCGTCGGGATAGCAACGCGTGAGAGCTTTTGAAAAGCCGACCTGTTTTTCCAATTTCACTGATATATTCCGGTATGGTCGCGAAGGTTAGTTTTCGCGATTGAACATTTTTTGTTGTGTGGTTGTGCGGACTTCGTACGGCATAGGATTTTGTGAATAAAATTCATATTTGTATTCTTACACTCGTCATATGTTGTATATTGGAAACGTATAATTAGCTGCGCGGAAGGATTCAGTTAATTCTAGGGAGATAATACTAAGGTCGATTTCGATTAAATAATGGAAATCTCGCAATGATCCCGTAAAAGTGTCATCCTAACGGCAAAACTTTAATGGGTTTCGAGACTTCGCAAACATGGACGGGATATACGTCAAATTTACGTCAACTTCCGTCTTCTCTCTGATTTTTAGCCACAGTAACGAGTTTCTTTGTAGGTCAGCAATATAGTATACGCGGATTAAAAGCTGCTTCGAAAGTTAGTTAGATGATTGATCATCGATAAGGTAAAATCTCGCGGTTGTACGACGCGTACCGTGCAGCGGAGCGTTTGTAATGAAGTTTATAGTTGCAGCATGCTTTCTTAACTGTCAGTTGGTATATCAAACGAAGCGGTAGCTTGTTTATACGTCGCTCTCACGCCCGCGGGCTGAAGGCAGACTTTTCAAATGTAACGGAGTACCCCTTCGTTACCGGAGCAAGGGAGAAATTCCTTCGTTCGATACGAACTTAATCCGGCTAATAAAGTTTCAGTTCGATGGGGGCTGCCCCTTGCTACAGCTTGTAATCCAAACTGCTTTAACGCTCGGTTTATCAACGTCAGTGCGCGCCGTTATCCTTTCGGAAACGCGAACCACTGGAAGGCCAAATACTGTATCAAATTCGGTAATCATCGCGGAGTGAATTCCTCCAGTTTACGTATAACTCTTGTCGCGCGACTCGTCGACTATTTGATCCGGGGAAAAGTGCTCTTATCCGGGCGCCAATTGAACTCACCCCTTTCTCCCTTTCGAATCGTTTATTCATGTATTCCGAACGGTCATTTTTTTGACACAGTTAAAACGATGAAGGTATCCTTACCGCACGTACTTTGTTTCGCGCGAAGTTGAACAGCCGCTTCACGCGCGACATTCGGGCAGTGGCGATAATGAGCGTTCAAATTTATTAATTCCAATTTTACGCCGTTGCCCAATAGTAGCCGGCCATATCGGGAAGTTGTCGGACCGAGCGTGATTATAACGGGCGCCGATTAATCTCGATCGTCCGGCGTCGATCTGCCGCGATCCCTGAAATTGAATTCGTATTGTCTCGGGACAGCATATTCGAGAGCGTATCGGCGGCGTGGCAGTCGCGGATGAACACGCGAGAGCGCGCGCGCGTTTCCTTTTTTTCCGGTTCACGGATTTTTATGGCGACCAGTCGATTTGTCGCGGACCGACTGTTCCGACTGCCTCGTGGACGTCTCTTTATCCGACCTCCGATCCGTCCAGGTTATGAACTCCCCGCGAACGTATCGATTCCGTCGTCAACGTTACAATTCGACGTTTCGGGGACAACTTTTTACCGCCCTCTCGTCACTTTCTTCCGAGTTTCTGGCGCAATGGGACAGTGTCGCGCGCTTCGACGATTTTATCGCCAATGTTTTGCGATTTGACGTGCCGCGGGAACTTTTCGCCGCGCCATTGTTTTCTCACCGTACCGCCGGAAGCACCGATGTACGCGTCGACTTTTACAGACACATGCTCTTCGTCGACTGATCCTTTCGCTTCCTTGTTTTCGTTCAATATTTTCATTGTTTTAAATCGTTCATATTCCGTCTATTAGTTTTGTCCCCTCCGCGATGAAATGTTACGACGATGTCAAGATTTCGCATATTGCCAGTGACAGATACTTGCTACGAAACATATGAACATTATTATGCAACACATACTACGCAGTTTTGTAGGCAACCTCGTCCGCGCTTAACTTCGCCGCCCTTTCTCACTTTTCCCCTCGCAATACGCGTACGTGCCCTGACGCTGATTTGTCACGTCGGCGAAACTCGTCCGCACTTTTTCCCCGCTTTCTTGACCGACGAAAAATACTCTGTGCGTACGTGGGGTGCGCGAGTCGAAGGAGCCCGAGAAGCAGCTGTCGTCAGTCCGGCCTTCGTTGTCGTTCCCGTCACGTCACCGCTGCGTGTTACCGCGATAAATCTGGCATGACCGAGTCTCTCGCCTTATTACTTCGCCCTCTCTTCCGACCTTCTGCCGAAAATCGAGTCAGCTGGCATACTTCGCTGCGAACTACGTAACCCTTCTCTCTCTCTCTCTTTCTACCCCCTACGGACGCGTTATCATCTACCACGCAGATCCACGCCCTATCGCGTGCGTCTCTCATCAGAAAGTTTCGCGAGCAAAAAAGCATGCCAATGTTCATTTCCGAAATTCGACCCTCGTGATTCGGCGCTCCCCGAAAGCAAGCGGTCCCTCGAAATCTGTGCCACGGTACCTTTCCGGAAAAGAGTCGTTCTCCGGTTTCAGAGTAAATTGCTGTTGTTTGGCCCCCGACGAAATTTCGATCGGCAAGGGTCATCAATTCTCATCAGCCGTAATTGTAGCCGTTGCCAGTCGTCGCAGGTAACGCGCCTAACGCAGTCTCGTCACGTTGAGATCGCCTCATCCCTAATCTATTTTCGCCCATATCGTTCGGGGCTCGGCTCGAACTTTAACGGAAAGCTTCACGAAGTTTTGCCACGGATAAAGGGCGCCATCGACTAGGTGTCATCGTTCGTGCTCACACAAACTTTCTAATGCAGAAAAGTCTGCCGCATCGGACGAGGAGGGTAGTCAGAGTCCGCGGGACAGAGAGACAGTATCGTTCCTGATCCTTTTCTTTATTTAAAGACGCTCATAGAGTTTCAAACGTTCGACTGCCGCTCGTTCCGTCGTCTGCGTCCAAGTAACGCAGCAAGAAATAACAGAGGAACGATAGGGAGCAGGCGAGTGGGCGGGCAGAAAAGCTAAACGGGACATTCCTCGGCGTTAAAGTATTTCTAAATCGTACCAATGAAATTCCTCTTACGGCGCGCTGCCGATACCGCTAAAACGTCCGCGACGAGAGCAAATTTTTAAAACCCCCGTCTCTGTTGATCTACCGTCTGTCCACTTCCAGCGTACCGCCCGTCGATATTCCGGTGCCCGTGAAAACGTGAGGAAATAAAATGGAGAAAAATGGGGAAAAAGTGAAAGGGCGGCGACGTTCTCGAGATACGGTCGTTATCACTATCGAATAAAACGAGTACACTCACTTTCGCCACCGTCAATCGCCGAACAACCGTCAACCGGCGAATATTCGTAATCTCTCTTTCTCCCGTCGACGCTGAAAATATTTTTTTCCCATTTGTCGGCTCAACGCTGCCACGCGCGCGCGATCGTCTCATCGCGTTCCGCTCGATTCGGAGAAAAAGTTTTGCCAATCCGCGACTCCACAGCGTATCGGTACCGGTGCACGCTCGGTCGCTTTGTACCTCGTGCGGCTGGAATCCTTTCCCACACTTTGGAAGGTAGTATCGCACGCTATATCCATTTCAGGTCTCTGAGGGTTTGAGCGAAATTCCCGTCAAAGGGAATAAGTTTAACAGCGACGGTCGAAATTACTATCGGTTAAACAGAGACGTGGCAAATTGTCGGGAGAATGTACGTATATAACTGTGAGAGAGAAAGAGAGCACAGGCCCGACATCCAGATACAGAGTGAGAGAGTGAGAGAGAGAGAGAGAGAGAGGGGGAGAATAGAGGGAGTCTGACAAACTTTCGTACAACTTAGGTAACAAGGTGAGGTCGTCAAACAATCGAAGTGCTATGCCACAATGAAACCGCGGGATTTGCCAACTGGTTGAATCGGCTCCGACTTTGGCATTCGAGCTCTGCACTCGATCGGGTCGATAAGACTCAGGTCGGGCAGGACCATCGTCGGATACGGCTTAAGACGAACGCCGGCGCGAGAGCGCTCAAAACGATTAGGACCTCAAGCAACGTATTTACGTACCCGCTTTCGGATAACAAAAACGGAAATTTCTCCCTCGATTTATACGCAGCCACGTTCTTCGCAGCAGGAGCGCGCCCTTTCGGCGGCGCGGCGAGACTTTCCGTAGCGACGTTAAATCGCTTTACGAGATTACACCGGGCCGGCGATTTACATACGATCCAGCGTCCCGGCGCTCCCTGAAAGCGTCGTTTAAAATTACTCCGCGCGCGTCTGTCGCGCTCGCACCTGTACAGTAGCGTCGCGCAACCCCTTCGCCAGCCTTCCGCGGAAGGGCGGAAAATCCTGGCTGACCCATTTTTATCTCGCCAGCGAGGGGACGCAAATTTTCAAGCGCGCCGTCCCGCCGTTTTAGCGCGCACTCGCGATTTAGCGTCCGTCCTCTCCCTCTCTTTACATATTTACATTCCCAGCCGCCCTCGCCGCCGCGCGGTCCGAGAGATTAACTTCTGGGGCCGGCGCGCGCTCTCGCCGTGATTACAATTTAACGACACGTCTTGGTTCGCGCCAATTTACTTACGAGCAGTGCCCGCCAGCGGCCGCGACAAACGAAAACTCTGTTTTGCGGCTATTACCCTCGAATCGGTGTGCTTTCACCCGCCCTGTCCGCCTGTCCTACTGCTCTGCAACCCACAGGCGCAAACCACCCGCCGCACTCCGTGTATATCTATCCGAGACACGAGACGAAGTCAAAGTTTCGCCGCTTTCCGCAAACCCGTACTATTAAACTTCCGGTAAGCCAAAAGCGACCATATTCTCCTGTCAGTGTAAGACTGTAATAGCGAACTTTTGCTTTGCCAAGCCCCCCCTGTCCGACTGCCGGGCTCAACAGTCGCACCCACCAAACTTCACCGAAATTATTTGTCGTGCGCGCGACAGCCGAATTGATTAGATCGGAAACTTCGTTCCTGAGAGTAGGGTATGATATCTGTGAGTTTTGACACGCTAGCTTGCGGTGTCGTCGGGGAAGATTTGAATAAGAGCGAATTTCCCGGCAACTTGATTCCATCATGCAAAGACAAAGTATTCCATGAAATGCTTAAGTGAAAGTATATCGAGGAAAGAAAGAAAAACTTATGTATCTTCAATTCGAGACCTCGCGTACATTTCGGTGTACGAGAACGAGGCGACGCGGGGTTATATTTACATAGTCACAGCCGAAGGGCATCGCGAAGAGCCGGCGCATTCGTGGGCGGCGAATTATCACCTCGCTGCGCCCGCGAAAGCTGGATGCACTTTTTAACGATTGCAGGCGGTAAATTTGCGCGACGCTGAACGCCGCCGGCGCGAAGTAAAAACGCGCCGAGATATTCCTGTCGTTCGTTTGTCTACCCGGCCGCGCAGCGACGGGGTCGAAGCGAGCGGGAGAAAAAGTGCCGGCTCAGAGAATCTATGAGCGAGGCTAGAAAGAGAAAGGTATCATTCGAGCAGTTTGTTCCGTGCCGCTGAACCACACACGCACCCCGTCCACCCGCGCCGACGAACATCCGCGTAACACGCTCAATGATGCTCGGCCGAAACAATGAATAGCGTTTTACTCCCCCGCCGTTGTCCGCCAAATTAAATGTGATACACTTTCCGCGTATAACGTTAGTTCGCGCGGTTCCGCAATGGCGGCAAACGCACGTCACTCTCCCCTCGCCTTGCCTCTCGGCCCGGCATTTTTTACCGCGAAAATTGCGCTTGTGCGTCACGCCTGCTTACGCGCCGACGAGGAAATATGCAAACGATCTATCTCCGGGCGCATTACAGTCGGCGCGGAGCGGGCGGATGTTACGAGCGCGCGATAGCTCGATACCCCACGTCGGCGTCGGCCTTTTTCCATTAGATTTTTACTGGCCCCGTACGTACGGATTCCGTTCGCCGGGATTCGATCTATCTCCGGCTCTCATTCCCTCTCTGAACACTTTGTTTCGTCGACTCTTTTCTCATTAGATACGCACGCTTTGCAGCCAACACAGTTCCCGTACCGGAAACGAACGTCGGCATCGATTCAGAGTAGTTGTGGAAACATTGAACGATGTGTCGTTTATTGAAAGTAATACACGGTAAATGGCATTTAATGATAAGAATTAATATTAGAGTACAGGATTGAATGTTCTGGTATAACGTATCTCTGTTGTAGGATTGTGATGGTAGAGAGTAGTGCGGGTTAGTTGCGGTATAAGTATGGGTGATTTATTCTGAAAGCACGCGGCACACATCACGCCCTCGCATTCAGTCCTACACTCTTATACAATATCCCTATTAAACAGGGTCTTTCGGCATATTCTATTCAAAGTCTCGATGCCCTCTGGTTGAATTTCCTTGTTTATTTCAGAAACAATTCATGCACACATACAGTCCCTCAGACGTATGTACTTAACAAAAGAGCGGCTCAAAAAGTTTCTCAAAATTGCATCTTGTTTTAAACTAAATACCATGTTGCATGTAGCCGATGAAAGCCTTCCACTCAAGTATGATCAAACTACAGAATGACCTAAAATTCTCTTAGCCCACAATATTAGTCAGTCAGAGTTTGCGGCTGAAATGATACAACCAGTAGAACACGACGTTTTGAAGCGATTTAAATATAAAATGGCCGATGTACGGCTCGTGCCTCGTACCACGTGGCGCATAGAAGGTTCCGTTGCACTGGAGCACGTATAAATTTTGATGAATTTTATGCCCGCCGCCGGTAAGAAGACGAGCGGCAAACTGAATTTTCGTTTCAAGTGGCCGACCTCGACCACACCGATGTTGCTCTTTCGCTTACAAATATCCCGAACCTCTCGGCGGTGGAAAATGTAGACTCGCGTACCGCGGATGCATTAATTTTTCGGGACGTATCTACCTGTATCAGCTATGTATGTGGCTCAGGTACGAGTTCAGGTGTTATCGGTGGCCATGCACCATCATGGCAGTCGTGTGCATCGCGGACGCGTGATGCAGCGTGCATAAATGTCCGGGCACATTACGGTCGAGTCCGGGGGTGCGTGATGTTGCTGTACGATATTTAATTATCCGGTACTCGGGCTAGTTTCCACAACACCTATTCGCCGGCAGAAATATCATCGATTACGTGCACGGCTATGCGATGCGTAAAGATTGGCAGAATAGAAAATGTCCCACCGTAGTACCGTGAATGCAAACACATTATTCCTTGTATAAACTTTCGTGATCACATCGTCCTTGTTTCACGCGGGGGGGTGCATTTCAAGAAATCGGTGTAAAGTGAATTTCCGCATAAAACGAGGAATACCGCCGGTTTTAGCCTCATGAATATTTTCGTTGATTAATCCGAACTTTGATCTACGGTGTGTACGTAAACGTTGAATTTGCACAGTGGCTACGGATAAATTTGGGGTTATCTGTACGAGACATCGTTACGAACGCTCTTAACTCTTAACTCGCAGCATATTTATATCGGTCGCCTGCGAACGCCGGCAACGTTGAAATTAAAATTACACCCTTGCGAGTGAGAAGGACGTACGCGCGCGGCCGCGAATAATGCGAAAGCACTCTTCGCGTGACAAACATCGCCGAGTGGCTGGTGCGAGAGGGACACTCGCTGAAAACAACCTAAAATTCCGTCACAAGTGAAGCGTGTCAATTTACGATCGCGTCCGAGCGCGCAGCGGAACAGGAGAGCTCTTTGCACGGCCGCGTTCGTTTTTCTCGAGCACACAAACGTGTACGCGCCCGGCCGTGTCGCGGGGGCGTAAACGCGTTGTTCGCCGACCGCTATCGGAAGTTGTACACCATGGTGATCGGTGGCGGTGTCGTGTCGCACCGCGACTGCACCGCCGATATGATGTAAATAAGTGTTACGCGATATATTCACGAGCCTCTCTCGTTCACTCCTGACCAATTCGTGACTTCGCAAACTAGTACGTTCTGCTGATTCGATTATGGAAACATGGCGAATTGATTTCGGAACAGTAACATATGAATTGATGTAAATAAGTGTCGCACGATATATTTTCGAGTTTCTCTCTCTGTCTCTCTGTCTCACTTTCTCTCCTTCGTTCACTTCTGACCAATTGATGACTGTACAAACTAGTACACTCGTCTGATTCAACTGCAGAAACATGGTGAATTGATTTCAAATCAGTAGAATATGATATGATGTAAATTAGAGTCGCACGATATATTCACGAGTCTCTTGTCCTGCCAATCATACCAACCTTACCCTATCCCAACATACGTAATCCTTCATAAATTTTATACATCAGCCCCACCCTCGTAAACCCGCACAGTATATGTACCTGTATCCATCATCCATATATCACATTAATATTACACAGATAATATTTGCGGAATACGTGGAATGTGAGGCGAAAAAAGTTAATTTAATGAAAGTGAGTCATGGGGGAGTTGGATCCGTCTAAAGCCAGCTCCGTACGCCGGGGGATCGTGTGGGCCATCCGGTCTTACATCCGGTCAGCCGTCCGGCACCAGCAGCGAATTCATTGTTTTTGTCCGGCAGGTTGCCTGGATACTAATGCGTTCGAATGCCTAACGTCCGGGCTCCGTTTAAAGCCACGATGCACCGCGGCCTCAAATGCGGTTTACGTTTGCGTGATAACGAAGACTTAGCCAAGCCACATACACAGGACACATACACAAAATCGCTCTCATACTTGCCGACGAGTACACACAAAGTATCCGTACACGAACGGATCGCCACCCAGTTCGCGTCTGCTCTTCTAGAATAAAAAGTCGTTTCGGACGGTTACCTTGCCAATGTAACGAGAGCATCTTATTGATCTTTTTGCGCTTTCGTTAGCTTATTGTGGTTATCACGTGACTAGCACGCTCGCCTTATAAAGACGAAGGTGGCGGTTACCTGGATTTACGGCGTGGCAGTGGTTGAGGAGCGGCAGCCAACAGAGCAGTAGCACCGCTCTCTGCATCTGAAACGAAAAGAAATGTCTTTATTAGTTAGTGAATCTGGTGTAACGAATGGGGGAGAATATATCCCAGTTAACGCTGGATTTAACAAGAAGATATGGTCTGTTACGTTGTTCTATGGCCGTTATAACCATGTGTCACTTTGCTTCGCGTTCGTACGTTATTGCAGATGCTCAAATTATTTTTTGCGTACATCTAAATTGTGAAATTGACATATGGAGGAATTGATGATAAACTTTCTGAAGACATTTCTTCCTGTCGCTTGAAGCGCTATTCTGTACAGCACAGTCAAACAGAAAACTTTGCTTAAATTTGACGAAGGTGCCTGCTGTAGAATTATCGGTATCTAAGCATACGTACTATCGGATCTATCACTCAAATGCAAATCGCAGAAACGATTCACGGAGTACAATAGGACGAATGACGCTGATATAACATCTGTATTAACCGTAAAGCACGACCAATCATTCCGCGTTCGATACCCGCTCAATCGCATCCTTGTTTGCATCGCGGAGCACGATTTCGTCGCCCGACCGCGACGTAATGATATTGATAACGTACGACAGGCTGAAGGGATGGGATAAAGGGAGAATGCTAATTATGTACCAGCTGAGGCAGGCCAGCGGAACGGTCCACAGTCTACGGAAACTCACGTCGAGTGAAGCAGGCGTGCATGCGTTCATGTGTTCCTGAGGGTGCGTACTCCGCACGCCTGCTTATGTACGTGTACAGGGAGTATCAAAGATCTAGTAGCACAGAGTATAATTAGGTCGGTGGTTATGAAAGAAACCTAATTTACGCGTGCGCACTTTATTCAAAGTTTAGAAGTCCATCTATTTCCATTTGATCGGTCAGTTATTATCGATTCTTACCGATTTGTATATTAGACGGGACTTTACAGATAATTCGACCCTTCGTACCAAAACGTTGAATTACTTTCTACGCTTTCTTTTACATCAAACACGCACCTGTCGAGCCTAACGATAAATTGCTGTTTCAACGCATTAAGCAATCAGAGTCCCCAGAATCGTGCGGCTGTTCGTAAGCAAAATTCCATCCGCCCCGGACCAATATTTCAACTGTCCCGTCTGACTGAAATTGTTCTTCCGAGCTTTGCGACGTCCTGTAGACGGCAGCTGCGTGCGGGGGTAATGCTATCCAGCCAACAGGCATAGCGCCGAAAGCAAATGAACTCTCGAGCGTGTGCGAAACGTCGCCGTGCTCACTCTCGTGAGTGACTTCGTGTAGAATGCGGATGCGCGTCAGTATTCTTGAACACACACACACACACGCGCCCGCGATTCCTCTCTCCTCACACATACACGCTCACGCGCACGTTCATCTATCCCTGTGTTGGTTCGTCGGACGAGAACACGCACGACTACGCTTTGCGTAGAGGCAGTCGTGCAAGAAGATCCGTACTGAATTTTAGACGGGGCCAGACTTCCGTTGTCAAACACACGGGGCGGTACGGAAGAACAACGGTCACGATCCTTTATCGAATCGGGAGCGCTTGTGACGGACGATTTGTCATATCGACTCTTCCCCGCAGTCAAATGCCGAGCGTGGCTGAATTTAGCGGACGCCGGAGATCGACGGGCGTGTCGAAGCGTTCGGCATATTTGCCCAGCAAAATTGCTGCTCGCCAAATGTGCTCGCGCGCTTGGTCTTCCTCTCCGTGTCGATGTATTAATTAAACGATATCCCGTTTGGGACGGTTTTTCACCGCACCATATTTTTATTACGCGGTCCACTTCATTGTGAGATATCGCACGGCGGTCGGGCGGGCGGTAATTAAAAATATTTGTCAAATTATCCATTCCATTGGCTGATATGGTTCTCTGTTATCGCGACCACGAGCGAGGTGGCGCGGGGAGATGGGCTACGTATGCGAGAGGTATAATTTCGGCGTTATGCGGAATGGCGCCCATCTGCGTAATGACAAAGAGACGGCCGACGCGCGGGAAGGGAGCCAATGGCGGCAAATTCCCATTAAAGTCGCGCCCTTCGATTTCCTGCGCGATTCGAATTTAAGCGTACCGCGCAAGAAATTCAGTGTTTTATCCGTGATATTGCATTGGGAGAAGATTACATTTAGAAATTGCATTCCTTCCGCCGTGCAGGCATATGTAATCCGGAATTGCCGTATCCAATGTACACGGCTGAATGCACCCTTTTATGCGGACTCGTATTAAAGAGACTCCTACGGTCTCTCTCTCTCTCTCTCTCTATCTCTCTCTTTCTCTCTGTCTCGCCTTCCACGTTCTCTATCTCGGCAGCGATGCGATGCGGCAGGTAAAGGTATGGGATATATTATATTTCGGTACGATCAATGTCGCACGAGGTGGGTAGTAAAAGGAGATACGGCCTTTTTGCCCTTCGGAGGCATCGGGAAATCAAGCCCTACAAGAATCCACTCTGTTTCGAGCGCGCACGAAAGGAGAGCTTTAACGTACGGTCAATCGAAACGGCGGTGTGCGTGGCGTGTGCTCTATTATCGGTTGAATTGTAGGTGGAGGTTTTGCACAATCATTGTGATCGGCCCGAACAAGAACGAGAATCTTGGGTTGTTACATACCTGAACGTTTCGAATTATTTTCTACATTCTCGAAGCGCATCTGAAAATTTGAAATAGTTCCGGAGATATCTCTCAAAATAATTAGACCACTTTCATAATGACGGCTTAGAAAATCGTGTAAAGTGGTAAATTATTATACCGTTCGATACGGGGTGCACACCCTCGTCCTACAGTATAGATTATATATAATCCGTCTCACAGGTGTCCGAACACGATGATCGCACGCACGCGCCAATCTTTTCCGTCGAGGATTTAAGGGCGATCGGCACTAACCATTCTTCGAACGCGTCGCTTGACTTTGCTATTATCGCGTAAGATTACCGCGCCAAGTACTCGTTTCTTCTCCCGCGCACGTTTCTTAAATAAACATTTCCTTCGATAGACTCGACGACGATCGACGAACCTACTGTCTCGCTTTCGCTCATTTTCTTATCTGTCCCTTCTTCATTCTCTCCGCTTCTCTTACTCTCTTCTCTCTATTTTTCTCGCTTTCTCCTTCCACGTCGACCGCGCGAAACGAATTGTACGCCACATGGGGCAAGCGCGCGAAAATGTTCTCTTTGCGCTCCGTGGGCCGGCAAATGTATCATTTTTATGCACTTTATCGATTCCCACCGCTCGTCGTTATTTTCCGAGCGTCGCGCGCGTGTTTGCCAGCGCCCGAAACCGGGAGGGCAGTATCTCGCGCCGTGCCGGTTGAAAATTAACGATGCGGAGGAAAAATCATATGTCGGAATATAAACCGCGCAATCTCGCCCTGATGAACCATTACATATATCACATAAATCAGCCAGCCTCCGCCCCGGCCCGTTTGCCGGCTCCACTCTCCGCGTCTACGTTGCGCGTGATTGGGATGTTGATACCTGTTTAATAAGCGTTTGACGCGAGAGCTTTATACCGATATGCAAATTGGGAGCATTGAGCGAGAACCACGCCACGTCGAAAAAAGCAGGGCTTTATACAAGGCGTGCAAAACAGACGACTTCGTGCTCTGAGATTATAAAAGAAATGGAAGGATGTGTTAAAGAATATTCGTCCGATAGTGATTTATATCGAATCTTGCGGGTATTAGTTTCTAACTGTTGACGTAAATAAAAGTCTGGTGGTCTTGATCGGTGTTGATGAAACTGCTAGCCAACTGTTGGCACAACCAGTACGATCAGCTGGGGGAGCGTTTTTTTCAGTTCACCCGAAAATAGCCGGAAACAATGTAGCGACGCAAATGGGTAGAGTCAAGGGCGCGAGAGGAAAGTGACGTCGCTTGTATTATACGTCAACAGGCAAAAAGGGGCATAATCGAAACGAACAACCCCGTTATCACCGGCGCACCGTGCGGCGCTCAAGAGCCCGATAAAAATTCCTTCCAGCGTCGTTAAAAATTCAACCGCCAATAACACGGAATTGCTCGCGGCATCGGAGAAAAGGCACTCGGGCCGATTAATCTTCTTCGCCTTCGGTTACTTTGTTTTCTTTGTATTGTATTTTCGCTCTTCGCCCGTAGGTATTTATAATGAGGTAGTTTTTAATAGCGCAGACTATAGGGAAATATGTTGTAAGCAGAGTGGATTCAGCACTCGGCATTATATCATATTACAATGTCTGCACATATATCCTAGTTATACCCGACTGTTCTCAAGAATGAATTTCATCGCGTTATGAATAATTCGAATAATCATAGTCTCATCGCAACTAATACGCGCGATTGACTTTCCGGCGTGTAAACGGTCATGTAACCGCGCAGTCTGTTTACAACATCCACATATAGACAGCGTACAAATATGCAGGGCACAAGTTCTGCACGCCGATCTGTCCCTGTTGCAACGTGAGGAGTACCCAGTCCCTAATTCATAGTCACGAACTTAACGCTCGTTCACGTCGCTGGCAGCTATGTGTTTCCGGCCACCGCGAAATCCGGCTGTTTTTCCTGTCCCAACAGCACTCGCAATCGGCTACGATCCGGTAACAACCGTTCAACGTCGGTCGAGGTGTTGTTTCGTAAATAAATTTCGTCCCAACAAAGCTCGATACTCTGCGGCGTCGGCGGACAGTTACTAATTCCGGCCTTGTGCCGCGCGCCGAATGGTATTAGTTTCATTTTGAGAGCGACACGAAATAGGCAGGATGGCCAAGCGCGCGAAGGTCGCGCGGGTCAAAAGTGCATCGACGATTGCGCTCGGCCGCGAGCGATGAGAGAGGGACGATGCAATTGGCCGATTGAACCTTGTTGATTCCATGACCTCTCTCTCTCGCTCTCTCTATCTTTCTCGATCATACTCGGCCGACCCTTGTGATTAATCGCCTCGCCACAAGGACTAGATTTCGACAACTCCACTTGTCGCTCTAATCGTCGCGCGTAAAAAAAGTTCGCTAACAACGTACGCTTCAACATTTTCGTGTAACAATGCTTCCATTTGTTCGCCATTTTTCCGACCGCGGCGTATGGGATTTAATGCGTAATGAAGGGCAGGAGGGATTAAACGAAGTAAGCCGAAAGATGATTAAATATGACGTTGTTTGGTTTAATGGGATTCTATTTACTACGTGTTATAGTGTAAACCTGTGACGCTAATGATTTCATTATGCGCGGCTTAAAAACGAACGGCCACAAATAATACCACAACTTTTAATGGTAACGAAAGCGAGCTCCGTGCGAACCAGGGGTTATTTAAATGCAGAGTGTGTCGCTGAAAATTCAATCCGTTATGCATTAAAGGTAATAAAGGATCTGGGTGTGGACGACATTAATAATATTAATAAATATACATGATACGTAATTAACGCATGTTAAGAGCTCAATAGTATGAGGACGCGGTTTCCGAGACACAATTTTTAGGGAAGGATCTTCTTGAAAGGAGTACCACTTGATTTTCTAAACCCTAAACTGTTTTATGAAAAGAATCTGTCAAAACTTGTCTCTCTCCTCTAAATGCATTAACGATTCTACAAATAATTTCATTCTGCCGCAACCGGAATAATAATTTTAAATTCTCCGCAGATACGTCGAGAAAACCAACGCGAATTTTGTTAAATTCCTGACTCATTACACCACTTTCATAATCACCAGTACACACACGTCTTTCACGCAATCATACTACCCCGTTTATCGAATAGATAAAAATAATAAAGACAAATAAAAAGAAGGGCGAATTTTCATGCGCTAACGAAAATCGCGAGAACGTCGCCGGCCGTCGTATCGAGCGACGCTATCTCGAGAGGATCTATCGAGCCACTTTCAGGAATTGCATGCCACTCAGTTGAACGCCGCGCCGTGCTATAGGATGAGAGAGAGAAAGAGAGAGAGAGAGAGAGTGAGAGAGAGAGAGAGAGAGAGAGCGGGCGAAACCGCGGTCTCGCACACAAGCCCGACGACGCTACTTCGAAATTGTATTTAACGCTACTTGGGATCCGCGGGAAGAAGTAGGCCGCCTCGTTGTGCCGCCCGCGGGCTGAAATGAGAGAGTGGGCGGGCAAAGGTCAAAAGTGCATGAATTGTTGCGAAGTGCTTCAGTTCTCCAGGCCCGCTCCGTGCCGCGCCGGGAAAACGGTACAATGCGATCGGTGACCCCGTTTCGTTCTGTCAGCTTGAAAACCATCGCCCTGGCCCGGGCAGCCGGCACTATCGGCAATCCCCGCGATTAACCCTTCTTTCACCTATCGAAAGATTCAATGAACCCTCACGTCGGCCGGCCTGGCGAGTGAATTATTCGAAGGGCGGACAGTGCCGAAGCTGGAGTGGGGTTGCCTTTTGTAGAATGAGCTCGGGATGTTTACGTAATTGCACTCCTGTTGACTGTTGCAATTTAGGATGGTTATTTAAGGGAAGGTAACTAATCTCTGGCCGAGTTTCGAGGTTAGATCACCATTTTTGTTACTGATGGTAAAGGTAGTTTTACTTGTTTTCCTGTGATCAGGAGTCATTTTGATATATTTAACATAATTGGGATGGTGCAATGTACAAGAAATGGACCATTGTTTATGTTAATGTTATGTAGAACTACACAAACAATTTCCAGCAATAGTCGCCTAGAGAGGTTTTATACAATCAACTGTCCTCGTTATCTAATAACATGCAACGTGTCGAGACGCCGGCACAGTCCTTGCACGTCGCGAAAACAGTGTAAACACGCTTTCAATTAACGTCGCTCGCATACATAATCACAGAACAACGAGCGTCGTGACGACTTGAAATCAGCCCTCGTTACCTCAGTCACTCCCAAGGACTCGGCTGAACATAGCGTCCGCGCTTTTTGCCCCGACGCCGCACGTGAAGAGAATTCGCGCGCGATTCCGGTTTCACGTGAAATTTTCCATCGTCCCGACGTCATCCATTTCGTCCGTCGAAAAGCAGCTCGAGCCCTTTGCGCGGCCCGACCAGCGTGGGAGGGTAGGTCCTGATCAATGGCGACGTGCAATTTGAGAGGAAGATCGTCAAGATGTCACGTGAATGCCGAGGCGTCTAGCGTTACGCGCCGAGCGTTCCCATTTCGTCCACGTAGCCCGCTGATTGTCCGTTTCGGTATCGAGCGACATTTCTTACCTCCGCCGGGTCCGCGACAGACGCTGATAACGCTCGTAGGAGATGACTCGAGAGAGGTAGATAGAGAGAGAGAGAAATAGAGAGAGAGAGAGAGCTCCGTTGTCGGACGTATCCCATACGCTTTGGCGAGAACGTCGTCGTGCAGAAATTGCGACGATCGTCGCGAGAACCGAGCCACCGAGGCGGATCGTGTTTCGCGATGTGGAAAGAGGGAAAGAACTAGCGGAGAGAGCCGGACGCGGACATCTCGTCCGGCAAATATTTTCTGGCCCTCCACTTCGGACGGGCCGAAACGAGCGCACCGACGAGAGGACGCTCGCCCGCGCTGTTCGAGGATGAGGACGAAGTTATTTGCCCGTGGAAACGGCAAGTAAATGTAAGAAGGTGTGCACAGTGTTCGATGTGCGTAGGGTGTGTTCGGCTGGGAACGATTATGGTTAGCGGGAGATCCCCGTTTCTACTTGGCATGTGTTTCTACGTGATACTTAGGCATGCAATGGAATTCTTCATGCAATATCAGCATGACGGCATGACCTCGCATCGTACGGCGAAATTGTATTTTTTGCTATTTCTTCACGTCGGTGTAAATTGTTTTCGGCGCACAGCGGGATTCGTATGCGTTTCCAGAAAATCTTTTCACGCTTTACTCGGGTGTAAGAATGGCGGAACTAAGCCATAGCCGACACTCGATAATACCGTTTACCCTTGTATTGCTCGGCACCGGTGTTGTTATGAGACCGCGGATATTCCGCGTCTCGTGTAATGAGAAATTCGTATGCCGCCTACGATAGGGAGGCGCTGCTCGCCGCAATCTCTTCCTACGATAATGCGAAATCGTTGCTTAACATCCGACTCGCTTCGAACAGGCCGCGTTTGAACGCTCCTTTACAATGGCCCGCTTCCAGTGCGGAACAATCGGTTTACTAAATAAGTGGAAAATTAGCGATTCACGTACTAATTACGCTCAGATATTCTTGTTACGCTACGCCGCTTACGCCGTGGAAGCAGCGAACTTCAAAATATTTTATATCAACAATTTTCTAAGAGTTAATGTCGCAGCCCAGTGCCATCCAATTATATTTCATCGTAAAGCATCGTTAATATTTTCCGTTATTAATAATTCTTAGTATCGTGAAATAGCCTCGGGCAATTATATTGTATTATAAATTGTTGTTAACGAAGTCTCATGTGCAGCGAACGAAACAGTCATTACGGTATTCAACCCACTATAATACGGTTCCCTAGCACGCCACATTTTATATCAAGAATTTTCTACAAGTTAATGCCGAGAATCAGGTGCCAGGCAATCGTATTATATTGCACTTCCGTGTGTGACACGCTATACATATTCCGTATCGAACCGGCTTACAAGCTAATAGTACCAGATTACTCGGAGGGAAAATTGCGACAACAGAGTCGGTGTCGCGAGAAATATCGTCGTCGTGCCTCTTCAGCGTCAAAAGACCTTTCCGTGCCGGTGCTCGGTATAATCACTCGACCCCACCCCAACCCACGCCCCCACCACCACCCTTGCCCGGTAGTTTCGCGCGTGGGCGAGGCAGTCCAGGTAGGCAGGAAGAAATATTTTCGGCGGCTACATTGTTTGCGTGTCAGGTCAAGGCAATACTTTCGTGGCTCGCATTCTAGTGTGTACAGTGAAACGTGAGATAGGCCCGACTACCTTTATTCGGCTTTGTGCCGGGGCAAAGTAGAAAATGACAAGGTATGTCGGAGCCCTTTTCCCGGGCTGAAAAGGGGTGGGAATATTATATCGTGTTTTCTTCTTGGTCCAAAGTGGCCGCGAGCCAGTAACTCGCCCTAAGCTTCTACCCTCCCCCACCGCCGCCTCGGCTGAAGAAGAAAAGAAGGAGCAGTCGGGCCGATATTAAAACTTGGCATGGCGCACCAGCTCGAAATAAAAGGGGTTGCCCCGACCCACGTCGCTGCCACCGCACCCGCGCCGCCGCCTCGAAAGTTTTTATCAGTTTAACGAGAGCAGGCATCGCGCGTAATGGCAGGGCACGCACGATCGCCGACGCCAGACTGGCCGAGGCCAAATTACGGACTAGGCTTCTACGGGGAATGCGCCGATGCACGGGACTAATTCGTTATTCGCACGGTCGACAATACTTTTAATTGGTGGCGCGCGCCGCCATTCAGCGATCCCGTAATCTCATTTCATCGTTAACGGTCGATTGTCTGCAGAATCGGTCAATTATTAAGTTCTCCTTCCCGCGTCAACGTGCGAGCGCGTGTGAGGCATGAGAACGTTTCTCATAACAAGAAGTAACGAAAACTTCTAACGGCTAACTTTTGTTTATGGAATATTTGTTAAATACTTCCACTTCTACCTTGAAATTGCATCCTAAAGACGCGGCACGCAGCGATCCTCAAAGACGTGTTGTCATGCAATAAAACAAGTCTATCCTCAGCCGTGGAAGGCCTCGGTTTAACAGTTTAGCTCGACAGATACATGCCACGACACGTTCGGCGCGCTTTGTCGTGCGACGTCAGAAGCAGAGGCGCCGTGTGTCATTAACGTTGTCATTGGCAAGAGAACGGATCACGCGCGGGAAGTATGTGCTTCGTTGCGTGCGCGGATCGATCGGCGGAAGGCTTTCATGGAGCGCGTGGCCCCGTAATCGGCCTCGTCAACGATTCCTCCTCGTTGTGCGTCAGCAGCGTCGTTTGTTACCGTGTATTGGCATCGTAACGGACGGGAATTGTTAGGGTTTCCGAAGAGGAAGGTACTTTTCTCGAAATTTTCGTCGAGTAGACTGATTTGAAAACGTTTTCTCCTTAAAAGCGGGGAGTAGAAAATGGATTGTGAAGAATGGGTGGAAGTAGAGAGACGTGGCTGTAATCAGACGTAGTCTTCGCGAAGGTACAAGTATCTGTGAGGTGAAACATTGAAGGTCCCTCAGGTTTCGAATACGTGTGTCTGCGATCTCACATCTAACGCATATCTTGAATCCCTTTGTAAAAAGCAACGTCTTTTACTGGTCATCGCAAACGCCGAAACGTTATCGACAGCGTAATATTTATCCGGCCGCTCGTGAACGCGTGCACGCCCGCATACTGGGCTGATTTACACAGATGCTTTGCGTGGCAGCCTCCGGCGCATCGAACGACGTTGATAGCGTAAACGCATCTCGCGCAAAGAGTTCAAAGGACGTGTCTATCGGGGATGACGAGGGATGAAGGCTCGCGAAAATCGGAGATGCGTGAAATTTTACCCACCGCACTTTAGATCCGCGCCTCATTCTCTACCGCCGCCTTCTAATTCCGACCGCCGAACTACCGACGAGTTTAAGCCCGTACACGCAAAGTGTCGGGGGAAATTTATTCGCCGCGCGGCCACCGCGAACTTTTCGGTGCATCGACAGTTACGTACTATCCGCCCGCGTTACTTACCGGCGGAAATGTTATTTTTCCGCGCAAACCTGAGCTTTTCGATATTTAACGAGCACTCCGTGCCCCTCATCCGAAAGAGCTCGCCGGGAATTACACTGGAATATGAACGAGCGCGGTTGATAAATGTTACGAGTTCGGCTAAGCTCGGGAGTGCGGCCGCGCTTTAAATGCGCCCTCGTCGCTGGAAATTATTTAACGACAAGCGACTCGCGATAAGCCATAGATCCGTTCGCCGATTAACGGCCTCCGGTGCGGCTTCCTAATTATTCGGGAGAGTGGTCTGCTTTCTTTTCTGGCCCGATAAACAACGATGCCTTCGAGGGTACCACTACCTCGACGACGACGGCGACCATGAGGTGGCTAATGGCAGTTTGCCGAGCGAATTAGTGTCTTAACGTTTCCGTTCGATCGTTCGGCGCGTACTGTGGCTTTTATACGGCAACCTATCATCTCGCCGAGCGGACGGTTATTTATGCATGCATGTACGCCGGTACGTGCGGTTATATCTCTGGGGACTGGCAGAACGTTAAAGTTTGGCACTTCTTCCGCGCCAACGATCCGAGGCTACCGCACCAAGAGTGTCTGCAACTCGTGGGAGAGCCGGACTACCGCTCCACATTCGACCGATTTCTCTCTCGCTCTCTCTCTCTGAGCCGAACAAGAAATTCAGACATGCCTGTGTCCTGAAACACAGTGGTCGTCGTGGCTGCACCTCGCCAGAGAATCCACGGACGCGTCCACGTAAAACGGTAAACGTACAGCTGGAACGGAACTAACAAAAACTTTTTTCCCACGGCCAGCAGGAAACTTCGGAACTTTTATTTCTCGCGTGAGAGCTGTATTTCGATCGGCGGGAAAGGGAACGCTCGTTTGCGAGGGAAGATGCGTGCGATTGTTAATGGACAAGAAACGCGCAACTGGGTCAATCGGTCGTAAAGATGAGGTTACAGTGGGCGTCGGAAGCAAACAAGATGTGTTGCGACGTTTATCGCTCGTACACTTATATCGACAGGGTGTTTTATCTTAAGCATTGATCAAACGCCGTGATTTCAATTCATTAATATGACCCTGCCAATGAACGTGTGACCCTCGACATGCATCAAGACCGCAGTGAATGGAACATTCTTCCATCCTTGATACGTTTGACCACTCGCGAGTCTCGAGAATCAATAAAAGCATTATCTCCCCAGCGCAAAGTTTCGCGCCACCGAAGTTCTCGCCGTTCTTACCTACCGCAAAGTCTACTTTCGAGAGTCGGGAACGATCGTAAACTGCGCCGGCACTAAATCATAAAGTAAGAATGGGAATGACTACTGCCTCGTACCGGCGTCATTCGCAGTCGACGTCGTTGCCGCGTTTCCCCGTACTACTCCTTGTCGCTCGCGGTTGTAGAATATGCGCGCGAAACTGCACAAAAGTTTCTTGAACCTGGCAGGTGAACGTGCGCAGGAAACAGTGGGGACAATGCTGCGAGATTACTTCCTCGCGACGCACGTGGCATGTTACATGTGTGTCTGTGCCGGGGCATTAGATGAAAATGCTGACGTTTAATCGGACGCTTCGTCGTTCACTTGACCGTGGTAACCAGGATCCTAATCTTTCCTTAACAATCGGAATACGTGGGAATAACAGATGGGAGCCTCGATCCGCGTTACATGATCGATTATACTGGTCCAGCTTTCAATTATAAAAAAAGCAGAGACATACAAAGCGAATGCAGATAAAGCATCATCGTTTGTAACTTGTCGCAACCATGCAAATATTCGAATGCACGATATTATTACTCGCATCCCAACTCCCAGCCCTTGCCAACTGCGTGTATCCGTTTGAGTAACTGCTTCCATACCGAAAAAAAAAGAACCTTTATGGCATCCATGCACGTGATATACGGATAGACCATATAGATGCATCCATGCCGGCAGCAGCGGTGCTGCAGTCGAGATCGACTTGATCAAACAAAAATGCGTGGATGCGAAGATCCGTGGCCTTAGCTCGGGAAGTAATATATCTTCCACCGAAACTTCGAAAGTACCGGTAGGGAAAGAGGGTGGCACGACGCATGGGGTCGGGAGCCGCGTTGCTTGTAGCGTGGCAGTGTAGGTAGTGGCTGGTGGTGAGGGAGGGTGTGTGGGTAGCAGGATGCGCTACTCCGGCAGTCATATAGAGCAACGGATTGATCCTGAAAACATTCGCAGGGAGAGTTTGCACGCTTTCGTTCCGCGCCGGGGGAAGTATAGTAGGTCAGCGAAACGGGAAGAGAAAGAGTGATGAATGACGGGAGGAGGAAGGGCGAAGTAAGAGAAAGAGGGGTCGGGACAACGGTTTTCTTTCAAGAGACAGTTATAACAGTTTCAAGAAGTCCGGGTGGAGATGGATAGCGGAAAATGCGGCGAATGAAGGGTGCGGCGAAATGAGGGGAAGGAGAGTGCGGAGGATGGGGTGAAGGCAGGGGCCGAGGGGAGGGCGAGAGTCGGCTGTTGGGAAGACTCGAGTTAACTGTCGGTGAGCCGCTATCAGCTGCGCGACGGGTACGGCGAAAGGGCAAGAGAGGAAAATAGTCATGACGATGATAATGGCGACCGAGACTTTTATTGCACCGGGCGTGGCTCGGGTCTAGGATGGGCCGGATTTAATTTCGAAATTGCTGAGATTACGTCATGGAACGGAGGGCGGCATCGCTCGTCACACTCACTCCCGGAGTTTCGACGTTGAAAAATAGGTTAGAAAGTTAGTAACAGTTGAAGTACGCAATTACCAGATAACCGTGGCAGATAGTACAATTAGCATTCTGCTTCTCTCTATTGTCTCCCGGCGCGAGTGCTATTTCAGTGCTGTTATATCAGTGCGCCCTATTATTATTCCTGCGGTACTGCTATTACATTGCGGGCGACAAGGAACGGCGAGGAGCGAGGGTCCTCACTTAACGGCAGAGCTCCGCTGTACCGTGAATATCGCAATCGTTCGATCGAGGGACCGTTTGCGAGAGCTCTCGCGGCTCGATAAGACAGCTTATCGCGGCGATCGATCATCCGACCGGCCGAAATCGAAGTCTCTCATACCTGCGGCATATCACCGAAGCTCTGCAGCGACGAGTCTATTGACGTTTCCGCTACTTTCACCCTTTTTCGCGTGATGAATGGCCGTACGAGTAATCGGCCCGAATGGCTGCGCCGCGGCGGCTGCTTTTTTCTCGATTGGTAGCTTCGTCGGTCGGGAACCCCGTTTCGAGTATCCCAGTTTCTGCGATTCCGACGCAGCAGTCGGAATGAAAGGGCGAAAATCCGTATCCGACCTCCCGTTCCGCACATCCCTCTTGCCCTCGGAACATGTCCCGCGTTACGAGTAATAGCGACGCGAGGCTCGAGAAATCGTGCGAAACAAAGAGCGGCCGGATTCCGATTGTACCGATTTTATCGGTAAGCACGGCAATATCGGCGTAGAATCATTCGCCCGGATCTTCTTTTACGCCGATCTTCCCGCGTTTTCGGCCGAGTGTGTGTCTGCGCATCGACGCTTTGAAGCTTCATACGCGGATGCGGTGAATATACGCTGCAAGTTCCTCTCTTCAAGCGAAGTGGGTAGTTTTATTCTTTACGTCTTATACCGGGTCATGTTCATGAACAGTGCTGATGTCTGTGAACGTAGCCAGTATTCTTTTTTTTACACTTGTAGAGTACGGAATGACGGAAACGTAAAGGTACATGCAATTTTGACGTACGAAAAATAAAACGCTCCTTATTCGCAACGTCGCGATTCGCCATAAAACAATTATGAACATGCACAACAGGGTTTCAATTTTACAGCCCTCTCAGCTAGTAATTTGCACAGTTCCAAGAAACGTGTCCCGCCGGCGTTCGCGTGACGCACACGCGTTTTCTCGCGGTTAAGGAACCAACATCGTCCGCCGTCGCGATATTCTCCACGAAGCGCGCAACCGCCGCAAAATCAACTAGCTCGACGCATAATAGAAGCGACGTTATAGATCGCTCCGACATTATGTTATTACATTCTCCAGGCATTGTGGAACACTCCCTCACTCTCTCTCTCTCTTGCGCGCGAATCACTTCCATTTTCGCGTGGTCGGTTCCTCCATTAATTTTGGTTAGCCCGCTAATTATTTCACATTAATCGCGCAACAAGGTTAGCCGTGATCAATCATACGTCAAGGTTGGCAAGCCAGCCTACCGGGCTTCCATATCGTCCCGGCATTAGCGCGACGATTCTGTGAACATAGTTATTCATACACGATGCACGTGGTCTTCCCTTGTCGTTCCACGTCCGACGACGAGTACGTGCCCCTGGTTTCTCACGCGCGACGTACCTAATTATAAGTCCCGCTCCCGTGATAATTAACCCCAGTCTGTTTCATAAGAAGGTCTGGTAGAGGGGGGCTTGTGTCGTTAAGCGGATTAGACACATGCCCGTTAGAGTAAAAGGCCTATTTACGCGGCTGACATGTTTGTATCAGTGACGTGCATGCGCGCCTCACATTGTTCGCGTGATGTCGTCAAAGATAATGTGCTTTGCCGGCGAGCTTTTAAATTAAATTATTTACAGTCGGCTGTTTCGCGTTAAGTAGATTTCGATCCGGCAGTGAGCTTTGTGCTATAATGCTATATAACGTGTCGCAACTTTTCGGGACCGAGGGGTCGGCGCGTTGTTTCATTTAACTTTTAACGTCGGGATTGTGTGAGTTTGATAAAAGCATTATTCTAGTCCGCGAGTACATGTAATGTAATGCAGATGTTTACTTATATTTATTTTGGGCAATTAAGTACAAACATAATTAGTACGGTTCAGAAGTTGTATGGGTAAATTTTGCGGACGCATGGCTGGGTTTAAAAGTGGGTGATATTTGATTGTCGACGACAACAGTCCCCTCCTTCGAGTTCCTCAAAAGTAATCACATGTACTGTGTGATTTTTTCAATTATCCCACCAATCGTTTCCCACTGAAATAATTCACATGAAAATTAATTTTCTCTCTCAAAGTCGACACTCAAATGACGATAAGCAACTTGACGTAAAAAACTATCTAAGTCAATATCTATAATACTGGCTAGACCAACAACGTATAACGCTACACGTGACTCACCCTCTATGCATACCATAATGGCATACAATATATCGGCCTTCAATGCGGTGCGGTCCCTGCTAATAATCGTTACACGTATTACAAATATCTGCGGACGATAAAACTGACGCTACCGCACCTGCTCGGCAACCGATTGGCGGCAGAGTCTTCCACGCGGTGAGGCCCCCAGATTTTCAAGCTCGACCTCTCGGTCGTTAATGAACGTGCGAGTAACTGGCCGCGACCCGCGATATAATTCGCAATTACGCGGATAATCGCGACCTAACTGAAATTGCGACGTAAATTATACACGCGCCGCGCCGGGGCGATACGCGCACTCGTCGCACCTGCTGAAGCGATATTATCTCTCTGTCCCGCGCGGACTGGCGCGAGTGAAATTAAAAATGCACGCGTAACGGGTGTCATCGTCATCTAGACGCCGAAGAGAAACGGTGGGGCAGCTTGTAGCGTTGGCCTTTGCCAATTGCGCACGGATTCTGTCGTCCGTGCACCTGCGATGAGGCATCGAATATTGAGTTCGTTTCCCATTCGGACTTCTAATTGATCGAATATGTTCGATGCCGACTTGTGTCCGCTGCTTATACATTCTGTTACTTAGGAATAGAGTTCCGTTGTCTGCCAGGTTTTGTTTATAGAAGAGAAGCTTTCGTTCGTTATTGGTAGAGCTGGCGTCGTAGGGTAAGGTTGCGATCATTGAAACATTTCACATGCGATTCGCTGTTAGAATATTTCCGTAAATTCCGAAGTTTGGAACCTCCGAATTTCCCGAAAGTACGTCTCGAGAAATTACGATGAGACTTTCCTAACACGCTGTATTATACGTAGAAGATAGGATATAATACGAAACTATGACCGTGCGGTGCAGAAGCCACGCGGGAATTCTATCAGATTCCCATTAGAAAAGTCTTATCGATATCACACTCAACCAGATAAAACCCATATTGAGGCAATATGCTTTTTTCGTGAAAGTCGTTAGCCGGCCGCTACACGTGTCAGGAATAAAAGCCAATCGATGACTCGACGAACGGGTGCTTTAAACTCCCGCACAGAAAGCGTTAGCCAGTCGCAGCAACCAGGGAAGCCGACATCGAACAATCCGTTCTGCCGATTGGCTCGATCCTCCTGGGTATACAGGTGCGACGTCGGCATCGGCGTCGTCCGAAAAGATCGGCGCAAAATCGGCAGCACCCCCCTCTCATTCCTAAACGTTTGCCGTTCACTCCTCTTGCCAGTACCTACCACCAGCGTATCACTATTCGCCTGCCCTCCGGCGATGTACGTAGGCATTTAATAATTCAGGCCCGCCGTGCCGCAAATACGTAAAGATTTACGGGTCCGGTGCGTTCCGAAAATACGAGAACCCGAGACATTTGTATGCACGACTCGCGTAAGTGCGCTTTCCCCTCGTTCGTTTGCTCGTAACGCAATATACCTTGGAGCAGGGAGCGGCTACCTGCGAAGGGGGAGATGCAATATGTATGACTAGCAGGTTCGGGGTGTGACTCAATTTCGCGGAGTCGTTTTACACGAAAACGTCGTGATTCATATTTCAATTTTTATCCCGCCGCCCACTCCGCGACCACTACTTCTCCGCTCCTCCCGGAAACCGCACAACCTTCTCCGAGTTTCCTCGGAGCACTTTCTCGCCAGCGACAGTCTGCGCTGCCGGGAAGACCGTGAACTCTGCCTCGCTTGTTCTCGGCACGACGACGAGGTCCCGTATTAGGTTGTTCCTTTTCATAATGGAGTAATTCTTGGTACATATTTGTATGCGGGGGTGTTTGTTTTATTTCCTGGCGAGACCGGCGCTCGTGAAGGAAATATGAAATTTTCGGACGAGCAGAGCCGCTAGAGTGGTCTGCATAAATTCAGCGAAATATTCTCTTCGCCCGCCTCTCTCCTCCCTCTCTTTCCCCGTTCGTCGACTCATTCGCGTCATAAATATGGACACGAAATTCGTGGAACATCAAAGAAGACCGATGTCAGCGGGCAACGGAGTACATTTAACGCCCGCTACGTTCGGAGTGGGGAGAATCAAATGAATTCCGGCAGGGCAAAATTAACGATCCAACGCGCGCGCGCGCGCTCTCTTCGACGCCGGTCATCATGCACGGCACGATTGTTTCGCTGCTCTGCTGCTGAAGGAACAACGAAATCGTGCTCGCGGATCGGATGAATTGAGTAAATTCAAAGTAGCAAAAACAATCCGATACGAGATTCATCCCCCGCCCCCATATCAACGACACTCCCCCACCCTCTCGTTACTTTTCGCTTCGTTAATCGTTTAAGCACCGGTTTGCTGCAGACTCTCCGACGATTACGGTTAAGTGGATTGTCTCCGCGGAACGGCGCAATTTACATCGGACGACGGATCGAACGAGCGAAATTCATTCATTTAAAAATGGATAACGCTGCGCGCGAATGCCTTCTTCCGACCGTGTCCGCGCGGGAAGCTGTTTTTCGAAAGGACCCTGGCGCGGCTGTTTAATCGTATCCCGACGCGACGTCGATACAAACGTGGGATCACCGGATGTGGGCGAGCAGAAAGTGGAGAGTTCCGTCCATCTGTCGGCCGAGAACTACAAAAGCGGGCGCTGGAAAGTTTAATGAAGGGCTCCGGGTACTCGGCTCGCGGAAAAACGAGGAGCGACGGATCGGGAGAAAAGGGATGAGAGATGGAAAGAGGGAGAAGGACGAGGCAAAATCGTATCCCACGCGACGAAAGTTTTGCCCCCTTTTAGCGCCGGGGGCGCCGAGGACTTCGGAAAGTTTCCTCGGCCGAGCGTCGCAGTGCCAATGCACCGGTTTCCGCGAAAAACGTGCGAATCTGTCGCGGGCTGCGAGTAATGAGCTTACGTGCCATAAGTTATTATTGGCAATAACGATTTACCTAAGCGCTTTACGCTCACGCGCCCGTAATAAAGATCCGTCGGGGCTGCTCGTTTCCTTTTTTGCGGCACGATCTTTCGCTCGCTAACGATTCTCCGCGAAATCGGCTTATACGTCGATCGTGAGCAGTCTTGTTCTGCGCAGTTCATAGCTGGGAACAAGGATTATTGACGCGGTCGATTTTGATGGGCTTCTCGTGCACGGTGCATTTGTTTTCATTAATATTTCCTTTATTTCTGATCTTCCTCCGCTGTCATCACCCGGATGCTAAGCTGAGATGAGTTTCTCCTGAAAGGATCCCGAACATGAAATCCGTTCCGTGGGCACGGATATCCGCAGACAGCTTCGCAAAATTTTATGTCCCGACCCGGAAACGTCTCGAAGGAAACAATAACGGGGACAAATGAAATACGGGTGGTCCGAGAGGATGCACGCATTACTTTCGATTCTCTCGTCCGGTTTAACAATTTCACGAACGATACACCGCAGTCCCCGCAGCGGATTGCGTTTGCTGGAGATACGAACGGAAGCGGATACGCAGAAGGGAAGGACAATTCGGCGAGTGGTTGAGCGAAACCGTGGAATATGTTAGCGGCAAAAGAGGGGTGGAAAAAAAGTAGTCGAATGGGAGTGGTAGACGTTGGACGTAAAGCACTCCCGCGACAGTGCTGATCTCCGGCGGCGAATAAAACATACTCGAACGATGGGTCCTGCTGGTCTAAAGGTCGGGTGCGACGGCGAAAGGGTTGAACGGTAGGGACCGCGAAGAAGAAGAGTGGAAAAAGAAAAGTCAACGATGTATGCGGAGGAACTAATGAGGCTTCGCGCTCAGCGGAAGGAAAATAGACAGCGGAAACATCGAGATCGATTTTCTACGTCGTTTCGCGAATCTTCGCTCGTGGCCAGACAATTTCTCCGAATAAATTTTACGAAATAGAGACGGTGTCTCTCATCGTTCGTTGTATGATTCCTCGTGATTGACCACACAAAACTGAGTTAAATACAAAATACATTTCGTTGACGTAGTATCGAAAGTTCGAAGAAAACGATATACTAGAGAAACGTTTCATAGCCCGAGATCTTCCGAAGTATATAAAGGTTAAAAAGAAACAATTTTTCTAACTTTCAATCAGACAGCATTCGTGCCGGCACAATGGATTTTATTCTCAAAGTCTACATGTTTCAGTAATTTTCTTTGTGCTCCCAGGTATCTTTCCTTCCCCGATAAAGAAACTCCGCCGTTGGTCAGCTCCGAACCTGGATAAACCCGAAGCCGAACTCCACCCTCCCTCCTCCCTTCTTATCCCTCCCTCGCAGACGTAACCTTTACAGTTCAGATCTTTCCCACGGGAATCCGTTCGAAAAAATTGCCCTGAGGAAAAAATTTCAATTTTTTAACAAACCCGGTACCTATCGAAACACGTTATACGTGAAGTATGCAATAAAAAAAAATATCGACAAAACCGTTATAAAAATTTGTTCACCTCTCGAATAGTGGACGGTCATCAAATGTGCGATCAGCCCGATAGATCGAACTAGAAACCCTACTCCAAATTTACATAAAAATATTTTCGGGAAATACCCCCGGTCGTCACAAGTGGTCAATTTTAATACGACAAGTGGTTCAATAAATCAACCTTTTGTATTTTTTGCCCACAACTTTCAAACTCGCAATCACTCCTTAAATTGAGTCAGTCGATCTCATTTAGTCTGAAACTATCGTCACTCACTCCAACACTTTTCAAGCTTTCAAACGTTCCAGAGTCACGCTTCTGCCAGCCCCGTTCGCTCCGATTCACAGCAGGCATTTGTTCACGCGTTCAATTAAAATAATTCCACGTGTCCAAATTCCGATTTTCAAAATCGCACCCACACACCGCACATAGCCGGAAAGTTGAAGCGAACGCGCGCGCAGTGCATCGAAACGGCGAAAGACATTGGCCCAAATTCTCGGTTGGATTCACCTTCCTCCGTGTGTAAGTGGCACGGTCGAACGGGTAGGGAAGCACCGGTGGCTTGAAAATTTCAGGATAGCGTTAACGAGTGGCCAGCACTCCTCGAGAGCCCGCTCACGCCGTTCATCCTGAAAATTTTAAGAGCTCGATAACGAGGTGACTTAACCTCGCCCCGATCTTCGCTCACCCGGCAATCTTCTTTTCGTAGCCCCCGGGCGCGAAACGCTGCGAACCTGAATTTACAACGTTAGGATACCACGGCTTCGTGCTCCACCCGTTAAAACCCACTGTCCGCACTCGCCACACTCTTCACTATTTTGTCTTTTCGGTGTTACACATTGTACGTTATAAAGCGGCCCCTGCGATTAGAAATGAAAAAGAATAATTGTAATAGAAAGTTAAAGGTGGCGCGAAGATTGAAGCGTCCCCCATTTTTATTTATCTTTCCATTAACGCGTTATAAAAAGTGCGAATAGGACGCTTTCTATAATTATAAAACCCGCATCTCTCATACTTCTTGTTTTACATAGTCAATACGTTGCGTACCCGATCTTTGCAGCGTCGATATATCACTCTCTCTCTCTCTCTCTATTTTTATCGACACCGCACCGTGCATCGCGTACACCCACGTTGCGAAAGATCTTTATACAGTCGCGGTGGTCTGAAGTTGTATGCTTCGGCTTTAAGCCCTTCTCGTCGCGGCCTCGCATAAATCCGTCGTGAAACTTCTAAGAGGTAAGATCGCCCGCGGGTAACTATCTCGAGGCGTGCGAGCGGAATTACATATATATTTTTTCACGTCGCCTCGCACATTCCCCTCCCGCGACGGCTTCCGCGAGATGTAAAATCCCATCCCGACGAGCTTGTAATATTCATAATTTCTCCCGTTCACCCTCTCTCCTTCCCGCTCGTACGTTCTCGCGCGCATTATCCTCTCGTTATTTTCGTTCCTCGCGCCGCCTATCCGTTAGAATCTTGACACACTCGAGATACCTCCTTGCTTATTTTTTCGTAGTCTCACAGTCCGTTTCGTGCCAAGCGCCATTCATCAGCACGCGCGACCGTTACATATTTCCTTGCAATATTCCCGGCCCGACATCTATATAAAAAGGGTGTTAAGGAACGACGTTAAGGCGCGGGTGGAAGACAACGCGAGATAAAGCCGTATCGTACGTACGCTATTTTAATAACAGAGGAGAGCCGGTTAAGAAAGCGTTTCTCCGGCAGACGGCGGTAAGCTGGTATAGGATTAGCGCGCGGATTAGAAGCCTTAATGTACGGAAAAATGAGTAATAACTCTACGACGACGGGCATTTGCGATTCAAAGTATACGACGCGCGACGTGCTCAGCCACGTTTGATGAAACTCAGCATTTTTAAGGGTAGGCATCATATCTACCAAACACATTCTCCGCGATACATACTTCCCCTTGAAGCAGGCTAAACTTAAATGTAGCCAATTTATTTACGTAAACGACAATAATATTTTATTTCCATTCCTTTGTGCTTATCTCAAAATCGCGTTATACGAAGGGGCAGCAGTCATTTTTTAACCGCGTTACGCGGATTTCTCGGCGTACTTCACCGCGGCAAACTTTTACCCCCCATTTATCATTGCGCAGCATAATGAACTCGAAACCTTCCCTTTACCTACTTGAGATTCCGGGAGGCAGCGAAGAAAACGATGTTCGCTACGACGACGTGGCGTATCAAAACTCGTCGATATCCTTTCTGTCGACTGCGGAACATTTCTGCATCATATCTCGCAGGCTCCGCGGTCTCCCTCAAAGTTTCACGAAGTGCCGCGAAGTCTCACGCAAGATAAGCTCGCTCTCCTAAAACGCATCTTTTAAAGTTTCCCTCTGGCCGCCCCTTATTACGATCCGCGGCTTAAACTTTCAGATTAAAACGACGACGTCGTCGCGCACGCGTTGTTGCCCGACGCCGACAGTAGGCGCGCGACCTCGACGGCCCGTGAACGACGCCGACGCGCTCCGAAATGATTATTATATCCGCGGCGGGAATAAAAGGAAACAATCTCCTGGCCATTATCGCGCGGCATAAAAGCGGGGGCGGCTTAGCAAGCAGTGGCGCGAGCTTTCTCTCCATCTTGGTCCCGTGGGCTCAAAGCTTCCCGGTCGACCGGTCGTTTCGGCCCGAGTCCGTTATGAAGTTCGGCTTAAGCCATCTTTAAGCCTGGCCAAAGTGCATTCGCGGATGTAACTCGGTCAATTTACCGGGGCCGATTACAAAATTGTTGGCCGCGCGTTGTTGCTGTGTCAAGTGTGGATGTAATGCGGGGCAGCAAGCGATTCTGCGAAACAGGGTGCTTCGTTTATGGGAGCCGATTGGTAATATTATGGGGCATACTGTTGTGGAGCCATTTATGTACTTTGTCAGTTTATCCGCTCGCGCGGTCGATAGGTTGCCTCGTTTTAATGCCTCATGAGGCAGTTTAAACTGTTGTTAGGTGTGCTACTGATTTAACCGTATGCAGGGTAAGTTTGTACTAACGCGATCGCGGATTTCGCGTAAGGGGATATAGCGGTTGTAAACATGGTATCGGTGGGATAATTGATAGTTGTTGAACGGCGACGATACGGGTTTACGATGTCGGAATGCTGCAAATTGTTAAGTTTGTTGCAAGTCGAATCGCCGGTATAACGCGGCTTTAGGATGAATTCAGCTGACAACAAGCGCGGCTTTTGTGAGAGGGCAAAATATACAGTAGGGCTCGCGTGTTACAGTGAACGTACATTATGAATTCTGCATAATGAAAAATTTACATGTTATGAATTCCATAGTATTACGAAATTTATAATGTATCTAATTACAGTCCGTCAGAGGCATCTGGCTGTAACAGGCAATTTCGTAGGGGGAGCCAAATTGTGCGACTCCGTATAATTCTCTTTTTCATCACAACCACCGAGGTAATTATTGTAACACGCACGATTCACCGTCAGTGCCATAATCCTAGCAGTCAAATTCGGTCACGTATTTATGCTAATTTACGCGCTCGCCATTTTTACACCCGCACACGTTGTTTACTGTCAATAGCCACGGTTCGCGGGACGTGTAAAACGACCATTACACACGCTCAAAACGAGAGTCGTTTGCGTATCGTCCCGTTTTACTGCGCGTCCCTACAATAACAGGCCGCTCTCATCAGGAACCAAACCCCGTGCCACGCGATCTTAATTAAGCAGCTGAAACATATCCACCTACTCGATCGTGTCCAATTACCCGGGCGACAAAATGAAGAGTGGAGCGATAACGATTTCTCGTTCCTCTCCCTCCAAGTAATCGCGTCTCACCGTGGGATAAGACGCATAAAGCGGAGGAGACAGAGAGAAGAGGCGCGAAAAAAAATGAAGAGAACGAGAAAGGACAGCGAGATGGAGGAAACGAGAGAAGTTCGAGGAACGATTTCGAGGCGGCAGTCGTGGAAGAAACGGATGTCAGTTTGAGACCCGGCATAAATCAGGCATGAAAGGAGCCGCTGCCGTAGCTGGAAATAATATCCTACGTGTCACTTCTTTATCGAAGGCCGAGCGAGAACTCGGCATTTCGTTCCGGCGGGGAGTTCGCGCGACGTGGACGAAGAACGAAACAGAAGGAGACAAAGAGAGAGAGAGAGAAAGAGAGTGGACGGTAGCGCGGAGGGTGGAAAGGAGTCAGGGAACAGCCCCTGTGCGCGTCTATTTGTCTGGGTAACGCGCGACTCGATCTGCCATCGTTCTTCCACGTCCGAGCGAGATTATCGCGTATATTTCACCTACCTGGCCCGCCCGGACGTGGACAAACTATGCAAATAAATAGTCGTTACATGCCCGGCCAGCGCCCGCCGCTTTTCATTTCCGCAGCTTTTATCCGTCCTCGTCGGCACCGACATCACACAGCCACGGCCGCATCGTCGCAACTCGCTAATTATCATTCGACCGGGGAGACTTATACTCGTGCCACCCTCGCCAGTTTATTTGCTCTCGCGTCTTCTCTCTCTTCCGCGATCTTTGCCTCTCTCCTTGTCCTCCCACCTCTGCTCCTTCTCTAGCCCTTTTCTTTCTCTCGCTGTTTTATTTGTTTCCCACCTCGCCTTTTCTCGCACTCTTCGACTCGCTCTTTTTCCACTGCCGACGTCGGATAAGACGAGGTCTGTCTCGAGAGGGAGAAAAAAACGACGGCTCTCGTTGCCGGCGTCGGCGGCGCTCGGTTCATTTTCCTCCCGTTCTTCTTGCATTCGTCCAGCATTTCGTCAACGCTTTGGCCGCGTCGTAAAACGACCCTCGCCGTCGGCGTCGGTCCGCGCGGCAAGAAATTGTCGCAATTGCGACGGGAGTGGCGTGGACAACGCGGACGAGAATTATGGATGTAAAGTGTCAGTCGATATCGCGGCCGATCTATCACCGAATTCAACAATTTCGTTTGGCCGGTTAGATGAATGGCGACGCAGCATCATTTTTAGCCTGTACGTTACTCTGAAGCTTTGCGGAATTAATCGCGATCGGACTGACAACATTTTTACGTAATGTTTTACATCGCGTCGCCGCAAAATGGTTCGTAAGAAATGCAAGAAACAGTTCAACGAAAGGTGACGGTAATTAGGATTTGAAGACGTTAGATTACATGGCTAATATTAACATGTCAAACAGCTTTCATTCGTCCAGCAGCTGATTCACTGCAAACAAAAATCCTTAACTACGCATGCTATTCTATAATTGTCTATTGGAAATCTATAACTCGTGCGGTCGATACGCCACGCCACCGAGTCCCTCCTTCCACCTCCCGATCCTCGGCTTTTCCGAACAACAGCACGAAAGCTTCGTTACAATTCTTACGTCAAAATTACCCACTGTCTCTCCGGCATGCCATCGTCAACAGTCGCTGATTGTGAGTAAATTACATCGACCGGCAGCGAATTAACCGCGATCGGTCCAACGTTTACCGATACCGTTTGTTTTTTTCGCACCTTTCCCAGACCCACCCCTTTCGCGGAAACTGGTTTGCTGCACTCTCGCGCAGGCAGGACGCCGCGGAATTATCGCGCGCAAGCCGCCCTGTAAACAATGATACCCGCCTACCGATTTTCGCGTAAAAACACGCGCGCTCGAGTGTGTGCGAACGCGTGCATATACGAACGCGAACCGGCGCGAGCCGCTGCAGTTTCGATGCACTTTCCCCCTGTCCCGTTCGACCCCGCTCGTCCCGTGCGATTATTCAACGGATTTAATGCGTTCGCAAATACGGCCCGCCACCCTCTGATTCCACGACCCCTGCCCAATCCACCCCCGCACAGTCCTCTGTCGACTACCTCCCGCTTCGACTATGCCGGATCGCGCTTTGTTTATAAACGATACGGGCGCGATAATTCGATCGTTATTGTTTGACGATAAAAGTATATGTGTACGCCGCGATTGACCTCATTAACGAATGCAGAAATGTCCGGCTTAATGACATGACTGGCTCGTGGTAACGTGTGCAAATTATTCAGGGATCTCTTTCTCTCTTTTTCAGTGGGTCTCTCTCCCTCTCTCTCTCTCTCTCTGTCTCTCCCTATCTCGGCTTTAACGTTCTCGGAATATCGTGGATGATTTTGGTCCACCTTTGTCGCTGGGGTTTCGAGCTTTTAGGCGCGCTATCGAGTTGGCAGCGATCGATGGCCAATCAAATTTTACACGACGAACTTTTCTCGATGGCCATACGCAGAGTCGTTCAGATTTCTGTCATTTGGAGTTGATGTTTTCTGAGTTTTGCGGAATCGTTTCGAAGGGACGATCGCGATATCGCTGTCAGTGTTGGTTGACGATTAAATATGCGCGGCTTCCTTCATTAATGAATACAAAAATAATCGAATTATTAACGCGGCTGAACAGTCTAGCGCTTGGGATTTATTTATGCCGGATAGCGTGCATTTAATCATTCCATCGAGCCGTTGGCGATCTGCGAGCGGTGGAATTTCATGAAGACAGGACGTATATTGACGTTTCATAGGAATTATTAAAAAGGCAATTTTTTCGCGATAAGTCCGTAACATAGTGTCCATACGAACTCTGAAACGAGTGCAAGCAGAAATGACATATATAAACCTCTGCCGCATTACGGTAAAAATGTAACTTCATGTGATATTCTCAACGTACTACAATACTTGGCGGAATATGCTTAACCCTTTAACTCCCAAAATTTAATCCACTTTGCATATATCCCAGTTAAGGCTTTTTACGTATTCTCTTCTACCTCAAATAGCAGAGAAAGAAAATATATAGAACTGTAATGTTCCGAGACAACTAGCGTAAGGATTGAACCACTTAACTTTGTTGCCGTGTTTTAATAAAACATTATTCATAAATCAAAATCAATAGTTTCTTTTAAATAAACTAGTAAGTTATTATTTACATTCTCGTTCTTTCAGATGTACCCTACAATATAAGTACGCGAGACTAAAATTCTTTCGCCTACCAACACGGAACGAATTACGTAGAGACAGAGAACAGAATTTGTTCTCGCCCACGGCCCGTTTCATTTCGTTTCACGAGACACTTCTTTGTCGTTCGCTCCTCGCGTTTAATCGCCCAATCGCGCCTGCCTGTGCGATGAAACTTTGCTCGTCGAACACTTTCGTTCGCGTGTAACAAGAATCGTTGGGGGGAGAGACTTTCCTTTCACGATAAGTTAGCCCCCGCCAGCCGGAGTTCCGTTGAATCAGGCTGTGCTCGCACAATGTCTCCTCCGGGCTGCCATCCGAGGCTCCTCCAATCGGACAAAGGTGAAATACCTCAAAAGGAGCCATTTTGTCGAACGATCGGCCGGGCCGGGCCGCTTTCGAACCGGAATCGCCTTCACCTTACAATTCTGAATTTCCCCCTTCAAAGGGAATCGTCCACGTTTACCGTTTCCATGTAAAGTTCGTCGTGTACCCTGCCCACCATCTGGATCCGGCAACGTCCACCTTCGCGTCGCTCGCACTCAACAATTGCCTATATTACGACGTTAATGAGCTGCACTACGGCCGTGTGTTTTTTTGAAACAGATGAATTTTTTATATATACAGAATTCATGGAAAATTTAATAGAAATAATAAGCCATTCAGCTTTGTTATATAGAATTGTCTGCAGCATTGACATAGGCTCTTTATTCATCCAACCTAAACGTGAATAATTTACGCGAAAGTTCGCGGCCCAAAAGTTTCGCCGTCGACCAGTCTGGACAAACAAATGAAAGAGCAAGCGGAGAATTAAAAAGTTCCAAACAACGCGACTCTTACGCTCCGTCATACGCGTCTAACTCATTCTCACAGCGATCTATACGAGCTACCCGGTCCCTTGTTTTCCTCCCCCACGGCGCTCGATCATGATTTATTTTTCGCAGAAACTTATTTGAAAGGCGAATATACACTCGCCCGCGGAAGAATTGCACTTTAAGGCCGGATCAATATTTAACTTTCTGCTGCCTCTCTCATCCCCCCCGTCGTCGTCTCCCACCGTCGCTCTTTTTTTAATACTTGCCCGGTTCTTCTGCCGAGAAGTATCTCGAAATGCGAAAGAGAAAAGTTTAATTGTTGCCCACAGGAAGTGGAAGAGGAAACAAAGTAAGCAGGTATGCGCGGGGTGAAGGGGCCCGTCCGAAACTTCTCGAAAGTACTAAATTGCTTTAGTTCGCCCGCGAGCAATGCATCAATTGATTAGGACTCGTCCGGCGGTAGTTTTAAGGAAGATGCAGCGCGTGGTTCACGCAAACTCGGAATCAGACAAATTTCTACTGCGTGTATAGATTGGTATACGTGTGTGACTGCTCTGTTCCGCCGCACACGTGTGCCAGTTGCGTACTTCTGCCGACCGGCAGTTCGCTAACTCCGTCGTTCCATTATTCTATCCCGCGATGTAGTTCGATTCCGTTTGAGCGGACGCCTGATCAGAAAAAGCGTCCTCTCCATTGACTGTCACTAACGTTATCGAGTTCGCCGGAATCGATACGCGACGCGCAGCTGTGAGCCATTAACAATTTTTACGAAAGTGGCAAGAAAAATGCCGTTCTTTACCGGCGCCGCTGGAATTGGTTTAAATAATTAATTCGCTGGGGGCAAAGTTCTGCCTCGGCAGGTGGTTCGGTCGCAGGTGAACGGTGTGAACGAGGTGCAAACGTTTTGATACCACTCCGTCATCTTGACTCTCCACACATTATAAAACACTGAAGCGAAGCACAAGATACGGCGTGCAAGAAAATATTTCTGCTTTCGCTCGCGCTGCTCGGCAGCTCTGGACATTTCAACAAAGGCTTTCATTTGTTATGCATCCAGCACGTAACGTGAAGTACAATGGCTAGATAAATCTCCGCATAAAGTGACGCAATCCGACACGTCTGCACGTCGGATCATTACTGTTTCAAGTTCATTAATTATTTCGCCGGCGGTTCAGCGTTCTCCGGCCACATCGTAAACATTTATCGAAACGGCCGCATGTCGCAGCTGGAGTCTGTTATTAATTTTAGCCCTGGCCACATGCTCGTGCTCCGTAACACGCCATTCGACACGAAACTCAGTCTGAGACATGTTCGGCATGTCGCACGATATGCCGTGCGACATGTGGCACGGCGTGTCTCGCGGCGTGTCGCATATACTTTCTTACGACGCCGTCGTCAACTAGGGCACCGTTCGCCGTGCGTGCATCGATTCCCATATTTCCAGGATACGTTCAAACTTATCCCACTTGCGAAATTCAAGCGCATATCAAGGTACTGCAATTTAAGTAGACGCGTCTGCGCCCGGAAATGACAGTTCTGTTATTGGAGTTGATTTTCGTTACAAGTCATAAATGTAACTTAGCACCGGTGAGCTATGGAGCCGATAATTTCATAAATCGGTGTTATAACAATCGCACAGCGTAATAACTTATTAACCTGAAAACTTGACAAGTAGAGAAAACTTGATAACATGATCTCTTAACTATACCGTTACACCTGCGACAATTTCGAACGTTCCTCTGTTCCCTGTTACCGCCTGTAGCAGGTGCACCAGACGAGTTTCGTTTTTCTACAAAATTGCAATATACGTTTTAGTATTTTTTTAATATTCCCAGCTATGCCAATGGCGTAGATGGCGTAGATAAAGTGAGCCGTTGGCAGGTCGGTCGTGCAAACACAGATAATGTCCCGGCCGGCGAGCGTTCGTATCAGCGGCGACGAGGAAACATTGACGTTTCAATTGATTAACCAAATACTTTGCGTCAAATTACGTCTACCGCGTAACCGTGTTACGCTTCGGTCCCGGTAACCAATAGCACGCAGAATTAAACCGCAAAGGGCTAACTGAATTTTGGCCAGTTGTCACTCTGTTCGTCCGACAGTAGGCGAGCGGCGCGATAAAAGTTCCGTCGAGCCCAGCCCCTCGGGGTTCGAACGTGATCGATATGCAGATACCTGTGTGCGGTCAAGCGGTCGATTTGCCGATTTCAAACCACTCGTCTCCATTTCCGGTCGGGTCCTCGCGCGCGTGGCCCACCCTTCCAACGTTCTATCCAGCTACGAGAGGGGCAGACTGGTGTGAGTCGCCGTCATCTTATTTCCCATTCGTTGCGATCCATTGCTCTCGATTTGAATTCAGCGCGCGGCTTCGTTTGTATGAAACCGTAAGACGCGGTACGTATGAAGAGCAATAAATTTGCTCGTCGTGTGCCGACTTCTAAGCCCCCGGAGTCCCGGCCCGGAATGTGTGTGTGTGTGTGTGTGTGTAGTCGTGCGCGACCGTGAGTAGACGGGAGAAGTGGAGAGATTGACCGACTGGCGCGGAAGAAAGAGACGGGCGAAAGTGAGAAGAACAGGTGCGCGTCGATTACACTCCTAACACATCGCGAAGAGGATTTTTACGGATCCATAACGAGAGCCCCTTCTTTACAGTTACGTGATTTCCGAAAGGCGTGCCGCGAATAATAACGGAAACGGCCGCGGCGGCGACGACGCGATTGAGAACGGAGGAGTGGGGGGGTGGAAAATTGAACGTGCGGCTCGTAAAGCTGAAATTTCTAACGCAGCGTCGGTGGCCACGAGTCGTGCGTCCGACACGCCGAAGCTACCCTAGGGACGCGGGGTGGCTTGCTCTTTTATGGCACCTCGCGAAGGAGATCGATTGCGGTCCGTGAGTCCGTCGAGAATTGGCCGGATTGCGATCTCGATTAATCTCATTACGAGTGCGCGACGCTTCCTGTGACACGATCGGCGGGGACGACTTTATTGATGGAATTCCACATTCCACCTGCTTTTCCGACCCGTGTTTTCCGCAGTGGTCAAATTTGCATGTAAAAACGTTACACCGGCATAAATATGGAGATCAAAACATTGAGGGGTACAGATAGCATCGGTCAAAAATCGACCAAGTACGAAGTTTCAAATTTCAGCAAATTAGATTCAATACGAAACTGCGATAACGTAGAATAATATAACGATAGAAATTTAGCCACGGAGAACTTACACAGTTTGCAGTCTCGGTTTATAACCCACCGCAAGCGTAATAAATCCAGTCACGGGAGGTGGAAAATAATTTACGTTAACGTAAAATTAAGGAAGTTAGGAAAGAACCCGCGGAAGTTGGTTAATCGGACCGTAAAACATCGCACTCGGCAACTGCACCCCCGCCACGTTGCCTGACACCGATGCAAACGCGGATGCCCCTGAAATAGAACAAGAAACGTCAATGCCGTCGCAACAATTTCACGACGACGGGACGTGCAGTACACCTCGTCGATAGAAATTCGATGGGATTTCTTCTGTATACGAGATATGAATTTATAATGAACCCCATAAAGAAACGAATCAAGACTCTATTCTACGTTATGCTCCCATTTTTTTAATTGGTAGGTGACAATGTGAAGCGGAAATGAACGCAGGCTACTCACCATCAGCTTCAAGTATAACAATCTGATAAATAGACACAACTCTTAGCGTAAGTGGAAAGTCCAGCATATACGATAATCTCTTTTTCCTCGATGTATCGACAAGTGCAACAAAGGTAGTAGAAGCGGGCGATACATCGTGCAAAATCTTCTTTATCACCCTCGACCTCGTACTCCGCGGAGTTCCGCTCGCTTGATCCTTTGAGAACTCTCGTCGCCAGCAAATGCGTCTTGTTATTTCGGCGCCGCGACACCGCTTTCCGTTTTGCAACGCTGAAATACGGATGCAGCGCGGTTGCGGCGACTTTAATTCACGCGACTGTCGATGCCACGTTGCGGCGATGCTCAACGAGAATTTCGGTGCGAGAAGAAAGGCGCAATAGAACGGCAGAAAGCGGCCGAGAGGACTGCAAGGGACATCGATTGGGAGAAAACGAGGGAAACAAAGCGAGGTGGGAGGAAAAATAGAAACACTGAGGGGGCAGATAAAAATAAAAAGCTCAAACTGCCGGAATGAGGTAAAACGAGGAAAGGAAAGCGAACGGTGGAAAAAGTGGGAAGAGGAAGAGATGGGAACAAAGTGACGGAGGTTAATGAATAGCGGAAAACACACACAAGGTGTGGGAAGGATTTGTAAAATATTCTACCTTCGACTCTGCTATCTAATGTAACGTGCCGTTTCGCCGATGCAAGAGCGACGTAGTAAATCGAAATCAGAAAGAGAATCTAGCTTGGGGCCAGGCTCGTGGCGAACGTACTGTGTTACAAGAAATTTGTTTCACGCTGTACAACACGGATTTGACGAGTCATTATTGTCAACGACAGCGCTCGTATTTTCAAAGCCGGCGCCGGCCGGATTTATTCGCAAACAGAGACGGTATCGTGATATCGGCGAACGATATTCCGCTCGTTATTCGAAATTTCGCCACCGGTCAAGAGGTCGACTCGATTAATATCATTTCGAACGACGTTATTTATACGGCCGGCTAATTGCGCTGAGAATCGAACGCGGTGACAACACTATTTTCGCGCGCGCTCTGCCGTGGAAGTTCACTCGTGAAATTTTCAATTGATTTTTAACGACTGCCCGCTAATTGTCAGTATTTCGGCGCCGAGTATATTGTAGACCGTATAGTGCGATTGCGATCCAACGATTTATCCGCTCTTATTTCTCTAATTAACCGTCTATGAAAAGACAGCTTTAATTGGATCAGAGTTCAACTCGATTTGAGGTAAACGCTGTTTGGAAGGGGAGTGGGGGAGAGGTTTATCGGAGAGATTGGTTTTATCCGATTACGAACGAAACGCTCGATATGTTTTAAATTGAATGACGAGGTCAGTCAATAATCGAATCCGATACAGGAGGCAGTCCCTTTCATCAATGCTGGCTAATTAGGACTTCCAGACGGATTAAGACTTCCTCGCATCTTCTCACCGTACGGCTTTGCCTATTCTTATTCTATTTTTTTTCCCCGATTTTGGTATCGATACTTTTACCCCGATACTCATGTATTGGGTAACAGTGGAAGTTTAATCTTAACTGAACCCGATTTTTCGACTTAAGCCCACTGCTTAAACATTTTCAGTTGCTCGAACGTTCAAGTTTACTTTAGAAATTCAATCTACTCGAACAGTTAAACGACAGTTACTTTAAATATTCCTCGAATTAGCAGGATTCGAATTTTGAGTACTTTCAGACTCCTCCAATGAATATACATGACACGCCGAGAAGCGTCCCGTCAAATTGTTTCTCCCCACTTTCAACAGTTGTCTCGCACGTTTCATTTTAATCTTTTACCGTCCTTGAACAGATCAAAAGTTTCGACGCCCCTCAATCCCAGCATCCTAGTCCGCACCTATTTCGGTTACTCGCGCGGCCTCGATTTGAATTTTATACACTCCCGCCCGTAATTCGCTCCAGCGAAAGTAAGTCCGACCTAGTTGGCGATAAAAATAAATCCGGGCACGAGAAGGTCTAACAATGGCCGGCGAAGCCGTGTGAATTAGATCTCGCGCGGAACGGATACGTGCATACGTCGAATCGCTAATGGAACGGAGTTTTACTACCAACGTGAGCCGCTTTAGAGACATCCGATGCATTTCGATTTCTTGTACGAGCGCGTCGTATCTCTCGCTTATACGAGCGCGGTATCTACTTTGCAACCCCGTCCCGGCTACATTTCACGGGATACGGACGGAACGTCTGTTTTTCAAAAGGAAACCGTTTAATGTGCTCGAGCTACGTTATCGGAACGATTCGCGGAATCCCACTTTCCGCGATCTATCCGCTCTTACATGAAACATATTTGCGCGAGCGCATGTGTCGGCAAGTATATACGCGCGCTCGTGTGGGCCTTGTGTGTCTGGTTCGATGCTGACGTACGGGTCACCGTTCTACCCGAGGCAGCTCACTTTCAGTAGAAAAGGATTTCGAGAGGCCCGATTGTTCCCTTGCATCTCTGTGTGTTATCCTTTGTAAACCGAAGTGGAGTGGTGGCTGTCGGATGAAAAGAAATGTCCCAGGAGCGGAACCCAATTGCCAAGAGCGGCTGCTGCGAAGCACGAATTAAGACAGCGATCGTTTTCGTTTATACAGCCGTCCGCGTTTGTTGTAAAGGACGTGGAGTGTCTCGAAAAATTGCGAAATTTTTACAAGATGTTTTTATTAAATTTCTGCAGGACACGTAGACGTTCTTTGTAAGAGGAAAGAAAGGAAAGACGTTCAGTAACGATGTGTTGTCATGACTTCCTGACAGAAATGCATGGACGTATTTGATATGTCGAAAGAAAGAGACAATGTTCAGTAACGATGCCCTGTTATGACACCCTGACAGAAACATCCTCCACTTAAGCGTCGAAAGGTGAATTTGCAATTCCACACGTCGAATGCCCTCCCGCGGGAGACGATACATATTCGTCGCGACATTTCGCGGGAGGCTTATCAATTCTGAATATCAGCCCCGCTAATGCATTCGCCTCGGATGTCCGTAGTTTGTCTCGAATCTTGGCGGTGACGAAATTTTCGTATATACACCGAATAAGCGAGATATCCGCGCAATTTCCGATCGTAATCCGATAATCCGCATTCCGTCAGGGAGTGCGATGCAGGCGGCAATAAAAATCATTCTTTCCTCGCGTACAGTGTGAGGGAAGTTTTTTTTTTTTTTTTTACGACGCCCAGCATATTGCTTGCACTTCAGCGAGAGCGTAAGCTGTAAAAGCGCGTTGTAACATACCGCGCGACCTACACTCTCTTTCTCTCTCTTTCTCTCTCTCACTCTCTCCGTCTACAACGTTCCATCCATTTTGCCCACGCCACGCTCAGCTTTTACCCCGCTCCGATCGCGACGCGTCGTCTCTGAAATTCAATCTACGCCCTTAATGACGTCTGTCACGTGCTGTCAGTTGCCGGCGGGAACGCCTCCCGAACGTAGCAGTTTAAGTGCTAAATACCTCAATGGGGTCATCGTTAATTGTTCAACCCTCGAAATTCCTGCGGATTGTATATGTGTCATGTAGTTCAGATAACGTTTTTAGACAATATCAGATGATATGTAATACATATATTTTGTGATTCTCTTTCGGGTATGCATAGCTTCTTTAACATTTTCTTTTCTAAGAATACAATTATCTATATTAATCACGTGTTGGACTCAATATACCTAAATATTATAGTATACAAACTTAATTTTATTCCACAAATACAACAGCAAAGTACGTTTTCGGCAGGTACTGATTACATTAATAATACGCAGTTGTACTAAGTCCTTTTACGTACAAATAAAGGTTGCGCAGGAAAGTAGCTTACAAGCGTCTCTTTACACAGACCTACCCTTACACGTCCACACACACAGATTCTTTCCAGCTCGACAATGCGCAGTATACCCACACATACACTCATACACGCACACCCACACACTCCACGCAGGAAATAAATTCCATATTTAAATTCATCTCGCGAAAAGTTTCCCTCTTAAAGTCCCTACCCTCGAACGGCCGTATCCCCGGTTCGCAAATTGTAGGCGCGTAACAACCGGCAAACAAGCTCAACAGTCGTCGCGTCCAAGAAAAAGTGAATCTAAAAGCCAACTGAAACCTCGACGAAAGCGCATCCAATTACACGCACGTCCGAGTGTGTGGGAAACGATTACAGTCACTCGACTCCTAATTACGCTAATTGTGACATCAGTTCGACGTCTTTCAAATACTATTTTCGGATCTAATTTTGAGACATGCATTGGCAAGGTTCATAAATGAGTGACCTAAGACACTCTTATTACAGGAACACAGTAGAGCGCAGTTCATGTTGAATTTCGCGTGGAGTAGATTTCTAGAGTAAATAAAAAGTGTGCAGGCGTGGGTGAGCCGTTTGTGCGGCGACGTAAACGGTCGTTAACGGGTAGTTTGAAATCACGGAATGCGAGGACGCTTCCGGCGTTGGGCGTCGTCGTCGGCGTCGTCGAACTTCCACAACGAGTCGGCCTGGGGGGGCTCTGCCGGATTTTGGTTTACCTCGGACTTACGTGCGGCGTAATTGGCCGTTTGGTTACACGACCCCCCGCACAACGAACCGACTTTGCCCGCACCGATGTCGCGCACAACGAACGCCTGCGCAATCCAAATGAGTCACGTCTCTGCCTTAACGCTTTCCTTTCGGATTTACATTGTCGCGGTAGCCGCATTAGTAGATTCGAACATCCGATAGCCTGTATTTCGCGAATGGTCGAGTACGCCGGCCTAGGGTCCTGTGATGAGCAAATCAGTTTCGATTGGTGCCGTATCAGAAGCGCATAGAACGAATGGATACATCTGATAACAACTCGCTGTTGATATTGATTCCTGAGGTAGTAGTATCCGTGTAAGTCAATAGCAGTAGTAATTAGAGGATGAATAAAAATGCAGCATGAAAATGGAGCACGAACTCGCGAGTGTGGCATCGAACAGATGGCCACGCGCTGAATTCTTCAGACGCGCGTTCGGAGAATATTGTTTCTGCGTAAATCAGATTTTTCATGCGCGCGTTGCCGGGAAATAAACGGTCGCGATTGGACGGCGTGGGCGTCGTAAGGTTCGCCGTTTTATCGATGCCGGAACGATAAAATCCTCTCGCGCACGCGACTACGGCCGCTTATTCGCCCGGTTAAATGAGCCCGGCCCGCGCTCACTTTTGATTTACATCGGCCCGAGGCCCGAGCACAAAGCCTGCGCCGTTCGTAAACGGGAATCAGAAACGAGCGAATGCATTCCGATGCATTTTACATCTGATGCAGAATGCATGCGCCCGCTTGATTTTTCCTGACATGCGAGCACCGGGGGGCGGAGAGGAATTACTTTTACATAAATCAGATTTTACATGCGTCACAGCGTGTCATTTTTAAGTAGATACCCCGCGCTTCGGCCTTTTCACGAGTACTGATCAAGCGCTATCTGTACACTTCCGAAACCAAAACACCACGTCATTCACTCACATCTTCGCATATTTTTAACGTCACCCAAAACCACTCTTCAGGGACAATTAACAGCACTCTATTTAATTAAGGTACAGCAAACCACATAACGCTCCTAGTTGCACACCCTAAAGCCTAAGTGTGAAAGACACGTAATCGCGTTAATTCAGAGTTAAGCCCGAAATTATCCCGGGCTCAACTTAGGAGGGATTATTTTTGCGTCGTTACACGGACACGCGTACGCGAGCGTGTCTGGCCAGTTTGTGCCGGGTTACACGAGCCGTCTACCGCGCATCGTTGTTCCGCGACTGGCCTGTATGCGCATCGCGCATCGGATATGAAATTTAATAATTCATCGTCGCAATAAGCGTGACAGTTTTCTCTTTATGCGCTCGCCTGCGCTTCGCCGTATAGAGAGATGCGCTCGACAATATTATGACTTACACGGTAGTTTCTGCGCAACGCGTCGTTACGCCGAATTGCACGGTCACAATGCCGAATTGCGGTATTATCACTGGGGAACCGGCCCCGCCTAGATGTCGTCCCATTTATTCCGACGGTCGGACTCCGAACCGTGTTGCAGCATTTCTTACACTGTAATGCATTGTTTTAACGATATTAGCCCGGGCGATACACTTTCGTTTGGGATTCACGCGTCGAGAGGCACAGTTTTATCGTCGCTGCATGCTATTTTCCGAAATGGAACGAACTAATTATACGGTACGTTACATCGGGTTAAGGGACGGTAAGGCGATGCTGGAAAAATTGCACACTTGTTCGGAAGTAACGTATTTCGACGAGGGTTTATATATATTCACTGGTTAATCCGAGCGGATTTTTATAGAAAGTTAATATATTATCCGGAATGGTCGTATTATTAATTCACTTCGAAATTCTACATTTTTATTACAACATTTTATAATACATGCTTTATTCATTTTCCAATTTACCATATTCGCAATCTGCACCGGATTTTTTGCCGCACTGTAAATAGTAAATTATTCAAGTCCCTTCAATGGGAACCAGTATCGAGTACCTGAAACTACAACGCGAAACAGTTCATAAATGTAATGTCGAGCCCCCGCTGGCCATAACTGTTCACGAACACGTCGCGTGCTGCTTGCAAGCGGTTCGCGTACTGAAGAAACCTCGCATCCACACTGTCAGCGAGGATTTTTTGAAAATACCACGCAAGCTACTCGCGGACGCCAGTATGGACCCGGCATCACAAGTTTCGAACGGCCCATTCCGCCAATCCGAAAATCGGTTGTTTGCACCAATATCGCACGTTCAATGCAAGCCTGTAAGAATCTGTACGTACTCCGATGACGGTACGTGTAAATGTTCTTTCCCGTCGATCGATGTTTGACCGCACCGCGAACACGTTTCTCGTCCGTGCCGTGGAAGAGGTCGCGACGACGTCGTTGGGATTAAATTGCGAAGCGTCAGAGGCGGTGGCGAAAAATCAGCATACCTACGGAAAGCAGCCTAATTGCCGTGCGTGCGCACGTGAATCGACGGAAGCGGGACGGGACTGTAGGTAGCTGCTTCCTCTGCCTCTTCTCCTTCCGTTCTTCCCCCGAATCGCGTAGCCCTGCGACCTAAGCAATTGCAGCCGGGCAACGAGAATGGGCGAGCGTGTTTGCGAAAGCGAGCGGAGCGCGAGCGGAACAACGGCGAGCGTAATTGGAAGCCCTCCCGGTCTATTACGTCGGGATCGCGTTAATTTGCATAAGACATCGGGTCTGATCGTCGACCCTGTAAAACTTCCGCCTCGATGCCTTGCGGTGGTTGGGTGTGTTAGGGCACGTGGCCGTTATGATACAATTGCCGTGGAGAGTCGGAAAAAAGATAGGGGAGGTTAAGTGGTCTTATGAGACCGGCTTCCAACATGGGCTATTTATCTTTGACAACAACTTCAATTATCTAGTCATTAAGACTAAAATTATTATCTAGTATTCAGTTTATCTTCACTATCAAACACGAATAGAGTGATCGAAGCTGGACTCCGATTCTACGCGATCGCGCGCATATATTCATATTCACCGTATTCATCCGTACTCATTCGAGCTCGTCGCAAATGAAATCCCAGGGTCAATTAAGTCGAGGTATCGCCGCATCACGTAACCCAGTCAAACCGGTACTGGGCGGACAGAAAGAAACGGACACCTATCTCTTGCAATCAGAGCGTAGATTGCGATAGTCCTCACTCGTACCGTGGAACGGACGGATCGTCGTGCGCGCACATCGGCAAAACAAGGTGTACCGACGTGGAATGTAAAAGGGAAACCCTGCGTGTTTCGCTGAATTTCTCTTCGGCCAGTTTTTAGAGCACCTTAGACCAACGACCCTGCCTGCCAGCCTGCGAGGCAGACCAAAAGGGAAGAGCGCGCGCGGCCTGGCGAGAGGAAACGCCTTGGCCTTCTCGTTCCGAGTATTCTGTGGGAAACTTTGTGTCCCTCCGCGAGAGTCGTCCTGACGAGTCGCGTTATTTCAAGGAGAGAGTGGGACGAGCGTGCGGCGGGTGGTACGTTGCACAGGTTAGATGGTGTCGGCCCTACTTCACCAACGACCGTCCCTATCTTCTCTACCTCGCGGTCTAGTTTCCCACCGGCAATCTCCACCGAATTTCTCTTACGACGCATACGAATGTACATAAACGTACAAATCCCCGAATCTATGTACAACGTGTACGAGCGTCGGGATCTACGGATTTACATACCCGCGAGTGTACAAATCAACGGATTTACAGGACCGGCGGCGGCGTAAAGATGTATGAGTTTACGAGACTACCGAATGGCCTTTATGGATGTGTAGATTTTCAAACGCGCGAATAAACGGATGAGTCGATGTAGAACGGTTAACGTTCGATGTTTTGTAGCTTCCATGGCGCACACTCGCGGATCGTGGATGCGGAATCGACGGAATGGGGAATGAGGAAGGTTGCCGCGTTGAAGCGAGGGGAGAGTGGGGGCGGGTTTTTTTTTGCTCCGCGTAGAATCGGTAATTCCTCGGTGGGAGAAGGGTGAGAATCGCGGGGGACTTACTTCATTGGCCTCCGTTCAAGCAGGGGAAGTCTGCTTTAAAGTGATCGGGTAATTCGGATGCTCGCGCGAACGCGTAATGCATTCCGAAAAGTGGGACGTTATGTAAGGAAATCGAGGCGAGTTACATCACGATATTTCTTCGCTGCTTACGGTTCTTTCGAGACGATGTACTTTATCGAGAGATGTTCGATTTGTAAGGATGGTAACTAGAGGGACTGTTGGAAGTTGGACAAAGTGTATCGACGAGCAATTGCATCGGAATAGTGTATAAGAAAGGTGACACCATCGAAATGAGGCATTGTACCGGGTACAGTATCTGTGAGTGAGTACGAAGGATCTCGAGGGCCCCGCGTTTATCCATTAGTCGCGACAAAAACATTTTAGTCTGCTCTCAAACGTGATATATCGCCGGAGTGAATCAGAGATTCAACTGAGTTCGTACCGGACCAACTATTGCACTTACTCTTTACTCTCTCCTGGGCGTGGATCGAGAAATGTTATCGAACACCAAAGCTAGAAAGTATGAAAGCAAGAGAATGCAGAGAGTTGGAAAAATGAAGCGTATAACGCACGAAGCAAAGTACACCAGGATTTTAAAAATAATAAAGAGGAAAAAAGGGTAGGAAGAATACCAAAGCGGAAAGATAGTAAATCAGAAGAAGATGTCGCAAAAGAGGTGAAAAAAGAAAGGACGAGGATAAATTGCGGGAAGAAGGAAGCGGAAATACATTTTTGCCAATTCCGCGTCGAACGGGCAATTTATTATACATCCGCGAGAGAGTGGGTTAGAGAGAGAAAGGTGACAAATGTCGACGTCGCTATCTGGAATAGAAACTAGCGCAGCGTAGCAGGGCAGCGCACAATCGCGACCCTCGAGGGCTCTTTGCTTATCTGCTAGATGCGAACTCGAACGAACGAGAATGACGAATACGAGCGGGCGTGACTTCTGTCGACCATCGATCGTCAGCAGGACGTATCTTGTCCACGATCTGATCGCCGGATAACGACAGATCGATCTCTCATAGGTCCCTTCTTAACAGAGACGAAGCCTGATTGAAGTGCTTCGTTTGCTCCTTCGACTCCAAACTTTATTTGAGGTTTTGTTTCAACTACTAGCAATCGTTTTATCATCTTTGCACATTAATGATTTTATAATTTTTCTTATTGATGTTCGGGCATCGAAACAGTGGGCATAGTTTTTTATAATCATATATTTATAATTATGTAAAATACCTTTGACACCATTAAGTTCATTTCGAATAATAATGGTTATTGATACAAATTCTCGTCCGTATGTCGCGTGTAATGGCTTTACCGACTAAATAACATTACGTTTGCATTTTACATATTCGTTTTCCATATTTCTGCATTCTACGTACATTTGCTTTATCTGATTTACGTTCGATTTGTTCATTATCTGATTATGACTACGGCAAAGTGCGACGGTAAATTAAATCGTTAGAACATCGCTGTTCGACGTCGAGTTTTACACTCGCTCTTCCGGATGAAATCATATTTTAATCCATTAAAATGATTATCCCTCGCGTTCGCGCTATCAACATTTTCGCCTCCTTTATTATCTTAGTTTCATTATCTAACAATATTTGCCGAGTGCGCAATAATTTAATACACTCCAACGTTCCTACTAAACGATAACGTCCGGTTTCTCGCCCGTGAGCATTCCCCTACACCTTACTTCTAATCCAACCGAAACGGAACTTACGAGACATTTATGTACAACGCACATCCTTTGTACTCTATTTGAAAGAGTTAATCGAGCACACGTGACCCTATTCCATCGTTCAATGGCGCGCGCGCGCGCAGGTTGGTGCTCGCCGGTGGAAGAAAACGGAGAGGCTGGAAAATTTAATTGAACTAAAAACTTGGAACGTCGTCCGACGCTCGTTCCGCCTCTTCCGAGTCGGCCCAATTGTTCGAGCTTCGATATAACGTTATCCTTTCCCTCCGGGACGATGAAGTTCGACTCCTTCGTTCTGACCCCCTACCGCGCCTTGCCCTCGCCTTCGCCTTTCCGTAACTCGCGCTGGTGCCAAATGAAAAATCTCGAGCTTTTATTGCCGTCATCGCTCAGCGACCCGGTTCCCGCGAGGCCTGCGTCGTTCCTGGGGCGCGAACTGATCAAATTCGACAGGCTAATGAAAGAAGAATATCGGATGGTATATATTGAATTTGTGAGTTGTCGCACTTTCGGCAAAGTTAATTATTCAGTACGTGGTTCTTGCGTTTTGATGGTATTATGTTTGTATGTGAGTGCTGTATATATGTGTACAGACACATATACGCAAGCACGCATTATGAATCTAATGCCGAAGTGATGCGAATAAAAATAGCGTTTTCATGCTAAATTCTTTGAAATCGCGCGCGTCAGCTTCCTAATCTATAATGGCGTCGCGACGCTTGCTCCTCGCCGTTGTCGAAATAGTCCGGATCAGAGAAGCCCTCTTGCCGTGCGGCCATTAGCGACCCCCGATGATGCCGGATTTGTAGCAGATTTATTTAGCCCCTTGAACGCACTTCCCATTTCGTAAATCCCGGCGAATCCAATTCTCGGAAGGTTAATGGAAAATGTGCGAAATAGAGAGTGAGGCTGGCACGTCGTTTACTCTTGATGGTGCCTGGTACGTTGTAAGTAGTTGATAATATTACGAACGTACTCTGATACATACGTACTGCTGCTGTACTTTTTGCACATACATTACAGTAATAAGCGTAATATGATACCAGTGTGTTTCGTACCCTCCCATTCGTACATTACAACGCAGGTAACTAAGTAATATCCTCGTTCAACAGCATTTAAAAAAGAAATAATCAAATTGGAATCTAATTGGTTTAAAAGTACGTTCCATTTACAATAGACTCGCGTACTAGCGAGATGTTTTTATCATTTTCTACTTCACCATCCTCCGCAATACAACTCCTTGTACGTATTCCAACGATTGGCCGCGGAAAAAAATGCCTCCATCCAGGCCGAACGTCGTACGCAGCCATAAAACGTGCCCAACCAACCCTGTCTGCGACTTCCACCGCCACGCGGTACATTTCAAGAACAATCCGGACCCGTGTCCGTGCCTGCCTGCCTGCCGACCCGGTGATCCCGTTTTCGTTGCCAGCTCACGGAGCAGAATCGATGGCGTTTAATTGTCGCGACACTCGTGGCACCTTATGAGACCAGGGGAGAAAAGTCTGTTTCAATGCTTTACGATTCCTACCCTCCCGTGGGCATTATGTCACCGCGAGGAGTAACGATGTCATCACGATGTCTAATCAAGCGACCGCCTCGATCGTTTCACAGTCCACTTTAGGGCGTTAGTACGAAAATCATTCGCGTCATATAAAGCACGAAATTCTGCAGGAACGCCGAACTGATCGAATCGGTGAAATTGAATTCTGGCGACTGTCGAGGATCGCGTGAAAATGTTAAATGCACGCGCTCCGGTAATAAGCTGGGGAGATTTTAAAGTGGGGGGAGCTAATCAGTTTCTGAGAGGCTCATATGTGACCCGCTAATAAACGAAAAGCGGAAGTGCTCGAGGGTGAGAGATTATTACTGAATGGTTGCGCTGCAAAAGGGATCGTCACAAACGTAACGGTAAATACGAGAATATTGCGTTTAAAGGTTATTCGAGGGCGGCGCACGGTAGCAAGAGCGTGGGAAGGGAGAAAGAGTGAGGAGGGAAGCTCACAGATAGCGGGGGCAGATCGATTTCGTTATAGAGATCCCGGACGGTCCCGCGGGTATGATATGTGTGGGCAGTAAATACTTCATATCTGCGGCTCGGGCGTCCAGAATACTGAAAGCTATTCTCCGCGCGCCACCGCGGCCCGGTGCGTCGGGCAATTTTATTCGCTTTATTCTCACACGATTTGCGCAATTTCGAGGGTAGTCCGGCACATGGAAATTATGGTGAATCGCGGCAAACCACTGGCGGTCTTACGAGAAGAACGATTCCCCTCGTAAACATCTTCTACCGCGTAGAAAATTTTCTTTTGTATTTGCTAGCAACGCGCACGTGGGTAGCGTCAGGTGAACGCGAGCAATGTTAAACAATATTCCTCACCTCTAATTCGCTGTAACAAGATAATACAGAATTCATTTTCTTGTCAGAAATCAAATCAGAAAATGCAGGACAAAATAGCGTGTTCGAGAAGACTGCTCCAATCTCGCGTAGAAAAAGTCAACGTCTACGTTGTATGTACGCTGGGCATGTACCGTGAGATCAGACTCGTAAATCTTTACCTCTTCGCGGTGCATCAGAAAATCGAAGCGCAATCTAAACAAAATCGAAGAAACTCCGCGACAATGCACGAAGCTGGGTCAAAGGAGCGTGTGAGACAGGAGCAAAGTGGGACAAAGGCAAGCGTTTAACGATCTGTTTCACGCGCCATATAGTCGAAACGTGGACACGCATACGAAGGGCGGGCGCGCGATCATTGGCGGTCGATTGAAATTCTGCGGGAGCGCGCGTTTAAGGGAAGCATTAACTTTTCCACCCCAGGCGAAGGCTAGCGGCGTTAAAATTCGATCGTTCCGCCTTGCACGAACTTTAAGCACAGGCGTGTCCACGCGTCATTCTGTCAACCCCTTTCATGTCCAACCATGTCTATGGTCATACCGTCATATCGAACTCTCCTCATAAATCTACTCGTATCCCGGCACTCCCGCTTTGGCGAAGGAAACAATAAAAGCGAAGGGTGTCTCGAGACTCTCGAATAAGCGTCGCAACTCGAATAGCTTCATCCGCGATAAGTTTTATTTCATATTCCATGCTGCGTGTGTTCGGTACACATTTTACGACCGAAATGCATTTCACTGTTGTTGATAATAGAATATTTCAGAGCGCAGCACTGTGCGCAGTGTTACTGGCTTTCCTGTTTACGCAATTCTGCCTACAACATATTTAAACACACATAAAACGCAACTAAAATAACTCATATGATCAAGAAATTAATTAAGTGGTGCAAGTTTAGAGCAAGTTCCAGATTGGTTACCTTCCCCCACACATTTTTCTCCGTGATTCATTATACAGTAGCGCTTGCATAAAAAATTCTATTCCGTCGTTCCAACGTGTTATACAACCCTGTAACTGAAATACTTCGAACAATGGCGCGCGCTTACTCACGAAAGCGTTTTTAACCTGACAGTTTGTAACAGCAGGCCCTTTTGTTGTAAAGGCATCCTTGAGCTAAGCTTTTACACTTGCTGCGGCGCGGCGACGTTCGTTCGCGATAAAAGCACTTCGGTGTTAATGAACACTCCCGTCGTAGCTCGTTTCCGATAGCCAAGAGCCACCGCTTTTCGTACGTTCTTCGCGCGACGTCGTGAGACTGCGCGAGTGGGAGCGCGAAACTTGCTCGTCCGGAACCTGATCGGTTAGGAACGACGCACTGAACTATCGCGAGGTCTGAATTAGCCACTCGCCACGCCCGGATTGCGTGCTAATTCTGTAGAATATGAGCAAACTGGATTATCGGGAACCAATTGAAGCGTGGAATAAAAGAAAAGATCGGTTGAAAGGAACCGATTATTGTAATCTATACAAACTGATTCCTTATATAGGAATTTCCATTCGATATGCCAGCAGATATCTGTGTTGATAGAATGTGATGTTACTTTGCACACCGTCTGACTGATTTTGGTATGTAGGACGATCTTTTCGCAACTACGCCGAATTCCCTGCAGAGGCGGGCCAAGGTAGACAAAGGGGGTAGAAGGGGCAAATTAACAACAAAAGTCAACGTCAGCGGCCCTCACCTTTGTCCTCAGGGCGCTCCATTATAATTATTGGAAGCACTAGGACACGAGGAGCCTGCCGCCGTCGGCGTGCGCTTTATTTCGACACGTTGTACGACGACAAGCCGCGCACTATGTACAACAATAATGGCTTGTCGTCGCTGATGATTCCGGCACAAATGGATAAGGGTGGAGCGCGCTGGGGGTTGCCATAAACAAGCATAGTAGCACGCAACATAGGGCCACTCACGCACCCTCACACCACTCACGTCCCTCTGTTTCTATCTTTGTGTTTTCCTCGCCATTTCTCTATCTGCCTCTACCGGGCAGGTCAAAAATGCATAACAAGACACTCTGTACACAGCACTACCTTTCCACTCCTGTTTCTTCAACATCACTATCCCCAGTTAGATAACGTTCTACTTCAGAATCTTTGATTTGCTCCCGCGAGATTTAGTACCGCACTCCAATGTCTTAGAAGTTCCAATACGCGAGGCCAACGCCACTAAATATCATCGAACACTTTCGTTTCACCTTCCGTCGGAGCATCATCCACTTCAGCATTGATATAAATTCTGAAAACGCCTTCCACCACTCTTCCTACCCATCCCGTCTATAGACTCGACCCTTCTACCCCTCTCACCTCCCGTATCTATTCATTTGTCCGTCTATAGAGAAATCTCCTTCCCTTCCTCTTCGTCCACCCTAACCAGCATTCTCTCCCTCTCCCTCTCATAATCCGTTCTCCTCCCTCGCACGAGCCTCGCCGCGCTCATTCCCGCAGTCACTCCAGCGAGGTTGCACCTACACGCCTCGACCCACTTACTCCCACTCAATGCACTCGCCTGATAAAAAATGTACCCCTTGACACGGCGCGCGACCGACAGTCGCGACGAATCGTCACGTCACGCGATCGTCGTGTGTGTTTGTTTTTCTACCCTCCCACCGCAGGAAAGTTTGAACGATTTTCCGCTCGCCGGGTCGTACGCTCGTCAGGATGGCCTTTTCTTTTTTTTCCTGCCCTTTCGCCCTCTCGACACGCGTCCTTTACGCGGCACATAATTGAAGTGCGGCAAACGCCAGGGTCAGACTGACGCGCTTCCGGAGGCGGATAAGCCGGCGGAAACTTTTCGACTTCCCGTCATGCGGGATTCCAGGGGGGGGTGGGAGTCTGTTCACGGAACGACACTGGGTATCCTCGAAGTCAGACGTGCGGCCAGTCGACGGACGGAGATCGAGGTTTAAAGAGGACAAGGACGATTTGAATTCGGGGCAAAATGCGAGGAAAATGATAAATTAACGCTTCGGCGAAATTTCAAGGATGTAAATGACGACGTTAACGAAGGGGACAATTTTTGTAGAAGATCTATTAGAAAGCGCATCTGCAATTTTCTTATTGCGAAGTTCGTGTAAACAGAGTTGGGAGCTAAGGATCAATTTTGCGGGTACTTGCATACTTTTATGTATGCAATGTTTATCTTTACTGTTTCGGAAGATCTGCAATCTTCTCCTTAAGGTGGTAATTATGTTTCGACATCGCCCGTTTGCAACTCGCCACCGTTTACACCCTCACTTTCACTGGGAAACGCCTACATGCATCACCCTAATTAAGCGAAGGGTACGTTAAACTACGTGAAAAACGACACGGTCGCGCGACATGCACGGTGGCAACCCACTTCCGTCGGCAGTTTATTATGCAAGCCTTGACAAGTTGGGTTAAGGATTTCCATTGAAATCGTAACACTGCTCTGCGGTCGCGCTAATGCAACGAAAACAGCTGTGCGATCGTGATCGTTGGCGTGTTAACCTTGTCTCAACAAAACACGTAGATCTATGCACAAGCAATCTTCTAACTTCTAGCGCTGTTTCTTAAGAAGATAGCGTACAGCTGGCAAAGTTAGAAAAAGTAGCCCGAGACCTTTGCACTTCTGCAGAAATATCTAGCGTTATCGACGCGCACCGTGCAAGGTTCGTAGAAATGCAAATGCCAATTTCATTCATCAAAAGGTATGACGCGTGATAAGCAAGCACAGGGTAGCAAAAACGCGGCCAATATGCAAAATACTAAGCTGAAACAGGAAAATCTGGGGAAAAATGACGAGACTCAAAGAACTGAACCCAATTGGACTCGGAGCAGGGAACACGCAGAATTGACATTTATGGCCAGTTAAAAATCGATACCACCCCCCGAACCCGCACGAACGCACCGTGCCACCGCGCCGCGCAGAAAGGTCGTGAACGAAATTTCATTTTCCAAGACCCGATGCCCCGAAAGCCCGCGGCGAGCTGCCGTGATTGGAGCCTGCGCGCACGGCTGCAAAAAGCAATTATCCCCGCGGTCAATTGGCAGGGACCTTGTAACTGGAGTCGCGCCGCGCGGTCCTGCAATCAGGGCTAACATGCCGCGAAGAGGTCACCGATGTCAGTTGCCCTGTAAACACGTCGTTTGACCTGATGAAATACATGCGCCCGCGCCAACGTTCTTCGGCCGATCGAAGCGGCGTTGATGGTTCTGCGCGATGCCTACTTTAATTAACCCCGCCGGCTGATGTGTTCGTGCTCAGCTCATAGAGGCATAATAACCCGATCGCTGGAATCGTGTTAAGGGGACAGGGCAGGTTCAAATTGGGCAGTTTCAAATTTCGAAAGCATCGATTTTCGCCGTTTCACGTATTCCGTTTGTTTTTCCGAATAAAGTTGGCGAAATTGAGGTCAAGAGAGCGAAGGCCATCGTATGCTGCGCGGCCAGCCGAACGCAGATATAATAGTATTGAGACTAGATTTTCAGACAATCACATTTTTCGTCCGAGTCGCCACGATGTCTCGAGAACTTTTTTCGCAGAGGATATCAAGGAATTCAATCACGACGCGCTCTGCGTGAGGCTACGTCAAGTACAAATAATCTGGACGCCATCGATATTATTGAACGTTGAACCAGCTGCATTTAATCGCGTGACCAACGGCGAGCGTATTTAGTGAGGCAATCGGAAATGAACGCCGGTGTTTAATGATTAATTGAGCTGTCACGACGAACGATTAAGTCGGGAAATTAGCATTTTAGGCGCGGCCAAACTCGGTCGATTCCGCTCCGATTGAGAGCGACTCCCGCGTTCGGGTTCATTATTTCTCGCCGAAAACTGTATCATCCGGCCGCGCTCGCTCTGAGGAAGGCACCGAATGACGTCGCATATTTCGTCATCGGCGAAATATACTGGCCGGTCAAAATGGCGACTCGCCAAGTGGGCGGTGTTAGTGGGATTCGTGGCTTGAGCGCGACGCCAAATACATTGTCCCGCAAAAACGGTTGATTTATTATGACCAGTGGTTCAGGATGCACGGTTTTGCCGGACCCGCGTACAATCGCGTTTGGACCGATAATTTGCCTGCCTCCCTCCGCGACGGGGGATGGAAAACGAAGCGGCCAGTACCGTTCGTTTTCAAGCCGCGCCGCGGCTCAAGACACGAAATTTTAATTGCACCGTCCGCAGCCCTGCAACGTTTGCGGCTCCTCGAAGCGTAATTAAGTCAGCGCCGGTGAATGTCCCTTTACAGTTGAATCATGCTTGCCGCACGGTACGATAACGTTTCCGTTGATTTATTTCGACCTATCGTCTCTCGGTCTCTCTCTCTCTCCTGTTTTGCTGAAGTCGCACTCCGGTCGGTCCGATAGTCCCATTCGAACGAGACCCGACGAAATTCCGCATTTATGAAGCGCATAAAGTACCGTCCGCGTCGGGACGATCATATTCCGTGTGCCGTTCATTGCGACTCCGGATACGAAAGATTTCGTCATCGAGAGCACTCTCTGCTCCGGATGTACATGTATTCTCTGTATACCGTCTTTGTTGCCGCCAAGCACCGTTGACGATCCTTTCCTTACGTACCTTTATTCGAGGCTCCCTTACGGAGCAAGGAAAACATTTTACAAGGGGCGTGTCATAAAACCGAAGTCAATAGCCGGATACGGGAGACGACGTACTTATCGTTTCGCCCGATCTACTTCTGTTTGCCCGAAGAGCTGCCGATATACCTCAGAAACCGTAAGCTCCTTCCACGCGCTCGAACTTTCCAACTGACACGTCTGGCCAATTAGTTTATGGCAAATAGCAGAACATCGTACGGCCTGTTACGCTCAATTTCACGAATGCTACCGGGTAATCTGTATTGATTTATAATGGACCTATACCTCGATATTCAGTAAAAACTTTAAGAAAATTTAGTTATCAATGATTTTGCTTAATATCGTTCGATGTAATAAAATTAATTATCCATTACAAATATTTTTAATGAACGCAATTTAAAGAATTAGATTTTGGTAATTATGAAACGTATCGATTCATCAGAATTGTCATCCGAACCAATAGAGAACATCTGCGTTGATTGAACGCAAAGCTAAATCATTACAACGTAAAGTATAATAAGCGCTAAAATTCAAATAATTTTGACACTACGACATAATTCACAGACAAACATTTTCTCAGATCGTAAACATAGAAGCCATCTGTAGGCGCAGATTGAAAAAATTCTCCGATCTTTAATACAAAGTCATTACTGCAGGTGGCGCTAGTGGCGCTAGTGTCACGAGTGTCGTTCGCCAATTTGATGTTGTGGTTAGATCGCTCCGTCAAAGTCAATTGAATTTCGGGATTTTTCGGTGTGCTGTGCTTTCCGTGTTAGTGATTTCGTTCCTGTTCATCGTGCTGAATCTGTTTTTAATTCGAGCTCAACTTGGGAAGGTAAATCTGTTTGACAATCCATCGCGAAAAGTGATGATGGTTCACAACTTGCTTTCGGTACGTTCGACAAGAGTCGATATTCAAATGCTCGCCAACATTCAATTTACTCGCGCTCCTGCAGGTGGCGTCAGTACTCGAGCGCCGGTTAGAAATTTTCGTGTCGCGTTTTACCGTTCTGTCGTAAATTGTTAAATTTCTCGATTTGCTGAATCTTTGTGCTTATGCCAATGCTACTTTCTCTTCCAGTTATTGCGCTGAAACTTGTGTTGGTTGGAGATTGGTTGAAGAAGATGTGCCTGCTGAGACATTTGCAGAAGAAACTGACGCTGGTTCGAGAGCTGCTTCGCATTGCTTCGGTGAGTTTGAAAATCACTAGTCTTTCATTGTTTAAGAGGTTATAGTTAAGAATTGACGTGGAATCTTATTCGAAAACGTTCCACCCAAACTTGTAACAATTTCACTGTTTCGATACTAACTTCCCACATCGCAAAACTACCGTCTAAACCAATACATTGCACACTACCATACTAACCCGCTGCGAGATTTCTCCGTAATTGTTTCGATCGAAACCGTCCGAACGGTAAAATCGGCCGCGAAAGTCGTGCCGAGAATGCCAGTCGCGAGAGCTTCTCTGTAGCATAGGAAGGACCATGAGGCACAGATGGGTGGGTAGGTGAGAGCTCGCCAAAGGTGGCGTCGGCCAATCAAAACAACCAAACTCGCGGCGCCAACGGGCAAAGCCCGACGTCGTCCTCGCGTTATTTGCATAATCGAAGGATCATATCGGACCGATCGTAGGCCGCTCTTGCTTGAGTGCACGGGAACCGATCCATTAGAGGCGAACTCTGGCACAAATGGCCTGTCGTCCGGCCGCTGCTTAGATAACCTCGTCCACTCGGCCACCTCGATTCGCTGAAGCTCGTACCCACGCGATCGAACGTCTCCCTTTTCCGAGCTTCAAAGCACGTCACCGCGATGACGCACTGTCGTGCCACGCCGTTATCATAGGGTCGTTCAGTGCCTCTATGGCTACAGGCGAGGCATAGGCTAGACTCATCATTTTACGGTAATTCGAGAGCCACGTAAAGAAAAAACATACGTACCAATTACGCAAAAATTTAGGGAAATTCAGGCACAAATGGTTATTCGATGGGAAGGATTATTAATTCTACAATCGTGGGATCGCATTCCGGCTTATTCTGCCTTTTTTTCACTTCCGGTTATTAATTTCATACGGTTTTAATGCTTTCAATTCCTGTCCATATTAACGATTGAGCACCGTATTTAAAATAAACAGAATATAAAGCGAGCGCCGCGCAGAAATACTTTCCATCGGAATTTAAATTTTCATTGTACAATTGCTGCCAACTCCAAATCCGTTTTGCTGCGAAAGTAAAAGCCTATCGGGAAAAACGTCGAAATACGTGTTCCCTCATTTTTGGTCGAGAAACGCCTGTCAAAGTTTGAAAATCTCGGGACCGTGCACCGGGGTGTCTCTCTGGCAAGAGTCAAAACGTTTGCGTCCTATAACTAGACATCTCCCGCTCGCGGCATAACAGCGCGCACATATAATGTCACCTCTTGACGGACAGCTTCGATTGTCACCGGCATCGCTAATTGCTTCGTCGCGCGATTATTAATGCCCCGATAATTAACCCCGCTGACGGGCAAAAATTTCGCGAAAATGCATCGATAAATATCCGAACGAATGGTAATGCTCGTTAAATTGCAGGTGAATTCATTCGACGGTGAGCTAATTAAATATTCGCGATGCATTAACATTTTATATTCTTTTCGCCGAGCGCTGCTTCTTTCTATCCACCGATATATGGTATGAATTTCGCTCCCATGAATGCAATTAGCCGAGAGAGAAGTGTCGAGTCACGCGGAAAACATCGAAGCGGGAGATGCGAAAAGTTCGAGCATACGATTGTGACGATCGTTTTGGGGAGTGAGTGTGTTCGAGGGAGTTTTGTTGCGATGCCGGCATATTGCGGGGTGATTTATGAGTCGGGACGGAGCGCGTGTCCGCGGGAGGAAAGAGCAATCGATCCGACTTCGGTTTCGGACGATGGTCGAACCGAAAAATCCCCTGTTCCCGCGGTATTCGATACACTCGGCCCGGGCCGGCGTTCTTTTCCTTTCATCCTCGCATTCCTTCGCTTGTTATTCCGCAACATGGAACATCCATTTGCAACCCCCCGGTTCTTACCCGATTTCAGATCTATCGATCACCGTCGAATTCTTCAACACGATATTATGCCCATCCCTCAAGCCACTTTAATATTCGCCCAATTAGGTTAGCCTCGTGTAATTCAATATATTTGAACTGAAATATTATTGAGAAATATCGGTATGCACAGAATTCGTCGGCAGTATCGTGAGATATTAGACGAACATGAATTTATTCGTACGTGTCGCGGCAGTATTGTGTCGGTGTACACCGTTCGTAAAGATCCTATTAAACTGAGGCGAAAAAGCGAGAGTGTCGGTAAGTAGGAGAAGGATCTTGAACTTTGCCGTACAACGACGCGTCTAACAAGATCGTTACTCTTCTGAAACTCTTCCTCTCGACGTTTCGATATTATCGACATCGGCGCTATCCTTTTTTTCACTTCCGCCGCGTAGTCGAGCTCGGTTTTATCCGAAGCATGAATTGTGTGATTCCATTGACACTCACACGCGGCCAAGGACTCGCACGTACACGTTTTCCTACGCCACGTTTAATACGAGTCGACAAAGTCTAGGTTGTGCGTCGTCTCCGCACCATCTTAATCCTGTACGACGACAGAACTAATGCTTTCTCTTTCTTCCGTTCACCTGTACCTGTCTCGCTCTCTCTCTCCCTTTCTCTCAAGCTTCCTCTCCTTCCATTCACTGCTCTCGACCTCTCAGCCTCTATCGGTCCGATCGGTGAAGCGTACTGCCAAGTTATTTCAAATGGAAATAACGTCGTAGCAGAGTGGAAGTACGGATAACGAGATTCGAAGGCGCACTATACCACCTCGTAGTTCCGCGAGCATCAGACCGCGAGTACTTCTCCGAGTGAGCTCTCGAAGGTCAGCTTTCTAGAAATACAACTTCAAGGAGAAAGAGCGGTCGAAAGGGTGCGGCCGGAATTATTCGATTTACGACCTGTAATTCGATTTGCCCTTATATCGGCGTAGACGGCGGAGTGAAGAATTACGACGTCTAGATAACTGTTTCGAGCGCGATCGTCGGCACGTCGAGTGTGCGACGTTCGATTGGTTAACGTTCTGTGCCTTACGATTCATCCGGAGATCGTAAACTTTGATCGTGGATCTGGCAATTTAGTGCATTTCGAATTGCGGCGTAACGTTTGAAATGTTAACCATCCACATGCAAGTGTGATGTACTAAAATGTAGTATTTTTTTTGTCTATCATCTATCGGTGATCAATATCATTTTCATAGGTACAGACAACGTATGGGCAAGCTGTTGATTCCTAGAGCGATTACATACACGAAGATACCGCGTTCACATTACGCACGACATAGGTTCTAAACTGTCAATTTACCGGGCGTACATAGGGAATTAATATCTGATCACCTTAATACCCCTTCGCTTTCAACTGACTCAAATTCTCCGGATACGTATCATTATTTCATCAACGAATATACTGAAACACAGCATATCGGAATTTAGAACAAAGCAAATATCGAACGTTTACTATCAACTAAAAAATCCAAAAGCTACACTAGCTGTAACTTCTACCAACAACTAACCCTCTTTCGATAAACACACTCTCAGACATCGCGCTTAGATCGTTCGGCAGACGTTGTTAACTGTCAATTTACAGGGCGTATATGGCGAATTAATATGGGATCACCGTAATACCCCTTCCGCGTTGAGCCGGAGCGAATGCTCTGGAAATGTTTAAGGCCCGAGCGCATGCAGAAGCGCGTCGTGCATTTGGGGCGACGAAAGCCGGGCGTCCTGTTCTCGGCTCGAGTGGCTACCATTAGTCTAGGGCGGGTTTCATAGGCGAGCTTCGTGGTTGGTCTTGGCAGCGGGCGACGGAACGGCGTAAGGAGCCCTCCTGCTCAGTACAGGGTGTCCCAACTTGGAGAACTTTGCCAAACTTCGCCGACAAAAAATGACGCAAGTCCGATCGTAGCTCTGCATTGAAATATGATGATTTTCCAGATGACTCCTGTAGAACTTCGGTTTTCGGGGGTAACGGTAAAACTATGGGTCCATTATCGGGAAACGGGGCAAAAACGGCGTCTGGCTTGAACTCTATATGAACTCCGTTCTTTAAGGCGAAAAATATGAGATTCATGGACCGATGAGTCTTCCTCCGTTTATATTCATCACGACGATTTTTCAACGATAACGTTAGCTGCGTTTTTTTTTCACCCCACCAATTATACTGATTGAAATATAAAAATTGGCTAAAACTTCTGTTCGTCCTCTGTACGTACCAATGAGAGTGCGAGAGCCTCAGGTACAAATTTAACCGATGTACCTACTGTTCCGCGACACCCCCTATATACATACATAGCCGGCGAGAGAATCTCATTGCATCTGCATACACGCGTCTTGGAAGGTATATGCAGCAGTCCCTAACAGTCACCTCCCCACCGCGTAATCTATCCCGTTCTCACGAGCTATCGAGCGGAACGGCTCCCTATCTGCGATTCAAATGGAATAATCGAGGCTATGAGGGTGGGTGGCAAAGGGAGCGGGCGTGGGTGGAGAGCGTGACAGTGGCGCGTTTATATACGAGACGTACGAGGATTTAATGGCTACTCGCGTGTGCCCCTGAAAGAAAATCCCGGCGGACGTTCGGATGAAATTATCGGGGGAGCCACGAATCGCTTTCTGATCGTCGACCTTAAATTACCCGAGCGCCCACGTCGCGACGGCGGGGGGTTCGACACGCGTGATCGAGGCGGCAGCGGCATCGTGATACCCTTCAGCCGACTATAACGCCAATCGTAAAAATCGTTCCCGCCAGAAGAGCACAACGGGCGAGCAAAAAAGCCGGCCGCGGGGGAGGGGGGGGGGTGGAAACGTGTTATTCGGTCGAGCGTTTGTTACTGTCGCGCGAGGCTTTTACCTGGGATTACCGCTTCGTGAAAAAGCAGGCGATAGATATTTGAAATCTCTCACGGCTATCGCTGTATAGATTTGTCGCGCGAACACTCGCTAGTGACGGCCGGACAGATGCTTGAGATGGAGAGATTAATTGGGTCCATTCGTTTCGTGCGGAGGACGGATGCTCTGGGGTAGAAAGCAGGTGTCTCTTACGATCCAGTTGAACTCGGTAAGTGCGTGACGCTTTTGAAGAGCTGGCTAATGTCATACAATTTTTCTATCTCACATTTGCAAATATCATATTTCTTTCGCTGAAGCTTGGAAAGTTTTATGACTTACTCGACCGATTCACGGAAGACTCAGGGAACTAAGACTTTAGTGTTCAGGTCTTCTCACTGCGTTGTCGAGTCGTCAACGCGGGGCTTTATCTCTTCGACCGATAAACGGCGAGTAATCATCAGTCGGACGAAGTGCGCGATCCGATAAAAGCCGGGCGTTAATCGCGAGATCGTTACACACGCGCACACAACGATGTGCAATGGCGTGGGAGAGGCATGCATCCTCGCGGAATCAAAAGTTCACTGGTCTCTCGCTTAACGCGGACTATTCTTTTCAACCAGTTTTGAATTACGCAATTCAGATCGCCGTAAAATTTAATAAAACAAGACACGTTAAATACGGTGCTTCGAGCCTTAACTATCAATCAAATTAAATCCGGATTCGTTTCTTAATACGACAATTGCGAGTGTAAAATAGCAATTTGACCCGGATCAGTTTCAGTTTCATGAATATACCGATCGATACTCTGTAATTGTGAGCAAAGACGAGTACAGTTACAGGAATACCGATTATAAGTGATTGTGAGCCTATGATGAAAGCAAAGCATAACAATGCGCTTTTCGTGAGCAGCGAGGCAGAAACAAGCTTCGATCGCTGCCAGTTTTACAACAACACAAATCCCACAAATAAACGGCGGCCTGCACTCGCGTGCCGGATTTCTGCCATCGTTAGCGATTTAATGCAACAATGAAAACCGTACAAACGCCGCTTTATCAGTTGCAAATGGCAAGCCACGGCATGTGCACGGCCCTCGAGGCGGGGCGCTTATTCTTCGCAAGCACGGGAGCATTCGCGATTTTTCGTGCTTTCATCCTGTGCCCCTTGCCCTTTGTCGGCCTTTCTCTCCGTCTCTCGTTAGTATTAGCTTTCCGTATTACGGAAGCGAGAGATTTTGCTCTTTTATGACGTCGAGATTGTTGCGTTGTTCGGATGACACTTTAACCCGCTTTTTTAATCGTTCTCTATAGAGATGTGTCGTGTGCGCCGCGTAGTTTTGCTATACGCATTCTGTGCTCTCTGTGGGATTCTCTTTAGAGCGACGATTTGACCTGACCTCGATGAACTGAAAGCTGTATTTATAACGTAATGTCTCTTGAAACGGCAGTGAGCCACAAGTTTGTATGGAATGAAAGAGGAAATCATATAAACAGATCCGTGAGTTACTGTACGTAATCTACATAACTGCGACAAAATATTCTGAGTCTCTACTCAGAAACTAACCGCTCGAATATATTAGATCCCACAGTGCTATCTCAATATTTATTGACGCAGCAACTCCGATCTGTGCAGAACCTTTTCACTCCTTCCCTTTTTATCGGACTTACAATGCTTCGCGACTTTGCGCGAACCGAGATCTCGCTAAATGCGAATCCTCGTCAGCGGACGAGTGTTGAAAATAAGCGAGTTGATGTCAGGTGTGTAACGAGGAATAAATTAAGAGCGGCGGGTTTATCGCGAAAAGCGCGAGCCGCGCGCTGAATCAAAACAATGCCGCGCCGCGCCGCGCGTATCTTTGTCACGCGTACTCCAGCACGATAACTGGCCTGCCTGCTGGGTACGACAAACTGCGAAAGGATCTCCTGTAAGAGTGCCATGTACAGTTGTACGTGCGTGCCCCCGGGTCGTTCCGTTGATTCCTCGCGGCTGTAATTCACGGCGATACATGTATAATTGCCCGCTCCAACAAATAGCTATTTTCCTTTTAAGGCCATTACCCCTCTCGCAGACGAAATTTCCTTCGCGTTCGTTCGCGCTGCGTGCTCCTATTCAATTCACGCGATGCTGCCGAATGCGGTAGTCACGAAATTTCGCGCAGACTTTATGTGATCTCGTACGGTATAAGTGGCGCGGTCTAAGGTCTATGGAAATTTCGAGCTATTGCCATGCATAAATTCTGTGATTCTTCGGGTAATTTCGGTATTTCATTTGCTCGGTGTACGATACTCTCCTACGCATATGTAGTACCTATACATAATATTTTTTACTTGTTATTATATTACGCATTATTTTATTACTTTATATTTGTTCTTTTCTTTAGAGGTATATTTTTAATTCATTATTCCGTATTACTTGTCGACGTCTACTTAAATTTGACAACGTTCATATTACGTGATAGGAGATCGTGTTATATGAGAGACGTGACCATGCTGAAATATAACTTTCTATCTACGCGGAACGCCGTAAACTGGATATCGATTGTCTATAGATACAGCCGCGTGATTTCGCATTTCCTCACGTCACATGAGTCGAATAATATTTGCGAGATTCCGGGGGAAGAACGTTTTATCCGTCACGCACGGAACTAGCAATAGGCGGATTATCGTAGACGCCCTCTTTTCTACCATTCCGCCTGCTATTGGGCCCTCAATCTTAAATAACCTTCGTCATAATTGCACGCTCCGCAAATGCCTATTACCGAGTTACAGTATCTGAGTTATCGTCGTGAATCACGGAAGCTTTTATCGACGTCGTTCAGGAGTACCGGTCTCGGAGATTAGAACAGGTCAGATGTACGTTCATATACCGAGTTTCTTGCATATCGTTATTAATGTAGCAGAAGTTACGTGTCTTTTTGTTAACGATAGCAACCAGTAACGCGACGGGCAGTCGGGTAAACAATCAACAGATTATTCGAATCACTTCACACTCCGTGTAAGCTTTCTCTTGTCTCGTCCGCGATGCATATTCAGTACACAAGCGAATCAATTTTGTTCATCAATACAAAGTAATCCGTAATTCCGCACATGCCCTTTTTCCGATCGCCCCCGCAGCAGCATTCTTATACCCTCGACACAGAAAGAAAGTGGATACCTGCACGCGTGTGGGAAGAGCGAACAGTCAGGGAATCGACGACGGAGGGGATTTTAATTTCCTTTCCCTCGCTCGCTTTCATCCCGTCCCGACTTAAAGTCCGCTCGTACTCATTCGGCAACGTTCATTTTTTATCGTCGCGCAGGCGTGCCTCTTGAGCTTCCGCTCCGCGCGTTGGCAGATCGGCAAGTGAAATCGGCCGTATCTAATGAGAAATCGCTCTCCTGCTGCAGAACCGTTCCACGTTCGACGCAAACGATGTACGAGCTACGAGCGTCGAAACATTTGAACGCGTTCGTGCGATTCGACCTTGCCCCGAATTATTCTCACTCGAATTATTCTGCTTAAATATTTTCCCGAATCATCCTAATGTGAAAAGGAAGAGTAACGCACGCGCGGTGGAAAATATTGGCGTTATTATAATGGGCTTATTATGCACTTATGATGGATTATGTTTTGATGGACGAATGTTGGAGGCAATGTAATGGCCGCGAATGCCGGGCGAAAGTGACGTAATGAGAGCGAAGCTGGTTGCGAATCGAGGACATCTTGGTTCGATGGGAACGTATGCAATTCCGGTGTCACGTGCTGTAGCAGATTATGCATCTGTCGGCTGCGTGCTGTTCGTTCCGCGATATTTTTTTCATCAGGCAATTTGTAACGGCGATCTGATGGAAGTAAGGAGAACGATGAAAAACATTTGTTTCGGTCTCGTTTGTTGCTCGCCAAATCAAGCAATTACGCCGTTTCTAGAATATATCATCATTATTGGCACGGTGTCAACGGAATAAAATTTTAATTTAATAACCGCCCCAATTATGTCTCCGACAAAGAATACATTTTCAGGAAATCGCGACGGTGCGCGAACGACGGGAAGTAATGGGCAATATTTGATTCGGCGCAAGTTAACTTTATGAGCGTATGCAAAATATTTTCCAACCTGTTGGACGGGGCATTGACTGAGGGAAACATATGACCGCCTAACGCACGAAATTCATGGAAAATTAACACATTGTCAGAAACGTTGGCCATTACGCGCAGCCATTATCCTGTCATTCACAAAACATCTACGTTTAAATTCCGTCAGTGCCCGAGCACGTACAAGTTTACCGGCATTCAACTCGATACATTTGCCTTGACAAAAGGGAAACTTCTCAAACCGTAGAACATCTTGCTTCTTCGGCAAACGGTGTTATGGTTAATTTGCGGTCCGGCCAGGCGAGAGGCTCGATATACGCGGGGCGCGGAAACGGCGGTTTTGCGAGTTTGCCGATACTTCATATACAACCGTATGATCCTAATTGCGCGGCCGTAGCCGGTACACACGTCAGTTCTCGAGGAGTCTCTCGGAGGATCGAATCCTTTAATGACGCTGCCAAACAACATAACTTTAGACAGAAACCACCACTGCCCGTCATTGCTCTCTAGTTCCAGCTCTAGTTCTACCACCTACCTCTCGCCCGCAGTTATGCACCCTCTCGTCAACTTCTGCCCTTTCCTTGCCCCTTAGAACTACAAACTTAGAGTCGCTCACGGAAGTGTGTAATAATTAATAATAACAGTTACACGCTCCAATCACATTGCTCGCCCTTCTCATTTTCCGTCCCTAGCACTAATCCAATTGCCTCGTCTTACCTTCTGCATGGAACGACAACTCCTACTGTAGTGTTAGAAATAATATTATTAAACACTCATCATGTAGTCTACTGTTGATTTCTTGAAACCGAAGAAAGAACACGAGAAAAGCAAGTGTGTATCGTACCTACACAGCAACGTTCTACTCGTCACACAGTATGTGCTAGAAAGATATTAGTTACAGTATATTGTAACGTTGGACTTTGTCCAAATCCTTTCGCCACTAGCTGTAGATCTACACTAAGGTACGTTTTACAGTGTTCACTCGGACGAGGTCGTCGAACGAGAATAGGGAGCGACCCGAGGGTGTTACTATAAACGAGATAGAGCCCTGTACGTTCCAATTAAGTGCGATCAATCGCGACGCAGCAAAATCCGCAGCGTCGCCTGTGTGAAGCCAGCCTTAACGTCGGATGGCCTCTTTATTTATCGAGCATTCGAGCATGAGCGCACTACACACGTCGGGGTTATGACTTCCACTCCGCCAATCCCGACCCACTCTCTCGCTCCTTTTTCCTCTTTAGCTGGCTACCTTGTACCAGCCATTAGGATTGCCAAGAAATGTGCCAGCGTCTCTCGTCATTCTTTCCCTCCGAGCTGCGCCGCGTGCAGGACTCGTAAATGCACACATTGCGAACCTCGTTTCGCTTTTCTCGCGGGCTTTCGTTAGTTTCTTAGCACATTGGACGCGGGTCACGGGGTATCTCGTATTACGTGAACCGAGGCTTTAGGATCCGTCAAACGTTGCTTCGTTTGTACTTTGTTATAACTATGCACAGACGATTTTGGGACATTTGAAGTATTTTCGACTGGATGTTGTATTGTCGGTATCAGCTCATCACGCTAAAGGTAGGGATACACTATTACGTGACAGTTTTTACGTGACATTAAAGTAGTGTGAATTGACAAAAGCCGTTCACACTTCTTTAACGTCACCTAAAAATTGGCGTGATATCACGTGACGTGACGTGACAATAGTGTGTCCCTACGTTTACAGACCTTTGCACTGTGTCAACATTTCACCCATCCGCGAATAGGATTCGCAATTTAGGTTTAGAGAAACCAGTCGCTGTCGTCGGAATGAAATTACAAATTTCCGGTAAATGTTCAGGGCCGAACTTGAAGACCGCCGGAATTTACGACTATCGACGTCCGTGTTTGCCGAGCAAATGGCAAAACGTGTACATTACTTCGAGAACATTGCTCGTAGACACACACTCCGTCTAACATTCTCTCGATTCGTACCAGTCCGCAGACGACAAAAAACATCCCTCCCTTCGACTTCTTAATCGTCGGCACATTATCACTCTTTCAGAAATACTGCCCATCAGCATCCTGCGCGCGCGACATGCCACTGCGCGGCTCCAAATTTATAGAACCACAGATCCCCGCCTAGATTCGCCTATCTGCAAATCAGTACACCGCTCCATTTGCTTATCGACGAATCCAAACGTTTACATGTCTGTCCTCGGACATTTACATAGCCGCGCGCGCGCGCACGCTGCCAGATCCCGATCCCGATGAAAAAAGATAGGCCACAAACGGTGTAACGACACGCGCGCGATTAATCTCGGCAGCGTCTTCGCAGTCGATTTCGAGTCAGTGCCGGGCACCGCGGCTCTTAAACCGGTCCTGCCAGTACGCAGCTCGTATGTCAAGTGGAGTCTAGACCGTCGGGCGGCTTTGAATGTCACGTGCCATAATCGTGCAAGTGATATCAGGATGAATGGATGCTGGCGCTTCTCAATAAACAGTGTTACCGTACGTTGCCGAGCGCAGTTGTCGGACGACAATCATGCACGCCGATCGTGGACCGCAAGGCGCAAAGTCGGCAGAGAACGAGATCGTCAGATAAGATACGGGAAAAAGCTGTGCGTCGCTGGTAAAGCTTGAGATGCCATTGGGCGCGACCTTCTCCGACACCTGTCATTTGACGCTTCATTGTCTCGAAATCGCGCGACTAAGTTACTGGCGACGGCGACGGTGTCTAACGATGCGATGGAAAACAGCTTACGTGCTCATGTTGACGTTTTTGTGATTGATGACAGCGTCAGAATGAACGTACTCTTAATATTACGTACCCTTGATACGCTGGCTTTTCAAGTAACACTTTTGAAGTTACCGAACATTTGTGCTATAGGTACACACTTTGGATTCGCGTGAAAAGTTTTGAAATCCAGTAAACATCCTGATATCTTGAAGTCGTAGCAGGACCCAGCGCAAGATATAAATGCGAGTGTAGACATTAATCGCGACATCTAAATACAGAATCGCAAGCGCGGCATGAAAATAACAGAGTAAATAATGAAATTCCTAGTGCTCACATGCCACTGGGTGGACTGGATTCGTTTTAAGCGTAATTAATTCAGCTGTGTCATGAATACCGGTACTAGGTGGAACATTGGATGTATTCAAATGTATATCTGCGTGGGGTAAGATATTCGAGGGATCCGTGTGTGTAACAGCGAACAAGTGATAAGTCACGTGTTATGCGCGCATATGTAGCCGTGACGAACATATCGAGTCACGCGCGTCATCGCACGAATGGAGAATAAATTATTACGTCTTACACGTTTCTGCGCGAGCACCGCCGCGTCGCGTCGGCTTCAGTCGCGGGGAGTTTCACACGGAAATCATGTCCATGCAAATATGTCGAACTGTCGTATTATGCGGTATGTGCTCGTAATTCGCGGTAACCGTGAATATGATCAATCTTCGGGGAAAAAAGAAATCGGCGATATTGAACAATTTGCTCGCATGAAAGGACGTGAAAATGTCCAAGTTCGAGTTTTACAATTTCAAATATTTAAAATGCATGAAGCAATGATGACATAGTGGACTGTAGATTTTATTCAATTTCTGTACCGTACACAGAAGGAAAACATTTTATACAAATATAAATATAATGGTATACAAATTACATGCGCATAAACCAGCGCCCACAATATCCATCGGCTAGCATTCACAAATGCACGAACTGAAGAAGCATGAAAAACCCGCATCGGTCGATTATATTAATCAGCTGGCCCGCGTTATACGCTCGCCCGAATAGATTACAAATTATGTATAACATGCAAACGTTATGTATATCACAGAGTCAATGTATCGCGGAATCTATAAACGCAGGGTGTTTATGCAACGCTGGTAAAGAGCTGCGTTGAACTGCCGCGAGTCTGTTTTCCTACCTGCTCACGAAACGATTATAGCCATAATACTTTCATAGGAGCAAGTGAAACCATTGACGAAGGATCGATTAGCCCGATTGATTCCCAATAGAATAATGCAGAGTCCAAAGACGCGTGGCACCGTGGCGTCTACGAGAGCCCGGCCACGTACTCAAGTATGTAGATTGTGCCCCACGACACGTGCCATTAATGTCTGATGGTGCCGTTGCAACCCCTCTCTCACTCACAATTAGTCTCCAAACTCACCCTCAGTCAACCGTTTCAATGCAACACCATTTCATTCCTACGTACGGCCTTTGTATATTTTTCTCTCATAATGAACATTGGTCATTAAATTACAAGGATTAAGTCATGGTGGGAGAAAAAGTTCATATTCGAACCTGCGTATATGTACACGAGCACTTCTCGAACGGTCCTGATCGATCTTATCGCGCATATAAGCTGAGCGAAGACAACGCACCCGATACCACCCCCGGCGAGATTGTGCGGACGGAAAATGAAATGAATAAGCAACGTCCCAGCGACCGGGCCGGTCGGATGAATTTTTCACCTCGCCAAATATTCGCCGGACCCTTTAAGCGGCGCGGATGAATGTTTGAGCCCGAAGCGTAACGAGCTCGACACGGTTCCCAAATCCGCCCTTCGGCCCCCCAACATTTTCGACAATCCCGAAATCGCGCGTCGTTTTTCGAACGGCCGTTTCCGGTCGGAGAGGAGCAAAAAAAAAGATCGACCGCGAAAAAGTGGCGGCGATTTTATGGCGGAGCGAAAAATTTTGCCCACCCTTTTTTTCTCTTGTTCTGCCAGCCAATATCCGAACGGCGCGCTAAGTCGGATTGACAACAACTCGTGATAGAACGAATGTAGACGGACAGTGTGCAGTTGCGTCAGGGTTGAAACTACCCCCAGGCACGTTTTCGCGTTCGTGCGTGTTCACCACCCCGGCTGGTACGTCGTGTAAATCGATTTATCACGCGTGAGTGTGGCAAAAACAACAGCGTCGGCGACAAGAAAAAATGTCCTCCTTGAAGCGACTTTATGCGAACCTCGTATGTGCCAGCCTGGCCCGTACGTCGTTTCCATCTTGATTCACTGGCCGCAGGATTAATGATGATAGCGAAAGCAAAAATTCTCGTTCGAAGTCGTGCCGCGGAGTCAACAAATTATGATGGACATATAAATTTAATAGACTCGCATATGGCTAACACTATATTTCTGGTAATTTTATGGGATTTGCAATAATATATTTTGAGTGTGGGTTTAGATAAACATCATGGGGATGGAAGGTGTGAGTTTTCATTATCGTTCAAAGATTGAATCAATATATATTCCATGATATGTTTTTTTAATTGAGGGATGAAGAGAGTTATAAAGTACAAATGGTGTGATTTCATTTAAACGGAACGACGTTCGTTTGTCTGTGTACTTACAAGCTAATTGAAGACTCACCAGCTCGCGGTGTTATTGACCAATGACAAACAGACAAGAGGAAGAGGTGCTCTTTTAATTAAGGGGACGGCGGAAAACTGCCGTGAAATTAATTTACGTGACCGGTTGTAACTATAACAATTCACGCAGTGCGCACGTTCGTTTCCTTGTAACCAATAAAGCCAATCGAACAAACTTATCGGCTCTCGATATTGCCAACAATGGGGAGTAACGGAAACGAGCGCACCGAAACGCTGTCATTAATTAGAAACACAGTGGAAAAGCGCAGCAAAGTAACGTTGCGCAAAATTTATTCGAGTACCCATGCATTACACGTGCGCTTCGTTACGAGACATTTGCATGAACATATTATCTTGAACCACCTGAAAACACTACTTGAAAAATGATGGAACTTGGTCCGGCGTCAGTTAAATCGACGAGCAGGCGCGTGTCTCTTTCTTAAACGATCCCCGGCGAGCAAATTCGGCGATTTGTTACGCAGTAACAGTCAGTGACCGGGACAAAGCGTCTCGCTTAGAACCACGCGCGAAGTTGGCAAACCGCGACGGAGCAATTTTACGCGAGCATCCGGGGTCTCCTGACACGGGAACCGTGCGCCGTACCTCGCGAAAGATTTATCCCCCCGCTCGGAGGGTAGTTTAAGCGGGAACGCCAGGCGTTTCTTTCATCCTCCCGCCTCGGCCGAGGGAAAGAAACACGCACGCCGAACGTCACGCGCTCGCCCACGCGAACTCTTAATTCCCAACCTGGCGAACTCTATCTCGAAATTCTTTCTCTGCCGCGCTCACCATTACGTCAAAGATGCGACCTCCCTCATGCTTCGGCGCCCCACATGAACACTCCTCCACATCCGGGCGATGTCTCGAACGACGAATCCGCGCGTGCCTGCACTCTGCGTCGTGTCATAACACGCCGATGCGCACTGCTTTAATCCGGCGCACCGTTCGCACGCGACAGGGAGAAAAATCGGCACCAATCCCGCACGGAAGCGGACGCACGCGTCTATTAGCGGCCGCACATCGGCGCGAGCCGTTTCCTACTTGAAGGACTCGGCAGGCCGAACACTGACACACTTCACCGTCGGAGAACGCGGGATGAAAAAGGTCCACGAGTTTCAGGCGTCTCGGAGCAAGTTCGGGGTGAGATGATCGAGCACGTCGGGCATACACTCGTGTCACTGCACCACTGGGTCGGCCGCGAGGAGTGATCGAGAATCCGGGGCGAGGGTGTATGATCTGACAGTCGCGACCTTGGCGTGTTGGAACGATCGACTCTAGTCGGTCGGCGGACGCGGACGGCGCGATGCGTGTCACTGATAGGGAACGACTAGAAGACGACTGTCTCGAGAGGAGTGCTCTCGAGGAGGGTGGCTCGCGCGAAACGACGCGAGCAAACGTGCCGGAGTCACGCAAGCAGGGGGTTGGCAGAGCGACGGGGTGCGATCGCACACGGCTCTCCAGCGGCAGTTGACGCGACACTAGAGAAAATCGGACTTAGCTTGCCGCCACAGGACTCCGGACGCCTGCGCTCTTCGTCCTCCGCGTCGCCGTCCACGAGCACCGCACCGACGGATTTCGGAGTAGCGCCCCGCACCCGTCGACAGTGCATTCCACGACGATCGCGGGGACGCATCGCGCACCAGCTTCCACGTTTTTTCCTCCCCAACATATCGTGTCACGAGTCATGTTTCGTCTCGTCGCAGTAGAGCGTACCGGCCTCGCTCGGTCTCTGACAAATTTCGAGAAATTCTTCACGAACTTCGAATAACTTTCAAATCAAGCTTCACGTTTTCTATCATGCTTTCGTTTTCAATGCAGCCACTTCGGCTTTGATACTTAAATCCTTCGGCGTACCGTATGCGGACGTTCATACGTAACTAGGTATGTAAATGCCGGCTTCTCGGAGTCCCAGAACGCGACCGAAGCTTCCAAATGAAACTGTTGCAATCCAACCTGCGCAATCCTACCGCTATTACTCATAATCAGTTGTACATTCGCAACTTTCATTTGCGCGTCTCGAATGTCTTTCCCCTACGACCATATCCGAATCCCCCAGTTCATTATTACCGTAATGTTTGCGAAAATACGTTCCAACGCATTACACGACCTTTCGTCCGACGTGCATATGCACGTACGTTTGCTTCGTCGTTCTCCCTCTTTTTCGCGGCGCTTCCCGTTACCTTGTTTTATGCATGAAGCAAACTTTGTCCGTCTCCCTCCGTCTTGCCGCTCCCTGTACCGCATCGCGAGAAGACTTTTCTTTCGCGATATGAATTTTTTCGCAGCAAGAAATATTCTTCACTGTCGCCGGGGTCACGTGACGCGGGCCTGCGGCCGAAGGTCCATCGACGAATTGTAAATCGTCGTCGTGACGACGACAACGCCAGCGAATGTCCCGCTATAAATCGATACGGGAACTAGTAATCTTTTTACGGACCTCATCCCGCGTGCCGATCGAAACTTTTGCTACGCGCGCTCAATCGTTCGCTCCGCGGGCGGCGCGCTGCGAAAAATGATGTTGCGCTTTGAGAAACGTTGATGGTGGAACGCTTGAGGGCGGAAAAAATCGGAGGGGGGTCGATCAGTCGATCGTTTCGAGACCCTGTGCTGCTTTAACGAGGAAAATTTGAAACGATTCGCTTGTTCGTCAGGAAAGATATACGATGCAAATGTGACGTTCGTAATACAGTTATAATGTTATACTGAAATCAAAGAATGTATATTAATGATAGTAACTGATCAAGTGCAAACATTTTACGCTGAGACGTAAGAATATAAAAATAATTACTCTTCACAGAAGAATACGTGTATGATGCACATGTCGCAAGTGTAATAATCTTCATAAGATTACAATCGTATATATTCATCAAATGACACTCGTCAACTGCAACACAATAATCGAGAGCAAATATTATACGTTACCGGCACGGTTGCGTAAAGAGAAATTTACGATAATTCGAGCAATTTGCACTGGCAAATGCTCTCTACACGAGCAATCAATAATCCGTGACCGATCGTCAATCGACAATGCAATCACGGAAGAGCAGCTGACTTGATGCAGCGCAACGAACGAGCGAAGAACACTTACGAGGGCATTCACGATCGACCTATAAGCCGTGACCGGCCATCGAACGGGAATGCAATCGTCGGTAACTTAACACAGCGCAACGAATGAGCGAAAATTCTCACAAAGGGCAGGTACAATCGGCTTATGCAGTAATCCATGAACGATCATCGAGCGAAGCAGTCATAGAAATACGGAGACTCTAACGGGATTAATGTCGAGCGTGCCTTGTAAACAATCAATACTTTTACGACGCAGAATGCACCTTTAAAATATAATACAAATTTGTCGGCGGTTTATTATCTTATAACAGCAGATAAAATAGTCCCAAAATCTTGGACAACGTATACTGTCACGTCTATCTACTTTTCTACACGGAATCGACGCGAAAACGGAAGAGAAATTAAAAGAAATTAAAGCGTCGAAAATTCGGTAACAAACGTACGGAAAAAGAGGTCGTTGTGCTGATAATCGAACGAATCGTCGCACGCAACGGTAATCCGAAATTCCTATCTCTGATTGCCGTTGCCGGCCACCCCCAAAACGCATGATATTTATAATCCCCGTGGTATCAAGCCTGTCATCGATGGGGCGGCGGCAGTTTACGTTCCGCGGGTTATATCATTAGTTCGGCGTAAGGGTGATTACGAGCGCTTCGAATAGCCCGTAATAAAACGAACTTCTGCTTTAATTCGACATAACGTCGCGAGCCATTAAGCAAGACCGGCTCTACGTCATTTCATCGCCGAGAAATTGAGGCCGTCTGGACGGGACGTGTGTCAGTATAAATATGTCGATCTATGAATACGCATACATACACATGCAGATGTTCCGTAATTTGCGATAGAACCGGAAAAGGGGTGGTTCTCCATTTGAAGTCTTGTTCAATTATATGACTTTGATCGATTTTCAATTTTCGTTATCGCGGCACGATGTGACCAGTCTTAAGCTGGATCAGAATGCATCAATTAGTAATTGACCGAAATAGTATATTTAGCATGCTTTTATAACTTTTCGTATATTTGTTCTTATATTTCTGTCGGTGCTGATCCTTTTGACACACATTCGCATTCGTACTTGTACAGAGTTGCGCGATAACGACACGGGAGGTACGTCGGTCGTCCCGTGCGATATCCAGCCACGTTAATGAAGCTTCCACGTTTGAGGCCCCTTTATTAATTAAGACACCGTGCCGCCCCCATCGTACAGTCCGCCTTTATGTCTCCGGATAAGGAACGCCGATGAAGTGGTCGTGCGAAGCACCCTTAGACGCTTCCTAATCGCTGTTTAGCTAACTTGAAAGTGTATAAGTTCGTCCGGGAAAAAAAGTATAATGTGCAATGAGATTACGGTTGATAATGAATTGGCGTTTAAGAGGCTTCCGCGGTTTAAACAAATGAGACCGCAAGAGAGAACGATCCTTGCAACGATGTCAGTTGAGAAATTTTCGGCGTCTGACTAATCGCTGTTCAGACTACTTAGAAGCGTTCGTGCTGTGTCAGGAGAGGAATGGGTTTAAAATACGCGCTTTTATGGTCTGTAAAAGTAACATTGACAAATGGAGTTTGATGACGAAATGATGACGTGAGCGATTGACAAGTTAATTGCAATGACGTATTCCTGGAAAGATTAAAAATTAAAAGGTCTTTCACAATGTTTCTTCCTGCGCGCTAATTTCCCAGGATTTCCTGTTAAAGCACAACGCGCGTAACCCGCCGAAATCTCGTTGACATTTTCAGTTGGAAAGTGTCTGGCCAACGGCTGTTTAGCCCGCCCCCGCGCGCTCGTAATCCGAACGACGATGATCCAGGAAAGAGAATAACCACGCGTGTGCCCTGCTTGTTTCGCATCAACTGAGAGTCGTCCGCGAAGTTCCTAAGGAGCCATACTCTTTCGGCCATATCCCGGCAAACCTCTGGCGTGCGCGCGCGCGTTCTCTCTCTCTCTCTCTCTCTCTCTCTCGCCTGGAAGACGATTCCTGCAAACTTTATTACGGTCCGCAATAATCCCTTTTCCCTTTCACGACAAAGTTCAGCCCCGGACGTAACTGGAAACGACGGTCCCGTTTAAGTCCGCAGAAGCGGTCCAACGTCCCGACGCCAGGGGGGCTCAAAGCTTCTACACGCGAGCGGAATTAGCTTTCTTAACGATCGTCCCGCTTACCGGGCCGAGGAGAAGGGCTCGGCCCGACGAGGAGGAATCGTCGGTGTGAAATAATTACGGTCCGTTGCGAGGGTCGTTAAAACCGCGGGCGAATTGTAAAAATGTAGGCGGGCGGCGTTGTAAAAAGAGAAAGAGACTGGTGGGAAGGAGATCGGTTGGACGGACAGAGAAAGGTGAGGAACGAGCGTTAGGGGGCGAGAACAGGCGGGAAGACGAACAGAGAGACGTTATATCGTTAACATATTTAGTTTATTAGTTTACTTTGTCGAGCGGCGCGCTGAGGAACGAGCCCCGGCACGGAATTCTCTCGTGAAAATGTTCTACCCGCGTGCATTTACATCGGGAGCGCGCTACCACCGACGTCATCAATTATAACCTGCAGTGCCGTCGGGCCGTCGGCGTCGGGCCGTCGGTTGGGGGATGCTTCAGATTCCGCTCGTCCGCTCGCCTGATATTTCCTGACGCGCGGCCGAATGCACTCGTCCTTCACCTCCTTCGAGCCCGCCGAGACGTCCTACTCATCATCGTCGCGGCCAAACGGGAACGACGCCGATGTACTTATCGACGTACATTCGAGTATAAATGCTCGTGCATCCAATAGGCTGAGGCACTCAACTATTTGCTTCCAAGAAACGTGCAGCGAGCAGGTTCTTGTTTTCTCTCAGCGCTTCTGATTTAAAGAAAGCTTCATCTATGTGTGAGTTACAATGAATGAAATAGGCAGTCGTAAGGAATTATAGAAATATGTTGAATTTGTGTGTTTTTTTTTTTACTGAAAATAGTATATTTAAATGCTTGTCTTTAGTTATGTATCGGCTGATCGGGCAACCATTTATACGCCTCCTGCACAATTTCACTCACCCGCGATTTATACGCGGGCACCGTGGTAAACTGATGAAGTACCATGTCCACGCGTTTGTCGGAATAGAAAACCTCCTCTAACAATTCGGGAGACTGGTCCACAAATTTAGCGATTCCTTCCTTGGACAGTAACATCACCTGAAGGTTCATCAGGGCATAAAGCAGTGCGACGTATCTCGCATCCACGCAGCTCTCTTGAAAAGCCTGCCAAGTGAGAACGTCATCTATGTTAATTCCTTCCTCCGACATGGCCTGCTTCAAGGTATCGTAATAGATCTTCGCGCAGGACGCATAACAGCGAGTCCTCGTCTCTTGATCGGTCGTCAGGTGCAGGAAGCAGGCGAAGTCGTACGCCGGTGGACAGTATCGCATGAACTGGAAGTCTATGAAGTAACAGGCCAAAGGCGCGCTGTTCACTGGGTCTCGCTTGAACATCAGATTGTTGGTCCATATGTCCCGGTGACAGATCACGTTTCTGTGTCGCTTTGAAGTGTCCAGCAGACGAGATAGGTGAGGCAGCCACGCGGATAGACGCTCCTTCAGGCGGACCTAAATATCATCGCACGGTTTGGTTATCGAAGGAGATCGAGTCGATCTAGAGAGGGCTTGGGTTCGAAGGGAACAGAGGAATGCTGAGGGATAGAGTAGCCGGAGGTACTCGTGGGAATGATACGTAACGTGTATATCGGACGCTCTGAACGCTTCATGCTCTTAGGTGTGCAGATTCGGACATAATCGCATTAGGGGATTACACGATTACGCGAATCTGGAGAAATTTGTAAGGTAACCGGAGGCGCTGATGTAATGTAAGGCTGGAATCGAATGAGATGGGTTTGAGCAATTGTAAATATGCAGACGCCACAGAACGAGGAAGACGGATGTAATCAGCAGATTGATGTGTCTGTTATGTTCATGGAATAAAGTGTCCAGGAATCCATTTCTTAACCGTACGGTGGATTAAATTCTTGTTTTCGAAATGTATTGATCTTGTTCGTGTAATGAAAGAAAAGCGTATCTTATTGTTATTATGAAATGAAAAATAACATATACTTAAATAAAGCATCATAACCTTTTCATCGTCGGTCAGTGTCTCAGAAAGATCGATCGAAGTATTGCATCCAATCATACACGAGTACATTATCTTCTCCGTGATCTCTTCACCTTCCCGAAACAGCGACTCCCTTAACAAATATCCATAAAGTTCGCCAATCGTCGGGCCACCATTGCGACGAAGCTTTTCATCAAACACCAACGATCTAGAATGAAACCTCGCGAGAGCTTTCACCGCTAAAACACAATGATCCTCGTCCAACGGCACCAATTTTTCCAGCGTCGCAAATCCATCCGCCGCAGCATCTTCGAGTATAATAACAACATCCCGTTTGTACAAATAACACTCCACCATCCACTTGGGACCACTTCCCGTTCCCATTTTTCGCATCACTTCCGTATAAAACGCCCCCTCCTTATTGAACGAATCGGTGCGAGATAAAAGGTCAAACTGAGGACTGTCCGTAGGCGGCGGTGTTTTCGCGAAAAATCCAAAAGTCGTCGGCGGCTGATCGTCGATCGTCACTATTGTTTGGAGGTTATAATATTGGCCGAGATATCCGTTCGATTCGCTCAACGGCTTCAGACGCCAACTTAGCAGTCGAAAGTCGATCCGACCAGTTTTTCGAGCCACTATTTTCTTCACATCGTAGTCCGTTAAGAGCGGACAATGCTGATTGTCCTTAGGCGACGTTCGTCCTGAAACGCAACTTGTATCGACGCTTAACGCTGCCATTGCGTCGACAAGCCTGGCTGTGTTCAGTCGCTGAATCCCAGGTGAGAGACTTTATAAATGGCTGATATCTGGAAGCCGGGCTTTCCTCGAGATTATTGTCGAGTGCTCGCAATGGATATACACGGTGTTCTGATTATTGCGCTTCTCAGTTCTCGCGTAAACCCGAGCGAGAACTCCGCTTCAGAGATACAATCCTCTTCGAGAAAGCTTTGCAATTTCAAACGTAACAATATACGCAGTCTGATGATGTCGTTCGTTATCTAGCTCTTGTGACGTGACCAAATATTGCGCGATTTATTACCTTTCCTAGCTCTCGCATAACTCGTAAAATTGTATAATAATGCATTCGTTTATTCATATATCAGCCTCTACTCACGCTACCCTTCAGAAGACATTCCATCTATAATTATGAATAGACTTCGAAAGTCTATGCAAATACAGATTTTGATGGTCGAAATACGAAGAACTCGTTACAATCGAAGCAGCCAACAAAACGACATCGTCCCTTCCCGGGGCTCCCAGTGAAGCCCGCGTCTCGTTAGAGTGATGAGCCCCGACAAATACCGCGGATCTGCTGGTAATAATTTATGCGTCGCCGTAAATCTGTCGGTCGGGCCGTGCCTCCTCGATCGGACGAGGAAGTGAGCCACATGATTTACACGCTATCCGCGCGAAACGAATAAAAAGCTGATAGCGCGATAGCACGCGCACGCCGGAAATTTACCGGCACCTACGGACTTCTGGGTAGGCGGGAGAAATTTGCTGGAAAACTGAAAAGGCCGATCGATCGACGCGCCACTTTCGCGTGGTCTCTTGAGCGACAAGCGGCGGCGGGGAGGGAAACGTCTTGCGTGGAGCAATTTGCGAAAATCCACCTTCACTCTCGACTTCAGCGGTAATGAAGCTTGCCCAGCGAAAAGTCACGTTAATTGAGGAGCGCGGTTGCATTAAAGTTTCCTGCACGGCGCACCCGAATATGTCTTTCCCGCCTGACGCGCGTGTGTATGTTGTGAATTTCGTAAAATTCGAGAGTAGTACATACCTTGTGCACAACTTTCAAAGGGTTAAGGTTGACGTTGCGGCGGACTGTTGCCGAGCAGAGTTGTGGCTCGCGTATACTGTCTGCTCGGGCTAAAGTAGCTTACGATAGTCCGAAGAGTACACAGAGGTATCGCGGAAAACGTTTACGATCGGCAGGGTACAGTTCGGATGATAATCGACTGGGTTGATCGATTAATTCACTTTGCTGAGGGGAAGGATAACAGATGGGAGGGTTGCGGAGTAAAGCTATGGACTCTGCGGAATCTATGTATTCTTCGTAAATCGATGAATGTGAGTATGTGAGATATGGCTTGGATAAGTGAACACTTCTAGAAGGTTTCTCTATGCATTATAATTCATATCCACCGATGCTTACGACTTTAACGCTCGCAGTAAAATATAGATCGAAACGTTTATGACAGAATGTGAATTTGCTAATTGAGTCCGATAATGAATAGTATGACGTATCTAACGATGTGTAACGTGCAATCTGAGGCAGTTGATCCATGGATACATGAATCCTGCGTACTCCTGCACGTCTTCATTCCTCCCCATGCACATCCATAAAATGATCACTTTCGCAAATATTTGCGCTGGCAATTACAAATGCGTCTAGGAGCTTTGATGCGACGATTATTAATATTACCTGCTCCAAAGTAATATAACACGCTATTTGAAACCGCGTCTGCGTCGGGACGCGCCGACATGACGCGAGTTCGCTCACGAATGCCTGTGGAACGGAACATGTCAGAATTGTCACGAACTCGAGTTTCGCATTCGTCCGGGACGGATCCTTCCTCCGACTTCTGTTGGATTCTCCTCAATTTATGCGGCGTTCGTTTTACTGAGCTCCTGCCGCAAAATAATTCATCGTCGCTTGTGACACGCTCCCTCTCACCCCCTTTTCCTCTATGGAAACTAAAAACTGAACAGCGTACAGATAAACCAACGCGGTGCTGCTTCAATTAACGCATTTGTTACAATGAATCCGTGCGTGCGCTCTGCAGATTTCGTTACAGTGCTCTTGTAGAGCGGAGAATGTACGGCGTTAATTAATCAAAATATGCGAGACAATCATTTTTAACTTCCCTGCTCCAATTATGCTTATTCTCACTTATATGGGAGGGGACGTTATGGATATTTTTTAAAGTGAATATATGAGGAGAAAGCGAACGAGTTCAACGGAACGTGAAAAAAAGCCTTGAAAGAAGGTGAAAGTGCGGTAAAGAAGGGAGCGTGTGTACTGAAGAGAGAGTGAGAGTCTCCGGTTAAAGCGGATTCGCAAATTTAAATTGCAAAAGGGTGATGTTCAGCCTTAGGAAGTCGATGCGATTTGAATGGCAAATCGTTGAGTCGCGGCGATGAAAAAAAGGGAAGGAGAGATACTTTCTTTGCAATTACGCTGCAATTAAGTAATTCCACCCACTCAATAATACATGAAGTTGACAGGGAATTTAATAGACATCAAAAATTAAAAGAAAATATCAAAGTTTACTGTAGTCACCATCTTTTGTAATCATTGAAGTATTATTCTAATGACTATCACATAATTGTCACTAGAATAATCATATGTCTTTATATATGTAATTGCGCGTATAAGCATATTTCTCCGTGCACCAAGCCGTCGGTTGCTGGATAAAAGCGACATGGTCAAAGATGAACCTCGCACGAAAGTACATGTGTTCGCCCCGTTACGTTTTGTTCACGATCATAAAACATTTTTTCCCCTCACTACCTTCGCATTGCTTCGCGTAATTAACGCGGGTCGTCAATGTCGAATGAGCGTTAATTAAAACGAACAACGCGACGCGATAAATAGGCGTAGATACGTTCATTACGAACGTCCCGACTGCCCAATAGACACGGCAGGAATCCGCCGATAATAAAATTGTCCTCGTTCGCTCGATTTGGTTACGTGCTGGCTCGCACAATCTGCCATACTGCAAATCCATTTAAATGTTAATCAGTTGTTATAGAATCTATAAGAAATCTTTGGTATGAATGTGTAATGGTTATGTGAACAGTGTGCCAGAGTTAATCTGTATGCGAGTACATTTATTTTCGATTGATTTGTTAATTGTATACGTAGAATTTATAGAATTCGGAATAGTTTGTTGAATTCGAATATAATTCGGTAGTGATTCAATATATAGCTGCTCTGCAAAATGACACAACTTTTGCGTTAACCTAACACACGCTGCTCAAGATTTTTATAGTAACACTAACGCATATAGTGAACCTGAATATTAACCAACACCTGGAAGCCTTAACACTTTTTTCGTCGCATTAACTTCTGTGGTCATTAAGCACATTATAAATTCATGCATGGCGCGGTTCCGAAAGTTGTGAATAAACGACGATCTCATAAATATTTCATACGGCTATGTCACATTACACCTCCGCAAACGAGCTTCATTTTTTCAACACAATGTAACGCAAATTTACATAATATAGACCCGGTGACTATCAACAACGCCGCGTTCCCCTGTTCTTCGATATACAACCGAGGTAGTCCAGAATGCTTGAATACTCATCATAATTCATGTAGCATTAAACATTCTCATATCCTACGCGTCCAAAAGAAACACTGTTCATTCTCCTTTTCAACCCGCCTCAGGTTAGTCAAGAATTTGTATTAAATATTCTTTCAGCGCGAAAGACTTACCCATTCCGCACCCAAAAAAAAAACATAAACAAACCAAGCAATTTCCTCACTCTTTCCATATACACACGAGTACGTGCGAAAGCGGAGAAACGATTGATCCTAAAGCTCACCACTACCCTCGCAAATTCTCGCGCACTTGCCTCACGGCACGTTGACGACAAATTCGGTTGAGCCCCGTAAAACAATTAGACGATAAACTTCCCGATCCCCTTAACGTACCTCCCCCCGCGGCTAAATTTCCTTTCCGCTTATCGAAGGAAACTGAGCGATGGCGGGGGGAGCGAAAGTTCTCGCAAACAATGTATTAACGCATTAATGAGGTCGCGCGCACACACACACGCGCACGCCTCATCGTTCAGTCGGCGTTACTTTGCGCGGGTGCACCGAAAGGTAACTCGATTAACTGCATTCTGCAGTCACGAAGGGAGGCGAGCCCACGCTAATGTCGAGCGACGTACGTGATAGAATAATTAACGCTGATACGGTTTGCGCTTACAACGCTACACTTCCCTCGGGGTGCGAGAGAGATTCTCGTGCGCGCGCGACCGGCAACCCCTCGACGAGAGCCCTGACCTTCTTTCGACGGGTCCGTCAATTAAGATGTCCCGGAAGTGACGACGCGACTGCACGACCTGTCTGCCGGCTCCGGTTTCGTCCGCCTCCACGTTCACGAGGGGAAATTATTAGAGGTGGGACGATGCATTCGTTTATCGCGAGTTAATTGCTGCTAGACTCTCGAAGCGTTCGATTTCTCGCGTGGGAGGTGCCGAGAAGCGGGATCGGGAATGTAAAAGGGTGCAATATCTGTTTATGGTAGTTTATGAAGGATGCTTGATTGAAATGTGCTGATAGATCGAGTTTGGTTTATTTTGCGGTGTAATTGAATCTGATCGAATTGTAAGTGAATCGGAATTTTATTCGTATTTTGATTGTTTATTAAGCTATCTGTACTGTTCATTAACTCTGTCTGTTTTTTTTTTATTGTCAGAATTACTACCACGACCCCGGACAACCGAGATCTTCCGCAGAATCCTTCGATGGCCGCGGCACGGCGCAGTTGCATCTGGTATGTAGCCGTAAAAAATTATGTAAATACATTTCGCCTACGGACAGTGGAGCGAACTTTATGGCCGCTCCGCTCCGCGACGTAGATTTATCGTCGTCGCTTTCCCGATCACGTAGACGTCCGGAAGGACAACGACCGCGAAGCGGCCGGCGCCTATCCTTTTTCTGCCGCGAACCAAACTCGCGCACGCGCCCCACGGTCTCGCGAATCTAATTAGTCGCCGGCGTGGCTTTTAATTAAACTTCCATTCAATTAACGAGCGGGGGACAAACAGCGATCGGCGAACAGGTGTCGGCGTGCGGGGCGCATGAATGATTAACCTGACGACAATGGGAGAAGATACACAGGCCACTCGAGACGTATCGCGTGTATGCGCATAAACGTACGCCGACGTTCTGCCCGCCTGTAACTCACTGCACTTGCCTGCATGTACCACCGAGTCTCACGTATGCCCCCGCTTTCATAAGGTACATTTACGTAAGTCGTCCCACTCGATCGTTTCCGTCGGTCAACGTTCCGAACTAATAAATTGGGCGAGTGTATAGGTAATTACGTTTATGTAATTTGCATCTGCTCGACGTTGAATATACTTCCGCTCTTTGTTGCTTAAGGGTGTTTGAACATTTCGCGGCGATGCTGTGTGGCAGTGTGTTCCGGTGAATATGAAAGCGGTCGATTTCAAAGGTCTAAAAGGATAAAATTTTTGTACTTTTTATTGTGCTGTACTGTTTTACTCTGCAGAATAAGTAAATAATTTTTCTTTTTGTACTCTTTTTCATGGACCACTCTCATAATCACAAGCACAGCTGTATATGGCGTAAGAAGGAATAGGATAAAATGCACAGTTTGCCGTAAGGGTATTTCGAAATTTTCCGCTTGATCTTTTTCCCAACATTTTATATGAATAGGAATACGAGAAAAAGACAGCGCTTTGTGCTGCGCAAAAAGCACTTTTAAGCTAAAATCGGAGTGGCCCGACTACGGGAAATGGACCGGTGAAATTTGAGCATCGATGGTGAATGGGAATTGCCACGTTTTAGGCCTATTGTTGCGACAAATGGCGCTTGACATGCAAAAACCAATGCTCGCAAATAAATACCGTCCCACATGAAACTTATGCCGAGTACCCTATTTCTGATATTTTTCAACCTCTTTCTGGCTACGTCTCCGAAACTATTACGAAATTTGCAGTTCTGTTTATATTTTTGTCAATCGCTTAGGACCCAGTTTGATTCTCGAAAATCGTTAGTCCATAGAAAAACTTTCATTTTTTCACCCCTTTAGAAACTGGTACATGTAATCAAACTATCCGGGTTTTAAACTCTGAACATCAACGTTTGCACATACATCTTCAAAATTAGTGTCCATTGGATACAACAAAGATATACCAAACAGCAAGAATTTTCGCACTTACCCAATAGCACGTTGCACACAAACTTCCACGCGAACACGACCTAGTCCCTAAACGTTTCATGAAACATTACCTTCCTCCCTCGACGTCCATGTTTTCCTTTATAAATATACGCACCAGTATTGTATATACATTCGTATGTATCAGTGTGTACATATCGGCTATCCCGAGCAGAATTTCCGCTCTTAGCTCGACCTATTCAACTTCGAGCATCTCTTGACGCTGGCCAGTTGAGAAATCTGAAACCGATTTTAAAAGTGGACCCGCACGAATATGCGCTCGCGAGTCAGGAGCATGTGCTGTGACCTCTTGGCCGGTGCTGCGTTTTTAGAATAGCAAACGCGAAAATAGAGGCGTCGATTCTGGGCGGCCTCGTAACGATGCAGGCGGACGGCGAGAGTGGAAGATTTTTAGGGCTGAGGATTAGGGTCATTGTTTGAATTGGGTTTCCAGCGTTGGGTCACGTCAAATTCCCCACGGACGAGCGTGTTGTTTTCTGACAAACGCGAGGTAGTTTCAGGTACGATATAATACGATAGGTAATCGGTTTTGCAATTCATAGGCCGCCGCGATAAATACTTCGTTAATGAAGTAATATGATAATATCATAAATAATGATTGCACGCGTTACACATTCGAATTACTAATTTAGATGTTTTAATGAACGGTCAGATATAAAATAATCACGCAGCGAGTAATATGTAAATGGCACACATGCATGGTATCTATCTCATCAAATATAAAAATTGCCAAAAAATCAGTTTATTAATTGCAAGAGAACGACACATCAGACCTCACACGGCGTTATCTCTAGAATTTCTTCAATATTTCATTTTGCTTTCCCCATTCACGATGTCTATGCGCATACTATTCTGCATTCATCAAACTCGTAGCAGCACAATCATTTCCTGGGAGTCTGACAGCGTTTCAAGTTGAGCGTCATGCCGCGCGATCTAAAGCCGATCTCAAACTGAACGTACGTGGCCGCGATCGGGCGTTAAGGGGACAAATGAAAAATGGCACCTGCGAATGAACAGTCTGCGAGAGGTGTCGGGAATATACCGTCGACGGGATTCGCGCGCAAGTAAACTGCAGCCGCACGCCAAACATTTCACGAAAGTTTATCATTCGGTCGGTGCAGGCCAGCGCGCAAAGTTCGCCCTCTTCGACTCCGCTACTTTCGGTACGATCTATGAAATCCGCGGATCCGGCTCGACTGCTTGATATGAAACTGGAAACTAACTTTGGAGTGGCTGTACCGGAATGCATATATCCGCGAGTTTCTTCATTGACGTATCCGAAAATCCGCAGGTATGCGCGGAAACGATAAGTCAGAGGACAGGAAATGGGACGGCGGGATGATAGAATTAGAGAGGTTGAAAAGCGAGAAGGGGGGTGAGAATGTGGGCGGACAAAGGGCGGATGAACGGAGGAAAAACGGCGGGAGAGGGAAGGATGAGAAATACGTGGGACTGTGTAACGCGGTGCTTTTGTAGATACGAGACAAAAGCTGCTTTGAAGCCCGGACTCGAAATAGCATAACATCATTCTTTAATGAACATCCGGGATAGATCGGTCGCTCCCAGGCGACGTAAACGGGATCGACACAGCGACGGCAACGTTCATGGCGGACCTATGAAACCTGCAACGCGATCGATATTCTCGCGCATAAAGTTCCCTCGCTCGGCCTGTGTCGATAATTCAGCAACGACCTTTGTATCTCAACTCTCCCGTGACACCGCGCGCCGAACTTCGCGACCGAAGTTCGGGCTGTAACACGTGGCTACGGTCCGCATTCGAAATGCGCCCGCACGTGCTCGTGCAGAGAATCATTTTTATTCATTATATATATTTTATCTTATTTTTTGTGCATATAATACATGTTATGTGTGATACCTCTCGTTTTCCACATTTTTATTCTAAAATTAAATGAGTCTCTCCAAATCTAGTATCCTGGTAGTATCCAGTATCCTGTTCCATGATAACACGTACGTCTTAACTGGCATCTGACACTCCAATCTCAAAATACTGGTTCATCTACCTTTGACCAAAATTGCAAGCTTATTTCGAAGTCGAACGTTTCCGGCGAATAAATAGACATCTCTTTTTCTCCCGACATGCAACTACGTTTCAAACGATTTTCATCCGTCCTCCGTGACCTTTTCTATTTTTCCCAAGTCGTGGCCGTTCGGTCACTCCTTCCGTCATTTTAAATTCAAACGACGCGGCGATGACGCGACACCCGATGGATTCGAGGAACGTGCCGGCGAAGGTGTGCGGACAGTTTATGGCGTCCGGCGAAATGTATAACAGTCGCCGGTTTATGGATCGATGGTCAACCCTCCGAAGAATCGACTTCCGCCGGGGGATGTTATTCTTCGCTCGGGTCGCGTAAACGTTTGCCCTCGATCTTACGACGTGGAACGATAAACAATCGACTCTCGACGCTGTCGCGGGTGCCCTATTGAAAATCACGCCGCTTTATATGGGAACAGTAATCGATGCAGTTTTTGAAAGACCCGTCCGCTGAGGTGACTGCGGAAATGTTGTATGCTTTCGAATCAGAGAGATGCTGAGTTGTCAAACGTAAAAGAACCGATAATCCACTCTAATCCACTCAAACTTTCAGTGTCGTTTATTGAATGGGAAAATACGATCGCGGGATTGAAACGCATTTTTCATAAAGATTTTTGGATTTATAATACGATTGAATGCTTCATAAGGTGCGATAGTTCGGAATATAAATGTAGGTCGAAAGATTAAATCCAGTTGTCAATTTAAATTATTTGAACTCCAACGATTGAGGCGATTTAATAACGCTCTATGTAAACCAGATTCGGAACAAATAATGTAGTATCTAATGTGCTCATCAGATTTCCACGTAACCTATATGACGGAATATCGGAAAAATCTTATTGACCTAACGCTAACTTCGGTTAGCCCTGTCACCGAACAAAATGAATCTAACGAATTGTGGCCGATTATCCGCTTCTCGCTCGCGGCAAATTTATTAGCCGCGGTGTAATCGCGTCAAGTTTGAATTCTATGGACAGCTCGTCGTCGCTGTAATCCTAGAGCAGGGAGGATCGCTAATACGTATGAATAATGTACAAGCTCTGTCAGGCGTTGACGACAGGGCGGTCAGTCAAGTGTACGGAACTGCACAGGGAAACCTTTAATCAAGAAAACGTTTTGAGGTTCCTGATCAAAGGGAGCGTAAGACATCGTTGCGCTTATTTGCAAAACACCATTTTAACGTATTCCTCTTCTGCACATTCTATATTGTCTAAATTATTATGACAAAAGTTGGTTAGGATCGAAAAGTAAGTATACGAATTAGGGTCTCGTGTGTCGTCATCATTATTATTTGACATGCGGGTGATCAGTAAAGAGATCGAAGGTCACAGCAAATCAAATCGAGCAGGTAGTGACCCCATCTCCAGCTCCATCGTCCCCCACAATGATGCCAGTTCGTCGATAAAAGGACTCTCTTCCCTCCCGCGAACGATAGAATTTAGCTTCTGGATAATCGACCTGGACTCGATTCGGTCTTCCGTACCAGTGAGAAGTGGTCATTGGTATCGTGTGCCGCTTGTTCTCGGCGTGAATCTCCGCCCACCGAAGACTCTGCTTCGTACGATCGCAGCGAGGCTTGCTGGGGTCAAAGGGCGCCATATCGTGTAGACGATCGTAAGCCATTAGGTCAGAGTCGAATCCCAGCCTCTGCTTGCCATTATTGAAGAACGTGATCGAATGCCGATCAGCGAACGGTTCCGGCTGAAATTAGTAGCTCGTTTAACATGGTGTTTTTCAAATCAAAGAGGTATCGATGGAAAGTTAAAGAAAAAAAGTTTGTGGTCAATGTACTTGAACAATGGATCGTAATTTACTGTAGAGTCTGTTTCATCGGGACTCTGAGTCGAGAAAGTTTTAGAAAACACTAGTCTGGGATACGTAGGAATTATTTGATGTACAGGAACAATCGTTGAAAACGCACATCACTCTTACGTCTAAGCTGTCATCGTCTGACATTTGCAATTTACACTTTTCGATCTTTATACCTTCTCGAATATATCTGCATTTCTGTTGCATTCCATAGTCGCGCGCATTTGAACCCATGGCGTTTTAAACTCTGTCCGATACATTTTAACGTTTTGATCGTATCCTACAGTCTCTACTAAAAAATATCAAAATTGTATGAAATCCATGTAAAATCATGTATACAAAACGAGCGATCAGCAGTTGGAGGATGACCGTTCTTGAAACAAAATCGAGGCAAGTTCCGGAGAGATCGACGATAGGCCAAACGATGACGAACGAGCCTAAGCTCTAACGAAAGAACGCTCCTATATCGCATTGCAACGTCGGCCAGGTCGCGCCATCTCACGAAGTAAGCAGCAAGTAACGAAGACGGTCATTAGTTCAACGACTTTGTGTCGTGCGGCGCTGCTTGTATAATTCCGTCTAATTTCGTTCGGCGCGGCTGCATAATGGGGATTAAATGCATAATGAGGAGGCATTCATTTTAATCGAGCTACTCGCTGCCACGCGTCTGCCACAGTGTTCGCGTTTGGATTAGCATCTGTCAGAACAGTGGCATGTGTCGTACATTGCTCTGAAAATGTAGAAAGAAATTTACGATAAGGGAATAGGAAAGAACGTACAATATCTACATTTTGTCACTGTTTCTGTTCTACTCGCAATTGCAATAATTTCCAAAAGCAAAGCATTCAGAATGAAACAAACCCATACATTTATTAAATTCTTGCACTTCCACATACTTCCTCATAACTCCTGTATTTCAGTGTTTCACTTCCTCGACGCAATCGATCAGTTTTCACTCTCATTCATCCCCGAACCCGAACCCCTATAAAACCACACATTTCCACCGTCTTTGATTTACTTATCGTCTCTCGAAAAATGGGTCTGCCCTTTGAGTCACGATTTACAAACTACCCTCCATTTAATTGACGATTTCCCGACGCCCAAGTAGTCAATTCCCATCGAATTCGGATCTGATCCCTTCTTTATATCGCTTCGAACGGCGCAATATTTCACAGCGACGCGTCTCGATCGATAGTGAGCAGTGTCATTCGGTGACCGAGTCCCACGGTTTATCCAGGAACGTCTCATACATTCCGAACCCTTATCGCAAAAGGGCAGAAGCGCTCCCAAGGGGGGACTTGCCTTTTTCACCCGTTCTCGCTTCCGAGTAAAATGTCGCTCGCAGTAACGTCCGTGGCGACACAACAATGTCCGCCAGCATGCACGCACGCACGCACGCACGCACGCATGCACACGAGCGCGTTAAACTGCGTCAAACTCTGCTGCACCTCGCAGGACTTAAGATCGACGGGAATCGATGCAAGTAGATCGCATTCTGTTCAGCATCGAAACGGTCAATGGATTCTAAAATATGAGCGTCGAGAATACGAGACGAACTATTGACTTTTTTTTACTACGTAAAACTTATGAAAGTTCGAAAAAGTTTCAAGAACGACCTTATTTTTCATGTTGCCTTTGTAGGGAAAGAATAAAAAATCGCTGCGTGTGCGGAAGGTGGACGATTACTCGATTTGCGTGCGAGTAATTGACAGGTCGGACGAGTTCGTTACGTCGACAGCCTCGATTGCGGGGGAGTCGGTCTAATCAAAGTCGACGGGCCGCCAGTGTACGGTTAATCGCCTAATGAAATTAGTATGAGCAAGCGTTGAAACTCGTTGGGTTTGCCGGTACAATCCGCGAGTCACGCTTGAACGTTCGTCTCTAGTAAGAGACAGGCGTTGCGCGAATAGAGGTGGGAGATGAAAGAAAAATATGGTTAAATGATTTTCGGACGTGTGATTGTTTTCAAACCTGGTTCGCTCCATTTCGATTATAATGAAAAATCTTACAAACAACTTTGAAAAAAAATGATATAGAAACAATCGTACAAGTACGTAAAATGGATAGCAATTACCAAAAGAATGTACTATTCTTCTGGAAATAGCCTAAGACACCTTATAATGTCAACCTATGAATCCGTATGATAAACCCCGAAAACAATCAAAACTCCGTCATTTTCCAATACAGCGAACTTCGAATTCCTTGATGCTCCCGCTGCAACCTGACAATACGCGAATAGGAAACTCGCAGAATTACGTTTCGATAGGAAACAGAATAGTGTCGCGCGCAATTAAAGTGCATAAATTGCTTTTAGTTCATAACTGCTCCTTTAGAAGTCTTCGAACGGGCAACAAAATTCTCCCGACACTGCCCGACCGACACCATTCAATCTGGTCATTGTACGAGACTAAACAGTTCGCTGAGAGACGAACAACTTCGCACAGAGCCTTTCGTATACTCGAGCGTACTTCTGCCGGTGGCCGGAGGAGGAATCGCGAGCAAGCTCGGATATGGTATTGGTGCTCTTGTAACGTGCGACCGAAGCGACGATCGAAGCGATCCAGTCTCGAGAGGAAAAGGGACGTCGGGATAGTTGGTTCGAGACAGAGAGTGTTCGCTCGAACGAGAGAACAGGACAGAATAGGATGGAATAGCAAAATACAAACGAAATACGCGACAATTCGACAGACTCCAAAAATACGACGAGTTACATTAAAATATGGTAATACGTCAGAATAGATAGCAGGAGACCAACATACAAATTCGAGAATACAACCCGACTCGATCTCAACCCAAAACACCCATCCGCCGGCTTGATAGACATCGACAAATAGACAGCTACACGAGGCCTAACGCAGTGGCCGACGATAGACAAGGCCGAGAAATCGAAAAACATTGGCATGACTTTGTTCTCACATCGTAGGAACCCGGAGAACAGTTACGGAACAGACCGAACAACTTGATCTAATAACATCTCTCTAATCCGCCGGAGCGTGCCACGAAGATAACAGATGCGAGAACACATAAGAAGGCCTCGATGAAATCCCAAGGATCTAGCAGAATCCGTTGGAGAAACAGACAGAGAGGCGTCCGATGAACGGAGAAATAGAGACGGACGACGTGTTTGGAAAGAGGGAGAGAAAACGGTTCTCGGAGCGGGAGAGACTGGTGAGTGTACGCGAGGAAAGTGGTGGATGAGGCATGGGGGGGTCCAGAGGAAGAGGCTGCGGACCTCATACGACACGTAGGGCAGAGTTTAATCAGGTTCGACTAGTTAGTTGGCAGGTGCGAGCGACGCACGGGTGTGCGCGCGCGCGCACGCGCGCACGTTCGCAGGCGAGCACGAGCGGGAAGGAGAAGCTAGCTGGCCTCCAAGAAGCGGCGTGGCTCCTGCGTTCTCCTGGCTTAGAGCAAGAAACGCACAAGTCCAGGGCCACCAGACGCATTGCACAATGCCACGACCAACGTGGACGTGGATGCCACTCTGTCTCCTCGGATGGTCTCTTTCTATGTGTCGATTCGAACCGATGCTGTGTACGCTTCAAATGCCTTGCTTTCGGATAAGCTTCTTCGTCGTAACTGTGAATTCGATAGGAATAGGGATCAGGCGGGTTCATGTACAAGGTTTCGTTGCTTTTTCTCGAACGCTGATAGGCATATCTTTTCGAAGCAGTCTGAGTTCTCGACTTGATGATTCCGTTGATGACTTCTTTGCTATATAATTCTCTGCATTATTTGTTCCGTGGGTGTAATATAAAATCGTAGTAAAACGCGCAACAGTTGAAAATTCGGTTGAGCTCTATTTCAACCCGTGTTTCGAGCATTCCTTCATTACATATTCCCGGCTATGATCTCCTTTCAAATGAACGCTTTCTGCATCGTAATTTATATAATTACCGTTAACCTTTCTTATTATACTCGTAACTCTATTATATTCTAATTTCATGCATTCCGCCTATAATTACCGACATATACCTCTTACATTGTCTTTCTCTGCCACTTCTCTAAATGTGACTCCATTCCATATTCCACACTCCAGAACTCTAAGAATAGTATGGTATTTGCAAAACTAGACTAATTCAAGGCGGAAAGACATCAAGTAGGCTCACATACCAATGTACTGATATCTTTCCTCTCTTCGTTGCGCACACACACAAGAAATCAAAAGATACTTGAAATTGAAACAGCTCACGCCAAGTCTGTCCATTACGTCAATTGTCTTAAAGAAAGTCTGAAGTCTTGTCTCTGCCACCAAAATCGATCGTTGCCCGGATTCGAGAGTGGGATCCGCGATTAGCAGCGGTAGTGGCTCGATTCTCTTTCAAGGAGTTACGAAGTGATTCGAGTCCCTTTGGCCCACTCAAATGGGCCACATGAAAGGATCCTGATCGTTTCCGACTTCTCATCGTCAGCTCACCAAAGAAGACATTCTCGCCACTACGACCGTTCTAACTCATGCGGATCTCACTCTGAATTTATCTAACGACACACACAAAATTCCTTGCATATGTAATCCATGTCACAGACGATATCTATGACAGATCATTTTGATACATCAGTAATACTCAGATATTCTATCTGTTCACATAATCTGCTTGTTACCCGTCCTTCCGTTACACGTGTAACGTATCCAAAATTAACATACCGCGAGGTTTGTAGTGTCGGTAACGACCATAAACCGCGTGACTGCGCAGAAATTTGAAGCGTTAGATCCTATATTTAAGCAGTGCAACTACAGAATTGCTCAATATATGCGAAAATTTCGGAAAATAAAATAAATTCAACAATGACCGATCATTCCGGCAAAATGTCCAACGCGTTATTTGAAGCTGTCGATAGTTCTGGCATTAAAATATTTCGAATTACTCGAAACATACGCGAAATGTGTCTCCTCGTAAAATCCCGACGACTCGCTGCGCGCAGACGCGAATTCTCGAGGCGGTTCATTTACAACTGTACCCGCGGAGGAAGTTTACGTAAGAGGCTCCCGATTTACGTCCCACCGCGCGAGTTCCTGTCAGAAACTTCGAACGCCAGCCGCACGTCGCGCTCGGCCGTACCATCAATTTCAATCAGCGCGATAACGATCAAAGGCATCCGCGTATCTGGCCATTTTAATCTCGGCATCATCGCCGGCCACTCGAATCTTTCCGCGATCGTGCGAGTCTACCGTGGGATTACGACTGGGAGGAATGGAGGATGTAAGCGCGAGAGAAGGACGGACGTCGAGAATGATCAGGAGGCATACGAGAGGTACGCGTAACTCGGCGACAGAAGCGGAGAGAAAAGGACACGGCAGATTCCCACCTTCGGCGATGCAAATGAGTAGAGGAGAAAAAGAAGAAGGCCTCGGGTTACTGTTACCCGAGACGCGACGTATTTCGTAATTTTCGCGACGTTTGTCGAACCGCGCCTATATTTACGAATTCGCCGGTCGTGCTCCTTGTCCTCCTCCCCTTTGCTTCCTCCGGACAGTTGAGTCGAAGCTGTGAGGTTGACTGTCCTGAAGACGAATCTCTGCGGATTAGTGGCAAACGATCACAGCGTCGTAATGTGTACGTGTGTCGCTCGTGTTCGTGCCTCTTAAACTACACTGATACGTATCGAGCTTAATTGATAGCTCGTCCGTGTTCAAATGTGATAGAAATGATGAGATGTTAAGAATGTTCATAGCGCTTTTTAATAGGCGGTGTTAATCACTCCTGATTATATTACCCAGCGTTTGTTTATTAGGTGATGATATCTGCATACCTTCGGAGAGGTGACGTTTGAAAGCGTATTTTAAAAGGACAGTTGATAAATTTGGTTGAATGTCGTTCATTCGACATTTTTTAACCAAAGCCACAGATCGCGACACAGCAACGTCAGCAGTTTTCGTCCTTATCGTAAACTTCAAGCTTGAAACTATTAATAGAAGCATAAGTTAGACGTGGAGCTAAGGATAAAGATAATCAGCAGAAAGCGAGAAAGGCCACGCGCGATGTTAAACATCCGTCTTAGTTGCTGTCATGCCATTACCACAGAGCGTTTCAACTACTTAGTAACCTGGGTAATGGGTATACGTACGCAGGCTGAGACCAGAGATAGGCACCGGACAGGCGGCACGTGGTACCTAGGTACGGGCGTTAAAGTCGCTTACACGCTGCCTGCTATATACATATAATTAGTTTCTTCTTATCATTGATCTCCCGACGCTCGTTCGCACGTTCCGAGATATCGGCTTCGCCTATGAGTATCCAGATGAGCCAGGTAGAAAACGGGAAGCGGCATTAACAGGTATGAACGAGAAGGAGAGAATGGGAGAGAGAGAGACGGAAGAAGAGAAACAGTGAGAAACCGCGCGGAAAGGATCCAGGTAGGGTTTCGATACCAACTCGACGTCGGCCGGGAGATTACGAGACATCACCTGGCAAACCCCTTGGCCAAGATAGCGAGACATTTAAGCTGCTTGTTACGTCGTCGCGTGCGCTAGGGAGATATCAGCGTCGACGTCGACGGTTTACGCGCGAGTCCGATGGTCTGGATGTTTCGAGCGGATCAAGTCCGGGCGCACTGTGTTTATGTCATTTGCTCCGGAATTTCAGGGATCAAATCGTTATAATTTTTCTAAAGTCCAATGATAGGAACTTGATGGTCTAAAGAAGGCAACGCGCGCCAAATTAATTTTTCTGTTATTTTTCTGTTTCTACTTATTGTACAAATAATAACTTACTACTTTATTTGAAAGAAATTATGGATTTTAATTGATGAATAATACTTTAACAATTACACTGCAACAAAGTTAAGTGACCTAATCACAGCAACCTTGCCCTACTTGAGTTTCACCGAAACGTACTCTCTGTGACGCTTTTGAACTAGAAGAGTAATAGACTGGCGCTGGGTAGCCTCTGAAGAATTTGTAGAACCCACCGGCCGCGGGAACAAATCACCGCGCAGCATTATATTTCAATTTGACAACGGTAGAAAAGAAGGGAAACGACGCCGACGGGAGAAGGTTGAAAACGCCTCCGTCCGAAACTCTCCGCCGACGCTGCTGTTAACAAAGAAGCGAACTTACGAAACAACCGCAGCGGACGATCAATCAAGCTCCGCTCCCTTCTTACCCGGCAACCGGCGGCTCTCGCCGGCAAACCGGCAAATCATAGCCCGCAGAAGCATCGGCCACTGCCAATACGACTCGGACACGCCGGTATCGGTATATTAATCTTCGCGCGTCTGACTCACGGTAGACGGTTTCGCGCGGGAATAGTCGGGAACGTCTTCTTTGTACGCTTCCCCTGGCAAGCATGGCGCGCATACACGTCTCTCACATCCGAAGGAAGCTAGGAGTCAAGAGTTCATGCAGTTGCGTGCCGGGGAAGGTCTGTTGTCTTGCCCGGAGCTCGATGGGGCTCCTTTTTTCCGCGCACTCCACGGGACAACGACAACGACAACGACGAGGAGAAGGTGGCGGGAGGTGGCAGATGGAAGGCAGGGGGGAAAGAAGGAAGAAGCATGCCACTCCGTTAATGCGAAGTAATGGACGACGAGGAGGTTGCGAGCTACACAAATAATAGGCTACCACTCGGACGGCGACGTGTCTGCTACGTCGATTCATCCTTCCACTCGTCCTTCTCTCTCTCTCTCTGTCTTTCTCATTCGTTCCTTCCTTCCTCTTTCACTACCCTCCCATCCCTCGTCTCCTACAAACCTAGCTAGAGTAGTTTCGAGACCGCTAATTCCAGCGTTACCCCGGAAGCGGCGATGTGCCAATGCTCTTTACCCACTCGACCGCTGAATGGCTGATTGGAAATGGTCGTCTCGCGTGTTCCCTTTGGCGGGAAGAGAGCCCTCCATCGATTTTTCGAACTCGCGAGTCGTTGTCAACTTAGTCGATAGGTACCTTGCTCCGGGCTGTGTGCGTCTCTGAGTGGGACAAGTGATGCGGCTCGTAAAGTACGGTAACTTTCTTCGGCGGACGTTTATTAATTTCCTGGACATTGAGAAGGGACACGGTGTTGTGTCTTGATAAGTATGGATGTAGAATAGCTACAAGGTTCGGCCGCTCGTTCAAGCACAGATGGTACTAAGTAAACTGATCGTAGTAATAATGCCACTTGCACGGAATTATAGTGCGTCCATAATATTATGCAGATGTATCAGTATCCGTGCATTCTACCGTGACCACGCGTTATAAACATACACGAGGAATAAATGTTCCGGCCACCATTATCCATTTTCACACTCGACACTTTCTGTCAAGCCGATGACAAATGTTCTCCGTCAACGTATATTTATTCCGCGTCCAACAAATAGGGGAAAACAACGTCGGTATATCAAAGAATTTGAGCTTCCACGAGCAAGAGAGCGCGTACCATCGAACGGACAGGCGATCAGACACGGATGCAGCGACAAATGTCACCGCGGCTGACATTGACTGCCCGTTACCACTTCGGGCGTCAAGTGGGGTTTCGACGCGTCAAAAACGCCACCACGCCCGACGGAGTGACCTTTGTCACCGCGGTGTCCGAGGAAAAAAAAAAGAAAAGTTCTCCGTTCTCGGTTCCCGTTGATGCGAAATAGCGCGTCTTCATCGTTCGCACGTACGCGCGAGGGAATCGCGGGGCGAAAGGTGAAGAGCCGACGCGACAGAAACAATAAATCGTGGTCAGGCCGACGCTGACTAAATGCGACGTCACATTCTGTTACCCTTTCCGGGGCAAACGGATCCGCTCAAGTCGAAACGGCCTAAAAGCATAACTACGCGGTCATCGCGCTATCAAGAATCAGGATTCAGGTACAGCCGGACGCTAGAAGTGTTTTATACGTGTCATGCAATTGGCAAGCGTGTATGTGGAACGAGGTGCAGTACGTCGGGCGCACCGCCATGAATACCGTGACAGTGATTTTAGAATACGATATAGGCACGATATACCTCTTAACGTGTACGAGGAGATTTATGTGTGCGAACGTGCGCGCGGTTCTGCACAGAGTGTAGAGATGTGGCGCCGCTTCGTTGGAGAAACTGAGATTAGAATGAATTAGTCGCAATTACGCTCGTTATACTTCTAACGCGGATCGTCGATCAATTGGCGGCTTGATCGGCGGATTCCGTAGCTATCGATTTTCGACGATCACAATTTCTTTCCTCGGTGGAACTGTGAGTCGTGCCAGATGCAGCAGCGCGATTCGTGGCTTTGCTGAGTTTTTTTTCGCAGTCACGGAATCGCTCTTGACCCACTCTCTCGTCGCTATGTGCCGCGCGCAACGTCTAATTGCAAATTTACGTTTGCTAGGGGGAACCGGATTTGCTGCGGGGCCGAACGTGTTCGATCGTCTGGTGAGTGAGCGCATTGATCATTCGCGGAAGAAAATTCTGATTCAAGTTATCGTTTATCGTGCTAGTAGCGGCGATTTTAAGTCAAATCATTATTTATCGTACATTAATGAAGAATTTTATACAAGTTATCAAACTTTACCGCAGACTTTAATTTGTCATAAATTTATCACTCGCTACATGAAATTGGAATATAAATTATCTTCGGTGATACACTACTAAAAATTCTAATTGAAGCTATCATTGATCCTTCATTACTGGAGAGCATAATTCATTATGACCTCTCCTATACATTTCCTTCTCACTCGTCACAGAACGACAAACTATAATTGCCTTCCTTACCTTCCCATCCCATTTCCTCCCCCTCGCAGGTCAATAGCAACATAAATTCCTCATCAGCCGTCGAAGTCCGTCTCGTCGGAACGAGAGCGCTCCATCCGGCTTAAGATTCGTCGCTGCTCACGACCTTGACATCGATCGTCCTTGGTCTCGAGGGAAAACTCGGGATACGGCGCGAAAGTCATTTTCCTTCCTCATCCTCCTTCGCCTCTCCCAGTCCACCGCGTATCGGGAGCCTGCTCGATTTGCACCAATAATCTCGAGATCCGTACGTGCGATATGACGCGTATCGCCGTTTCCCGATCCGCTCGGAAACTGGCTTAATGCCCGAGGAATGCGACTCGCGCGTCCGTTTCGTTCGGCCCCAGGCCCGTTCCGCTGATCACCGCTGTCCTATGAGCGCGCTGACCTCTTGCCGATGAAATCCTGGCGCAGCGCGCCACTTTCGAACTTTTGACCTAAAAACGACGCCGCCGGAAGCGCGACACGACGCTCGTATCGCCGTGACCGAGCCTGGGAATTGGTCGTCTTATGAGCGAGCTCGTGAACGTTGCCTCGTGTCGCGCCGAGATCGAATCTTGATTGATGGATAGGAACGTAGGGCGAACGTAACGCGCCGGTACTGTCGAAGAAGCTGCTCGTCACGTCGGATGATGAAGTATCATTGTTTTAAAGACGCGCTATGTTAATTAATTCTTTTTAATACTGGAAACGGAAGAGCGACGGGTTGGGCGAGGAAGAATTGTTCGTTTCATAGACACATCCGACGTTTATTAATACTTATTTTCAGTCTAAACGTGTCCTTGCAGTTGAAAGTCAATCTTACTCTCAAAGTAGTAACAGACAACTTTCGTCAGCCGCGAACATTTCGTCCGAAATCCTCCTTTTCAAGTGGTAACGACCATGGTCTGCGCGCCGGGACACGGCGATATTTCGCTGCACCGACAATTCCACCGAAGAGACCCTTTTTAGAGTGAGCAAACTTCGCTCTTCGCGCGCGGAAAAGGATTTTCCTCGCAGACAAAGCTCGCCCCCACCTACCGTATCCGGAAGCGTTCCCGAGTTCGCAGTCGGAAGTTCGTTCGGTCTTTGTCCCGAATCTATGCCAGATATGGCGGAACGTTCTCCCGGCACAGAATCTTTCCCACCACTCTCGTAATTCTGAAATTATCGTGTCGTACGCTCCTCTGCGGTCGCTCGTTCGAAACGAAAACGTTTCGCGCGACATTTATTTTCCCTTGATTAGTTCATCAGACTACTGCTTTTCTGGTAGCGTTGCACACGTGTACGATATTTCTACTCGTTCAGATTGATCAATCTTCATTTCCATTTTGCACGATTATTTATATCACATTTCTCAAAAATGAATACGTCAGAAGAACAATATTTGAATTCTTACACAACAATAGTACATTACTACGTAATATAAAGAAAGCATATCACGACGTGACTTGGATGAATGTTCTATGCCAGCTCTGTCGTATCACTCGACACGTACACGTATCGCCGGCAAAACAATCAGAGACCCACTACAGATTCCGCACACAGCGCCCCGTGACACGCGGCCTACGGCAAAGCGATGATCGTCAGAAAACAATCGGCCGCAGCTCCCGGCAAATTCGTTCGATGAATTAATTACGAGTAATCCCGCGGCAATCGGCGCCAATCGCGACCTCCTCGCAACGCACAACACTCCCATCGTTACAATCGATCGTAAACCGAGCGCGGATTAGATGTAATAACGCGCGAGAGGCTGCCGTCCGATTGAGAGCGCTTCGATCAGTTGAAATCGGTCGGTCAATTACGATCGGGACGGGCAGACGAAAAGTAGCGATTTCTCATGACGTGGATTAATTAAGCGCGGACTCCGGCTCATTGAGGCGGCCTGGCGCGTTTTGGCAGCAGCTGCCGCGGAGGGTCTCTCCATCGAGGGTTGGCAAGGCCAGGTTAATGTGGAGAGGAAAAAAATATCGAGATTGAGAGAGGAAAGGGAACGGGTGGTACCGCGTAACATGACTCACTCGTTCGACGGCGGAAAGCGTGTGGTGCGCGCGGAGACGGATATACAGAGGCGACTCCCACGAAATTATTGCTCGGGGCGGTCTAATACGACCGTGCGATCGACGAAAAAAAAACAACGTCGGCCCGGCATCGTTCCGGCGCAACGACCAAGATCATTGTTTTTGAACATCCTCCACTGGCAGAGTCGTTTCGTTCGGGACTCGAGGCCGATATACTCCTTTCGCTTGTGTTGTATTATCGATGCAGATGGTACCAGCGCAATTTTCGTTGCTCTTATTTCCAGGGTATATCATTGACGTGGTATATGCGCGTCTGTGATTTTATACCGCAGTTAGTTCTCATGTTTACGAGGCTATTGAGACATGGTCTTTGTAGCGTACGAAACATCCTATAAGCAACCTACTGAAACGTCATTAGCTGTTAAAGCAGCGACTGTCAGTGAGGAACGCTTGACGTTTATAGTGCTACATAGTAAACGTATAATACACTGAACATATTGTACGATTGACACGTCGCGGGATCAATTAAAGAGAGCCAATAGGCAATAGAATTAGCATAATACACGGCCAGCTAACGCGGACCGTACATTTACGACGCAATTATGTAACGTAAGACGCGGCCGTCGAAGAACATTTGTGCGGGTCCCTCGTACAATACAACTGGAGTCATAAAGTTCCCGAGTGCACTAAACTCACCCGCCTCCCAAAAGAAAAAAGAGAAAAAAACAACACTCCCGCAAGAAGCCCGAGCAATAAGTTAACAAGCAACAATTACACTCGTCGTTGAGTGCCCCGCGCCGGACGAGAGTCGGGGTGGGAATAAAAAAATAATTACCGCGAACGAGAATGAGAAAAAGAGCAGAATCGGTCGTATATCGGCGAGCGTAAAAATCATCGACGTTGGACGGTTTGATTTATCGCGCTCATCAATGACTCGTGCAAAGCGATGGGCTTCGAGAGCCTCGTCTCCGTCCTTCTCGTCTCTTCCTCCTCCTCCTCCTCCTCCCGTCGGGAATAAGGACGCGCTCGCCTGCACGAACGGACGTCGAGGCTCGAACAATAGGATACCATACGTTCGTTGCACCCCGCAAAAACGCGAGAGAGGAGTCCGCGATCGGTCGTCGAGCGGCCGTGCGAGTTTGAAATACCTGACGACGAGTGGACGAGCTCGCGTAGGGTCGTCCCGTGATCGACGAGGAGCACGAGCGAGTCGCGCGAGCCGAGCGAATCTAATGATTTTAATAGCCTCCCCGGTTTCTATGAACCGGGGCTGGCTCGCGACCTCGCGACAGTGACAAAGCATGGGAGCGCGGGCCATTGAGAAAGACGAGGAGGGAGGACTGTGCGACGCGTCGTTCCTTTCTGCGAGGATCGTCGACATAATTCGAGCCAATTATTCTTCGACTATTTATGTCGGCGCGCGGGTGGCTCGGAGCATGGTGAGAAAGTAATGTTTTATGTTTGTTTAAGCGAGATTCTAGGAGGAGGGTTAGAATAATGTGTTTCAAAGATCGAGGGTTGGTAGGAGGAGTTCGGTTGTAGGTTGATGTTCGATTTTGTGAAGGATGAGAATTCAGGTTGTAGGGTTAAAGTATATTGTATCGAAGTAAAGGAAGACTGGTGAGAATAGAAAGAAGATCGAACTAATAGTCGAGACGTTAGAAGAGGGACGCTGATCGTTCCAGCAATTGTCCTGTCTATTAGCAAGAAGCACCGAGTCGCCGTTTGCAGTGCGCGTTCGCGACAAACGAGCCGCGATCGAACGCGATTTCATTGATATGCGCCTGGTCACACGCGGTAGGACTCGTCGTTACACGAGAACGAGACAATGGCCTGCGATGTGACCCTGTTTTCGCGAGGAGTCGGCCCTTGTCGTCGAAAATGCGTGTCACGCGCGCTCGTACGCGCCCGTACGTGGTCTGCAACTAACAGCGTCGGGATGAGTGATCGACGAGCGGAATAGATCCGGCGAGGACGAAAAGATTGCCGTGAGAACGGGCGCCTTCACCGAATTCGAGCGCGGTGACGTTTGATGTGGCATTTCGTTGACGGAAATTTATGTCCGCCGTTCGCTCGGAGCAAACCCTTAGTACGTGTCAGACAAACATAATATTATATAATATATACATACATAATATAATTCTGAATCAAATAAATATAGAAGTTCTAGTTATTACAAATCGTACTTGATACAGAAACACGTCATTGTCTTCCCAAATAAACACGCGTGTTAGGATTCCTCGTAGCACGTATTCCAGATGATAACCCGCAGTCATCGAGATTGTCTCCTCATTCAATAGCACCGTCCGGACGATGTAATCTCTGCTCACGATTAAACGTGCCGATTGAAAGTCCCTGACAAAGTTGATAGGCCATCCAGTAGATACTGTTGAGGTACGCGCCGGTACGCGCGCACAAATTGCCTCGTCTATTTATTTAACAGTCCCGGCAGCGATGTTGCACGGCACACCATGAGAGTGTAATTTTCGCGGCGACCGTGCAGACTGGTTGCAACCGGGATCACAGCGGAATAATCGAACGATACGCGGAACACGAGGTGGGGAACGAAGAAGAGGAAAGTAAGAGGAGCGCGGCGTAGGCGAGAAGGCAGAGAAGGGAATAGAGACGGGAGAGAAAGGGTTTCGAGAACGTATAGACAGCCGCTGGCCAGACTGATTACGTTTATTACGACGTTATGAGACGTACTTTGTCTCGCAACGCACGGGAGGCAGTATATTGAAATTGCACGCGAACAGTGTAATTCCGCGCGCGCGCGCGCGCTTAATGACAGACGAGCGACCAGCCGAAAGAGGATGAGCGACGGAGATGAATTCTAGGACAGCCACTTAAAAGCACTGAACCGACGTTACGCGCTAGACCGAATGTAGTCCGGGAGAGTCGCGCGGCGGTGCAGATGTTTGAACTGTTGCACTTGACCCCGAAGTATTAGCTCGGCCGATGTTGCGATATATTCTTGTTGAGAGACCAAAGCGCATCCGCGTTTCGAATCGGCCGGCCACGTAGAGCGAGCGTTTAGAATTCGATGGTCGGCAGGAAAACGATCGTCGGACAAGCGAGCGTTTCGAATCGACGAGGCAACGAGTGGTAAATGGTAATTGCGAGAATAAGGACTGTCTCGAACATTTAGGATAAGCGCCGCTTACGTTCGGGGCATGCGTTAATACCGATGCGATCGTGGGACGAATTTTAACTGGTCGGGGCAAATAGTTGGAGCACTGCGCTTTACCGCTAAGTAGTTATGTTATTTGCTCTTTTTGCTGTTACTACGTGTCCCCCGACGGGACTTGAGCGTTGGCAGGAAATACGGTAGGAACGTGATACGTTTATATGGTAAGTAAAACAGTCGCGGAATAACGAGTCGTAAGTGGCAATGGCGAATGAAAATTACTTCTTGATTTTCAATCTAAATAGTACAAGCCAAGTTTCCATACATATCTCTAATGGTTCCATAAATCAGGACCGAACATGTATTTCAATCGTGGTAAATTCGAATTCCGTGTAACATATTGTTACCAGTAAATTACTCCTCATCTTCGTCGAAAAATGATAAATTTCTAAAACGGTGTAATCATAAATAGAGATCCACTTCTCCTCGGCTCTCATCGTAAATTGTCAAAGACGAGTTTTTAATATCATTCACCATCAACCGTTCTCGCGTAACGCATTTCTCGTGCAACTTGTACCGAGACACGTGAAAAGCGTTCAGAATTCGGACATGAGCGGGACTTTTGAAAAATCTCGTCATCGAGTGCGACGGCAAAGTGTTTCGTTCCGGGAGGCAACGGTGGCTAAGTGGCAATTGCGAAAAGAACTGCCTTTTAGGGCGTTTAAGCGACGCTCCGTTCTCGTTAGCCGCGCGCATTAACGCTCGCGAGCGCGATTAGGATTTTACGACGAGTTCCAGATGCCTCTGCTCCTCTACCTTCCGTGGCGCGCTATCACGCGCCACGCGAAAGACGAGCCGCACGGAGTAAGGCCACCTTGTTGTCGGAATGGCATGTACAATGTCCAGGTTGAATGGCGTCAGTTCGGCTTACGAGCATATCCGTCTTTGCCCGCCTATTTAATCCTTGTTTCTCGTCAGTTCGCCTCTTTAGAACTCGTCTTGAACGTGGGAATTGCTCGAATGCGAAAGGCTGCAGTGAAATAGATTGTAACGTGTGGTATTAGGTGATGCGTAACATGCAACCGAATTATGATTTACCATAATGTAGAATGTCTATATGCATGTATAACGCGCATCATGTAAAAACGTAGAATGTGCCGTATGAAAATGATTTCGTGTACCATTTGCCATACTATTATCTGCGCATATGTTTATAATTAGTTGAACACGGCGTGCTGATCATTATAGGAGATACTTGAAATGTTGTTGTGCGTAATAATGGCGCCGTATAATAAAAGATTAAGTAGAAAGAGTAGAGAGTGTTCATTATGAGAATGATCTATTCATACCGTTGAGACTGAATAGAGTACCTGAACGTGCACCGCTGACAAGGTAGCAAAGAGTCATTCAGACAGCAAATAGCTCGACGGCAAAAGTGTCTTTCAAGACTGCTAAGTGCACGACGGCTGTATCTCGTCTCGTTAACAGCGTATTTATCGAATAGATTACAAGGGAATGGGAATCTTGAGTGCGGATGAAAAATTGCAGAACATAAGAAATATACATAAAGTCTACATTCAGAAGAAATGATTTCGCAACCGATAAACGACGAGTCTCCAAGTATACGACAAGCGAAGTAGACATCGACTCATCCTCTCACCAAATACCTCCTCAGCTACAAAGTTAACGGCGACACCGATTAATCCCGATTCTCAGAATCGATAATTCGCAACTCTGCCGCGTGCAGGTCCCGCACTGCGGACTTTGCCAAAGACGACTCTTCAAATATGCATGAAGCGAAGCAGAAAGGCGAATCCGTCCACGTCCGCAGAAATGGCTTTACAGCTACAAAGTTAACGGCGTCACCAATTAATCCCGATTCTCGAAATCGATAATTCTCCAGTCCACCACGTTCAAACGGAGAATCGCGCGGCGCTGCAAGGACGAGTGTTCAAATATGCATCAGGCGAAGAAGAAATCGCAGGCCGAGCAGCGTCGACGTGAAATCGCTTTACGGCTGCCAAGTTAACGGCGTCACCAATTAATCCCGCTTCTCGAAATCGATAATTCTAAGCCCTGCCGCGTCGCAGGTGGAGAATGGCGCGTCGTGTCGCTCGCGTGCCGTGCAAAAGACGTTCGGGACACCTCGCTATAGGCAACGCTACTCCGGGAGACAACGGTGACTAGGTAGCAAAGAGAGAAGAACTGCCTTTTAGGGCAGTTAAGCGCACGACTACGACGCCTGCTGGCCGTCTCGTCTGGCCTGGCCTCGCCTCGCCATCGATCGGATCGGATCGGATCGGATGGGATCCCTGCCCCGCCTCGCATCTTTCTCGCGCTTGTGCCTTGTGCCTCCAGTACCTCCAGGCTTGTGCGGCGCGCGCGTTCCCGCGACCCCGATCCTTCTCAGAACGAGCGCGAGCGAGAGACCTGCGTGCTGCTTTTTAGCGCGATCTTGAAAACGGAAAATGTCTCTTTTTTCGCTGGCAGAACGCAAGCGGACGGCCTAGGCCACCGATCCGAACGCCGAGCACTGGACGGATCGGGAACTGTGCTCGGCCGCGATGGTCGATCAGGTCGATAAGCGGTGAACGAAATTTTTGGCCGTTTAGAATGGAGGACGGTGGCAGAGGTGAAATTCTACGCTCGGCCAGCAATTTCATTCCGTTCAAGGAACGTGGAGATGAATTTTAAGATGTTGAATATTGACGGGGGCAGATGCTGCGGGAATGTCGAATTTTCGCGGCTGACGGAAGGGTATTGAGTGGAATGGGGTAGACACTTTGTCTGGGTCATATCTTCGTCTAAAGTATCATCCAAATCCGCGATAGAGCTCTTTGTAAAGTATAATACCGTACGCGAGGTTGGCATGGCGAAAAAAAGGAAATTCGCCAACGGAACGAAGAGCAGAGGCCAATACGCGCTCACGAGACGATCGATGAAAAGGAAAAGGAGAAACAGGTGAACAAGGGAAGGTGAAAGAGGAAGGGAGAAGGAAGAGGAGGATGAAGTGGTGCGATAGCGGCAAATACGTAAAGAGTGAGGGAGAGCGAGAGAGAGAGAGATGGCGAGGGAGAGAAAGAGGCACAAGGAGTGAGTCAGAAGGAAAGAGAGAGATAGATGGGGGGAGTGAGGGAAGGAGTGAGGTGGAAAACGTGGTCCAGCTACGAAAGGGACGAGAGGCCCGGCAGAGAGGCCAACGATCGAGAATGACCAATCGACGTCGGGGGAAGACCTTGAGAATGCCCGACACGCTAATTCCTAGGCTCTCCGTCGGCTTTTATCAATGAACACGCGTCGACTCTGACTCCCTACCGGACACGAGACGAGCAAACGCAAACTCGTAGATCGCAATTACATCGATCGCCGATGGAATTACACCGTTAACGATAAAGATACGCCTGATAAGAGAGGTACATACGTGCCGCTACGGTCGCGCGGAGCGCAGGCCGATGCGGGCCGTAAAGGAAAGCGGGGGAAGAAGCATAAAGATAAGGAATCGCACCTTACACGCCGAACGCGTCGCATCACGAAAATTCATTAATCTTCCTCGCAGTCTCGTCAGTTTTTCAATGAACTGTCCCAACGTGCCACTAAATACGTTCACGTAGAAACGAGCGGAGGGGAATGGGCAGTTTGAAATTCCTGCCGCATCGACGAGTATCGTCCCGGATTTCGCTACCGGCGCAAGTGAACCAGAACGTATGACGGTCTCGCCGGCAGGATTCGCGTTCTTCGATACGTCCGAAAGAGAGTCGGCAAAATTTGTCCGTTCCTAGAAGACTTCATGCCCCGGCGTCGTCTACCCGGGAGCTCCTGCGGGAGAGGAAGAAGAAGAAGAAGGAGTCTCGGGCAGTGGCGGCGGTGGCGGTGTGGCAGACGCAAGTTTTCGGTAAATGTGTCGAAGCCCGCCGACCCGCGGCACGGTGTCGTTGCCCTCTTCTCCTCGGTCTGCTCCGTGTGCCTGCCCGCCGTCGTCCTCTCTTCCTCTGTTCGCCTCTCCCTCCAGGAGCACCGTCCTCTCTCTCTCTCCCTCTCTCATCTTCTCCGTCTTTCTTGATCGGTGCGTACACGCTGCCTCCGCCACCGCCACCGCCACTGCCTCCACTGCCTCCACCGCCGCCACCGCCGCCGCCGCTGTGAAGCTATCCCTGTCCCCTCCGCGAGGCCATCCTCTTATTCCCACTCCTCCTACGGAGCACCTGTCGTGCCAGGGAGTTCGGCGCGTTAGGGGCGCTCGCCGGAGGTAAGTAGACGGCAGGTTATCAGTCGGCAGAACATCTTCGTCGCGAGCGGGACCGTGACGCACGTCGTGTGCTTGCGCATTCTTTCGGCCGTGTGAGAGAGAGCGAGTGTGGTCGTCGGTGCTGACGATAGAGAGACAGAATCAGAGAGAGAGAGAGAAAGAGAGAATAAAAGGAACGAGCCGGCGAACTGACTTCTGCGGATGTTGTGACCTGCCTGCTTACCGCTCTGTCGCTGCTCGCCCGTTAACTTAGTCCTATCGAGGGAAAGAGAGAGAGAGAGAGGGAGAGAGAGGGAGACAGAGAGATCACCTGCGATCAGTTCTCGCGCGATAACGCCGCGCGCCCTCGTGGACAGTCTTCGCGCATCAGGAGGAAGGCACTTCCGGGATCGCAGGGAGAAATATCGGGAGTTCGGGTGTCGCGGCAGAGAACTGTCCTGGAAGCGTGCGATGCTCGCGATCGCGGTGAGGTAGAGGCCGGCAAGGAGGTCAGCGGTGAATTGTGTTAAGTGACGGATCCCTACCGCGCTCCGCTCGGCCAGTCCTTAGGAGGGTACTCTGCACCAGGGTACCAAGGCGGGAAGGTAGTAGTACGCGTTAACCAGAGACCACTGTCTTCTCCGATGCTAGAGGACGCGTTGTCGATCGCGCGAGCACGCACTATCACGCATCGCGAAGCTTGATAGAGGGAGCGGGACCAAGGGCCGAGAGGAAAGGAGCTGGGAAGCGAGGGTGAACAGGGCGAGCGATAGGAAGAGATAAGGGACGCTGGCGGGATGCGGCACGAGGAGCCGCCAACATCCAGCTAACACGTGGCGACTACGCACACTCTCCGTGAACGCCTGGTGAGCTATGAGCTACCGTCGCTATACTTATGCTATGGTGGAAATCGAATGGGACGAGATCGGTGTCGAAGAGGTATCGGGTACCGAAAGCACGTTTCATGGTACCTTATAAGTCATTGAGACGTCGAATACCGCAGGCTTATCTGACAGTCCCTTGAGTCATTGAGTACGGTTTGCACTGGGCTGCGAGACCGGTTAGAATTAAACATTGGATACAGCGGACGAGTCTGACAGTTCCTTATATGCGATTTTTACTGTGCGAAGAGATTGGGTAGATCGAAGTATCGGCGCTGTGGGCAAATCTGACGATCTCTTGAAACTCGTTACATTCGATTTTCACTGTACTATTACTTTATTGCTGCTACTGTTACCTTTACTGCCGGAGCTACTGTTACTCTACTACTACTAACCGAGTTCCGATTTTACGATCCGGGAATATGGTGTGGCAGTCGAAAAGGGATGCGTTTGATAAGTTTTGAGTGGTTTGGGTGGGTTTGGTTGATTTAACGATGTGGAAACAGATATTTTTATTTTCGGCAATTGGAATGCAAACATTAGAATTTCAATTCTAATTTCGCAATTTTGTCTTTAAGAAAGAGTTTATCAAATTATTGACTATACAATAGAGCGCAGAAAGTCAAGAAAAGATTAATAATTTGCCAATTCCGGCCAAAAATAATTAGAACACAATAATCGTTTGAAGCAGAATTCAATAATTGATGCATTCAAACCCTACATGAGTAGAACACTACGCTATACACACGTATCCCTTTAAATTCGACGAAACCGCAATCTCAGCTCGGAAACCCTTAATTAGGCCACACCATCAAAGCCCGTCAGAATGCAACACCGTGCGCTCAAATTCAGATCACCCAGGGCAGACTCTTTCATCCTTCTCATTAATTCGTGATAATTGCGTCGCGGTATTCGTGAAAAAAAAAAAGCAGCTTCGACCACCGTTACGATGCATTATGAATCGCCGAGATTGCGTCGTTCGCTCTCTCGCCACCCTCCTCTCTCTCTCTCTCTCTTCGCAACCTTGTCGAAGAATCCTCGAGTCCGGGAGCCCTCGAAATTGCAACGATGTTTCATTATGGGCGTTCTCTTTCCCGCAACAGCGAGCGGCTGGTCCGCGAGTGCGCGCGGCCCAATCTCGATGTCTCAGCAACATTGCGGTTATAATGAAACTTTTTGCGCACGGTCACCAGGCTCGGAGTGAGACTCGTTTAAGAATTCAGGCGGTCAGCTGTGCGTCTCGCCCCTCTCCTCCCTTCGCCCCTCGGCCGGGCGGTGGAAGAAGGACAAGAAGGCGGTTAATGCAAACCGTGGCGATGATCCGCCGATGTAAACGCGTGCGGATAGAGCGGCCCGCCGAGACAGCCAGGCGGATAAGGTTCTCGTACGAGGAAATCGGGTGGGGAGGGAATGTGGTCGGTCGGGAGGCAAGGAGGCCTCACCAAATTTTCGTGCCGCTGGTCTGGGCGCAATGTGGCCGGGATCCCCACGTGCTTCGGGACCGCCTCTCCTTCGCCCTCATCCTCATCCTCATCCTCATCCTCCCGATCCTCTCCGTTTATCTCGCTCCGCCTCGTCTTCCTCTCGCCCTCGTTCTCTCTCCCGCGAAAAGAGGCCTCGTTCCCGCGGGCCTCCGAACCTCTCTCTTCCAAGTCGTCGTCTCTCATCTCTCGTCTCTCGTCTCCCAGCCGTGCCGGACCTCTTTCTCTCGCGCTCCTCGTCCCGCCGCGCCGGAGCAAACCTCGAGCATCCAACCGCTTCGCGGAGCCGAGACTGAGAGGAGTTAGCGCGCGCATTCCGGTTAGCGGTCCGACGAACGCTTCGCCGTGACTCGAACGCGCTCTCGCCACCGTCGTTATTCCCGTCTCCCGTCGTCTGTCGCGGGAGAGGGACTCTTCTCGGACGGCGGACGTCGCGATTAGGGAGAGGGAGGACGGCCGGACCGGGCCGGGGCATCGCTCGGGGTCGATCAGAATTTCGCTGAACGCCGATCGACAGAATGCAACGATTATCGCCGGCGTAGCCTGGCCTGGCGAGCTTTTTCGCTTCTGCGGATCCGAGCTGCGATTTATAGATATGTTTTTAAAGGAATACTTCATTGTGTCGGACTGTGGAAGCCAATGCGATGAGATCGGTTCGATGGACGAGAATTTGTTAAGTCTGATTTTTACTGTATCACGAGATACGCTGTGTAGCATGATGATTCCTCAAAACTCATTGTATTCGATTACCGTCGTATAGGATGTAGGTCAGCACACTTAACTTGCAAATCAGAACTCATTATCCACACCTATACTTCGCGCATACGTAATGACGCGAAATGTAATTCGAACGTATATCTGCAAATAAGAAGCTGAGGAGAGTCGGCAACCACCCTACCGACGGCGGCGAATGAAAAGCTCTCGACAATCATACCACTTACCACCGCAATCGCTAATAGCAGACAGGGACCATAATTCCTACCCACCACAAGTTAACCAGGCATCCAGCGAGCCGTCGTTGGGCTCGTCCATTTATCGCGTCCGACGGGTTATTAACGAACTAAATCGTTTGATCGACGGGTCGGTCGGCGAGGTACGGCCGACTTCCGACGCGATTCCAATTGCACGTGCTATCGCACGGGTCTTGCCCGACGATCGAGTGACTCGTTTCACGGTGCTGGGCTATTATGCGATCTCCGTTCCCGATCGACCCGCTGCCCAAATCGTCGTGCCGCGCAATGAGTACGCATAATGTACATGGCATCACGTACGACATCGTATCGTGCTATTACGACACCACGGATATCATTAAGTGGCGATGCAAATGGAATTCTTTTACAGCGAAACATTGCTGAAGCAGCACGTGAAAATGAATGCATCAGAAACGGACAGGAAATAGGAAAATTTTGTACGATGAATCGAGACGAAGGACTCTTTTGATGGACACTCGGATGATTATCACTATAGATTGCTGGTGTCATAGTGGTCTTGCTTGGAGTGAAATGAAGGCGGTCGCTGTTAATCAGTCGGGTAACTTCCAATTATTTGAACGCTCAGGAAACACGCACAACAGGATGCTGTGAAGAACAAACGCGGCCGCGAAAGAATCCGTTTCCGCGTGGAGGCGAAGGTCCACTCACTGATTCAATTCCGTTTCAATTCCACGCCGGTTAACGGCTAGGTAGGAGCTGATCTTGCGAGATTACGGGAAGAACGACGTTTACGACGCACTCGAGGGCTCCCGCGACTACTTCCTCGACGTGAAATTACGAGGGAGCCGCGGAATCTCGAACGTAAATGAACCCCGCTTCAGGAAACGGTGAATCATCGATCGGTTTCTGTGTCAGGCATAGTTTGATCAAACAGACGATTTCTCGCGTGCCTCGATAAAGCTGAATAATTATCGTTCTTGCGTGCACGTCGACTTCACGCGTACCGTTTGGTAACGTTAATGAGAGAATTGCCTATCGTTCGAGCGTGTAATAGTACGTAGTACCTTCTAATTTGCTTCTCCCTCCCCCGTTAACGTGTAACTTTGACCGTAATTCACTATTTTATTGCTATTTAGGAGCTCCCGTTTTTACCTTGTCTCGAAGATGGAAAAGTCTGGCTGCAAATTGAATAGCGGCCAACACGTATTAACCACGTGTCATAATCACAAATTTATGATCCCGAAAGGCATCGTTAAGTATTTCATTTACTTTCGTAATGTTACGTGCCTTGCAGTTTTCCACTGGACACACGTTTTCAGACCATTCCGACTTCGCAATTGACGCGTTCGATGTATACACATCTGAAAATCGACGTTTCCACATGAAACTTTTGAGGCCATCGTATACGGCTGATAACGCTTGCGTTCGAGACCGCGAGAGTTGCAACGTGCACCTGACGTGAAAAAAATCTCCTCCGGAGCCCCACACTCGGCAGATTCGGCGTTCGAAAAAGCAAATGCGCCGTCGTGCGTGAAGGTGAGCGCATCGTGCCGACGCGCATTCCCGTGCACGCATAAATCCGACGTGCGCCACACACCATGGATTTCGGTGAATCAACGGGGCCCCACGGGGTGGCGGAGGGGAAGGGAAGGGGGAGGATTTCGTGCCAATTAAATCGCTCGCCTTTTTTTCATAAGCGGTACCGCTCGAAAGGGCTCGCCAAGAGTAACACATTTCGAGGCGCTCTCCTCCCCCCCTCTTTCACTTAATTACGGCGGACAATTAAAAGGCCGAAAAAAACGAGCGGTGGCCGGGCAGCGATGCGCGGACACGCCGGCGCACCTGTGCGCAGAAGCGTTTCGATGAATCAGCGAGTCGGCCGATTATTTCGCGCCCGTCGCGGCTTAAATCTGGGGTGACTCTCTTTCATAAATTTCGCGGCGAGAGAGAAGTAACGGCGCCGGCCCTCCCTCTCGCGGGGCCGTTATTTATCGAGATTGGAAAATGCTTAAGCCACTCGCTGGCGCGGGTATAATCCATCAGGCGCTTTCGTGAATTACCGTTTATTGTCGGACTATCTCGCCGGAATAATGATTCGGAACGGAGCTGCACCCTTGATCGGGTCGATGTAATTTCGCTTTGAACGGCTCCCGGGAGCTGAGCACGTTTCGGCACGGCCGCACTTTAATCTAACGCCAATCGAGAGCGCGGGGCCACACGTGTTTTAGGTAAATGAGAGCCGCGCGGCCGGAAATGTACGAAGTAGCGTGGCTGCGATCTATGGAGGCGCTCGTCGATAATGATAGGCAGGCAGATATAAAGCCCGTTACGAGAACCAGATCGCGATTATTAAGTATCGTGATCGGCTCAATCTAGCAAATTTCCACTTTCCGCGATGCGATCTTTGTACGTGACTTATCTGCGCAATACTTGTCATACGACTGAATAAATGATTTGGATCAACTAAAGTATCCCCCGATCGTGATATTTTGTCACCGGTGCGCAACCTGCTACCGTTTCCAGTTCCCACGTAGAAACTGTCAGAGCCCGCCGTGGCAGACAGGTCTCGGCAAATAGACAAAGTCCGCGAAAATGCTAATGTCAATCCGTCGCGATGTTACGGGGGCAAACGGATGCAAAGTTATGTCGGGCGTGATCCGACAACGACTGCTCGAAAACCACGACACCGAACGAAGCGAGCTCGCCGAGGTTGAATGCCCGGACGAAAGACGACGCACGGATTAGTGCGCGACCGTACTAACGTAATCGTATGCCTGGTGAATATTTCATGAAGCGCGGAAAAAAGAGATGACACCTGTTCAAAAACCGTTAGCGTACTCCTTTTGCCCGCCAACGACGCCGGCACCGAGTCAACTCGCTCGCTCACATGTGCGCGCGCGCGCGCGCGCCAGCGAGCGGACGTTCGGCGCTTATTTCGATGCAAATTTTTTGCCGAAAGAATGTCCTGGCCTCTGCACCGTCTCTCGCGGCCCCCCTTCGATGGGAAGGCGTCTCCCGGCTAACAAGGAATTCGCGATTCGTCGGGCTAACTTCCACACGTGCGCGCGTGGCAAACCCGAGGCGTCCGGAGTACAAGACTTCGCGCCCGCAGTCGTCGCTCGCTCCTTGATTTCTCTTTTCCCGTTAATTCGCGCGGCCCGCGCACACGCGCGCGCGCGCGCCTTAACCCAATGTTTGCGACCGCCATTACTAAGCTCATGCCGACCGAACAGTCAGTCGAGGGGTTATAATTAACGGGTGAGACTTAGTTCGATGCGCAGGTTAACCTATTTCACCTGGACGGCGTTCGAGACTCCGCCGGCTCCGTAAAGATGCTTTTACGTGAGAAGCTGATAACAATCGAATTTACGTGCAATTGTCTTTCTATACTCCCGTAAAATGAGTGCAGAACCGCAGATGCATCAGTGCACTATGTTATTCGGTTACGGTACCTCACGAAGACAAGGGTAACTCTAATGCGGCGAATAAAGTGGTCTGCAGCCGTAATTACCTCGCTACTCAATCTATGAAATAAAATTTTAAACAGAACCATCCGACTCGCTTTTCGCGACTCAATTATATTACGCACGCTCGCCTAACCTAGCGCAAAAGCACTCTGATGAAATATCCGACCGCACCTTTTGCCCGAAATCGTATCTTGTCGCCGACGCATCAAACATGAAGCGCGGGACATGATTCTGGCCCAAAATGCAGCGCTAGGCATCAGTATCGTGATTACCCGCGCGCATTCGCTCGTGCACGGTGCACGTAGGACGGAATCCGAAGTGGTCAAGTGGCCGGGGTAGAATGACAGGGTGGGGTGAAAGGGGGAAACATGGAAATAGAGGGAAAGGGCTGGGTCTGGCCATAGGGTTAGCGAACCTGCCTATTTACGACGTATACCTCCCGATTCCGCTTCCGGATGTTTGCGCAGACGTTCGCACCGCAGCTCGTGGGCGGTATCGATCATCGGTCGGCCGGTTTCCGCTCCGCGGTCGGCATACATTGGTAACGTTATCGCATTCTGGTCCGCAGGCGGCGGGGTGTAATACTTTACGCATCGAGCGCCCGCAAATTTTCGGTCGTCCGCGCACGCTAATGCGATCGGATTCTTCTTTCGATCGCGAAATGTCATGCAACGCCAACGCGTTTCAGTCATTTTGTTGTATACCGTGACACATTGATAAAGTAATGATTCTGTTAAAACGTATTTAACAGAGAACATTACTCGATTCAACATTCAGTGTACAGCACCTCGACCTCCTTTTATACTGCAACACTTTTTCGTCGCTAGTTAATCGTTAGTTAATGAACACCTAAATTTCGTCAAATTTGCACGGCGACATGGCGTATAGGAAAATTGTCTAGTATACAATATCGGGTATCGGGAATACAAGTCAGAGTGTTCTCGCATTCTCGTCGAGCGCAGACAGTACAGCCGACGACAGGCCGTAATACTTTCCGCATGAAGCCTCGCAAATACGGGGAAGACCGTAATCGGAGCGGGGTTAAGCTCGCCAGCCACTCGTCTATACGCGAGAGCACGCTGGCGCGCGACGAAGAGTGGTCCGACAGTGCGCTAGAGGGGAGGATATCGTTTACCGCGAACAATTCGAGAGCACGCGCGCGCGCGCCGATGAAAACCGGTATCGTCATAGATCCGTGCCCCATTATCCATTATCCGGCGCTGGTATTACGTTCATTTGACACGCTATCCGCACGCACAAACGGCCAGTGGGTAACGCAATTACGCGGCCGTCGCGATCCGAGAGTGGAGACAGTGTCTCTGTGTGCGGAGTTGCAATAATAACGCGATAACGCATAGCAGCGCTAATGGCAATAATAACGATAACGCATGCCGCACTCGTACGCTCGCACGCCATTTCCAACGAATGCCGGTAATAAGGAATCGTAAAAAAGTAATCACGCACCGACTCCCACCCCGTCGTCCGCGTTACTATTCTCTATTCGTCTTGCCAGATCTCGGCGAGGCACGGCAGCGTTAAGCGTTAATTCCTCAACCCAGTTTTTGTTCCTTCTCCTTCTACCGCAAGACGTTCGCGCTCGTTTCCGCGCTTTAACGGGGAGTTCGTTAATGAAAGTTCAGCAGCCGCGACACTAGAGCGCACTTCTACTCCAACTATGCGCACCGTATGATTCCCCATCCCGATCGGGGAACGCGACACGGTCGGCTGATCGTGACTTCCGCGGACCGTGCCGTCCAGACGATTTCGTTTAACGCGTGTGCACATGAGTGCTGAGAGACGATTTAGCGCTGCAACGCAAGGCCTGCGCACACGCACGATCCACGGGCTCACTCCGTACGCACCGAATCGGGCCCTGGGAAAATGTAAATCGCGGCCGGCGAACACCTCCGTGCAGAATTATCCTCGCGTTATGGGAAAACGCATATTTTTTCCCCCCGGCAAATTTCTGTTTTGCGCCCGTTCGGGAGTGAGCTCTGTAATTGGTAACGTAACGGGACATTCTGCCGGTATTCCATTTGCGTGCATATTTTGTAATGAGCTCCGTAAAAGCGAATTTTAATTCAGCCGCATTTGTGTGCTACGAGTTTAATTTGTTTCATTATTCGCGAGAGGGATGTGAGGGGAGGGAGGAGGCTTTATGGTCATTATTACGTCGTGCGTCTCGTTAGGCGAATAAAGCGAAATAATGACAAACATGGTTTCCTTGAAAATCGGCGAGATTTTCGCGCTGACCGCTTTCAATTTAGTTTGGAGTAATTGATACGGCCCAGACTCGCGCCCGTCTTCCGACTGCCTAACGAACTTTCTCCCACATTGTCTCTGCGCAATGAGACGCTAATCAGTAAGTACCATCCGGACACGGCAACGGCCGGATTAAGTAACAATAATGAGGCTGCGAGGGTCTAGACTTTGTAATGGGGTGTCCATGCGTTAATTATGCTGGTCATTCGTAGAGCGTGACTCGTTAGCAGCCCGTTGCACCGGCGAAACTTCCATTCACGAAGTGCGGTTACGTGTGAGCACAAATACACGCACATGGGTATACGTGCACATTGACGAGAGGCAATAATGCACTCTCACGCACGAGGTAACCGGCCGCGTTCACGTACGCGTAAGTATCTTGTCCGTAACTATCCGCCGTCGACCCACCGTGGAGGAGATATACTTACGAACGTATATGTGCTCGCGCTAACAGTAATATAATTATCGGTGCCAATAAATCCATAGCGTTTGGAATATTTTATTCCGTACATATGGTACTGTGAAATATGTCATATGGGCCGGGCTTCCAGAGAGTACCTATAACAGTGATCAGTAAAGATACTTTTGATTCGTGATAACAATTGTATTAGTCATAATTGAATTAATAGGATTTGTATTGCATCTATCGTATTGTAAAACATGTTATGGATGAATTAATGAAAATAGCTGAATTAATGGGGTTTGTATTGCATATATTGTATTGTAAAATATGTTATGGATGAATTAATGGAAATAGCAACTGTTGATACACGATAGCGGTTATGATATTGCAGTTAATGATGCATTCGTAAGTGTATCTCTGCCACTGTACGTCGCAACGATCAGCATGCGATAATAATAATTGTTCATTGGTTGTCCCAATGACGGTCACGCTGATCGCATTAACCCGTAACGTTAATGCGACCGATCCTGATCAGGCCGAATCGATCGTATAGTCAATTACCGTGCACGCTTATGGATCTTCTGCGACTTCGCGTGGCCGACAGAGCTTGCTGATTCTTATAATTAGAGGTTAGTTGCATGGAAAGAGAGGTTTTACCCTTTGACCGTGACATACCATACGCTTGAGACGTATACGTTATGACTATGGTAGATACAATGTCCCGTAACTCGTGGTTAACCGCAATCTAAGTCGAAGAATAGATCGAATATGTAGAATACATTTCTTTTGCACGTAATGTATAAAGATCCTGTAACGTTCATGTAATTTCTTTCCGAGGAATGAAATCTCGTATGAAAAGTGAATCGCTACACATTTTTGTACCGAAGAATGGATCAACTTTTTGTGCCACTTTGTCCAGTTTCGTGTACTTACTTATGTGCTCTTCGTCTACTTAACGCAAGAATCTCAACCGCGAGAATTGCCCCTGATACGTCATGAGTCAGAGAACGAAATGAGCGTGCATGTAAGTGATACGGTTCACTGCTACACATTGCTTCACGATACACAAGTGATACAGTGCTCTCCGTTACGGTACATCGGTAGCAGCGTAGCCTGTGCCACGGCGCATTAATGCCACGGCAGTACTGCATACCATAATTTGCTAAACTATAATAAGCCGACCGTACATTAGCGTTACAATGCGGAGTAATTTTGTTACGGTTGTATTCTACATTGTATCATAATACATTGCTCATATAACATACCGTACAGTATGTAGACCATATATTAGATCGCACTGGACTGCAGCATTAAGAAGAGCATATTATAGCAGATAATTGGCAGAGTTCACACATGCTAAAGGAACATCGATTGCAACAATCAATGTAATAATATTAGCCACTTACTTCGGGAGTCAATAAGTGGTTTCAATTTCAATATACCGTATAATGATACTATTAGTCGTATATTCATACGAAGACAGCAGTTTATATCATAGATTACGATCGACATTTTTTGTAGTTATAATCAGTGCAATTTTCGTTGAGGTATTTGATCTTTTGCCATGATTCCTTGACATTACTACGCTGGGTACCGTTGGGAACGATGACATACAATAATATTCTTTACAATATGACACGTGCGATACATACATGCCCGAAATTCTATGAATTCATTCATGATCAGTGTAATAACTGTCACGAATCAACAGTATCCGCACTAATTCTCACTGACCACACTGTCGGACCGCAACGCGGCTGACTACAAGTGCCCTGACCACTGGTGTGGCGTGAGCCAAAGCCGTATGAGATTATTTAGTATGACGGATGGCGAGGGAAGATGTAAAAAGGAGCACGTCGCGGATAATTGCGTTATCGCGCTATGTATCCGGCTTTTCACACTCGTCGCGCGGGATCGTTACCCGCTCGTCGGGTGCTCTAATGATTTTAGAAAATTAGACAAATGGCTGCGTGACGCTCGCTGTCACTGAACCCGTCGCATTTATCACCGTGAAACCTAGTTTTTGTAATTCACTCGCGCTTCTCAAGCGGTTTCCACTCGTCTAGATGCAGCATGAACGTTCGATTCGATTCTCCCCTTCAAAATTAATAATCAACCGTGCCCGTGCATTCACTGAATCCGTTGCTACAATCTTATAATTATTACCACGTTTGAAAATTGAAATTGAATTACAACGGCGTCCTTTTACGACTTTTCGCTTCTATTGTGACGCTGCACAGTCATTGGTCAATCCGAAATTCGTTCCCTAAGTCCCGAAGGTCCTTCCACTCGGGTCGTCTTTCCCAGGTGACACGCGGCTCATCTCGTTTTTACGACGTCGTATGCCGCTTCCGTATAAATTATCGTCGAGTCCGGGGACACTTACAAATTACGAACGGTCGTACGAATTAAGGATTTATGCCCGAAGCGGGACGGCGAATCGGCGGGAGCCGCGAGAGGTCTACGAACGGGACGGGACGCCACTGCGCGTTCGATTACATTCCTCGAATTATTCGCGTGCCCCGATGTCTCAGGGATAATATTATTCGTACCTATAAATTGCACTAATGGCGTCTGCAAACGGGGCCGCGGACCGAGGTCTGAATCGGGAAATTTTGCGGTGTTTAGACGACATGCTAAAGGAATGCATGAGACGCGGAGTGTAGGATGGGACGAGAATTAAGGTACACTCATAGAAACGCTGATCTGAAACGGAAAATGTCCGGGTCATTAGCGGTATACGAAAGTACAGAACCCGAAGAGCAAAGTACCTATGTATATAAAATTCAGGTATTTATAGTGCGGCGAAAATGACGTTACAGACAGGAACAAAATGTTCTCGCCTGAAGAACTAAATCGACAGCCTGAAACAACTCTTTCTCATCTACCGGCTCATCTGCACTTCACAAATAACTGTCCGAGATACATCAAATTGCCGCGCACATTCGGAATCGCGCTCATTACTCTGAAAAGCGCACTTATCACCCATCGAACATCTGACCATGATGAATCGTCCGCACGCACAGTAATACGAACATTATCGCTCTTAACCAGCGCGAGAGTACGGCGCGCAAAAAAGGAGTACCTACAGACAAAACGCAGCGAGCGTTCTTTGGGATCGTAAAAGTTCCCGCCTACGGGACGAAACTTTCGCCCGTCGACTTTTCCACAATATTATCGCAAATTCGCGCCGCAGACGATAGGCACGTCGGAATCGTAAAGGTCCTTTAACCGGACGGCTCTTTAACGATCTCCCACTCAGATAACACGCTCCGTTCGTCGTTCTTCCTCTTTGACGCATTCTTCAAGGTTCTCCGAAGTACATACTTCGACACGTCAAGTCGCCTCGACGTGACCTGTTAACGCTTTAAAGGTTCAATTCATTCTACTGTTCCCCTCCAGTCGGTTCGCACTTATTCGGTCTCTTTTCTTATTATTATATAATCCTTCGTAACAGTGGAAAGGGTTAACTCGGCACGATTTATATGAAAAACGGCGTGAAGCTTAAAACAGGCGGGCACCAACGTGTTAAGCGTCCGCCTGCGCGGCATGATCGCGTTCCGAGAAATCTATAAAGCTTATCTCGCCGGTCGCCGCGCATTAAGCGACAGGAAGAAGCTGGACCTGGTGCACTGTAACGTTAAGCCGCGTGTAACGCTATCTTGACCCGGTTCCGAGCCCCCAGAGGCGGGCTCTCGACGGTTACTCGCAATATTTTGAACACGAGTCTGCAATTAACCCTTTAATGCTATGAGCCCATATATGCGACCGGTCGGTGTCGTGGGTACGAGACTATCGATGCAGAAACGCGTTCAATGCGCACGATGCAAATTTATGTTAGGTGCCCCCTACGTCGTGAGATATTGTTCCAGATAACTGACCGGTGGTTTTTTTTACATTGCGTCAATGAATTTATTGTGTGGTCTTGTAACGAATGTATTATAAATAATTGTACGGTATATTATCTCTGTCTAAGATATTCGCGAATAACTTCGATCCTTCATAAAACGAAACAGGACAGTGTCCGCGATCGTAAACCGAAACGTCTTTATATCGCGACCATCGTGTGCTTCGAGCGTCAATGAGTCAAGATTACACGATTTTACGCGCTTTTACGCGCGGGATTCCTGCCAGTAACGGAAGTTTGTTTTAGGAGTGCAACACTGACAGCCTCATGCAAATTCCCGACATACTGACCAGTATGATATCCTCGTTGTTTTAAAGAGCAAACTCAATCCGATTGGCGTGACTTTTACGATTCGGAGGTTGATTCGGAAGGCACATCGTAATCATTTCAAACAGACCCATCATTTTTAAAATTGCCGAGCTTGGCAAACCCGAAGACTGGGAATACGGGATTAGCGAAGGATTTTCTTAATGGTTTCGGTGCGACTCCCAGGAAATCAATTCCAGATTGATAAAAAATTCCGTGATGACCTTACCTTTTTTAAATGCCTTCGAGTTTAGATGGACGGGCTGGAGGTACAAAGAGTACATGCAATTTGTTTCGTTGCACGACTTGACGAGTATAGGTAATAGAAAACGTTAACTGACAAACGTTTTACCCGACTCGTACATCAGCGAAAATGTTCAACAATCCCGCGCACGTCGTGAAATTTCGAATGGCAGAGAAGCGCACGATTTGTAATCCTTTTAAACGATCGACGTCGCGGCGTAAATTCGCCGGGGATACGACTTTACGATGTGACTATCGGTTCAAGTGGCACGTCGCAATTATCGTAAAGACTTCAAACAAGCCGATCGCCTGTACGCTTTTACCCGCTGAGCGCCGACGTGGTTACTGTAAAAATGACGGAATATCGACGCTGAGGTGAAATTCTCTTAATAGGTGCTGATAAATCGGCGTACTTTGTAAGGTCAGCAGATGGAAGATTCAACATCTGCCGGCCGATCGAAGCGAAGTTGTGGAACGTTCGGGCGAAAGAGCGTATACTATAAATGATGCGGACGTTGATTTGATACTGCGACGCACGTACGAGCTAAGACAAATCGCCGCGTGCGCGTGAGCGCCCGAGTACGTGAGGGAAGATGGAAAGAGGAGGGTAGAAGTCGAAAACAGTATGTGGGTACAATATCCGGATTGAATGCGGTAATTCTAGGTTCACAATCTTTTCCCCGAATTCAAAACACTATTCCTGAATACGTTCCATGCACGATAAACACGCGAAAAAGTTCAACATTGTCTTTGGTCCCGGACCTGTACCTCAGCACGGTGTACTAGAAATCGACGATAATGAAGAAACAGAGAATGAGGCAGGTAGAATCAGGGGGAAGGGAGGCGAGCGAGCGGCGTCAAGTTAAGACGCCCCGGAACGACGCTGAGGGGCCCCCTAATGACCGGAATATAATAATGATAGCAATTTAAATTCCAATCCGCATCCCGGTATGCGCCGCGCACGCCCACGGACGAGAATCGTCGTCCCCCTCGCCGAATTTCGCCGATAATCGTCGAGCGCATCTTTAACTTCGCCGAATGGTCGCGCGAACGATACAAGAAAGGCCCGATCTCGATGGTAATAGGTCGTAAGATATCGGAGTCCAATTTACTTCATCGTACGGAACGAGAGTCGTGATGTTAAATCGATTACTTAACCCGTTCGTATTCGAGGTCTTATTATAATACGATCCGCAGGAATCGGCAGCGATAACATCAATTTCTTTATATCACGTCAAATTCGAATGGGTTAATACTGTAGTGTCATCACGTACGTATCGTTTACGAGACGTTCCGGCAAAGAATCTCGATACGCATCTGAGCTCAAAGTGAGAAATGTTGAATGGGACGGGGCAGACAGTTAGGAAGGTGGTATTAAGAAATATGAAATGCGTGTGCGCTCGTATAGTTTCGGCAGCGAGAAAACAGATTTACGTACAATGTTCAGCGTGGTACCTGCACGATGTCAGTAATTCTACTTACAATACAAGTGCACGGCCTCTCTCTCTCCCTCTCTCATTTCAACTTGATTTATAATCCATACGACGCGTGAAACAAGCATTCTAAATGACTCTCGACAGAATTAAAAAATGCTACACCTCCAAAATATAAATGATCTAATTATTAGTGTAAAATCTAAAGTCCACCTTACACGCATAGAGTTCCCCGAATCAATCGAATATTCCGACAACTCACTAAATGACTCTCGACAGAATTAAAAAATGCTACACCTCCAAAATATAAATGATCTAATTATTAGAGTAAAATCTAAAGTCCACCTTACACGCATAGAGTTCCCCGAATCAATCGAATATTCCGACAACTCACGGCGCTCAACGCAACACATCGTACCGCGTACGCGGACGGTAGACGAGCGTTGTCACATTAGAAGCCGTCAGAACGCCGCCGCTGACGGGGAATTATTAGCGTGGGATCTATCGCACACAGCTGAGCACGGACAAGTGGGAAACACCGTTACGAAGACGCGTGTAATCCGGCCGGCCCGGTCGAAACATTCCAGGAATGTATTGTGTATGTTCGCCTCTCGCGCGTACGTGTGCACCGCGCGCCTTATGCTCGCACGTGCGTGTATGAGAACGTGAGGGAGCCGGCTGCCACCGATATTCCGCGATCGCGCGATTCCACGTTCTCTGACTCCTTCCAGGAGATCCTCCGCCCCCCGAGGCCCAGATCTCGATCGTATCGAGATACTCGTACACGCCGCGCCGATTCTCAACCTTAACACGGCCCCGGCCGATGTTCCCGTCATTTGCGCTTCTGCAACGGATAATTTTCGACGAAATATCGTTCGCCCAGTACTCCATGTTAAGCGAAATGCTCCGCTTCGACAATGTTAATGATCGTATCTTCATTGAAATTATTTCGTCGCTTGTGCGTTACGTGTACAGACGCGAGACTTTTGCAAAAGTGTGGTGTAGAGCTATTAGCACTTAATGACACTGCGACAAAAGTTAGGTGGTCGAATCATAGCAAGCTTATCCTACAGTGAACGATTCTGGATAATGTTCTTCACCGTCGGGTACAATAAAATGGTACAAGAAACGTTGATGTTACATAAAACAGTGGAAACGGCCTGTCGACGGTCAGACAGAAAAATTGAATACTCAAAGAGCCCTGTTAGAAAGCGGCGAATGTTCACAAAAAGTGTGCACCGTGTGTGGCGCGTGCGCACTATCGTGACGAGTGCATATTACGAACGTGCCATTCTGGGGCATTACTAATTAATGCAGTTAACCGACACCGAGAAACAGTGGTGGGGTGGGAACGGTTGGCTTCGATCTGGATTTACATTAGCGAATGGCAAACAATTATCGCTGATTCGTTAATGGCTCGTAGCCACCGCTAGAGAGAAGCATGGCTCCATGCTTTCTGTACCGTAACGATTGTCCGAACAGAACTGTCCGTTCAAATGGGGAGAGTCAGTAGTAATTCGAGATATGGCGAAAATCTGTCTTCGGATATTACGGAACATTGTTGCGCTCCGATAATCGCAACGTTCCGGGTCCTCAAAAACGAGAAAAGGAAAAATGTAGAAGAGGTGGTCAGGCGTCGAGCGTGAAAACAAACAGAGGCAATCGGTGTAATACTATGATTATTCTTCCGTTACTTCCTTTTACAGGAAATAAAAAAACTCTTTCGGCTCGATAAGAATTTTTGAAGGATACACCAGAGTCTGCGTGGCAAACCATGAAACACACCCAGATGTTTATCAAAATTATTTGATCGCTTAAACGCCACGATTACGTGTAGCCGTACTGAGAATACTTTAAGCTTACAAGAAACTTTGAATGTTGCTTCTACTAATTTAATACACCCTCACCCGTATTTTATTAATACAAGTATGTCCGACCAGCGATATTAAACCGTTTACTAATAATCACTTAATCAAGAATCGACCGGAATCCTCTAAAGCGTTTCCATTTCCACCCATCAATTCTAACACTTCATCCTCTCTTCATCTCCCCTTTCAAATAATAACTAGCAATCGTGCGCATTATCCACACTAAATAGCCTTACCGAATTTCTATACCTACCACCGTACGCGAATAACATTCCCAGTGACTGCGCGGCCGCGCGCTTTGATTAGGCTCGCGCAAATTATGGATCGATGAGTTGGAAGCGAATTGATATGGCTCGGAACGTACCGAATTTCATTCATCGATTCTGGCACACGATGCATGTTCTCTCCTCCTCTCGGGCGCGGAAAATAGCTGGCAGGCCTCGATAGCTCGCGAGCCCGATGAAGATGTAATTGAGATTCGAGCGCGGAACGAGCGATGCCGACGACAGGCAGGTTAATCGGGCCATAGAGCCGATTCGTGATACAGAGAGTGGCACCGCGCGGATGCTTTGCGTGTTTTCGACTTCTCCCGGCGAGCCGAGTACTAATTAACCGTGTAACCGCGTAGGAGGCAATACGTGACTTTATCGACTCTGGCATCGTTCGATCTGTTGCTCTGTTTCTATGTATCCGTGGATAGGATGCTGAAGAAGAGTAGCGCGGAAGGATTATGGTTCACGGTAATTATCATGCAGCAGTTGTGGCATAATGTGTGAAATTCATTAAACCGAGTGAGTTGAAAGATCTCTCTTGTGTATGGGTAGAAATGTTATGTGTTTAAGAGGTAGTAGACGTGTTTAGGACTTTAACGATTTTCACTATTTCCGCTTTTGATTGATTGCTCGTTTGAAGATCCTGAAGGGAATTCGATCCGGAACAGGGTGCAGAATTCGCGGCATGCTACGTGAACGTCGAATATCGCACTGATCCCATGGGCCGGTGCTAATGATGTAGCGACTGTAAGTGCTGGGATAACAATGCAAATCTATGCGTTCTACGGCATTATGTATTCTACGATTATAGGTAGGAGAGTGCACGGGGAGCGGGGAGTTTGCAAACTGCGAGCTTCAATATTGCAGGCTCTGTATGGTAGAGAATCTATTAATCATACAATACAATGTAGCGACCGACGAAATGCACCGTTGGTAATGAAACGTGAACAATAGAGTTCACTGTGACGCTTATGCACGTACATGGAACGTTCTATAATATTTATGCATATGTCCAATTGATCGACACTCTAGAAGCATAGTACACTGTTCCAAAAGGCAGATCATCAAACATTTTTATTGAACCACTCCGCCTCATTCACATGCACCAGGAATTACGGAACGGCTAATGTGACACAGTATCGAACTAATTCCCTGACAGTTTTACTATTATTATAATTGACCGACGCAGATTTAACAAAATTCACAATAAATCCCGAAAACTGCGGCGACGAAATTGATCGAGGAAGCCGCCAGCATCGGAATTCCCTGTTGTACAGAAAGTGCACGGGACACAGTACCAGCGTGACGTCCACTCGTAACACGTCACGAAACTGCTTTGGTGCGGACTCAATGCCGATTTCAAGCCTGTTCGCGGCTCGTTAGGTCCAGCGCGTTTTTGCCGGATTAAACGCATCGCTGCTCCACCGCTCCCATTGACAGCGATCGTCTTTCCAGCTCGTGATTATTGGATAGAGGACAACATAGTAGAGACGGGACGTCCGTCGTGGCGAGCTGTTTCGAACGATCGAGTCTGCGATCTCTCTTTCTCACTCCCCCTCACCTTCTCTAGCCCGATCTTTTTGTCCTGCTGGCTGGTCGATGCCATTCGGAGCTATTTCGACACATTGATGCTCTTCATAATACATCCTGCTTCCAATCGGAATATTTCGTGTTGGCCGGGTCACGTGAACCGAGAGTCCGAGATCGCATTCAGGCGGAGTTTCTGTTGGTTGGTTTATTAACGGACAGAGGATGCTTATGGTAGCATGATATATTTTTGGAAAGTTAATCACGCAGACACTGACAATTTAATCTATATCTATAAATTATGATAAAGAAGTAAATTTAAACAAACAAGCCGTCTAGTTAGTCGAGAAGGGCGCATCAGCCGACCACGTAAAATTCGGCGAAACACTGTAATACATCTTCCCCGGGTATTCCTCTCAGCAGAGCCAACGTTTCCGCGTTTACATTCGCAGACTGGCGGGAACTTTTAACGCAAATGAAATTTCATCCGTCTCCGACACTGCGAACGGTCGCACTCAGTTGCGTTAGGACAACTCGCGCGAGATTAAAAGTTCCTCGCCAGAATAAGGGTGGCGTAAGGACGAGTGAGGCTAACAACACGTGCAACGCGTGCGCGCGCGCACTGGTAAGTGGCGTTTTTTGCTGGCGGGTTGACAAACTGGCGGAAGGTGAGCCGAGAATTGCGGCGGCCTGCTCTCTTATTTTTGAATACACCTTTAATACGTTAAATAGGACGTCAGTGTTCTACCATTGAGAGAACTCGAGATACAATATTTTCGACTTATGTTCGATAGAACTAGATCTGTGCCGGAATGATTTTTGGGAATAAATAAATAGAGATTCTATGCGCGCATGATAAGAGAATATACGCTGTACGGGTGTGACGGAGTCAATAAGCTGACAGTGAGACGCCCGTAGTAATCTGCGAGAAAGTAAGTAGAAGGAGAACGTACCGGAGCAGTGGTAGTTCACAGTCAAGTGCCGCCGCAGCGGGAGAGAGAGAAGCAACGTAACGACGTTAATTAAAATCGAGCCAGCTGGCTACTACATTGCACGTAACGTTGTAACGACGCGTCGCAGATTACCACGGCGTGAAATATTATGTATACACAGTTTCTGTCCAGCGCACTTTTATCCCTCGCAGTGTAATGTCCAGGAAAATGTGTACATCGGGATAGTCATAATTCATGATTTTCCCGTAGTTAGGCTTGTCGGCCTAAGTAAGAAATGTAAGGAACGCTCAGAATTTCAGCGAACAAATATTTGACGAATATACCAGACTATTTCAACGTGCACATTTTGTATTTAGGCATTTTATTCGATTGTGTTTACATGACGTGAATAAAGTGACCATTTTACATGTATATGGACAGCGTCCGCGTACTGAGTATTATTCAACGACAATGTCGTCATATCCTCGCGCTGACAACGGCATTCTGAAATCGCCTCGGCGTCCTGTCGATATCCGTCCGCGCCCGTAATCTTCTCGATCGCCGGACCACCATTGACGACAATGCGAAACGCGCAACTCACGCTTCGACGGGATCTAAGATCGGATTGACGAATGTGTATATCGCAGAGAGTAGTCGACATTTTATTCCGCATTCGTCATTCCCTTTGATTAAATTCGACGTTAGCTGTCGTGTGTAGAACGTATTGGAGAAAGGAAATCATTTTTAAGTAAACGGAAAACAGATCAAAAATATTGATAAACATGTGCACAGATGTTTATATGTTACGTTATTGCCTTCGAATCAGCAACTTCAATCGTTACGGGACAATACATTAATTTGCCCAATTAATAACCTCCCCAAGGAATAACAGCCGTAATGCTGCAGGTACAAGAAATCCAGTTGGCGGCCAAGAACGATATCCGCGCGAGGAAGGTATACGGAGTATCGTAAGATATTTATTGGAGCAAGTTCATTTGTAAATGTTAGTCTTTCCAGGGCGCATTAGTCGTGGCGTTACGTTTGCTTGTCCCTTTGCACCGCAGTCGAAAATAATCGACCGGTCTTGGGCGTAGCACTAATTTCGTGCCGGTACAGCATCCTGCTTGGATGACGTCGACCTACAATACGTGCCGCAATACACATTGAATATGTAAATCTAGGGTCTCTCGACTAGAACTTGCAAATTATGAGTCTATATGACGCGTATAGAATGTATAATATTACTTGATCCAACGATGGCCGCATTGTTATTAAATACGAACCTGACGCCAGTCATTTTTATACACGTGATCAGTATTGTTAAACACAGATTTTATTACCATCGATAAAAAAGAAAGCGAACATTGAAATACCTACAAAATATAACGTACGACGAATATCTAATCACATCGCATAAATATAACAAAAAACAGTCCACCTTTATCTGCCTCAATACCTCCGACACAAAATTGAAATGCAGTGCGCGACTATCGGGTGTTCAGGAAATTAGAAGACTCGCCGTACGGCGTACCAGTAGAGAAAAACAGGGGCAAGGAATGCCTCCAGATAAGGGGATGTCTAAATCACGTCGTGACAACGGTCCGCGATAAAGGGGTTGTCGCCATCGAAGCCGGACGCTGTAACGTCAGTCCGACATCGTCCATTCCCTCGGTCAGCTTCTAGTGCTCGTTCCATTTCCTCGCAGCGATCGTTCCGGATCGTTTCGTGCGTCGTCATTGTTGTACACCGAAATACTGGTCGAACCGGTCGTCTCTTTGCGAGTTGCGCGAGTATCGTTAGAAGGTCACCTAGCAGAGTCGTGGAGAGAAATAAAAGGTCAGAGAAGGAAGTGGGAGAGGCGAGGAGGAACTGCTGCCGGTAATGTCCCGCTTATCGATTCATTAGCGGCTTAGTTTCCATTCCGTTCGAACGGACATGGCGTCATGGCGGGTAAGTGGCGCGAAAAACGGATGCAAGGCGAGACTCGCTGGCGCGGGGTCCATTGTACTGTCCTTAAGATGTGACTCTCTGTCGAGCGATGGCGTGGGAGTCATAATATCGAGCGTTTAACGAATAAGTGGTTCTAGTAAATGATCCGAGTTCACGGTATTTCGCGGCTGCAGTCGATGCTTGACTTTCGAATGCTGTACTGTGTGGATGGTGAGAAAAATGTCAGGGTAGTTAAAACAGAAATAGATGGCCTAAAAAATCTCCACACCATTCTCATCTATCTTACTTCAAGGCATCTCTGTTCTGCTGTTCGCTTCTCCCAGATCCGCATCGTGTGCAGAGTAACACATCAAATTAATTTTAATTATCTTAATCCAATGTTCTAATTCGGCCGCGTTTACGTGAGTATAATAATTAACCTAGCCCTCTCCCAGTATCGTGAACTACCGGCACTTGCTTTATGCATTCATCTCGCACGAACGAGATAAAAGTAGACAATTACAGACAAACGCTCACACAGGTAATGAAGCAAATGCATATAGAGAAAAACGAAGAAAGAGGTAGGTAAAAATGAAGAAAGAGAAGGAACGGACGCACACGGAGCAAAATGGGAGAATGAGAGAGAGGAAGAGAGAGAGAGAGTAAGAGTCACGTACCTGAATCCTTCGCAATAAAGCATCTCTCGGTACCCGGTGCCAGGTTAGATCCACGTCCGTGACGACGATTATTATTGCGGCCCGCTAGCTGGCGATTATCGTCGCTGAAAAAAATGCGCGTGCGATCCGCCAGACGACTGGCGGCGCTAAGCCAGCCATGCGCTTCGTACATTTTCCACGGACTTAAGCCCAACGCGCGTACACCGGCGGCGCGAGTACGGCATGCTCCAAGTGGACACATAACTCAGGATGCTGTTGTCAGATATCTTACATAAGGTGTGCAGATGCGGCCGTGGGAAAGATTGAAATCTAATGATCGGCCGCATATACCTGACTTCACGTCTGATTGAGGCTTCTTATACGGAATATATAGATATACAAAAAGATTTGCAGATTGTATTTATATTGCTGATACTTAAATTCACTTCTTATTTGTTAGAATCGTATAAGAGAGAAAATATAGGTTCAGATTCTACGCGTATGTTCAGGAAAACCATTTTTCCGCTGCGAACTTGGCAGAAGCGGAAATCTTGATTTTATCCCTTACATCTTATATGATACTTCTTAACATACGATCGGTATCACATATATTTTTCGCTACCACTACTTCTAGACACATCTCATAAAACGTCGACGATCTCAAATTCTTTCCTCCCATTCAGACATTCAACGCACAACTTGCCGCTTCTAGCGCAACGTATTTCCTGTGTCATCGTCCATTACAAAAAATCATTATTACCTATTCACGCTCGGCTTTACTCGTAAAATCCTCTTCTATTCCCATGCCGAGTCAGGGCAGCCTCGCGCAATTACGCAAAGTTATTAACACGTATTAAATACGAACGAAATATGCTTATTCGTCGTACACTTCAGTTAAACGGAAACTTTATCCGGTTTCCATGCTGAACTCAGTCACTTAAAGTTCCGTTGCCCTCGAGCGACCGACTGGAACTATGACTGCCTGACGCTAATTCCGTGTAAATCTTAGACAATGACTAGCCGGAGAGTAGATCCTCCGCGTCTTTCTTGAAATCCTTCTTGAATTGGCGCCGTGGGGACAACGCAAATATCCCGCGAACATTTTGTTACATTTCCTACCCCGCTCTCTTGTCTCGGCTAATTATCCGACGCATTCTCTTGCACTCGTCTTGATTACCGACTTCCTTACGAGACGAAGTAGTTGTAATTGACGATAATAAGTGAAATTTACGTTGGACCGCGGTAATTGTGATGGGAAGAAGAGGGGAAGTAATGGAATTCCTGGTAAGCGATGAGGGACGAAATTGAACGACACGTCGTGTGATATATCGTTGCGAGCCTTACAAGATATTCCGGAATTCGACGTCGTAACTCACACGGCAGATTTCGTGTTGCGGTGGAAGTGAGAATAATTGCATGCTATGTAGGGTTTAGTTTGAGGCAAGATGGAACTGCGCTGATATATGCAGTGTAATAATAGTAAAGAGCAGTAAACGTCGAATTGGCGTAGGACGTGACGAACGAAAATGTGGTAAATGCGCGTCATAAATACTCAAACAAATATACGTCCACTCACGCTGACACGTCAGAGCATTATCTGGCCGCGGTACGGTGAACTATTTGAACATGGATGGAAACAAATTCGTATTTAGCGTCACATAAAGAATGTTTGTTGCCTTTTTAACGCGGTACGCTATTTCCGCAAGTTACAGAGTCAGGCCTGAAGCGTTCGTAGATATTCCAATACATGAGAGACGTTTATCGGTGCAACAAAGTTTACGATCGGATCGTGCCGCCCAACGCGCAGACTTCGGTTTCAGTGCGATGCAGATATTGTAATAAATACAACGCCCACGCCTTACAACCTAAGAAACCGTACAAATCAATTCCCGATCTTTCGCGCGCATTATCGATCGCGCACCGTCCAATATCGACGAACCGTAAATAATATCCATTATCCGGTACGGAACTGTTGTACAGTAGGGCATAGCAGACGTCGCGTATCCTGATTCCGTGCGGAATTAGCGCGCCGACGCTGGCAGACTCGAAACCCCGTGACCATGATTTCTCTCGGCGAGTCAATTTTGCGCCGCGCGGGACCTCCTTGGGATTCGAACCGAGACCCTGGCCGTACGGCGTTCAGTTAATTTGCTCGCCAGACCATGCCGCTCGGATAAATTAAAATAGATCCGGCCCAGCTCGCGCGCGACTAGAGAAATTAAGACGGATTAACGTTGACCGTCCACCATTCTGTCTTTCTTTTCGCAGGGAAGCGTGTTTCACCGTGAGAGGCTGGGACCTCCAGGATGCCAGGGGTGTGGAAGTTGCTACGCATGCTGATCTATATGGTGAGTGAGACTGTGCTCTACGATTCGGAAACTTCGTCCAGGCGGACGGTATTTGGCTTTGGCACGACGTTTTCTGATTCGCGACTTCTGATCTACGGCTGCTAAGCGTAGTGAGTCTCCACGACAGAGAACGTTTTCAGCCGTCGCGTAGATCACGTCGCGTCTTCTTTGGCCGCGTACGCGGAGCCGCGCTTTTTGCCCTTGAACTCCACTCCCGAGTGGATCCTTTTGTCGGTCAATTAAGTCCGACGCACGTATACACAGCGCACACATCCCGCCACTTCTGCCCCGGTAATTCCGATAATGGATCCGTAATTTCGTGTATCTTGCCTAACACCCGCCATACAGCACGGATTCTCTTAATTAAGGAGTAACGGTTGGGACGGGCCAAACGTTTGACTGTCTCTAATGTGAGAAATACCGTTTCGAAAGACTGGCCGCGGGAAGCTTATTGATTGACCATTGGAGTGTATTCGTGCGGACGAGTGCGCGTCTTCTTTCCGCTGACGACAAGGAGGAATAAACGTCGGTCGAAAGTGTTTCGGGTGGACAACGGTGGCGGCTAGATCACATGACACAAAGATAATTAATGAAGCCGATGACTGTACCCGGCCTGGGAGTTCAGTAAAATACCTTCTTAAATGATAGCTTCCTCCGAAGGACCGGCGTTACGGGCTGACGTCAATTAAGCGAACAGATCGCGTTAATTGCTTACATTTCCCGTCGGCAATACCTGTGTAACGTTAGACACGATTTTATCTGACAAATGTCCGCGATATATCGACGCGACGGCGAATTAATCTTCCATACTTCCAAGCCGCGTACATTTATTTTTATACAACACACTGTTACCCGATTACGTACCTATATCGCGCGCACATGAAATAATTGAAAAAACGAACAATCGGTAGTCGAAGTCTTACGTGACTCATCCTGTACATCCATACTGAAGTTCGCTGCGAGCCGCGAGAGGAAGAAGTGAAGATATCAGAATCGCGTATGCTGAGGGCTTTCGGCGCGGGCCTAATGAGAAATTCGCAATACATACCTGCGATGACAATGCGATGACGCCGCGGGAGACGCGACAGCTTGCAAGCGGATATTCCGCGTCTACTATACGTACCGTTACGCGTGTCTTAAGAGGAGTCCTTACATTATTCAGGACCTCTGGCTCTGGCACAGAGCTATACCGAGCTCCGCGTCCCACCGACGACGACGGCCACGTGAGACCTCTTATTGCGGTTTCGCGCAGGAAATGCGTCTTCTCGCGCACGCATGCCCGACAAGGACTCGTTAGACCCCTTCCGTATCTGCGCGAAATAACTCGCACTCGAGACTGGCTGTCCAATCCAGCGCGCGTTAGATTTGCTGTCTCTGGGTGACCGTGAAATTAATCCGTCGTTTCGGTCAAGTCGCTGAGCCAGGGTCATTGTGAGAGGAAGCGCGTCGGTGTGAAATCAAGATTGCACTCGCATTCTTGATGGACGCGGCTTCGGTCCTATGTTCAGGAATTTTTCGAAGCGGGTTCCCTGGGTTCGTAGGTATTGCTTCGGTAGATAGTATCAATTTTGTCGGGAAACAGCTGAAGTGGACGGCAGTCGGCAAAGTTTAAAGCCAGATGGGGGAACAGTAGAGATTTATGTAGATTGATGCGTGCTGTATGACTCGATTGCGTGAGCAGAGATTTGTTGCGAGGTGAAGAAAACACCTGTGGACCTTCGATGAAATTTTCCCAGCAACCCGCGTTCCGGACTGCCCGAAGTTCCGGTAAGGAATGCGTTAAATCCTGCAATTTGCGGCATTCACGTGCCGTGAAGTTAATTTGTACGTCGAAAGAGAGTCATCTGCCGAGCGGCCGTACTACCGATTCGCCCTCCTCGCGCGCACTGATTCCCGGCCTCTTCCGTTTCCGCGAAACTTTCCTCCTAACTGAGACATTCCGCGAAAGGACAATCGCGCGCAATGACAGGCCTCGCTCGTAAAATTAACTCTCATCGGCCATCGCGCGACCGTACAGAAGCGCATAAACCGTTTGTCGTTCGCAGAATCTCGTCGGCGCGATTCCGCCAATTACGAGCGCGCGCCATATGGTCTCTATTCTCGAATCGTTTCGAGGCAACAGGACTTACGCGCATGTCCGACCGCGGGCTCACTTTCTTCCGTTCCCGAAGGCGGGCAAGTCGAGCGCGAATTAGCAATTATCGCGCCACATGGTAAATGACGCTCCGCTCCGTCGATCCTATTCGCCGGAATCGAAACTATTCACGGACCACTTCGTTCTCTGCGAAGATACGGATTGAGGAGTACGATGTGTGGAAGTGCGCCTGAATTATAATTTGTATAATGAGACGACGAAAAAAACTATAAACTAATGACTAGCTAATACGTAACTGATTTACAAATATGTTCCGATATCTCTCTTCTAATCCTATTTATGAACTTTGTGCATCGCTTTCATCATTATTTAGTTTGAAATATAATATACTTTAATTTTTGCATTAGAAAGGGTCAATGTTCTTCTAGGTCTCCACTTACGTTCACTTAGCCATGTGCTTATTATAGCCTTGTTCCCTCTATATCACGCACATTGTCGTATTAATCTTTCGCCAACGACGACTGTTGAGGCGTGTCTGACCCTGTCCGATAGTCTCTACTGTTGCATGAGCGTCAGATGCGCGGGACTAGATAGAAGCTGAATTTATTCGTGACGCTCTCAGTAGAGTCGCTCGGTGAACAGAGATACGTTTATTGGTTATAGCATAACGGGAATGGAATGAGAAACGTATTTGTCTCGACAGTAGCACGTGTGGCCTTTCGAAATCTTTGTCGGCTGGATCGAAACAGAAGTTCGATGGTTCTGAAAAAGACAGCATTAGACAACGGACATGTTTCCCAACGATGTGTAACTCGATCCGTCACTAACAGTAATGGTCAGTTACATGGCTTTTTAACGTTAATATTTTCTCAGAACCACTGACAAGTGTGAAGAAGAAAAGCCGATCAGTATAATTTCATTTAGGCGGCCACCTCACGTTCAAGTAATCCTGAACATTGATCCGCGAAACAATAAACCGTCCGCCCCCGACTGTCCTTCGTCACTTGGAGTCACGAATCTACTGCAAATCGCTTCCGTCTGGTAATATAAATATGATTTTCCCATTCGGAGCACGTTCCAAAGCTCGTATTCTGGACGATGACGCACGAATACGAGGAAGCAGCAAGGAACCGAGAGAAATAAAGAGAAACAGCGAAAAACTACCGGATTATACTTACCTGAATTACACAAGTCCAAGCTGTTCGGAGCTTCTCTTCCGCACTTTGAGGCACTTTATTCATGAACCGAAATGTTCACGCGGATCTACGCACTTCATTGCCCGCGGGTCATTGTACCGTATTTTGTCGCATTAACTTGATTTACCGAGACCCTACTAACTCGAGGCGCTCAATAATTACAATAAGAAATGGCGGAAGGGTAAAAAAATCGAGACGTTCAAAACGAAACGTGACGTGTCCGACGCACACTCAACGACGGAAGATTATTAATATCGCGTCATACTCCACGGAATTTAATTTCGCCATAAATTGACAGATCGTCGAAAAATTTGCCCGCACAAAAGAGCATCCTTTTTTTCCCCCCCGCAATCTGTCATCGCTCCAAATGATATTTGTCGAGGGCAAGAGAAAAAAAAGAAAGAGCGCGCGCTATCGTAATAACGCTCGTCGAACTTTTTTCCGCGATCGTCCGATCGCTTTTTTGCGCGACGTCGTCGATTCAATCGACCACTCACCCGCTCCCCCGTATCCTCTCGAACTCTCGCGAACGCTCCAAGGAGTCTCTCAACACCTAGTCGTCTTGCGCAATATCAGCCTCAGTCGATTAATCCATCGCCAATTAATTTCGAATTCACGACCTCCCTCGGCCGTCCTTGAAACGGATCCTCGACCCGAGTCGTTTCTTCCCGAACGAGAACGCCGTCGTGAGACAGGAAGAGAGAGACTGAAAAGGACTAAGGTAAACAGGGAGAGACAGGGAGACGAAACGAGTGCAAAAAAAGAGAACCTATCGATCCATTGTCTCTCGCGCCATTGTGCGATCCGAGAAATCGTGATCTTGCGTCGACCCTGAAACGATTCCGACGACCCTGGAGTCCCGCGGGAAGGGTGCGGATGAAAGAGGGACAGAAAGGTATCCGCGGGCACGGGGAAACGTTGCGTCGCGCGCCAGGTGCGTAATCATTTCTAATGAAACGTTGTCATTTAACAGTGCGATTGTGCCGGAGCGCAGAAACTTGTTTTCACTTGCGCGAAAAACGGCGACCGTTAATGCAGCGGTAAAGACGCCTCTCCCGTTACAGCATTGCACGAGCGCGGAATAACGCGTGGAACACCTTCCTCCCGTCGTCGTAGTCGGCGTCGTCGTCGGCGTCGTCGTCGGCACACGACTCCTCTTGCTCTCTCGCTCGCACCCGCCGACTCGCGCGATTCTCTTCTCAGAGACGCTTCCTTCTCTTTGCGGACGCCCGACCACGTCACGGGTCTCTTCATTGATGCTTTCAGCTTTTCAATGAGTTCCCTGCTTCGAGCAACGCCGACACGACTTTTTTGTAGGATTTACAGAACGTTTTCGATGCACCGTTCAATTCGACGCATGCGTGTTTACGTTTGAACGAGCTCGTCTTATTTGGCATTAAACTTTCTCATGACTCACTGTTACCTCTCTGATTAATTCCTTTTTAAGCAACTTCGAAATAGATGGAAGTTCTCTATTCGATGTGTATATGTTTTTATTCTGGTCTTTTTTTTTCTTCGATGTTCAACATTTTGTATTGCTCCGGACCTATGCGAAAAAAGAGCGTCGAAAAATCTTCAAACAAGTCTAATACAACGAGATGAGTAATCAATTCTTGCCTTCTTAGGTAACACCGAACTTAAGTAGCTTGTAAATTGGTTCGTTAAAATGATCTCGTCTCGGATCGGATTTGCGGTAATACGACAAGAATGAGCGAATGTGTGACACGCGTTGATTTCTAGAAACGAACGCTCCAGACACGCCTAATCTTCCACGGCTTACAGGCGTGCGGAGTTTGCGGCACTATTAGCTGGCCACTGCAGTCAACCTGCGGTTAGTGCATGTGCCATGCACCGGGGCTTCTTGATTGACCGCGGGAAGAGGCGCGACGTATGTGTAAGCGACGCATGACGTCGTTTAGGAATGCTAAGGCATTCTGGATTACAAGATACGGGTTCAGTTGCCATACATCAACGTACATTCCATTATATGCGATTAATTCATTCTTTTTTCGATTCAATAATTCAATATTTATTTATCGGAACTTTATTTATGGAACTTCCGGACTGTTGGCCCTGATTACCAGCTACCGCAATTTTCATTTTTCTTACCTTTTACTTACGCAACTCCATACGCCGGTGCAGTTGATTGTCAGCACGTTTGCAAATTCGACGGTCTGCTAATTACATAGATTAAGTCTATACAGTCTATCGACTCCGTGCGCCGTGTCGTGTATACTGTACACCCCGCGTACCTTGTTCAGGTATTCTGCTGTTCTATGTGGGTTACGTCAGTTCGAACATTGGGTTAAAGGACTCGTTATTTTAAACGAAGAGACAACGGTCCCACGTCGTCAAATCTCCCACGGGTTACTTCGATGTACAAAGTTCGCGTGATTGCCAGGGACGGTAGCGTCTCATGGGTTAGTACCACGTGCCCATGGGCGATTCTCGTCCGACCGTGACAGAGAATATGGTACGGTACGTTTCGAGCATAACGCCGCGCCGAATATACGCCTCAGTATGACGGTGTCTGTTGGTTCGAAGATCGATTGGACAATTCACGTGGGAAAGCTTGCCGACAAGTCATTCTATCGTCTAACCTGAATGATAGGTACAAAAATTTGTAATACAAAATAGTTTGATATTCGCCTCTACATTCGCTATTCTTCGAATTCGATCAGTCAAAGCAAATTCGTCATTTATTACGTACACTCGTCACGTTGCTTTCACAAGTATCCTCTCTAGAAACTAACGATTACGTATGAAAATTACGTTACGTTCGCGTGAAATCGATGATGTCGTTAAATGGATTACTAAGATTAGTTGAGTCTCTACTCAGCGCGAATAACAGCACCCTGCCGCTTCCTCATGCTCCAGCAACAAAGCGCACTCGCGCCGTTTCCCTGCGACTCAACAGCATACCAGATTCACATTCACACCCCTCATTACGTATTAGTAGAGCATCCGATATCGGCTCGCTCGATCTATAAACCCGTGACGCCCCTTTCTCATCGCAAGCGCGCGCGCTCCTGTGAGAAAGGGAAATTATGTCGCGATTAAAGTCGGCCGTGTAAACAAATTCTGGGATAATACCGGTTATCGACGGCCCACTCGCCGTGTAATCGAGATCCGCGTCATGGCGGATGCGTTATATCGTGCGGATTCCGTCGGTCCTTTTTACGATCCGCGAGCGAGTGCGACGACACGCCTAATCTCCCACGGGTTACTTCGCCGTGTCGGGTTTATACGCCGATTACAAGGTGTAATGGCGAGCGGCGTTGAGCGTGTACGCGCCATAGGCGATTCTTGATTGACCGTAAAGGAGTACGTACGGTACGTCTGAAACGTTGCCCGCACGGATTGGTCGAGGTTCGCGCGCACAAAACGCTGCCAACGTGTTCTATGACATCGGGACGAGAGAAGTATGTAATATGGGTGTTGACGGATAGTCCTTCGCTACGATATTGTGGGAGATGTTGATAACGAATTGACGATCTGCTCCTAAGTTTATGAGAAATGTGGTTTTTTATAGAAACGTGCGTTTGGGGCCGATAATACTCAGATTTTTCGTTCTCAGGTACATGGCTTTTTTTTGTGATTTAATTTAATGTGAACAACTATGCCTTCGTACTAGTGCTTTCTTACTTCTGCAGTGTGCAGTTTGTTTTAGTGTCCCACACGGTTCTAAATCTAGGGGTGTAAATGTGGCTGATATCCTGTGTACAGTTTGTTGCACGTGATTTTGTTGGCGTTCAGCGTTTGCAGTCTGAGAGAACGGATTGAACAATGCTGGAGACAAGCATAACGATGTTTAACATTGCGATGATGGTGTCGAAAGGTTGGCTAGCTGCGATCATCGGATTCGAAACGATCAACCCTCGTTATGGTAGGCAAATAGATGCATTATGAGACAATTTATGGGATTGAAAGAACAGTTCAGTGATGCCGGAGATGTTTACCTTGTCGATCGATTGATGATCGACTCGATGATAGGGTACCGCGTTTGATCGTAATAGGGAATGGCGGATCTTGATCGATCGATCGATCGGGCTCTTTAACGTAGGCAGACACGTTTATTAACGACCGTGAAAGAGGAGAGGTTAATGTTACGACAGCGATTCTTTGTGAAGGAAATTGAGAAGCGCAAAATACGATTAAGATAAAGTATAGAGGATAAAGGACGATTAGGAACTTATAATGACCATTACATTCTGTTGAAAACGTTATCGGCGCAATCGTATAGCAGTGAACGGTGTCTATAATTGCTGGACGGAAATGTTGATTTTTCTTCTTAAATATCTACATCCGATCGTAATCAATATCTCAGTCCGTTGAAAGAGGCTTCTCACAATTATGCATGCCACTTTCGTGTAAATTAACGCATTTTGATTCGAAAGGAATTCAAGTGGTTAGGAAAGAAGTTAAAGAAACAGATCTGCCACCAAGGTAAATGTACCAGTAAAATCAAGCAGAAATTTGCGATATTGCACAGTGAGCTCGATTATCTGCAACATAATACGCCATTGTGCAAGAAGTACACATAATTGTGGAAACACGAGCATTCATCGCGCATTGAAAATTTAAACGCGACCCCGTCCACTTTTATCTCTACAACAGTTCTAACGCGCACTATCTAGCGCCGCACATCTCGCCGTACCGTTATGAAACGACGGGTGATTATTGTTGGTACGTCGGTTTGAGATCGGCGCACTTTATATTGCATATTTCCCTTATTAGTTCGGCGCGCGCGCGCGCGCACGCTCGACCTAATATCCCACGGCCTATCTTGCGGAGCGCGTTTGCACGCCTATTACGCTGCGAATAGAAGCGGCAGACGTTGCACACGATCGTCACCTCTCGATTGACCGCGAAGGCAATCGTACGTACGAAATATAGGGTTGTTGGCATTCGAAATGGTCGAAGCGGAACAAATGCACGGCTTACTTAGTTTTTCGTGGAATCCACTGGCGCGGTCATGATTTCAGTAGGTGTGAGAGAGATAGTAAGTGTAATTTCTTTAAAAATATGATATTTATTGTCTTAAAAAGTGCCGTGGATCCTAAGAGAAAAATTGGTATAAAACAGAAACATATGGGACATCCAGGATGGTATGGGATAATACTTAATAGAGGATAATTACGTATTTGAGGAGGAAATTCATAGTGGTCGCCCGTGGCGATGAAACCGTGCCGCACGCGAAGGGTTAAGATCGGCCCATAAAGAGGAGGAACGAACGTGTCTCGCGAAAATGGCTTTACGCTCGCGCGCGCTATCGTAATAATGATTTCTGACGGGAGATCGCCAGAGTGCGGGTGTCTTTATTAACCCTCCATTATCGCGCTTCTTTCTTCCTCGCCAGTGGTTAGCTCACGGTAGGCACTTATTAGCGGTGGCGATGTATGTTCGGTTAGCTCCCGGCAGGATTTCTCTGCTCAAGAGAAGCATGGCAGCTTTTAATCGACATTTAAACGCCTGTCGTGTATCCTACACGTTTTCAATATATTCCATGTTGAGTCAATTGAAAAAATGAAATACGTCATCATTTCACAATATTCAACATCAATCATATTTTTCTAATTCAACTCCGAATCGTCTCATTTCTTATGCAAGACAACGCGTCGCCTGTGTAATACGATAGTTCGCACGTACGAGTACGCGTCTCCACTTTGTACCTGTGCGAGCTCGTCCTGAATCGTCTAACATTCATCCAGCCTTCATCCGACATTCACCCGGCAAAATGGTCGTGTCACTTTGCCTGGCGCTTAATAGCGTAGGATCCTCGATCCATTGTTCTCCGGACTGCCACGCTCTAACGTCGGGGTTCACGTTCGTGGTTCAGCGCAGGCTCTTCGTCGATGACCATAATCTCGCGTCGCCTTGGCCGAATGACCGTCATTAAGCTCACGCTGCGAGGAATTTTCTCAGCGACGCGGTAGTCCTCTCATTCTCGCTGACACACATTGTTTATGCGGGTCGTCGCACGTTTATGCCGTATGCAACATTAAAAGTCGCACGGGAGGCATATCGCGCGCTGCCTTTCGTCGCCGTGCATGTTAAACATGGGAGTGCTGAGTCATGAGAAAGGGTTTCTGACGGAAACAGCCGTGGCGTTGGCTTCAAAGCGCAGCTTGTGATATTGAAATGACTGTTGTGACAGAGGAGCTGAAGGAAGAATTGTTATGTCAGGTCCAGGTATCAGGCACAGAACCCGACATTCCGACGGCACACACACGCACACACGCATATCCTACATTACACTTCAACATTTTCACGATAATGATAAATAATTTAGTAAACCAAAACAACGTGGCAAGCGATCTTTCATTATCCGCACAGGCCCTCTTCTACAACATATACTTTCGCAACAATTCTCCGTTACCGCCTTAGCAAACATTGTCCAATGACCCTACATACACGTTCAACAAGCACAAACGACCGCTACAATGAGCCTCTCTCTACCTGCGACCGATTCTTCTACCCCCATAATTTAATATGCGACCATTAATTGCTCCAGGTGGTTGGCTTGAAGAACGTCAGTAGCAACAGCGACATCTGGCCGCTGGAAAGGCCAGAGGGCATGCCGGCCATACAGTCGCTCGAGGTGATGTGCGGGAAGGATCACATGGACGTTCATCTCTCGTTTTCGCAACCCTTCGAGGGAATCGTGTCGTCCAAGGGCCAGCACGCGGATCCGAGATGCGTCTATGTTCCACCGTCCACCGGACAGACCTTCTTCTCCTTTCGGATAGCGTACGCCAGGTGAGATAACTGCGATCGCCGTTCGCTCGCCCGACCGAGACTATCGACGAGAGAATCTGCGCGGCGAACTTTCCCGCGCCTCGAACCGCTGAGCTCGGATTAAATTAAAGGCATCGGCCGATAATTGGTGTGGAATTTATCGGCTGCGCTGGGGCAGTGCTTAAGAGGCACGCGATAGTGAACTTATGATCGCTTTGTATACTTCAGTCGCAACATGTATCTAAAGATAAGTCTCAGCTGGAAATGTCCCATTGAATTTTGCAAATTGAAATGTTAGCATTTCATTAATCTTCGTTAAGACAGTCGAACGCGGTTCAGAAAAATAAATTGGTATTTCTCAAAAAGGATTTTCAATTTGATAATCTAACGATTTTCACTGCATTCCAGATGCGGCACCAAGCCAGACATGCACGGGCAGTTCTACGAGAACACCGTTGTCGTTCAGTACGACAAGGATTTACTAGAGGTCTGGGACGAAGCTAAGCGATTACGATGCGAGTGGTTCAACGACTACGAGAAGACAGCTTCCAAGCCGCCGATGGTCATCGCGGACCTAGACGTAATACAATTAGATTTTAGAGGTGAGTCGTCACTGAGCTTGTTCGTATACTTAATACACATTTACGCATATCAAACACTCATCGGTTTCACATATTCGTATCCATGACGTCACGCAAACTTCCATCTATAAGTTATAACAAAAATGACTATGTATACACCCACGTTATCCTACATTTATGGAAACGGATTAGAACGTCGGTGTTGAAGATCCTGACGAAACAGTGTAACTCTTGCGAGACGACAGTGGTAACAGCGCGAGCAAATCGTGCACGCATTCGCGGTTGACCACAGGTGGGACCGCAGAGGAGGCGCGCCACTTAATTTCAGTTTGCTCAACGCATATAAATCGCACCTGGCTAAGCGACGCCTTTCACACGCTCACGCGACCGGTGATACGCACTTAACACCGACACTCCGGACGAACAATGGCCGGCGAACGCCTCGTTGCATCGGAAACGTTTGTTTCTAGATCGCTGCTGCGGTTTTGCGGCGAACGGGATGCGAAAAAAGCGACGCGGAAGTGACAGACGATATTATCCGGTAACTCGATACGTTCCGAGCAATCCCACGCGCGTGTCGTAAGAGAAATAGTCGAAGCAGTAGCACATACTTGGCGTGGCATGTAAATTCTGTGGCGGGAAATTGCGCGATGCAACTGGGATCTATGGAAATTATTCAACGTATGATAGGAATTTGCGTGTCGACAATGATTACGACTGTGTTCGGGCAAATTTGAAATTGAACAACAGATATTGGGATATTGTTGAAATTGAACGTGCTAGTATGGGCGAGTGTGGACCGCGTACCGGGTGTCGATTGATGGAAATTCGAATACTCGTCATGGCGAGAGGATACGGTGCAACGCCGTTCGATCGAGTTTCAATTATTCAGAGCTTTGGCAGCGGACGTCATTGAGCGTTTAAAATCGATTTCGCGCCAATCGAGCGGGCGCCTAACCGACTGTAACTGAGCAAATCGAGTAACCGAGCGATCGTGTCTAATTCGACAGGCGACAACGTGGACTGCTGGATGGAAATTCAGCATGGCAAGGGACCATGGGCGCCACCAGTTTCCGGCATCGTTCCGCTGGGCTCGACCTTGACCCTCGTCGTTGCGATTAACGACTACCGAGGTAACGACCGACCACACTTGTAAAGTACATCCTAAGGAGTCCGCATTATGCATTAAAATATTCTATATCATTGCGCCTATGGACAAATAGAGAAGAAAAGTTAAATGCGGGAATGGTTTGGCTTCAAAAAAAAGACCTTCACAACTAAAAGACATACATTTTTTTATAACGCCCCTCATCATACAGTTCTCTTAACGCGAAATAACAAAGAGGTCACTACCTAGACAAAGTACCCATGAAATAACGTTCCACCGAAACCGTCAATCTTCTTTTCGCCGCGCACACTTCGTCGAAATGGCACGTTCAGAGTGACGAGTCAGAAATTCTGCCTGAGCCCCGAATTATCCTCCGCTTACGTTTGAATCGACGCAGGTGAGTTCGACATGCGCGTGAAATCGTGCGTGGCCTCGGACGGCGGAGGACACACGATACAGCTGAGTGACGAGTTCGGATGCGTGCTGAGGCCAAAGATGATCAGCCGATTCTTGAAGGCGAGGGGCTCCGACGATCGAGCGACCGTCATCACCTATGCCTTCTTCCACGCATTCAAATTCCCCGACGCGCTCAGCGTGCACATCAAGTGCAAGGTGAGTAACACCAACAATCTTCCTCGTTTTCTATCGCACACCTGCGTCCATTGTACTTTGTTGCATTTCATTATTAATCGCGCGTTGCATTGTGCGCGGTTAAAAACGTCGAACATGTAATCTGATATTTGACGACGAACGATATACCGTTGATGTGGCGCGGTAAATTATATAGGCTGGCGCGCTTGCGCTCTATTATGCGAACGGTTTATCGGCTGGGAACGAGCGTAATCGAGTGCGCGCGGTGCCTGTGTTCGCAGGTCTGATAGAATTGAATTTTCAAGTGCTAGGATTTGTAGTGATTGCAATCTTGTTTTCGAGCAAACAAACTTGCTTTACAAGATATTACTAGCGACCCGTATAACACGATATTATACTACTACAATTTGAATTCGTCTGCATAAAACACGTTCCGTTCCACTGAACCGAAACCATCAAAGTTTCCTCGAAACCATCCAAAGATCCACCATCGAGACAGCTCTCCCGGAAAATCCCACCACTCCATTCGCCACTCTACGGAATCTCACACTTCCCACCACGGACTAGAATCAGCGACATGAAAAATCGTTGCTCCTCTCTCAAAGGTGGAGATCTGCCGGCACGGTTGTCTGGACCATTGTCAGCTGAGCGGTTCAGTGGGTCACTACATCCAAGAGCGCAAGGACCAGATCCGACCGCAATATCCGCAAGCCACCTCAACGTCGGCTGGTCAGCAAAACGACGAGGAAAATGGCGGTGACAAAGATGCCGACGGCGTAGGCAACGCCGAGCAGAACGACGGCTCTCTGTACGACGACATTATTCAGAATGGCGACGAGATGACATCGATAGGCGGCCAGTTCCTGGGAGTCGAGAAAACCGTGCCGAAAGCGCAGGCACAGACGAGCAACCGACTGCCGGCGCCGGTAGTCGAGCCACAAGACGACGAGGAAGTTCATCCTGACGACGCCGACCTTTCGCGACCCTTCATGGTAATTGCTATTCATTTTCCTACGGTAATAAGCTTTCTCATGACCCCTCTTAATTCGCCCATCGCTACCGTCGACGCTCCTTCATTCCGCCGCTTCGGCGTTCGTTAATGCGCTGTTATGAGTCTGTTCCTCGCGCATTCTTCGTTTTCGTCCGATGCTCTCGGACTTTCATTCGGAGCGTGTGGTTTTGGGATTCGTGGATTCAAGGATTCAGAGGTGATCCATATTATTGCTGCATAGTAACGATTCGATGATCATTTTATATTTCGATTCATGTTGCTCGTTACGTACTGGTCACTAATTGTCACAGACGAATATTTCAACTGACAATCCCATCTTGCCGTTCTATGCCCAAAAACTTTCGGCGCCGTGACTAAATCTTCCATCAATCTCGCCGATCATTGCTAACACCTCGAATTGACCTCGCCACTGGAAACGTTCGCCACTTGAATCGCGTGGGCTTCGTTAACAGGAGCCGCCGCGAGTGACGCGGTACGAGAGCGACCAGGAGCAATTCCCGCACGGTCCGCGTCACCTCGAAGAGGACAGCCATCCGCCCCCCGCGACGCCTCTGTCATCGGCGTCCAGTCGACGAAGGCGTTCCGTCGTCATCTCCGACCGGAAGGTCAGAAGTGCCGACGTGGGCGTCAGCGGAATCTACGAAGTAATCTCGGAGGCCGATCTGGCCTTCAGCCCGGACGCCCACGCGGAAGCAGTGACCGTCTTCCAAGGTCGAATACGCGAGGAAGTTGTCTACGGCATCTGCCTGCCGATGCCGGGCTTCAGCGCGCTCTTCATCGTCGTCGCCCTCTCGGCAGTCGTTTCCGCTCTGGTGGCGGGCGCCATGTTGCATCGATTGCAAGCGCAGCGGGAGGCCGTTGCCGGAAGCAGGAAGAACAACACGCCCGTGCCGACGACCAACGGCTGGCTCCCTTACGATCTTCTGCGCGTCCGCTGCGCGACGAGGCCTCATGCGCGGGAGATACAGAAGCCGAGCAACAATCCGAGCGTCGAGAGGGGTTGATTCTTGCTTCGGGCCCGATCACTTTTTCTGTCACGACAGGGGCGAGGGAGGGGGCGCGAGAGACTGTGCAATATGTATTCTGTACAAAATAACGTAAGTGCGTTCCTCGGGCTGGCGCGATTTAGCGTCGGCGTCCCGCCGCGCCGCGCTCGTTCGTCCTTCCTCGAGCCTCGGGAGTCCTCTCCTCCTTTCCATTCCGACGTTCGTTCGCCTCCCTTACTCCCTCTCTCTGTCTTTCTCTCTCTCTCTCTCTTTCTTCCTTCGTATACGGGGCGCGGGATACGGTGCGCCGATTTGTTGGTACGGGTTCATTTAATAGCTATAGCCTGGACTCTGTTTTACAACGGATTCCGATAATATATTGACTCTGTAATATATAGATTCTACGTTACGTTATCACGCACGGTACTTACGTGAAGTGTAGGTCGACTCTATAGTACGGGGATTCGATTTACTAGGGAGTACGTTTAAAAATATGCTTAGCGGTAAGTTCTCCGGGAGAATGTCGGAGAAGTTCGTAATGAGCCCGGTACCATCCGAGTCGGACGTTTATATAGGAGAATTCGAGGGCAGCGAGCGAATTCTTGCTGGAAAGTTTGCTCAATTTCCTCATCCCCCCAGGTACGGGAGAGCGGAGAACTCGCGAGGCCTGATGGGCGGAATCTTTGTCCGATCGTCGCGAGTGAATTCGAACGGGGCAATAGAGATAGTGATTATTATGGTAGTACGTAAGGATAGCGTTTACGCCCGCGATCCGATCGAAATGATCGAGGCGAAAATGGGAACCGTTCGGAATCGTTTTATTCTCCCTCGCCCTATTATTATCATCTTTCCACCCTTCCGTCCTCCCCTTATCGCTGCTCGACTTTAGCAGGAGGCAGTGCTCGAGATTCCTTACGGTCGAACGGAAGTCGCGTTAACGTCGCGATAACGCGATAATTTCGACATAAATGAGTGCTTACTTAGGTAATTAGCGTGGAACGGAGCGCGTTTATCTCGCGTTATACTACTTTTTAGAGAGTCTTCTGCCCTGTCCACGGGACAGAGGCCTGCATTGTTCGCGTGTTTGGGAGCCTTGGGTCATTGAGCGTTCTGTTGTTCGTCGTAGCGATCAATTTTTCTGTGACAAATCAAAATGTGCTTGAATAAGAACGTTCGCTAGCGATTTAGTAGGGAGGCTGCTATTGCCAGTGATTTGTCTATCAAATTAGCTGCCGATCGTCTTTCAACTTTGTGACAAGTGAAGGTGGGACAATGTGCTAAACGACATTTGCCGAAATACTCGAAATACTCGAGATACTCGATTATAAAGCGAGACGATCGATTAACAGTTTCTTGGTGAAATTTCGTGCTTAAGGTAAAGTGTACTTAATTTTTTCGACGATGACAATAATTAACATTAATGTAATGTAATAATATGAGCGAACATCGAAGGCATTCGATGATGGTGACTTTTTAAATGATACGATATACATAGAGAATTGTTAATATACAGATATTATAAGATCGTATTAACTTCAGCGAGCCTCGAAGGACATATGACATTGTCTTTTGTACTGCGCTGATGTGCATCTTACCACCAGCGGATTGTGTAAATTAGATCATTTAGAGATAACATATTTAATCGACCATATTTAACTGTCGATGGAGTCGAACGTGACTCGAGCCGTCCGGAAAGACGTTTTAATAATACGACGGGATGGGATTCCTTGCTCGAATCTCCGAAAGTCCCAAGTATACCGCATATACGTAAATACACGCGAAGGGCCTGATAAACGGTACGACAAATGAAACGGTTCCATCCAGGAACAGAACCACGTTCAATAATCACACCTACCATAAATAGTTCTTTTGCTAACTATTTTTGATACGACATATAGTACATGCAGTTTACGTTCTTATACTAGGACAAACGTTTTTCTGTTCTGACAAATGAACACGCACAACTAATCCGTCCATCTTTTACAGGTAAAGAATTTGCTTACCAAAACTTATTAGAATATCAAGTGTTGTAACACGTGAGGCTCTTCGTGTATTCCTCCCTCTTCCACAAAAGCTACGTTCTTCCCTCCTGTAGTAAAGACGAAACAAGTTTCCCGTCTCACTATTTCCCCGTATTTTCACAAGCGCGTTGCGATTCGTTTCTACAAATCGATCGTTTCGTCGCGCAATTTTGGTGCTTGGATCGAAGGAACATTTCATCCCCAATTAGTTCGTCGAAAATTGCGCGAGACTTCGTGTCCGCGCAAATTTTTCTTCTAAGACTAGGTTTTTCTCCATGCTACATAGATATACGTGTACTCGTGTAAAAATATCGCCGTACACCCTAGACTAAGTAATGATAATTTCAGAGAGTGAGGGCGAGAGATTATGGACGCGACACTGTATAGCGTTGGATGTTATGCTGCACGAACGAAAGCGAAGAAAAGAGAGAGAGAGAGAGATTGTGTTTTTATTTAATATAGATGAATAATAATGCCAATAAATATATTTACAGGACACTTGGGCCATTGCAAAGTCCCTTATGACTTATTTTCCTTACATTACGATAGTGGACCAATATAGGTATCCTGCACTCGCGTTAAATGAGTAATATGATTTAAAAAATGATTGTTTTGAGCTGATTCCTAAAATAATAACAAGACTACAAGAAGTTCTTTTATAAAAGGAATTTATTGTAAACAAATTCGTACAAAATTGACGTTTTTCTGGTCGAAATCGACGACCGAAAGGTACGTGTTAAAATAGACTTAATTGTCCGTGTACTTATTATTTAGACAATACGTTACTTCATTTCGAGATAATATAAGCTATTGACTGTTGCATTAAAAGGTATAAATAGTTCGTAATAACTTAACCGTGCGTTTCTCCTTCGCTACTGTACGGTGGCACCTGTTAGAATAAATGACAATCGATCAATCAAATAATACGCTCACGTCACAATCGCGATTTAAAACTAACCGCCTTAAAATCTAACAGTTAATATATTTCGTTACATACTCTATAATAAATAAACATTAGTAGACAATTATGACATGTTAAATTTGTTATAGATCGTCAGTTAAAATTTCCCCAATATTCACACTGGAGAAAATTCGCAACACTTATAACATTACTAAATATAGGCATTAGGCAAGAATGATTTCAATTAAAATTTCAATGCGCCATATTCAAGACGCTAGTAATAATTTTTTGCACCGGTAATTTTCCGAGGTTTTCAAAGGCAAAACGAAACATTCCGTACGATCGAAATCGATTTATTTCTTCACGATTTACATTGAATACCTTAGACGCAATTACATGCACGGGGGATTAGTTTGAATATTCCGATATTTAAATAAATTAAGCGTCATTACACAGTAACAGGTGAATGGCTGTGCGTATGTGCGAACAACAAACATTTATTCGTCGTATACAGTTGAACGTGCTATGCAATATTAAGACTGTCGGCAGTGATATCCGTAATACCTGAAAAAGTTGCGTCAATCATTCGTATACATTTGAAAACTTTCTTTCGGACATATATTACATTAGCGATCCATTATCAAGCCTAGTGAATATTTTAAAGAATTCACGTATCCTCCTTTAATAACTGGTTCAATAAAAATTGAATTCGGTATTATGTGATTAGTGTAAAAAAAAATAATTTAACGCGACATTAATTTTTGCAAGTGCATTTTTAATTCAGAATATGTCGCTTAGTTTGACGCAACGACGAGTAACGGTTTAAAAGAATATGTACCCAAAGTACCAAGAACCCTACACAACCATAACAACGTAGACAAAGTAAATGAATTTGATTACTTTTTACTAAATTTCGAGCGTGCTCCCGCGCTTCCAAGAGATTTCAGCGTATGCTTTTCATCGTAACAATGTGCAGGTTCATGTTTATATACATACGAACAATATTCTGCTGAGGATGGTGCCAGTCTTCGCTGTTCATTCAATTCGAACTTGGTTCACGACACGAATAGATGAACACCAACCGTTACCGTGCTAGTCATTAAAATTTCTAACCTACGAAACGTTTCATACGTTTCCACTATCAACTACGACATGAAGTTATGACTCGAGACATGATTAATACGATGAATTAGATGCGTCTTGCGCGCTTGCCGCGACAATGAATTTCGCATGAGCCCCATGCAAACGTAAACCAAATTCGAAGAAACGATCTGCGAAAAACGATCGGCAGGAGATTGTCATCGAAGTGCCTCGGCACCATCGAACCCGGAGAACGTACATACGAGTACAACATATGCCCTGATCGCGCGCGTCGCCCGTTCATTCGCAGACGACGCGCGTTCGTACGAAACCGTGCTCGCGACACCGGCTAGCCTCTAGAAAAGAAAACGTTCGCGCCGTTCTCCGAAGACCGATCCGTAAAAATGTCGATCGACATCGACCGCGCGCCGGTCGCGGAAAAAGCAGCGTGTGCGCGCGGGTGGGGGAAAGAAGCGAGGGAAAGGGAGGAGAGAAAAAGGGTCGAAAGGTCGCGTTCCACTTTTTTCCTCCCCGCGTTCGCGGAGAGACAGAGAGATAGAGAGAGAGAGAGGGAGAAAGAAGAGAAGAGAAGAGAAGAAAGAGATCCATTACAAACCGGCCTCCAGGAGGGCGAAGAACCGACTCGTCGAGCCAAAGTCGGACAGACTCGTCCTGGGCAGGCGGACGGACGGAAGACGCGAAAGATCGCAGTAGGCACTCTCGACTGGGCGTCAGGATCGACCGACCGCGGCGATCGATTCCCTTAAGAGTAGAAACACGTCCTGGCGGACTTCTTCGCCGGCGGGGCGGACGAGTTGGGCTGTTCGCCGTTGCAGTAAGCCGCCTTCCTGGCCTTTCCCGAGAACGGACGCAGGCGTATGCAGAGGTAGGTCGAGAGGACGCACGACGAGAGAAGAACGGCGAGGAGGACGATGAGGGTGACCGCGAAGCCGGGCGTGGTCATGCAGATCATCGTCGAGCCGGCGTTCTCGCTCTTCAGCGGGAACACCATCGTCGGGGCGTTCTGCTCGGAATTGCTCGAGGACTCGTCGATCGAGAAGGTGAGGTCGCCGGTCGAGACGACCCGGATTATCCGATTCACGCCGACCGCCTTCTGCGGACTGTTCACCGCGATTTCTCGCGACTTTCGTCGGCGCTCGTCTCGAGGCCTGCCGGCTGCCGCTTGAAGATACGCTTCTAGGGGCAGTGGAAGTGGCGGAGGAAGCCCGTAGCTGGAGTCGGGGTGACCGGACTGATGATGGTGGTGATGGTTTTCTAGTAAGCCAGTACCCTGCGACTCGAGTAATGGCAATGATTCGGAACACTGTTCCGGACATTGATAGCGGCAGATCTGAATGGTGCACTGGAAGTGGACCTCCATCGAGTCCGGGAACTTGAATGCCTGGAAGTGGGCGTAGGATAGCACCGACGCCGACGCGCCGAAGTTCTTGATCTTCGTGAACCTCGACATGAGCTTTGGCCTGGTGATGCAGCCTCGTTGATCGACCAGTTGAATGGGCGCTCGTTTGCCGTCGTGAGCCATGCAATTTCTCACGAGCATGTCGAACTTCGAGTCATCGTCCTTGATGGCCAGCACCATCGTCATGGTTTGCCCGATCTTCACCAAGCCCGACACCTCCGATGCCCAGGGACCTTTTCCAACTTGAATCTGCATCCAGCAGCCCACGTTGTCTCCAGCGAAATCCGCCCGAACGACGTCCAACATGTCAACAGGGAACGGTCTAAACGTCACAGACTTCTCATAGAGATCGTGCCAAGTACACCTCAATTTCCTCGCCTGATCCCAGACTTCCTGTACTTGCGGATCGTATTGCACGACGATGATATTCTCGAAATACGTTCCGGATCCAGATTCAGCCCCGTATCCGTACAGTCCGTTCTCCGTATTTCCAGCGGTGCCGCACGCGTGAATACTGATCTCAAAGTTCACCGACGTCCTTCCTAAGCCAGCCGGCAGGTGAACGCAGTTAACGTTGCTATAATGACCTTTGCTAAATACGATCCCGTAGAAGGGTTTGTCGAAGCCGAGATAAACCTTCATCAGACTCTTCTCGCACTTGACGTCGAGAGAAACGATTTTCGGCATGTCCGGCGTCGATGCTGGCCAAGGTTCAGCACCGACTGCTGTGCTCACGCCTCCGCCAGTCGTGTATATCTTGTCCATAGCTTCAGGTTGGGACTTTGAGGGTGGAAGAGGCGGTGGTGGTCCGTGGTAGGCGACGTTGTGATGCGGTCGTGGGTGAGACAGGCCGAGACCTCCTCTTCCGGGTGGTAGGGAAAGGGGGTGGCCGCGAAGGGCAGCACCTGGCTTGTAATGATTCCCGCCGGCATCTTTCTCGCCTAACGATTCTAAGGCCAGTTGGTCCGAACTACTGATGTCGGTATCTTGACGATTTAGCGCGGAGTTGTCGTTCCGCGTTTCTTCGCCAGGAATTGCCTCGACTACTTCCACGTCTTCCGCTCGAGCCAGCTGTACACGGTAAAAAGAAAAGAGTTTTTAGTTCGATCACAGGATGTCGTTATTCGTCGGTATGTCGAGAAATATTGATGTGTGTAATTGTTGAGATTTACAGTTAATTCGGGACGCTGGGGTTAATGTGGTATTAATTTATGCATAGTCGGGCGTAGAACTTTGATGAACCGAACTCCGAATATATCCAGTTTATAACGAAACTGTTAAAGTGTTACATTACGTTGAAAGCGTGCACTGTAATTACATCGACGGGTCCGGTGATATCTGCCGGAATCACGTAGTCATACAGAATGCATTTGGTGAAAGCCACAGAAAACCCGAAAATGTGTGTTATACGTATCATTCGATTGTGGACCACGGTCAATTGGAGCAGATTTCACGAGTTTCCTGTTCGCGAATCGGTAAACAGAATCAAAGCGATTGCTTTGACCACTTCCCTGTCTTCCGGTCAAAACCGCCGGTGAGAGCCGGATAAATACGTGGCGGAATCAATTTGTGGTCCGCGATAATTGTGGTATGGAGAACTATGCGTGATCGTATTGTCGACGGGACGACCGACGGTTAGCGCCGACTGCCGTGTAATTATAGCGGAGGCACCAATTATGGCTAGGGTCGAAAGTTCATAGCTCGCATCGCACGACACAGAGAGTCAGGTGCCTTCTACATATTCAGTTATACACTACACTTTGTGTACCGGGTTAACCGATTATCACTGCCAAACGGAAAGTGGAACACAACTAAAGATTCCGTCCTTAGTCTTGAAAGTAAAGAAAATTCCAATGAGTTCAACTGATGATATAATAAATTTAATTGAATTCCTTTGAAACAAACCAGACAATACGACGCTTTTCGCTCTGCTCGAACGAGACGCAGAAATTGCTAAGCGTCACGTCATCAGTGTTGAGAAAGTGATCGTTTGAGATTTCGCAAGAATGCTTTTCCACCGAGCAAGTAGGGAAAATCGGTCATTTTCTGGCCTGAAAAAAGGCGTCGCTGGCTCTCTCGCGTTGTAGCGAGAAAGTAGATTAAACGTCCTGCAGGGCGGCATCGTTTCGTGCACACGTGAGTCTTTATCGCGAATGACCCCGCGAGTAAAATTACCGAGGATCCTCGCGGGCGCGCGCGCATACATTATCGCCTAACGACCCATGAATTCGAGCCGTGCGATCATCGCGCAACGAAAGTACCGTAAATCGGAGGTGCTAAAAACAAGGTGTGGCGAAAGAAAAAGAGACGGCCGTCGCTTATGCACGCTCGAACCTTTTATCATGCAATTCCTCGGACGTGACGCGCGTCACGGTGCAAGGTGCATGCGTGAGGAATTTGCAGCCAATGACTTTAGGTATGACGAGCCTTATTGTTCATGCGTTCGGCCGTAAACAGTTACGGCCGTAGTATTGTTACGTTGTTCTCGGTAAATTCCCATTATATCTACACGCGCTACTACAAAAACGATCGGTCGAGTATATAAAAATGATGTTTAATATTCAAACTTCAATTCGTATCACCTTCAGTACCTAGTGCACTTTTTGCACAAAAATGGAGTACATGAAAGACTCGAAGCAGCCTAAAATCATTCCCTACGTCTGAAGATCTTTCAACTGCCGAAGCGACGCAAAGTGCAGCACATCTCGGACCTGTCGTCCCCAGATCCCGATCATGTCCAACAGCCGGTTACGTGGGGCAACAAGGCGCGATGGGCAAACTCGTCCGGTCTGTTCACCCAAGTGCCAACCGTTGGAAACGGTTGGCGGGGGTCGGCAAGAAAAGCAGGCGTGCGGAGGGCGAGGAAACGTTGGAACGACGGAATAGGAGCACGCCACCACCGCGGTGGTGGCTGATGATTACGTCACGCGTGACCCTGGGGCATAACGGGCCACCCGTGTCTTTAGCCGCGGGTCAATCGGCCAGCGAAGTCTTCAGAAGCAGGCTCGTTCTTCTTCTTCTTCTTCTTCTTCTGCGTAGTCCTCTTCGTCTTCTTCATCTTCTTCGAACCCCTCGTCTTCTTAGACATCTTTTTCTACTTCGTTCTCTTCCACTGACCCGTCCTTTTCTTCTTCTTCTTCGTCAATCGGTCAGCAGTCTTCGGAAACGGGCTTGCCCTCCTTCGGCCACCTCTTCATCATCATCATCATCATCGTCCTCTTCTCCTGCTTCTCCTTTCTTCGAGTCCCCCCCACCGTTCCACAGACGTTGCTTAATTCGACGAAGGCCTCCTGGGTCAAACCGTGCACGCGTCTGTGCCCGATCCTATCCAGACGATGAATTTCGACCGTCGACCAGTTGTCGTACCATCCGGGACGACCCGTTGCGCGATGTTTTGTCACGGGGCACGGAGGTGCGGTTCGCGACGATTGCTGACGCGGACAGGTGGATGGACGGAGTGATGGATTGAATGGTCGCCTGCGACGGGAGGTGGTTTAAGATTGTGACGAGGATTTAGCGTTGGCAGTGATCGAAAAAGGGATACCTGTGTTATCAGGATTTGATGGGTGGGTAAAATGATTAATCGTGCCGTTCGCAGAGTAAAAGTTATGTCAGGGGGAAAGGGTGTGAGATCGAAGAATACAGCGTATTTAGGGCACGATGTGCATGAGATCAAAACGGATAAATGAAAATGTCAAAGCGTCCATTGATTTCGCAGATGAAAAACATACACAGGTGACATCGTGTATGGCATAGACCTTTGTGCAGGGCAAAATGTTCTCGAAACATCACATTATCGTCATGAGCTACAGAAACGCGTCGAGAGGAAACGTGTTCGATTCGCTCCACATACGTTCATTGATCATATTGAACCGGCGAGCGTGCCGAAATCGTGTCGGGCCCGCGGAATGCGGGATGAAAGAGGACCGCGAAACCGGTCGGCCAGAGCGAGATTTTCGAAGCGACACCGCAAGCCGCCGATTCACAAGCGTGGAGCGATAAAACGACGCTTCGCGGAAGCGAGCGTAGATGACCCGTAGACCGTTCCATTCAGTCTACGTTCCATTCACCGGAACGCCTTAGAAGGCGAACGCCGATCGGGAATCGAAGCGACGCGAACCGGACAATTTCCAACCGAGAACAGCGTCAAACCGCATTCACGATCGCAATACAGCGTCAATACTGTCAGAGCTTCCAAAAAACGCATAACAAGACCGGCCGCTGATCGAAGAAACCGGTCTCTCAAGAAAAACGACAAAGCAGCTGGCTTTAGTCTATGCCAACGATAACGCGTTGCTCGGAGGTCGTAAGCTGTAAAAAAACAAGTTATTCTCTTGCTTTTCTTAATAGAAATTATGTAGCAACAACATCGAATTATTGAACCTTACATCAATGCAATCAATTCATCAGAGACTTTTAAGTAATACAAATTTAAGATAATCGCCAGCTTGATCTTATCAGTCGCTTTCAGAATATAGAATTCAGATTACGTTTTTCGAGAGTTAATCATGATTTTTCTTAACTGCAACCATGTCAAAAATATTTCAAATCACTTTAAAATATCGCGGGCAATCTACAAGAATTTCCAGTGAAATTTACGGATTCTCGATACCTACTGCACTAACTCCTTCTGCGTTCTCTGCCTTTCCGGAAATGAGATATCTCATAAACTGTCAGCAGGCTGTTAGACTGTTACACTCTCGAGGTCATGGTCGGGCGAGAATTCGAAGCCGGCTCGAATGACACGCGGAGTTTCATTCATTCCGCCATCCCACTACGCGAGGGACGTTAAGAGCGTAAACGTCGGCGCGATAATCGAACGAGATGGCGAGAGGGGCCGAAAAGAAGGGAAAAAAGGAGGGAAAAAAGGAGAAGATCGAAATCGTGTCGGTGGCCGGTGCTGCACGCTGCTGCACGCGAGGCCGAGGAAGGGAACCGGTCGCGCGGCGTGAGATTTTTGCCAGCCACCTTGCTGCTAGAGTGACTGGAGGTCAGGGCCGACAACAAAAAGTTACGTGTAGGAGCGATGAGCCCGACCCCCATAGTACGTTTCATTCAAGTCGAGCGAGAGACTGCGCTCGTCCCACATGCGCTAACGACCGTCCGGAACGTCGATCGAGTAATAGCAGATGTGTTGGAAAATTACTGTGTGGTTCGGCGATGTGTGTACGGAGAGAACGCGGCACGATCACGGATTGGCCATATGGTCAATATTAGAGAGAGAGCGATTATGAAAATTGTGTCGACGAATGATAGGAACTAGTCCGGCATGGTGTTACAGTGAGTCATGAGACTGTTTACGGAATAATTCATACCTTTTTCAGGGATTGGATAAAAGGAGGAAAAAGATACTAGTAGAGAAATCGTCCTGGTACTCTTTAAGGATACTCATTCAGCGAAGCCGTATGTGACGAGGCCATATGTTTGAAATTAAGGACAGATCTACGAAAGTCGCGTCATCGGATACTAAATGATCTCCTACGTTCTATATGTTCTTCCGGTACGAGAAAGTATATGTACGGCTTTTTCTCATTGGAAGGGGAAGGGCTGCGAAGCTTATGATAAAATTGTTGTGGTATCCCTTAAAGGCATGTGGGCGTCTTATACCTATCAAATAAGTATCGGACTTTTCTATAATCGATCAAAAGTAACCACTCAAGCGTAATCTAAAATCAGCGAAGTTCACTTCCTCACTTCGCAAAGATTAAAGGTTGAAATATTTCCAGCTGGCCTTCTTCACCGAAATAGCCCGAAGGCACTGTCTGTTTCATACCAGTGAAGAATCTAAGAAGTGCTTTGTATCACGGATCACAGGAAGAATGCCATAGATCATCGTAATACTCCCCCGCACTCATATTGCATACAGAACGAGTCATGATACTTCGTAAAACACCAAACCAATATAAACTATCTAAGAAGCCTTTGACTGAGAAGCCGCGCCGCTATTCGGGTTTACAAAAAAACTATTAATGCCAGAAGTCCCACTAATCAGAACCGAACTCTTCAATACATCTCTGTAACTATCGCGAACTTTTATGACCAGGTCGATCAAAAGACTTTCATTTTTCGCCCCAAATCACACTATTTTCCGCAAACAATTACAGCGTCCCAATAAATTAGCCCAAATAAATGAAAACATCCTCAAACCCGCGTCACCCACAATACCCACCAGAAGATTCATTTTCATTACATTCCCTCCGTCACCCTCGAACCACCGTTTCTCCACTCTTCACTCAATTCCATCCTCTCGGCCGAATCCGGCATGCTCCCGGCGCGTCGCGCGACATCGGCGTACGAAGAAGGTAAAGCTCGCTCGAAGTTGAAATCCAGGCGAAGGGGCCTCGGGAGTCGGGAGAGAAGAAGAAGAAGCGAACGGATCAAAATCGTGTCGGGGTCCGCGCGCGGGAATGCAGGACGGAAACCGGTCGTTCGGCGCGAGATTTTTGCGCGGCACCTCGAAAGAGCCGACATGCTCGACATGGGGGGCGAGAGGCAGGAGGGGGGGAGGTAAGCAGAGCCGATAAAACGTTACTCCGTCGGCGTTGCTCGGCGTCGGTCGGCGTCGAGTAGACATGGACGACGAGCCGGATCGCGCGCACCATTTCAAGGCATCGGGCCTCACGGGTTCGCCCTTAGCTCTGGGTCAGAGCACTGGGTAACGGAATTGCATCGCCGGCGTGCCCGCCGCGATATCTGGGTTATAATGTAGTAATTACCTACCGACCTACCCCCCTCGGGAGAGCGCGCAGGTTTTACGCCGCTTCTGGGCGGTCCGACGCCCGCCGCGGCGGAGCGTGAGAGTGCGTCAACGACTCGATAAGACGTTCTTACGTTCTTAGTCCGCTATTCGCGTGCGGGGGAACGCGTTCGCGGAGAGGAGAAACAATTTGCGGATCATACGTATCTGTCGTATCTTTGTTGGATGCCAATTCAAGACTGAGGCTTCCGGAATCGTTTTCATGTGTTCTATTCATTATTTGTCTTCGTTTTTCAAACGCTCGGTGTGGAGGATGGGCAGGAAATATGGCGGGTAATTTGTAAAGTAGATTGAGAGAAGAAGCAGAGACGTGTTCATGCGTGCCTGACTCGAATTTCTAATTCGTCGCAAGCAATCCATCAACATAATTACACGCGATTGAATATACGGGCATGTGAATGAGTAGATGGATTTGTATTAGACGCACGTGTCGAGAATTCTTTCTTAATGCTCCTCCGGCAGATCAATCATAGCGATCGAAAGAGCGATATAATATGTATTCGACTCGTGAATTCCCGAAGGGTTATCGGAGAGTTCATTAGTAATTTGGGCACAGCAATATATTGATCCGTTTATTGACGTAACTAGTAAATATGCTGGTGCCTGCCTGCTTTAGTAGGGTGTTAGGTTTACGATCCTGGTAATTTGTCGGATCGCGATAACATCTGCCCCTACCTAATTATGATAATAATATTCTGATAGCAGTGTATTGTGGTACCGTTGCCGTGAACAGTATCGCAGGATTCGGATACAGGGATTGTCGTACGTAAAATAATATTTGTATAATGGCAATGTGTGACTAATGACTGTGTATTGATCAGTTACTTACCCCCTCTAATAGGAGACAGGCTAAAATAAGGACACGTAACCGCATACCGCGTTGGCGTCCACTGTGAGGCAGTAGGTGGACCACTAAAAATAGACAAAATCTTGTTAAAAGCGTATATATTTATCGCTGACAATATATCGCATCGAGTCATTATATAGAGTGCCCAGACATGTGAGATATACATCTTATTCAGATCTCGTGTTCACAGTAAAATTGTTTGTCTATAACGACGTCTATGAATGTATTAAGATATGTGTATGTACCTGTTATAACAACGTTTTCCGCGCTCGAGTCCCCGAGCGCAAAGCAGGATTACGGAGTTCGCTTGTGTTCAGCAGGCTCACGTAGTTTATCCTAAATAACGACGATGTTAACGACCGCTCCGATCGTGCTCGCTTATTGGGCTATTTCGTTAGAACCCGTTCCCAAACCTGCAATTAGAACGTGCAGACTCTGTAATTAAGGGAGCCACATTAGGTGTCGATGTTCGTGGCACGAGATCGGACGAGCGGAACGAAGAAGCGGATAGGTGTTAACCGTTAATCGTCGCGGGCTGTTCGCATTCTCAAATCGTCGATTCTGCACGTTCGATTGACGCAAAAAATACGGTTATCTCTCAGGTTTGCTCGTACGTATTTGTTCCACATCATTTATATAGTCTCAGAAGCACACTATCTGGGAGTATATAATTGCTGTATAATTTCGCATTCCCATATTTCATCACCTATGCAAAACGATTGCATGTATAATAGGAGCGAAGGAAGTTGGCTCGATTGAACCGGAAAATTTCACACGTTTCCTTATCAACCGGGTACGATCAATTGATACTCGAGAAGCCGTTTGTTTTCCATCACTAGGCCAGGAGCCTCGGCATTCACATAGGTAAGAACCCGTTAATCGTTACGTTTGTTCGCAGCTCCCGCACTAGGTAGAAAAAACGCGTAACCCCTCGCACTATGACTCTCTCATTGTCGTCTGGTAAATCGTGTGAGCATAAGGCCCGATGATGATCGCGCGAAACGGTGCATGTTTTATGGAACGTTACTTTACCCCGTAACGTAAAGTATGGTCCGTATACAGAACGTATGCGTTGAACGGACCACTGGCTACGTACAAAGTAACGCACTTTGCGGACCGTGCGCGTAGGATATTTCATCCAGACACTGTACCGTACAAGCGGTGTAGCGTGCACATGATTTGTTAATTGATTTTTGAACGATTAAACTGGCCGAAACGATGCGCGTGCAACGTTGTTTCACGCTGCGCAGTATAGATCTCGAGGAAATTGGATCCAATGGATGTGGCTCGCGCAGCAAACGGTATATATGCACAGACCATGTGGAGTAAGTGAATGGTGACTTATCGCGAGCATCTACAGGAGATGGTGTATGCAAATTACAGGGGTGCAGGGTCGCTAGATCGAAGGCGGCATTGATTGTGAACGTAGGCTCCGAGGTAATTGGCTCGTTCAAAGTTTTGAATTTCGAACGGCGGCGGGGTCGTTCACCGTTAATCGACGCACCTTTGCCACTCTCGTCAAGTTACGCAAAGTGAGAACGGTGTTAACGCGTTGCTTTGTGATCTTGTGGATGCTGCATGTATCAGCGTTGACAGATTGCAAGTGAGCGAGCCGATGGAAATGTAAGCCTTTTTCTGGAGAATGGGACCCAAGAATACCGTAATGCGGGTACACAATTTTTGACGCGCTGTTGAATACGGAGCAAAGGCAACAGGTTAATCTGCACACGTGGACCAGCTTTATGGGTTAACCGAATGGTGAGACTCCGTTAACAGGTTGCCTTATGACTCCTGTGCAAGGTGCGCGCATCAACGGTGACAAATTGTAAGCCATTGAGCGCTGGAAGTGTAACAACTTTTTCAGAGAATCAGCATCGAGAATGCCGTAATACCGGTATGCAATTTTTGGCCCGCAGTCCGACGCGGCCAAGAGGCAACGAGTTTGAACAATCAAACGGCCAGTCGTACGTCTGCAATTTCCGTCGAAACATTTTGTCTCGCGAAATCGCGGAACAAAACTACTCTGCAACTAATTTACAAGTGAGCACTGGAACTCTATCAACTTCTTTAAAGAACGACTACCGAGAATGCCGTAATACCGGTGTCGAATTTTTCATTCGCAGTCGGAGTAGTCGGACGCGAACGAAGGGCAAGGAGCTAAAGCAGTTGAGCGATCAGGTGGCCGTCGTAGGTCGTGAACGTCGTCCGCGTCGTCTGGGAATCGTCGCCGTCAGTCCGCTGGCCATGTCTCGGGCCGCGTGTTTGATCGCCAATTACCAGATACACGCTCCCCTCGCGCCGCCGCTAACCCGTCTGTCCCAAATTCCAGCCGAATGTCCGGGTTTTCGCTCCGTTACCTCGCATCGTGTACGCGTCGACGCTCGCTTCGATGGGGGAACGTTTATCGGGACGCAGACGAGTCGCAGCAAGCAGCACCGATTGTTATTCCGCGGGCGCGATCGACAGAGGGACGGATGTTTATGACGCGTGCGGTCCGAGGAATCTTTACGATCGGAGGCGCGAGTCGTCGAAAACGCGGATGCGGGTGAAAGATCAATATCGATGGTAGAGTCACGAGTCATCGCTGCGAAATGCATTGTCATGCAAATTCTTATCTGCAGGCAGAATTTTTTGCATTGAGGTCAGCGTAGACTGTCTCATTTAGGGGGTCTTGTTTGGGTGCTTTTTATTTGGGGACTTTTGGGGATCGATTGAACGAACGTAGAGAGTATAGAATCGTGCGTAGGTGTCTAGGATTGTAGATGGAAACTCTACGTTCGTTCAATCGATCCCCGAAAGTCCCCAAATGCGCCTACGTTTCCGTCTACAATCCTAAACACCTACGCACGATTCTATACTGTCTAAGTTCGTTCAATCGATCCCCGAAAGTATCCTAGATACTTCCGAGCGGAACAAGACTTTCAATATCCGTATCGTGGGAGGAACCATAGACGCGTGGTTATTATTGCGATGATTACCAGCGTCGGGGAAAGAAGCATTACTTAGCAGCGACCGCGGTGTAATGACGCTGGTGGCAGCGGTGAATTATAGTGGAGGTCAAAAATTCACTATGCTGCCACCGCCGCCGCCGCAGCTTGCACAGGGATAGAGCGTGAGCTGGGCGGTCAGCTGGGATATATTTTACAGTCTACGCGACCGCACAATTATGGCCGGGGCAATGATTCACTGTGCATTAGAGAAATTACTATTATGGCAACCAGATCCCCGTGCGTAGTTACTCGCTAACAAAACGTGACATGATAAACAAGTAGTAAACACGCGAGAATGCCGACAGTACGAGGGATTGTTGAGAGGGAAAATTGGGGTAACGGTGAACGGGAGTGCACAAACAATTTCGTTCTGACGGATGATGGGCTCGGGTTTGCAACAACTACGGCGATGCGGGCGAACTATTCCGGTCTTCCGGAGAAAGGAGAATTACAGCATCGCTCCGACTGATACGACGATATAGGGGAAACTGGTTAATGACACTTTCGTTTCAGTGAAAAATGGACGGATGCTCGGTGAACGCAAATATGAAAGTAGAGATGATCTAACAATGTGCGCCATTTATTTCATACGCCAATACTTAATGTGCGATCTATTTGCAATCCTACATAGAAATTAATCATGTTTTCAGCACTGTAGCAAGCCATGAATATGAAGAGAAAAGTACGAATGAATATAGCTGTACATGAACAATCAACACCGTAGAAATGTATAAGTAAGCACAAGTAAAAATATAGACGTCATTGCATACCATTCACTGAGACGCATATCTTGAAACTTTCTCATTGTTCCGTTAATACGATACTCGCGAGGAACGCAACGGGAAAATAAGAGGCTTCGCCGCTCGAAGTGGAACTATCTAATGACAAACGTCGTAATCTCCGTCATTCCGACGGAAGAAGGAAAACGTCGGAAACGACGTTTGACGATATGCGTGACAGACTTAAAGCAAGTATTGAACCATCGCTGATCGGCAAGGCGGTACTGGGAATGTAGGCAAGTAGGCTCCCAACCGAACGCACGTTGACTCTTCGGCACTCACACGTACCAGTATCTTGTTACCGTGTATAGTACCCAAGGCCAAAGCCTCACCCGTAGAAAGAAATAATAAAGTAAATAAATAACTCGCGCACGTCGACGGTTTGACGTTAAACAGGACCACCTGTGGTTTCATCTTCCAACCGAGACTCCAGTCAGATTTGTTCACGTCGTCGGTGGTCGGGAGAGATATCGAAGGAGATCGAAAGCCAGATCGCATGCATTTGCATTTTGCTCGGAAAAAAACGGACCCGAACAACGGTCGGCCTCGATTTGTTCTCGTACACGAAACGTCGTACATATCTAGTCTCGTTCCCGCGAATCTTTCATCTTTACAGCCGGCATTTGAATACGTTCCAACGGATTCGTGATCTTGATCCGTTTGATTAAAGCACAGACGTGAGGACAGCGGGCGTACTGACAAAATTGAATGGCATGGACTACTTTCGCGAACGTGCCTCGCGAACGTATGAATATTAGTTGTGCGTAACGTTCATAAATTACGGGACCGAAATTGGATACTGAATAACGAAATTACATTACGTGAAATCGATACGTCATAAGATTTTTCTATTTCACAATTTATGCACTCTCAATCGATGCGATTCGTTCGCAAAATACGAATCGTCCCGCATGATCGTTTAATATGCGTACGTTCCCGAGTAAACATCCATCAAGATGAAACGAAAGTGCTTCGCATTAAAATGCCTGCATACCATAATCTAATACAGGAAGAAGACACACATCACTTTCCAGCTAACATCTCCCTACCGACCACCCCAGAAGCTAAGAACACGTGCTGAGAAGTGACAAATGCGGGCACCATCAAGACAGACGCAGCCGATTTCTAAGCAAATAAATCCGTCCCGCCGCTGAGAGCGTTCGTCGGCCCGGTTATTCGAATGCATTAGCCACTATTCCGCTTGGCGATGCGCGTCACGAAACGCGATGACACCTGTTCTTCCTCCGACCAGACTGTACACGAATAAATATCACCGGCGGCTGTTTACACATCCGCCGTTCAACGGCAGCCCGTGAATCCGGCACGTCGAAGATGTGGCATGCTGCCAAATACATATAACGGTTTTTCGTCGGTGTGGTAATTTCGAAGTCAGGCATTCGCATAATGAGCGCGTACCTAATAGTGACCCATATAGAAAGGAACGGGGCTCCACTTTTCTCTCTCTCTCTCTTTCTCTCTTTCTCTTTCCCTTCCTCGACACACTCTTTTCCTTCCCCTTTCACGCGTCTTACCCCTTCTTCACCCTTTCAGATTCGCTCGTTCGCAACGGCACGCCGAAATCTGCCTCGTCCGATCGGTTTGATGTATCGTATAATTTAACGAGGCCTTTCATCCATTCGCGCAGGAATAACTCTCGCGCGGGCACACGATGATAGCCCACTTATTGAGACGTTCATCGTCGCGCACCACTCGAGAGTTTACAGTTACCAGTACACTGTAGGTGTTAATTTGCCAGCTACATAAGTACCTTCGTGTTTTTTTATCGTTTGTAGAGTAAGAATTGAATAAAAATGAGGTATCGTTTCATTCAATTACGAGAGGGTTGCTGGTCGGAAATGACGCGACATTGCGCAGGACACTTGTCGATGTACAGTTAGCGTGTCAATGTATCCTATCAATGCATGCATCTTGATTAGCGAGGAAATCAAAATGACGCCGAGAATACGTAGAGTGAAAGAATAGCATTCACTGATTCCTAAGCAAATGGAATAGCCGTATTGTTTCTCAAACGATTCGACTACTCCCCTCACGTGGTTATTCCCGACCGGGCCATTTATCGCGTCCAGATTACACCCGGCGGAGTCATTGATATGCGACGCAATCTTGGCGGTACAATTTACAGGGGAATTAACGATATGACTTAATCAATAAAGCTAGGGATAGCCGCGGTCGGAGCGGGTAATAAATTGAAATCGATTCAAAGGCGTGCAGCGCTTAAACCAGTCGCGGTTGACGCGTCTATTAGCGTGGATCGATAGTGCGTGTCGGATGGGAAACGGCGATCTATATTATTCTATTGGCCGCAGCCCGGCAATCGCGCGTTAATCGAGCGTAACGAAGCAAGCCCGACGACTCGCGGCGAATCGGCCGCTTGCGATGTAAAGGCGTTTCGATAAATCAGTGATCGACGGCGCACGCGATCGATCGCAGCCCGTTCACCATTCAATCATTCTTAACGTTTTGTTGCCGTCACTCAACGTCGGGCAACGGCCGTTCTTATGCGCGCATCTCATTTTCCCCTTTTCGTATCGATTCACGATCTACTTCCTTCGCGACCCTCCCGACTTCCTCACTCGACCAAGTTCCGTCAGTGGGAATACGGAGCAGGCCCGAAAACTGTGTACTTTCGCGGAAGCTACTCCGATCGGACGGGCGCGGGCGGTATTAATTAATGAGTGAGCGGGACAGACGAAATAGGCACGAGCCTTCCACGAGTGACTGATTCCTGTTTTTGCCCGCGCCGCTCATTTTCCAAGGGGAATGATTAATAGAGCGCGCCGTCCACGAGCACAGGACGTCAAGGAGCTGTCGGTTGGAGTATCATTTATCAATTGATTAACCACCGCCGACCGACTTTCTTCCTCGGGAGATTAGCAAAAAGCCGGTTCTTGAGGGCGGCGCAAGTTCTGCCGTGAGAATTGAATTTTTTCGCGTGCCGCCCACGGAAGAAGAAGAAGTGCTCAATGAACGTCCATCGTAATCACTGGACCAGAGATAGCACGTGGTCGATTATCGCACGATAGCCACATCTGTAGCGTGCGACACGTAATTCCACTCGAGATGCCGATCTCGCGTCTTGTTATTAACGCATTAGACGGGCAGTAGTACGCGCGCGCAACAGGACGAGATAAAGACAGAGGAGCGGAGAGTGAAAGACGATGAACCGCGGACGAAGGCGGTGCCAGTAGGCTATAACTAATAACTTAATCGGGCGACATCCGACCGCTAATTGGATTACCGTGTCGAACGGGCATTAGCGACCAACTACTCAATCGTTAGCCGTCCTGAATACATTCAAAGCCAACGCTCGGAACCAACTATCTCATACTTTGCAATGACTTAGCACGTGTGAAAGCATCCCACGCATTCTGACATACGATCAACTGTATGAATATACATACATTACACGCATATATATACAAAATTTCTCTTACGTGTCGAACGTCCTTGACAACCAGCTGACCAGCGTCACACCAGGATTCTTCCGTGCGAGGGTATCTCTCTCCGTCAAAAAAAAGTCCTGCACCGCACTTTTTGACACTCCAGCAGGCTTTCCCCAGTCACACTCGATGAGTCGCCTTGCCGTGAACGAAACTCCAAGTCGGAAGCAAGGACGTCGCGATTAAGGGACTCGACCTCACTGATCCCTGATTCTTCGGCAGCGTTGGTCACGGGCCAGACCGATCGAGGATCTGTCCTCGTGGTGTCGCGGCTTAGGAGGAGCGCGATTGCGGCTTGAATTTGGTGCCTCTTCTGCCGTGCTGCTGGTGCTCGATGGTGCACGCGAGAGAACTCGTGGAGTCGGAATGGGATACACCTGTCCGATATACAGAGTATACTACAAACGTGGCGGCCCGCCCCCTGACCCAGACACGCGGTACAGTTATATAGGTCCCTCCGCGGAGCGGAGGATATCTCTCCTCGTTCCGAGACCACATTCGCCGGGTCCTGACAGCCCGTGTGGTGGGTCTCGTAAGAGAGTCGACGAGTCGAAGTCGTAGACGAGAGAGTCTCGCTGTCGGCCAGACGACACTTCACTGCGGCTAATTATAATGTCAATTTCAGAAGGAAGAACGTTCGTTTATGGCAAATACGAGAAGTAAGTGGCATTCTTCAGGGTAGAGAAGAATGTTGTGTTGGGGAAAAATTGTTACTGTTGACGAAAGGTAGATTTTTTCGGTGAACTTCTGCAGATGCGCCCGGTAACATACTTTCGGGAACAACGCTCTCTGTATTTGCTGCTAATGTTAACGATGGTTCTAAATAAGAGGAAAATTGTAAATATCGTTCGTCGCGCTCAACCGTCGCGAGTGTCATCGGGAATAACGATATCGACAACGAAAATCGTGAAACAATCGTACATATAAATATTACCTGAATTTAGAAGATCAATCGGGGCGCCTGAAAGCCAAGAATGTACATCGGTGTCATAATAGCGGTACCGGGAAGCGCGGTGCCTGCAGACAAATTTCAAAGAGAATCGTTTTCGGTACCGAGAGGCAATTACTCGGCCGAGCGAGCGGTCCGAAAAATTTGGGAGATGTCAATGGTACCGCGCGACTCCCATCCTCTCTCCTGGAGAACGCCGCTGTATATGGCACAGTCTCGCACGTGTGCGCCTTACCACGCTGGTTTGGGTCCGTTCGGGCCCCTTCCTGCGGTCTCAACGCCCTTCCATCCACCTCTTCTCTGTCCGGAGCGGATGGTCTGCCGTGATGCCGTGGTCTGCCCTGGTGAGACGCGATCGGCCTTCGGCCGGTCGTTTGCCACGCTCGATTGTCCATTCCCCGACGACGGGGACGCGTCCTAATCGCAATCGGCGCGCTCGAAGTCTCGCGACGGGTCACGCGAAACGTTGACACAAATTGTCCGACTGGCCGGCAAACACGCGCCCGCCCAGCCTTTTGTCACCATTCCCCGCTGATGATGCGTGCGTTCGTTGCTGCCCGCCGAACGGAAGCCGTTCCTACTTGCCTGGGGAATGAAATTCTGCAAGTGGGTCGGTGGTTGCGGCATTTGTATGCGTTCGGTCTCGGACGTGGATGTTCGAGGAAAAGCTTGAGATTGCGTTTGATGCGCACTGATGCTGGTTATCGCTGCCCAGGACCTTTTTTAGCCATTCGGCACGGGGGTAGATAGGGAGAGATTGATTTGAAATTTTATAAAAAGACAGAGTAGGCCGATGGTCGCAGGCTTTGTGTGCGTGCGGTCTGTGTGATGTTGATGTTTAACTAAAAATGGAAAAATGTATTCAATGATGATGATACTGTAATTGGTTTTATTGGTCAAGCTTTATTAATACCGTACGACTGCATTTTGATGCCAACTAATTCTGGTCGGGGATGCGGAATTTCACGAGAGAATCGTTGATCAAACATTTTGACCACATTTAATCCATAATCTGCCTATTAATGATAGACTGGAAAACATTTATATTAATATTATCGTACCATCCCCAGATTATCATAATAATTCATTCAGTTTTGATATCAATTTTCAATGATGCGTGCGTTGATCGCTGCAGGTCAAACGGAAGCCGTACCTACCTGCACAGAGACTGAAATATTGAAAGTGGGTCGACTATTGTAAATTCCGAATGCACTCGCTTTGTGACTTAACTTTCAATCAAAAACTAGAAAAAGGGAAACGTAACGAATAGTCCGCCTATTATCCCTGTTCCATTGACAGTACTATCTTGTCTGATGGATTGACAATACTGCAACTACAATTTCTCCAAAGCAAAGCCCTGTTATCAAACCAGTCTATTCTACGTTTGTTTATAATTTTCCATAAAAGATCGCTTCAGGCTTTTTTCACGCTTTACCGAACACCTTATAGATAGCCTTGCCACTTTCTAATCTTCGTTACTGATACTACACGACTATATAGAGCGAAAAATTACAATTATCAAGATTACGGCTGCCATATACCACGCTTGCGATTAGGTTCTATCTATTGTTGTGGTTTTTTGGAAACATGTAAATTCACGTACACCTGTCGCACGTGCGGAACAAACGGATGAGTCGTCGATCGGCCAACCGACCGACTGACCGCCCTTGCGGCACGCACACTGCTGACCTATAGATCAACTTGCGTCCGGATCTTACTGCGCACAATGCAGGAATATGTATCTTGCAAACAGAAATCTTTTTCGGCATTTAATATCTACTAGCTTTGTTGCATTTATGCAGACAAAATAGACGATTTCAGTATAAGAAAAATCCTCGGTATACAAAGGTTTATAATCAATTATTTTCAGTAATCAAAACGTTATGTGGCGGTGACGGTATTGGTGAACAAACGCGTGAATTAGTGCAAACAAATTTGATTGTTCACGAAATATTATCAACAGCATTTTTCTTGATAGAGAAAATTAAATAAAAATACCTGTTTAATGTACGTACAGTAACATTTTTTAGTATATTTGGCCAGTGATAGGAAGAGGGATGGGCTATTTCGAACGTGGCATTATCAGAAATCTGTGAGTAGGTAACAGTGATCATTGCGTGTTTATGTATATCATCGTGTGACGGCAACCTAAAAAACGGACACATTTCAATAATATCAGTACACTATCAGTTATAATTCATATTTTACATGATTATTGATTTACTACGAGATCACAAACAATAGTTTTGTGCACGCTGTTGTCGGAATGACAATATCGTTACTAAGCTCTTGCGCTATCGTCTTAAAAATATTTACAATTGCATATACACAAAGTACCTACATTCTCTTTCTTTTTGTTTCCTCTCCGCGTTATTTACATTAAAGTTACGATACAATCAAAATACATTGTATGTTATAATCTGGCCGACCCGCGAACTGCTGTTTCAGAAATCACATCCTTCAGGCTTGTTCTGCCAGGACTAGAGACCAAGTACAGAGATTTCAAAGCCTCCGAGCGTCGGTATTCTTCCATATCATCGAATCGCATCTGTGTGTTAATACAGTTTACAGGACGCCAGTCTCGAAAAACCGATACGCTCGTGTTAACGTTGATTCATATAGAACGGTCAAATGAAAAATGTTACAAAGTGCAGAGTTTCGCGGTCGCCGTTGAACCGCATGGTTTTATAGAACAATCTTTTTCCTCTTTTGTTCGTCCCCGGCAGAGACATTATTATCTGCATCTATAATTGACAGATCGCGAACAATTTGTTTCGCACCACAAGTTCTAGCTCAGATCAAAAAGGACATAGTCTACGACAATCGTGTCGAACAATAATAGCGAGTGTCGTGAGCGCGTGATAAACTTCTATAGTAAAACGTTTAACGCGAAACGGCATTTCTCTCGTCTTTTTTCCCGCCCTCGCGCAATACACAGACTATGGGGGAAAACTCAGGCGCATGCTCCTTACACATAGCGCAAACAACGAAACCATATATCATTGTTGAACGTCGAACCTAACATGTGTTACAATTTGCATATGCCACGCTTTATATCCTAATCGTACGAAGAGCGCTCGTAAAAAAGAAAAATCAACGGTGATGCATTTTTGACGTTAAAACACATTTCATATTGTCTTCGATGTATTACGCTACTTTTATCACTGTTGTGTCGTTCGCAAGGAACGTGTTCGCGATTTTAAAAATCAGCAGGATTAAACAATCCAATTTGATTCACCTGTAATTGCTCTCCGACGCGTACCGTACGACGGGGCTAATAATTATTGTAAATCGGTAATTACAACAAACGATCCGGTAAAGTGACCTACTTGATGATCTCGCGTATTATCCGCGTGCGCGTTTATACTTTCGTTTTCACCAGGGTGCTCTTTGTCCGTGTGTGATACTAAATTAAGCGACGTCCGCGTTTGTCTTGTCCGACAACTTCAATAATAAAATGTGCATTACCACCTGGCCGGTGTGAGATCGACCCGAGTCGAATTTAAAAATAGTATCGTCGTGACTATAGTGGACCAGCACCGAAGAAGATATATTACAACACAGGTAGCCGTGACAATGCAATAATCTCGGTATCAATAAAATTATACAAAATCTCGCTTTTCGCACAATAATTGGCGTCAATTGCAAGCGTGCGCAACAATTGAACGGCGTGCCCTGTGAACGCAGGACAGGTGTTCAAAAAAGGTATTTTCTCTGCGCTGCTTCACAATAAAACCTTAACAGTCGCCTGAACTTACTTTCGCGCAAACATCGCTGCATATCATTACCGTCGCATGTAAAATATGCGAACGACTGTAATACGATACTTTTGACACGCATACAGTACACGTGCACACTATTGCCAAAAGTACGGAGTACAATAAAATATAATACATATATGTAATACCTCCCCGCAAAGAAAGCACACAATTATTACGAATACTCACGGGTTTGATTTGAGGACAAAAACTTGTATATTTTCTTATATTGTTGTCGCCGCTTTTCTCCGATTCTTTGTCTGACGACTATTATGTGCCTCGGCGTGACAATACGTTACGCGAGAGCAGATGCCGGTAGGGAACTATGCTTCGGCTTCGTCTTGTTGAGGAAAACCTTTATGTACCCGTTGAAATCGGCGCTCACAAGAACATGACCGCCACAGCCTTTGGTACGTTGTTCGACAACCGGGTCGACAGGGATGCTAGAACTTCCTAAACTCTTCGGATCCTCTTTGCCCTCGCACTGCTCCCTTGCCTCGATCTGCTTAATGATGGTATCTGGATTCGGAGCAAATACTGCACACGTAACAACGGCGTTGTGGGCCTTGATTCCTTCCCAAAAGTCATTACGATCCCTACGCACGCTAGAGAATTTTGAGTAATCATGGTGCGTCTTCCATATGTAAATGCATTGATTCTCCGAACCGCTGACTATGTACTGCCCATCGGGGCTGAAGCTGGCCTTGATTTGACTACTGACGTTAACGTATCCCTTGTACTTGCATGAGAGATTCAAGTCTCTCAGATCGTACAAACGAATGCGACTATCATTGGAGGTGACCAAAATCTTGTCCTCGCCTGGCATAGGTTCAATGCCGCTTATTTTGCGTCCTGTCGAGTTCTTTCCTCTCGTCGAACGAACGTGTATCTGCGTGTGGTACTTCAGCTGATCGGTATTATAGAATATGCAACGACCGTCGTACGAACCCACCACCGCAAACTTTCCGTTCTGACAAAAATTTGCAGCGGTGATCAGTTTTGTTTGCCCATCCACTTCGTTCCAGACGGCAACTTTCTTGTCGGGTATATTCCACAGACGAAGTTTGCCGTCCAGGGAACCCGACAAGAAGTATCGATCGTCACGGGGATGAAAGACGATCGCAGTGACGAAGTCAATGTGCTGAAAGCAGCATAAGCATTCTTTTCGGGATATGTGCCAGAGTCGTACAGTCTTGTCCATCGACGAGGACAAAACGAAATAGTTCTTCGACCATGAGACGTCTAGCAGATCGGACGTATGGCCGGTGTAGGTACAGAATGGCTTTGGCATGAAAGGGCTCTTTGTTCCTTCTATCTCGTTGAAGGCACTGGCTATAACGTTCGGATCTTCCATTGATTGTTGCGACACCAAAGACTCCTGCGACGGTGTCGGGCTAACCTTCTCCGCGTTATACTTCGTGCGCATATCCTGAAAATACGTAAAAGCATCGCGTAGGACCCAAATCCTCAGAACTCGGTCTTGCCCGGCAGTTGCCAATAATCGCCCGCAGGCGGAGAATTTCATGCACCAAACTGGACCGACGTGTTCACCACTCAGGTCTTGCACATGCTGCAAACAACTAAACTCGTACGGGCCTTTGTGACTGTTCGAAGCCTTCAACTTTATGTACTGTTGCTCGCCAGGGTAAACATCGTCCACAATATCCATGACATCCTCTTTATGCCTTGCGTGCGACACTTCTTGTGCGATAGACTTTGCCTTGGACATTGTTTTCTTAACGGTTGAACCTAAGAAGCGTTTCAACTTCTGCGTTTTCCTGCGAACTCGGCCTACCGTTACATCTTCATCCGGCGGTATGCTAGACATTTTACTGTCAACGCTCTCTTCATCACTCTCCTTTTCCTTCTCCAAACTAGAATTACTTATGTATTCTGAGGTAAGTCTCATAATGTGTAGCGATAGAGGATTAATACATTGCGGTAATTTATCTTCTGCTATACTTAACGGAACTCTTTCTCCGGTATCTAAGTTGAGAACGGTGACCTGTTCCAAAATTTCCTGTCAACACAAGACATCATGTATTTTTAGTCGTGTACAAGATTTCATTTAATGAGAAGTGTGATTAATGTTAACGTACCATGTCTGTAAGGCGTTTGCCAGAATCAGTCCTCGTTCTTACAAACATGTTTAATTGTTTGACCATGTCTTGATCGCCAGCGGATTTTCGTCTTTCCTTTGAACCTTGAGGACTCAGGCCTGAAAGTTTATGAGGTCCTAAAGAATAGCGGCCAATGCTATTACTTGATATGGAACCTAGCGGACTGCTGGACTTTTCACTTGATCGTACACTGAGCAGCTCGGCCTTCATCCTTTCAACTCTTTCCAACTCTTCCGATGACGGACCTTCTGCCCTCGATTTATCCTCGTCCTGAAAGTATAAAACAGCATAAACAAATCATTATATTACTTGATATTCGGTTTGTAAAGCAAAGTACTGGTACATCGAAAAAATCCGATGTTCCAGTTGTATCTAAAAATAACTATGAATTAAGCGACCTATGCGCTCATCATTCAGTTATATAAATGCTAACAGCATGTCATTACTTCACGATCGCATATAGGTATGAAACTCTAGAACATTTTAGATACAACTCGAAAACATTTAATACCTGTGGTTTCACAACGTATTGCCCCTTTGTTGCAGATCGAATATCAAGGGAATGTTCAAATTCTCTGGTAATCGATTCAATAGTGCTTGCTGGACTGGGCAGTGGTGAAGCAGGCACCAGTGCTTCTACTACGGAAGGCTGAAATTATAAATCTATACTCGTTCAATCATGCCTCAGCAAAAAAAGACAACATAATCCCCGTAGCAGTGACTACTCCTAAGAAGCAATCGGTACTTACAAAGTACACATTCGTACAGAGTTTATAAACGGTTAGGGAAGACAAAGCAGTGTGTCTCTTTGGCGACATAGCCATGGAAATTTAACAATATATCTTACAGTAAGATCGGTGGGCGTTTGTGGTTTGGATTTCTTTTTACGACGTGGCGGCGCAACCGGTATCCCGGGCATGGTTACGTCCTCCATGGACTTTCCATTATTTTTTGTACTTGCAATGACATCAGGTTCTTGAAGCATCAGAGTCTTGTCATTTTCCGAGTGAGAGGTATAATCAGATCTACCGTTAACAGAGGATTCCTGAAGGATATCCCCTGATAAGGTAAGGATGCTGGAGGACTGGGAGATCTTACCAGAAGCAGTATCCTCATCTTTGCTTGGAATACTAGCAATGGAGGACATCTGGCTATCACGGGTAAGGATGGCAGAAGGGGGACACTGGGAGATGCCTGTTGCAAGTACTCCAGAAGCACTGTCCGTGGTTCCTGCCAAAATTCGGCCCACTCGACCCAGGGAAGTCATACTTTGCAAGCTTAGGGTATCGTGTTCGATAATTCTGAATGGATGGGTTGTTTTTGAAGGAGTTGGGTAGACACCCTCGATGGAAGATGTCTGACTGTCCGGTGGAGAGCTGTTAATTGGGATGTCGTCATCCTCTGTTTGCATACGCTGGCGTAACTCTCGAAACCTTCTTCTCCCAACGAGTTTATCGGTGGTAGTTCCTTTCCCATCGTCTTCCTGAAAGACAATGACACCTCTCAGATAGAAGAAACATTCTTCAGAAATCTGTTACATATAAAATATTTTATACATACAGTCTTGTCTTTGACTTGCACAGGTTCTGATTCTATATGCTCTGTTTGCTCAGTAATAGGCTTAGGATCAGCTGGTTTCATAAAAACATCATCATCCGTTTGTTTGGTAGTTTCTGGTTGCTTCTGACTCTGTGACTCTGTGCTGGTAGAGTCACGCTGCTTGTTCTTTCTACAAGGGCACATAGTTACGATATAGTTTTAAAAAGGAGAACACTCAATGTAAGAATAAGGACAAGGGCAATGAAATCATGTCATATCAAGTATATTTTAGTATCAAAAACGTTCTTAATAAGCAACAAGTTATTTAATGTCTGCATGAAAAGGTATCTTGACATTTTGTAAACATGGCATATATATTGTCAAGTGTATTCACGGACAATAAAAGAACTGGTAACTGTGTTACTGGAACAATCAATTCTCATGACATTCAATAGTCAACACATACCACTGTGAAACTACATCACATGGGCACATATAATTAATGTACAGCGTTCTGAAGTACAAATTACACTTGGGAGGTGCAACAAGAAGCACACTGACACCAGGTTCCTCAATTATAGACGTCGGCCCTGATTCGTCTGCACGGAAATGTACATGCTGTCACACGTAAATCTTAAATTCTCGGCCGTACCACTCGAAAATACTGTACAAAAGCTTTGGTAAACGTCAACCCTCGAAAGCACATTAATATTGCAAACGTAAATAACGTAACCGTATTAACGTTCGCTGACTCGTAGTCCGTGCGGAATTACGCGTACTCCGAATTAATCGTTAAGTCATACCTATACACCCAACTGCGCGGCGGAAAACAAGATGAAATGACACTGTCCCGAGAACGAAAATCGTCATCGCCGTCGGGCGAACATTTTCGCACCCGGTGATAAACGTTAATGAGCAGGTTCGTCGAGGGACAGGCACAGAGGCAAGTGTCGCGAGAAAAATGATATCGGTGGTAAAAAGTTACCGTGAGCCGCGGTGGAAAGTATCGTCCTCCGCATCGAAAAATTCCTCGGAATCGCTGCTTCCAGACATCGTCGTCTGCGCTGAATGGTCGGCGACAATACCCTCGTGAGCATCGGTACTGTCAGCACGCGTCACGCGTGTCGCGAAATCGCGAACACTGGGCCCAGGGAGAAGCGGGTAGGCGAGCGTAAACGGCACGGAGACATGACTCGTCTCTTCCACACACTAGCCGGGCGGTTACACAAACACAAGTATATGCAGAGGAGCTTGGTTCGATGGTGTGCGCGTGGCCCCCGCTCGAGGCCGCGCGCGATAGGCGCTCGCGAACACTTCGTTCCAGTGACTTTGTTCGCGACGGGCAACTGGTCGGAGGTTGGCAGCACTGGCGGCGCTCCGCCAACGGGAGGGCGGCGTCGCGAGCGAGCGTGCCGCGATTGGCCAACGGCGAATTTGCAGACTCTCGAACTCGTGCTGGTGCCCGCTCGCCAGCATGCCTGCTGCAAAGGAGGCGAGCCGTCACACAAAAGCAAGATGGAGGATCTCACAGTCGAAGTATACGGCGAAGACGGAGCATATTATAAGGTTCGTTCTGTGAAAAGTATAGAAAAAAGTGGGCGTACGAGCGGGGCCGCGGATGGGCCGACCGACCGGCCGCTCTGCGATCGTAATTTCGCGAAACGCTCGACCGTACTTCGCGAAAGCGCGGCCCTCAAATGTTCGCGAGGTAACGCGGCTTCCTCCCGACGCCATGTCTCGTTTGACAGGGCGTGATTTTCGCTTCGCCTCTATGCCGACGCGATTCCCCGCGACGCGCCGATCGACGGGCATTGCCCGAACGCGTCCGGTCGCTACGGAACGATCGCTAATGCCGATGGCCCCGTGTGCATGGCGCCCTTCGCCGTACCACCAATGTCTCCTCATGCCACTCGCCTCTCGCCGTCGTCGAGTCATCTCTCACACGCTTTCTGTCTCCTTTTCCAGGCCTTTGTCACCGATGTCTTTGAAGACGACGTTCTGGTAACTTTCGAGAATGAGTAAGTTTCATGCTGCACTGTGACAATGCCTTCTCTTCGTTGGTTTCTTGGTGCAGTTGAGTCTAACGCGGTGCTCCATGCCAGTGACAAAACAATCTCTTGTATTGTGGACGTGTAACGCGTCTTTCAGTTGGGATTGGTGATGATTCTTTGTACGAAACGTGAGCTCTGCTTCTGTGGGGATTGAGTAGGGACGTTTAGAGTCATTGTTAAGGATTTCACTGCAACTTAGTGCAATGGTAGTCAACGCTCTCGCATCTTGTCAAGATTCAGCGTTGTCTGACTGAACGTGTCTGTTCTGAGTGGATCAGAATTTCATGTTTAGAAGACGTGTTAAAAGCTAATTTTATTTTGGAGATCTTTTAATCATCCGGTTTATGTTCCTGTTGGACAGTTAATATCCTTTATTGCTTTTCTTGAATTTTATTAAGGTTTGAGTCTGCATTATTTGTTGTACATAAAAGTGTTATGTACTGTATTGAATCTCTGTGGGAGAACTAATTCTTTGTTTCTTTGCTGTATCAGGAGTAATGTTACTAATATAGATGGAAGAATAACATTTTACATACTTAATGCACATCTTAAACATTACAAATAGAAAACTTTTTTTTAAAATCCTTCATCTATAAAACAAATTGCTCACTGCAACCAATTCCTAAATACTATTGCATAAAAACATAAAATTGTTATAAGCTTCTGATTTGAAAAGCTTCGCATATGCTTTTTGCATTTATAATGCTTTTTGTAGTTGTATACGCAGTGCATTTCACTTTGGCAATGATGCTAACATGTATTTGTGTGAATTTTAGCTGGCAACCTGAATCAAAGTTTCCATTTGCTCAAGTGCGCCTATCTCCAAAAGATGGCCCCAAACCTGAATTTCAAGAGAACCAGGAAATTGAAGTATATTCTAGATCAAATGAACAAGAAGCTTGGGGATGGTGGAAAGCTATCATCAAGGTTCTTAATAAATACAGTTAACAAGCTGATAATATTTTATTGTTACATCATGGAACTATTTTTACACTTTGTTCTAGATGAGCAAAGGAGGGTTCCAGGTGGTCCAGTATCTGGGATGGGAGTACTCTTATACTGAAATTGTAGCTAGTGAGCGGCTCAGAGCAAAGAATCCTAATCCCCCCATCGACAAGAATACATTTCATAAGATCGAAATTGAAGTACCTGAAGAGTTGAGAGAATTGTAAGTACCCGTTAATTACTTTTTATTCAGTATTTTTCCATTCTAATAATCACATAAGTTACTTGAGAAATCATCATTTGTTTAAAACCTAGTTTACTTTTAACATATACTTTTTGACTAAATAGCAGGCAGTAAACTAATATTTGGTGAGTTTCCATGGTTTCGTAACGTGTTATTTGCTATCTGTTTCAGTGCAAAAATGGACAATGCACACAAGGAATTTCAAAAAGCGTTGGGGGCGGCAGTGTGCCGATACGTGCCTGAACGAGGAGTACTGCTGGCCATCTCCCGTCATGAAAATATACATCGTCACAGTAGCATGCTCCAAGAGATGCACTTTCGAAACTTATCACAAAAGGTAAACGATTCAGCAAAAATCTGACCTCGATCATTAAATCTGCTATCAATGCTTCCTGGGGCATTCGATGGAATACTTCTATACACATTAGTACGTGACGCTTTCCTTGTAATAAGAATAATTTACCAAATGTTACAGGTGTTGTTGTTAAAAAGAACAGAAGAGGCGGCGCGTCAACTTGAATCGACGAAGCTCCAGACGATCGGAGGGTAAGTTTGGATACTTTAATAGACCTTTCTTTTAAATCATACAAATCTTGTGACGTTTATCGCCTGCCCTTATCCATATGCTGTCCTGGTAACCATCCTGTCTGTGGTTTGCATTTACTGGCAGAAAAAGGTTCACAAGATTTATAATCATTAATAGATGACACGCGCTCTAACATCGTACTGTACATATGTCGCGACGGGGTAATTAAGCATTGCCTACCGTAAATACATCCTATTTCGTTTCCTTTTAACTGTTGCAATTGATATTGTAAGTACGATTCACTTAACAATTCAATTGTTTTCTTCTAATATCACGTATGAGGTGGACGTGTTTCTCATAATTGTAGCAAATTAACAACATGCATTGAGTAAAGGAGTGTGCGTCATGTAGCACATGTTCTTGCATTATGGCAGATATCGTTTTTAGATAACCGTATTTATATTAACAGAGTTTCTGCAGATTAACTGTGAAAATGTAGATTTCATTCGGAGTTGGTAAGCGCAACATGCATCAAACGTTAACGATCGTATACTGCAAATATAACAGTACAGAAAGAAATCTTTACGAGACAACGTAAGAACTTGATCGATTTCAGCATTCACTTTCATTAACAATAAAATACAGCACATGTCCATAAATTAAAAGCTTTAAATGTTAGAAAATTCATCATTCAATTTGTAACTATTCATTAGCATCGTATGCTTCATTCTGCTTGGTGCTATAATCATTTTAAACCTTGTCATTAGAAGTTGATACAAATTTACCTTGCACCTTATTAACGACCATTTGAACGTGAAGAACGTCGTACTTAGTAATTTATGTAAAAGCACATATTCTTTCGTAATTTATGTAGATTCCACGAATCATGACGAGACTTCATACAATTTATCAGCTAAGTAAATCCAAGCATTACCAAAATTATTTTGAAAGTCAGTCAACATAACGCCAATGCATCGTAAAATAAATCACTAAGGTCTTTCACTGTTCTTCAACATTACTAAGCTTTTCTCTATGCTACTCATGCTACTTTTCAATAAATAGCGTAGTGTTGGAGTGATATAACTATTAATCGCATAAGCATGTGTGTAATTTGTTACAGGTACATGCTTATCAGCACATTGTAGCCATACAGAACATACTTTGATTATTACATCTTATGTTTTGAGTTACATTTTGTTTCGGATAATTCTTAGGGCGAAGGATGTAGGAAGGAAGCAGTGATATTTGATTTTGATCGTTTCATTACTCTTAATATTGTGGTACGTGTCAAGCCACAGCTTTACTTGAATGTCTCTTATAGAACACTGAAAGGAAATTGAAATCTCTAAGGAATAACATTTCATTAGTTATTACAGGTTTTCTTTACAAATTGTACGATACATAAAGTGTCAAAGATGATCACTATCATGACTCGTTTGTACAACACGCTATTGTTTGAAATCCACCCCATTTAGACTCTGTATAGTATAGGTATGCTTGGGATATGAACAACTTTTATTAGTAATTCACTGATTGACGTCTAAACATAAGCGTAACAAAACGATGTGCTTGCTCATACATTCCGTGTGAACAGTCTTGCAGATGAATTCGGAAAGAAAAGAGTCTGTATATGTGTCTGCATGCATTAGTGACGAGCAAACAGACAGAATGGCAGGGACATAGGATAGGGCCATCTTATAATGAGTTTTCACTGAGTTACACCAGAGTTTCTTTCTCATTTCAGCAAATTTAGATCTTCAAACTTTATATATCAGCGTGTCTCAGACTTTGAGGCAGGAGTGAGAACAAATTCAAGGTGAGATCACAGCAGCGTGGTTCAGATTTAAGTTAGCTTACTGTATGACAAGTTACACAGCTGCATTTTTCAGACGAAAGATAATGTTACACTATAAATGTGCATGCTTCGGCGTTGTGTAGTTCATTCACTGAGACCCATATGCTTCTAAATACACCGATATACGAAATTTATTATTTAACTCTCTTTATCCACATACTATGTGCTCTGTAGAACGATCTTGCGTGATCGGTCAAATAGTGAAAAGACATAAGCGTGTAGCTGTGATCAGTTTTCGATTTTCTTTCTCTCCTTCGTTACCATTGTATGTTTCAGTAGAATTTCATTTTATTCGTTTACCCATTATCAGGTAACGCCGAACTTTGGCCTGCCAATGTTTGAGAAACACTGATATATGCCATGTTTGGCACATGTACTCGAATAAATGGTGGCTCTATCCCATGTGTCTTTGCGTGACAGGGGTCTGAATACTTCTGACACCTAAGCATTGTGAATAGTATATGATTTAGGACAAAATTGAAAATTATACTTTGGAATATGTATATGATACGTTTTTCTACCGTTAACATAATATTTTGAATCTGCTGAAACTACTTTCCAGGCTCTCATCGCATTTGATTCAAAGCTTTAGGGGACAGACATTTCTTGTGTTTAATTGTTCTGCTGATATTTTACAGATATACGTAGACCGTATTTTATGATCTTGTTTTATTCGGGGTGAACATATTTTTACGACCAAAAACTAAAAATAGGTGCAATGATGAAATGTTCAGCGGACATTCACAGTCATAAAAATTATTAATTTTAACGTGTTCTATTTAGCAGTCTGACATAGTTACTAATGTTATGTTCCCCTTTCAATTTTCATATTCGTATTCACAAATATTGCATACCCACAATTAATGAGTATTCTTGTAAGATCTCCATCCACAAAATTTCATAGCACAAACGTAGCTCTTAGGATTATTTCAATTTTTTTTATGCCGTTAAATAAAGCATGTCAGATGTAATGGTAATACATATATTGTTGTTTTTGTTGTAATGTTTCATTCAGTCAAGTATTGTGTGTCCGTCTGTGGTAAAAATTGTTTCTAGTGTCATGTAAAAATCATAAGTGTATGTATGTACCGACTGTTGTATACGTGAAACAGGAATTCAGTAAAATATGTGCATGCGATATGCATACATACCATTGGTTCCACTGTAGTTGACAGTATAAAAACGATGATCAGTCCTTGTTGTACGCGTACTCATATGCCTACCGGTGATTATCAAAGTGGTCTAAGTAAAAAATATAAAAAAAAAGTTTTTATTTATATTGTAATGTAAATTGGTGGACACAAATTAAGCAAAAAATGAATACTTAGGCCATTTTTATAACCCTCGACAGTTGTATCTTTTTTAGCCACACGTAAGTTGCATGACAATCATCCTGTATAAATCAACCAAGTCAAATACGCGTCGTATCTGTTCGCAAAATATGATAAATGTTGTAAGAGAAAAGAGAGTTCGCTCATATCTGCCAAAATGCAAGCCACCGATAGGAGAATAACATTTTTTATAACACACATGTCGCATTTGGCATGGCTATGGAACAAATGGTACCAGTATTATTGGAGCATGTTCTTATTACTATGAATACAAACCTACTATGCGTCAAAGATGGTGACGGTAATTTGTTGTATCATATGGATCGAAGTTTGTAGATAATAGCGCAACGAAAAGACATGCAATGACGTCTTTGAGACAAGTTTAATACGTTTGACAACCTCAATATGCGTGCCATTCTGTAAATTCCGACACCTCATTTTCCCTTCTATAATTGGGAAAGAAGAATGTTTTACTTGTTTTTTTAGATATACAGACGAATTTAATGTTCGGGAAGACCTTATGGGTTTAGCTATTGGTGCACACGGCGCAAATATTCAGCAAGCAAGAAAAGTTGATGGAATCACGAACATAGAATTAGAAGAACGTTCGTGCACGTTTAAAATATACGGAGAGGTAAAGCATAGAACTATTCACCACTGCGGGTCTTCATAAAATCGCATCATTACTCAAAGATTGGCTATTAAATCTCAAAAAAGCTCATGATGTTCAATTAATAGAATGTTAAACTATTCCCATGAACATACTTCTCTAGTTAGAATTCTAGCGTCAAAATTCATCAAAATTTATAATATATTGCTTTACTTTCTTTGTTCTAATTGTATAGAAGAACGTAGAGAAGTATGCATAACTTAGAATACAGTGCCTTTTGCATTGTATAGAGAAATGAAATCCTTATATCGTCAATGACTATAAAACGTTTTTTGCACAATCATATCGCGGGCTAGTTTTCAGTCGTACGATTTAATTCGGAACCGTTCATTGTTCCATTGCAGACACACGAGGCTGTCAAGAAAGCGCGTTCTATGCTGGAATACAGCGAAGAATCCATACAGGTCCCGCGTGTTCTGGTAGGCAAAGTAATCGGAAAGAACGGTCGCATTATTCAAGAAATTGTGGACAAAAGTGGTGTAGTGAGTATACTTTATATTATCATTTTATAATTGCGGTAAGTCTTAGACTAATTAGTGTTTTCTCTGTTTAACGTAAAAGTGTATCACATGGAAGGAAGTAAATTTCACTTGCCTCACTGTGTTAAATCCTATTTTAGTTTTTTCTTGAATTAGGATATTTTTCAGTTGTCGTTTTGCTTTTCTAATCCTAGTACAATTGTAACATTTACTAGGTAGAATAGGGATAGCATTTACACAGGTGCTTTGATGTACTGATATCTATTTGATATATTCCTAAGGGTATGTAATGGCCACATCATTCATGTTTGAAATTATCCTGAAAATGCAAAAAAATACCAGTCTACTGGAAAGAGAGTGTATTGTCGTTTTTCTTGTTTTTTTTTGGTCTTATTATAAAGTTTCAACCAAAGTACGAATTAATTTAGAATGGCATTTATATTTTTAAGAGAAATAATTTTATGTTTGATACACGTGCATTGTTTGTTCTCGGTAGATAACAACTGGCCCGAGTGGAAATATACATACTGATAGAGTAAGTACATTATTTTATATTGTTTGTGATTCTACTTAATAGATTCAGTTTGTCAAGTCGTTAAGATATACTTGGAAGCACTTACAAATCTTACATGAACCACTCGGACCAGTTTTTATTTATAACAACATTGAAGTTGACGTTGTATAATTTTTAATTGTACATCAGAAAAAGCATGAGGAAATATTAGTTTATGATTTTAAACTTTCTCACAGGGACCAAATGATATTAAATGTTAATTGTCAATGCAGTATATGAAATTTTTATTTACAGGTTGTATTTGTAGTAACACTGTTGCATACAATTTACATCATGATTGTGTTACTAAGAAAAGATGAAATTTTTCACTCCTTCCATGTTTTACATCTTTACTATGCTTGTGTGGAATGCCACATTGTATTCCATGTTCTGATGTGCAAGGTGCATTATTTGCCCAAGTACAAAAATACGTAACGATTAAACGATGTATAAAAGTAACTAACAAAATTTTGTAAGATTCGGGTGCTTTTGCAAATATTATATTGGAAGGATACATCCTAACATATTCATTCGTCGTTCTCATCTAGCTAAATACATACGAACCTGCCGTACACATATTCAATGACAATATTTTGCTATTCATAGTCATCCATTTATAGTCGTCGCAGTACACTGTTAAATATTGTTATATTCTTTAAAGTATACATAATCTGCAATAACGTAATCATGAGCTGTAAAATAAGTTGAAACTTTCCTTTTGAACAAAGGCTGTAAAGTGTCGAGAGAATCATAACGCCGGATGTTGATTTAACAATCATAGTATCTTTGTTACAAGAATGTTTAGTCAAACTTTACAGAATGACCAACAAATTCATTGAAGGAAATAACACCGGTGACAGAAAACTCATGGTATGGATGTGAAGTAGGATTAAATATATTGTACTGGTAATTGTTATGTGCATTCGTACGAGAAGCATGTGCCGAAATGTTCTGTATTTCAGGTACGAGTAAAAATAGAAGGCGACAACGAACCTCAACCAACGATCCCAAGGGAGGAGGGTCAGGTACCTTTCGTCTTCGTAGGCACCGTTGAAAGTATTGCCAATGCCAAAGTCTTGTTGGAGTACCATTTGGCGCACCTGAAGGTACAATCACTCACGAACTACCTTAAAGATTTGGCTAAAGCGTTTCTCAGTCCAGTCTTCAATTTCAAATAAACCACGTGCGCAATTTGCTAAGCACTGAATCTGAACGGTAGAAGCTGACCGATTGAAAACCTTATCAATCGCGCTCTATGTTTCACGCAGGAAGTGGAACAGCTTCGTCAGGAGAAATTAGAAATTGACCAACAATTAAGAAGCATGCACGGGTCAACTACCGGACAGATGCCTAGCTTCCCTCCCGCAAGACGAGGAATGGTTGCAGGACCTGAGGAAGGTGGAGGAGGTCGTGGTGGACGGGGTGGTCAGTCTCGAGGACGTGGCAGGGGTAGGGCACCCACCAGACACAATGCCGGTAATACTATTACTGATTACATCAACAATGTAGAGCACACACACAAACGCAATGGCAGAGGTGGTGCGCCAGGTGGAAGAGATCATAGAGAACCGAGAGATATCAGGGATAGAGACATTTGATTTTCTTTGTTTACTTGTGCCAGCGCTTAGATTGTAACCATGAATTTGTTTAAAAACTTTGAAAGAAAAAAGGAAAAAAAGATAATGTGTTGGTGGCATTAAATGCTTATCTCGAGACACAAACTTCCGACTGCAGTTCGTATTTGTACTTCTTAAATAAGTTCACTGGTTGATACATCATATTCTTCTACTGGTTTGACTTGATGAATACGATTATTCACGATCGAGTTATAGGTAGGCGGTAGTCTTTTCGATTTCAGAATAAATAATGTGGACTGTGCTGAATAATATTTAGTAGGAATTTTGGGTGTTCACGTGTTACCATTTTTTCGGTGACTTTTACATCTTGCATCACTTTGTGTTTCTGTTATGTTTCACTTCATACGTAGAGTACGTAAATACGTATTTAAATTAATAATTAAGGTGGACTTGTATTATAGCATTATATTAATTATTTACTTTCTATCATGTCAGTGAAACGTGGAAATTGGTTCTGTTAATATTGTACTAGTTAATTCCATGTAATAAAATTTGTCTCTGTTATGAAATATCTTATGTGAAGTTGATTGTTAAGTACAGTCATTAAAAATCAGTATTGAAATTCACACATCGTTTAATAGAATGTCTAAAACTTCTACTAAGTGTATCAAATGCAAAGTGTTACTCTTAAACAGTCTATGTGTGAATTTCTTTACACAATTTTGTTGTAGTGACAGTGTATTTTATCGTGGATAATTAATTTGACTTTCTTTACTACTTGTAATAATTCGGAAGAAACAGATACAAGTCATTAAAAGACACCCACGCCAGGTAGGAATTCTATCATTTTCAAAGTCGTCCTGTAAACAATATTCGTACAAAACCATGAAACAAATAGTATTCACCACCTTCATTCATATATCAAGAATTTCCATTATGTATTCGATAAATTCCTCATTGGACATTGGACCAAATACAAGTAAGAAAAATCCCTTATCACATCCTTCCTATCACTTTTCCTCTGCAAAAAAAGAAATATTTCAATTGCTTTGTTACTCGTTGATGTTCATTCTTATAGAGATCTTACTCAGAATTTCTTTTGCTCCCAGGACTGCGTCGAGACACTTTAGATGGGAGCGAGGACCGAGTCCGAGATCTTCCGCCAAGAGGCGGTCATCAAGGTGGTGCGGGGAACTCAGGGTACATGGGTGGAAGACAAGGTCGTCCAACAACGCGCAGAGATCGCAGAGACGAACGTCGCCGAACTACGGACGACGAAGACACGGTTCTTGATAGTCAGGACGTTTCAAGCATTGATACAGGTAATGTTTTCTTGACAGCGTGTCGAAATCGCAAAGCAATCGTTTCGTCCTAAAGAACAATACGTTGTGTCGAAGCGCTTTGAAGTTGGCATGAACACCATGAGAGCAAACACTTGTGACCATCTAACACTAACGTTACGTTATCGATCATTGTTACTAATGCACGCTACTAACGTATGCAGTGTAGTTTCTCACCAGAATCAGCTAAACGTATCTTCTTCTTACATGATGTGTTAGTCTAAGTTGGACGGATGGTCACAATAGTTTGTGTATGCATAGACTCGGTATCGAGCGTGGACGGAGGACCTAAAGGCATGAGGCGAAGGCAACTTCGACGCTCTCGACAACGCAGTTCGACGCCGAATAGCCAAAAAGGTAAACGTCCCGATTGAGTCGCGAGATCGACGTTGCTTTAGGACGAGCGATTCCTTTCGAGGTTGTCCCGTTAAAACGGTGCATTGGGAAAAGTCCAATATTGAAGCACCATCGGATAATGAGAAGAATACTCAGAAGTAATCTATGCATTTGTTTAGGCAGTAATGCCGGACCGGGCGACCAATCAACAATAACTAGCAAAGAAGGAACACCGGCTAACGACGTCTCTGTCCCTAACAACAGTTCCCAAGGTCCTAAGGGCCAAAGAGAACCACGGTCTCGTCATCCTCGTATGCAGCAGAGCAATAAGCCTAAGGAAGCTCTGGTGAATGGTACCAGTGGCTAAGCAACCGTTACGGTTAACAGCTGCTACTTACGTATAACACTACACCTGATGAGAGCTATTAACACCCAGCACATAACATGACGCATACCCACGCAAGGACTACACGATTATGGAACGCGACATGATTAGTCTACGCTCGTTGTTAAGACTGTTTGCTACCGATAAGAATACGACAGTTGTTTAAGAAATCGTCATTCTCCTTAAACACTTTTAAGGACACATATTAATATCCATGCATGGTTTAGTTTTATGATAGTGACTACACTATCATGTTTGATATATGGATACATTCATTGGGAGGTAGTAGCAGCACAATTTTGGTAAGAAGGATTCCCCTGATTGTGAAACTGTGCCTCATTTTTATACCAAGCTCCTAACTTATATGACAGTGCTTTGGATGTGCTGTAAAGGTACGCCCTCAGTCACTCGTTAATGTTTAACGATCCAATAATAGGCTGGATATTCGCGGCTCGTACGTCAATTACCGATTCGAATAAGTTTCACCTAGATATGTCGCTAGGCGTGTACGATTCATTGCTATTTGGGAAAAATTGCACAACGCATTCGATTTTACGTACAATTTGCAACTTCATTTTTACCAACGATGCGCTTAGAGCACGGAATGATGATCGGAATGACGATCGATTGCTCACGTCGATATACGCTGCATTTTGAAAGCATTGCAGAGCACGTTTGACAGAAGCTACGTTAACGAAAAAGTTAAATCTCGGACGGGCATAAACATCGACACTCCGTTTCGCGTCATAGCTAGGATGAAATTTAATGCGATGTGTAAGAAGAGAGGATTTCCGTTGTTAATGTTTTAACAATGGTAGGCGGCAGCTGTAAGAAATCCTGGTTCAAAGGTGTTCCCAATGATGTTCCTTGTATTTACTTCACAAGATTGAGTTATTTTTCGTTTACGATTATTAGTAGAGTTATTTAACGACACTAGATTTTTATGTTTCAATGCTGAGTGTTGATTAATAATACCATGATGAATGCTAAAAACGACTTATTTGATTACGAAAAAACACGGACGGGTGTGCACAAGGAGTCGGTTTTCATTTTCCCGGGTACACTTCTCACATAATTTAGTCTTTTTTTTTTTTCTATTACAGTGTAAGCATATTATATCAAACATTAGAATTTGATATGAAGTTCTTTTCTGCATTGTTTCGCATGATTTAAAAAGAAAGTAAACGTATACTTAGTAATACCAATGTATGATGTGCCAGAGAAGGAATGATACATGTTTTATGATATCTAGCTGAAGTGCAGACTTAGCGCATACCTTTATTACTATAATACTACTTAGTCGAAATGTGGATGTCTGAACAAATAAACTAGCTTTACTATACTAAGCTATAAAATAGATACGATAAACTGTTTTAAATGGATTATTAATGGGTATTCGAAGTCAGTTATCGATTTAAAACAGTTATCACTTCTTCCGGATATGACAACAACTAATCGGACGTGTCTCATGAATTTTGCAAAAACGCACGGCGGTTGATGCAACATATTGACACCTAACAAAACAGCTGCCATATTATCTGAATATACTTATGGCAGCCAAAAAAAACTGAGATATCCCCCAACTTGCTTGTTTCAGATACATTTGTATTGATTGCAATTTGTGCATAATTTAAGAATAAAACATTTCTGTACATAGACTGGTCATTAGTATAATGAAACGCAAGTCTACTGAAGAGTCGGTAACTTGTGTGGATTTGCCTTCATTCAAAATCATTCTGCTTTATTCCTATTCCCAAATTCCCCTAATCCATCATATTCCTGTAAATTTTACATACCTTAATTCATACATTGGTTCAATAAAATATTGAAAAATAAACAACCATTACCTGAAATTTCACAAAACAGACTGCGCACGATTAATCCATAAAATTAATAGTCATAATTCAGCAAAGCAACAATAAGACGTCATTTGAAAGCTATTATACGAAGTATGTGCAGAAATAGAATTAATTCAACGCGAAAATGTGCATATACATATATGTTTGAAGGGTTTAAGTACTTTTGAATTTCGCGCCATTACTAAAATCTTTGGTACGGTGGCGCCAACCGAAACGGCAAAACGCTCAAACTAGTCATTGGACGCCCGTCGGTAAAAAGGCCTCAATTATCGACAATACCGACTGCTGTCCAATGATTAGTTTGAGCGTTTCTCCGTCTAGGCTGGCGCCACCGTATCAAAGAAATTAGATGTGGCGGGAAATTCAAACACAAATGAAATGAACGAAACACACGAGAAGATCTAATTGTAAGTCGTTTGATTGCGAAACAAACGAACCAAGACATTATCTGTTAGAATAATTAGAAAACTAGTGTATTAATAAGCTTATAAGTATTCTCTGAATCGATTTTGTGCCCATTGTCTGACCTGCTCCGTTTCACAATAAGTTCGTTTAAAATATAGTAGCTGTTCGAAACAACAAACTTCCCAATGAAAAATTAAGTTCTGTGAAAGGGGTAAGATTACTTTAAATGTCTCTGTCTATTATAGTCCATTTCCATGCCTAATATTTACAAAAAGGTAGCTACTGTACAAAGAATAAAGATACCTCACTTCCAACTATCTCTCTCGACCCGACTTGGCCGCGTCTCTACATATGGATGTGCTCATTCCAGGTAGAGCAAGGTAGAGCCTATAGTTCAACGGTTCCACGAGGAAGCAAGGCAAGAGGCAGGGAATATTTGCGCAGAAGCGAGCGAGCGGCGTGCCGTGATTGGTTTTCCCGGATTCCGTATATTTATGCGCCTTCGTCGGAAAGCGCCGTGGGCACTATCAAAGTATGCGTCACGTGAAACGAGTGCAGAGGAATTTCTAACCAAGCGGCCGACTGATAGCTTGCATCATGACATTTCCGAGTCCGATGCGTCGGAAAGCGCATGGCTTCGAAGTATAACGTGCATTTAATCATACGTAACATTTCATTCCGGTGATATTTCGGCGATACGTGCATTTGTGCTGCAAACAGAGTGCAACTGTGGTGCGTTGGCTTTATCCAATGATCTCCGAATGCAACAAGTGAAAGTTTTAAAAAGACAGCAGTGACGTGAAAGGAACGATCTCTTTGACGGTGAGCCGTGAGGTAATTTTCGTTACTGTAACGGCGTATAATAGCTTAGCGTGAGTGCGATCGATGTACTTCATACGTATGTCGAACAGTTGATGTGCTTTTGAAAACGTTCATACCATTCGTCCGACGAAAGGTTAAGGAGACAAGGCATAGCAAAAATTTCTGCGAGCTATCGAGAATGATGATATCGCAATAGTCGACACGTATGTAATTTAAAAGTCTGATTCTATATAAGGAAGCTGGGCTCCAAACTTGTTTACTATGCAACCGCTCTTTATAATACTTTTTTTTGTACGGGCATCGTATGAGTCTGGTCGCAACCTGACGACATCATCAAGTAATTGGCGAAAATATTTTCAGAAAAGTGATCGATAGATAGATCATTGTAAATTTGATATTTGCGTATCTTCTATAAGTTGCAGGGCAACGTTATTAATATTATCCATCTCAATGACCGTAGACTTTTGGTATTACGACGCGTCGTAAAAGCAAAAATTTAATTGGCTTCTCGTTGAAAATCGCGTTTAAGGACAGGGTCGATCTTAATGTGTTTTAAAGGGCCCTTACATTCTCATGGTTCATGAACAGCACTGCATTAGGCCCAGTAAGCACAGCACCTAAATAGGGATTATACTTAAAAAATCAGTAAAAAATGTCAGACACAGAGCTTTAGAAAAAAAGTGATTAGGGCCTGCAAAGGCCTTGAAACGGCGCTGATGATTGGAGTGTATGTCGCGCGAAGTAGTAACACTTCGGCTTCCGTAAGTGACGATGATATATCTGTTATTTGATTGACGTCTACACCGTCTTCCGGTATGATTTATGTCGCGCCTTGTACTTTATCTCGCAAATGTTATCGATTCGCTGCTAATCCTTGAAGATATAAGCGCTCCGAGCCGAACAATACGAAAACATAATCGAAATGATCTACGCATATTCCACCGAGAGCGCACTCATAATGCAAATAAACTGGTTCGCAATAAATCTCCCGAAGTCGATGAGGAAGTTTTATTCTGACGCATGAATACATAATTGTTTTTATAACTGGATTCAATGCAATATAATAACAGCGTATTTTCTATCATATGCTGGTTTTGTCTCATACGATCTCTCGGATTGCGGAGACTATACTCGTTCCACGTGGTTTCCACTTTACGCGGCTTAGATCTCAGATCGCGAATCTCTGACATCGTGTGTAAAAGGTATTGCCGAAAGCAGTGAAAGCATTGAATTTAAAAAAATTGTGAAAAACGGTGAACCAGCATATTCGATCTCGCACGGCAATCTAAGTACTCTTTGCTACTGATAAATACGAAAATGTGTATAGATGCAAAAACACACGGTGACACCTTTAGATTTTGCTGGTCAACGGCAAGGTTCAAGAAAAATCAAATCGAAGCCGGACAGTTCCCTGCCGTCCGTCGTGATCGCGAGTGCATGCCGTGCATGGTATGGTGCAATCCGAATAGTAACACAATTCGCCTATCACGCTCGTCCTCTCCGTTCATACTTCATGAGCGACGCAGTACAAAAAATTGCCGCGCCGCGGCGCCCCGACACCTCCTCCACGATTCCAGGTCACGGTTCCGTATCTAGGGTACATTTCGATGCGATAAGTCCACAATCGGTAGCAGTCAGCTGTTGTGTCAAGTGAACAGCCTTAACCCAACAAAATAAGTGCAAAATTCCGCCCGTCGCCAGCAAGCAGAACGCTTCCTCGTGTGCGCGCGTTCTCTACCGCCGCGACACACGTCCGGAGCCGTCGCATAATTCGGCTGGCGCATGAAAGTGAGAGAGGTACGTTTTGCGCACGCGACCGAATAATATCGACGGTGTGGCACGGGCGAGAGCTCGTCGCTGGTCGCTCTCGTCTCCTCGCACCTGCATTAGTGCTAGTCATCTGCATAGCAAGGTTTTTTCCGCGGCCAATCGAGCGTCGACCGAGAAGGCGTCTTATATAATTCCGCGCGGCGCTCTCACGGGGTCACATAGCGATTTCGTGCGGACGGAATCGAGGGGAAGGCGAGAATACGCGGTGCGTGTAGGTGTCTTGGTCTTCTGGGTCGTTTAAACGGCTCGCCGAACGATGGCCCATTATGCGGCTCGCTCGCGCTCCGAAACTCTCGTCCTTCTGCTGCGCGCCGAAAATTCTCGCGCGATTCGGCGTTGACCGCGTCAGTAACTGGGAATCGTGAGCGGCTCGGTGCAGCTTTTTCGTCGCTTCGGGGCACGGGCTGTGTATGTGTGCGGTGGAGTGTATAAACAATTCATCAATCGTGTCAATCGATACGTTAATGGGGCGACCGAAAGTACGCTAATGCTACGGCTCGATCGCGGACTGCGTTCCGTTTGCTTTCGTCGGCGATAATTCTTGTCAGTGGTAAATCTGCGAGACTTTCCCGGCCGAGATTCCGTGGATGGCGCGATCGGACGGACGATATTGTCGTTCGATTTCACTTTCATGTTGGAGAACGCCATGTGTGATCGTGGACTCGAGCTTTAGACGTCGGGAATGGATTTCCTTTGATCTTGACACGATTCAGTTCTGCGAGTCCAATGTGGAACGATCGAACAGCGCGTTCCCGTAGTAGTAGTAGTAGTAGTAGTAGTAGTACTAGTAGAAATTAATTGAGCGAAAGTGGCGAAGGATGAGCCCCGCTTGAAGCATATGCACATGACGAAATCGTCGTCGCTTAGCGTCGTTTCTTTGAGAATTTCGACACGCTGATTATTCATGCGCACCGCGAAGTCGGAGAAATCGCAATCGGTGACAGCGACCGTTCGAACGCGTTCAACTTCATATTCAGAGAAAGCAGGGAAACTTTTTCAAATAAGATTAATATCAGCGGCGCCGTTCCGATAACAGCGCATGCAAGTTCATGCTCGGAGAAAGTAGACGAACCTTTTCTATAAACTTTATTTCGACAACGTCGTCGAACCATTTTTCATAAGATCATTAAACACATTTGGAATTCGTTCGCGTTCAAGTATAGCAGCGAGACTTTTCAATTAACTACCACTCACTTGCCGCACTAAAAGAGACTTACACGCTTCCCTACAGGCGCGCAGCGAAGAATTCCTAAACATCGCTCTGTGCCGCCTGCAAAAGCAATTACAACGAAGTGTTTATATATTTTCGTAGTCATTCGCGTCTGCTCGGCATCGGCCCGCTTTCGAATTCCTCGCGGCCTACGTGTTCCGGCGAACGATAACACTGGCTCCGTTCGTACGGAAATGTATATGCACCGCGTTGGCCATTTCCCCGGGATCTCGATTCGTCCGGTTCGTCGGGACAATGTGCGAGCCCGCTTAGTCTGGCGCATTTTCTCGGAATAGCCGCGCGGGAAGCGGGAAGCGCAGGTATTTCTTGCAGTCCCGACAATCCAATCGCGCACGGCGGATTATCGTTCCGCGGCGACACGCGATGTAATAAATGCAGGTATAATAAATACGCTCCTCCGCCACTGCCTCCTGCACTGAACGACTGGACGTTCGCAGGGTCTGAAACTGATTGTTATCCAGGGCCTGTTTCAAGGTCTCGTCGGATGCACGGAGAGCGGACAATTCATTCTGCCGGATGATTTATTTTCACGGCAACGTAATCTGTTATCGTTCTCGTTACGCATCCGACACTTTCGTTCGATTGCTTGTCTGTCGAGCACTCGTAATCGTTCCCGGAGCGGCCGTGTCAATTTTCTTTCTCAAGTATATCGAATTAGTCTCGTCGCGGATTAAAGATGTTATCGGCCGCTTTTTTCAACGATTCTTTTTCCAGTTATTCTTGCGTCAAGCACCCGCAATCGTTCAAAGGCATTCGTAATCCTTCCCGCTCCCGATTAGTGATACGATACGGAAGAAATGCTTGCGATCGCGAGAGACTCGAAAGTTGCGTATTAATGTGTATGTATTTAAAAAGTTCTACCTATATCCGCGACTGCCCGGTCGAATCGTTGCACGTTTGGTTTCGGTGTATAAATAACTATGATAATGTCGTCTCCACTCGGTGAATGTTTTAGTTGCTTTGACTGTCAAGGCTCTCCGTTATTATTGCACAACTTCGATATGGTTGTCAGGCGACGAGCAATATTCGTTTCCACGTTGGGTCCAATATCGGCTGTCGTGTTGGTTTCAGGTGATGCGCTTTTGAGTTCGTCGAGGATGACAATACAGTGACACGTACGAAGATACGAAGATGGTTAAGGATAACGAAAGCGGAGCAGGGGGTTGCAGTGCTGCACCACAACGGCCGCGGCGGATGTTTCCACGATTTTCACTTCGCAGGTTGCTGTACTCGAGTCCATTGATCGGTCGTAGGATCGTTAGGACGCCTAGTTCGAGTAATAGGAATGCAAAAGGTATCGAAAATAATCGACGCAACATGTCCACGATAGTTCTTCTCTGGTTCGGACCTCGTGTCTAACAGTCTAAACTTTTTCTTCTGCTTTTTTCTTTCAAGCTAAAGACGGAGCGAGCGGAAGGATTGCCGATGTTGAAAAAGGCGAAGCCAGAGTAAGTAACGGTTCGAGCCATTTTCAATTTCACAACATAGACCTACAGCGTGCTTCCAGCAAAGGCTCTGTACTTTCTTCTGCAGGAAAGGTACTTATAGAACAATACGCATGTGCTTCAAATTCCGAGTGATCGATCGTTTCTGTGCACCAGTTGCAGCCTCGCACGAGCGTTATGTCCTGATGTTTAAACGGTGCCTGTTTTTCGTTGCAGAGTAACGAAAACGGTCTGATGGAGTGTCCGCTGTGCTTGGCTGAGTTGCCCATGGAATTGTTTCCAGTTATCCAGTCGTGTCATCACCGCAGCTGCTACGACTGCTTCCAACAGTACCTTAAAGTCGAAATCTCGGAGTCCAGGGTTAACATAGCGTGTCCCGAGTGTTCAGAACCTCTCCATCCAAACGGTCAGAACAACACCGATTTTTTTCTTCAATTATAGACTAGAGTAACCCTCGTTTTACGCGGAATCAAGCAAAACTAGATTGACGGGAAAACCCGCATAAATTGAGGGTTACCTATACTTAACATGATTAATTTATGCCAGTAGAACTATGAACTTAGAAGATCATTCATGAAAATACCGATACCATCTTACTCATGACGAAATTTTGTTGGCATTTCAGATATTCGTATGATTTTAAATGACCAGACGCAATTAGAAAAGTACGAAGATTTCATGGTACGAAGAGTCCTCGCGATGGAGCCCGACGCACGATGGTGTCCCGCTCCTGATTGTAGTTTTGCAGTTATCGCCAGCGGTTGCGCATCGTGTCCAAAGTTACGTTGTGAGCGACCGGGTTGCGATTCCTACTTTTGCTATCATTGTAAAGCCCGGTGGCATCCGAATCAAACATGCGACGCCGCCAGGGCTCAACGTTCTCAATACTACGAACGAAGCTCGTCTCTCAGTTTCAGTCAAAGTGACTCTCAACACAGTAAGTAATCAAGATCATCTTGATGTTAACCCTTTGATCGATCAATATTGTGGCTGGCTATGAACGTCTCGATACAAAGGGTTAAGGGCTTAGCATTTAGGAGAAGAACAACGTTTAAAGTGCTGGTTACTATTTTAGGGGATGATCTCAAGCAGTGTCCGAGATGTCAGGTCATTATTGTGAAAATGGATGATGGGAGCTGCAATCACATGATTTGTGCCCTTTGTGGGACAGAGTTCTGCTGGCTTTGTATGAAAGAAATCAGTGACCTACATTACCTTAGGTATTACGTTATTATGCGTATATATTTTTCACTTTTTGTGCTGCCGTTCATCGTAGCGAAATTGTATCGTTTATGGAGAATGTATCTGATTACAGTCCTTCTGGCTGTACTTTTTGGGGTAAAAAGCCGTGGTCTAGAAAAAAGAAGATCCTTTGGCAATTGGGAACCCTCGTTGGAGCACCTGTCGGTATTGGCCTTGTTGCTGGCATTGCAGTGCCAGCTATGATTATAGGTCAGTAGACATTTACCGTATGTTACCGTAGAATTTTCCATTACATCCACTTAATTTGAGAAAACATAATTTTGCGATAATCTAATTTATCATCATGTTTGGTGTTGCAGGTATTCCTGTATTGGTTGGTAGGAAACTATATACGAAGTATGAAAAGGCTAACAAACACAAGAGGAATGCCTTCATTGCGGGAGGAGTTACGGCATCGGTGAGTCTATTAATAAATATTTATCATTACATCACGTCCATTACTACTTCACTACTTTATCACTGAATCATCGCGGTGTGATAAAATTTGCAATCCATGCAATTATTATAGTACGTCAGATGAGAACATTTGATTGCTTAAATCTCCGTTATTATTTTCCGATTCATAACCATACGGGATTACGTCATTTTGTGAAGTTTTCCGCTACCAATGTTTCATATGAGGAAAGTCAGGGAGTAAATAAGACCAATAAAACCACTATTCGATTCATGACAACATCAAAGTATACTTTATTATTTATATAGTTTGTACAAAGAAAGAGAATAATACAATTATTGCATACGTGAATGAGCGTTAACAAAATGGAGCGTTCTTATCATATTTACTGGAATGATCGTGACAGGAAAATTCATTCGGAGGGATCAGTTTTGAACCGAATCGTAAAGTAATTGTCGCCCTTATAGCCCATCGAGCTCATTCAAAATAACTCATTGTCAGTTTAAAAACGCGTTACGACCTGTGTCACCGGGTCAAAGCCTCTTATTACGAAACCACCGTGTCATCTATCGCTTGTTTAGATCCTTTACCGCTTAGCACGCTCTACATTCGCAACACGTTCACGAGCGGCACGCATGTGTAAATGCGAAATTAGAACAGAAGTGTTAGTCGATAGCGAAACCGACGGTATATAACCCACTTCGCAGTCGTGCGTCGTACCGTGCTCGAGTTTATCGTGTACAAAGCCCGTCGCATGCGTCGTGTATGAGTATGAATATGGTAGTTTGGAACCGGTCGGGACGGTGACGGTGATGAAGACCAAATTATGAGTCGGACTCGGTGCCTGTGGAAATGACGGCTTCGTCGGTGAGCACGCCGTCGTTGTGAAGATCCTGAAGAACATCGATCAGTCGTTGCTCGGTAGCCGGATCGCCAAGCGCAACATCGACGGATCCGATGCACAGGAGAAGCGCCAGCAACTGCGACCGTCTGTAGTCCTTGTCGAGGTCCTGCCTCGTATATCCTAGATCTTTCGGAATGTCCAGTCCGAGATAGGAACACGTGTACGTGAGAGCGTCCCAGTACTCGTCGAGAAGCGCGTCCGAATGTTTGCGACGCAACTCCGTCGGCACTGAACTGACCAAAAGGAGAGCGATGTCATTGGTCGGCCTACTGTACGTGACCATTTGCCAGTCGAGGATGCGGCACTCGAGATTGTTCTCGTCCTCCTTGAAGAGCAAGTTGTTGCACCAGAAGTCGGTGTGCGTGATGAGCGCGAGAGGACCTTCCGGGGCCAGAAGATTCGAGATTATGTCCTTGGTCCTGGGTCGAAGAACCATCAAGGCGTCGAGGACGTCCTCGAGACCGGGTCTGCTCTCCAGAAAGTGTGCTAACTGTGGAAGACCGCGCTCGACCAGATGCTGATACGAGTCCGTCGCCTTGGCAGTTTGAAAGAGGAAGGGATAACGCTCGGACAAAGGTTGCTCGTCGATCACTTTCATCGTGAGAGAATGAGCGTGTATGCAAGCGATCCCCCGCAGAGCCACTTTTGTTTGCTCCAGACTTATGCCTTCGTTGAAGTTCACGCTCTTGAAGTCGGAGTCGCGGAGATCGTCCAAGACAAGAATCGATCCTGGGGGGACTGGACTGTAATGAGCGTGGTAGCACATCGGTACCGGAAGTACTAGTGTGTCCTCGCCCTTTACTTTCTCTTTTACCAACTGTCTGCTCTGGAACTCTTTCAAGTCTGGCATGACCTGGTTGAGAACGTACGTGTTAGACGGTGAATGAATACGATCGTTGAGGAGAGATTGTTGAGTAACTTACCAGGGTGTAAAACATGATCTCACGGAGATCGAATTGGCCTTCCGTGACGAAGAAGCGACTGAAGGGATCTTTTGGCAGCTGCTTCACTATTATGGAGAAGTCGACAGGTTCGTCCTGCCCGGTCAACGCATACTTTCCTTTTACGCTCAGAATCGCGCTGAGCACGCTTTCGCTGGTCGTGCAGCCAGGCTTTGCATAGAAGTTATATACCACCACCTGCAAAATACGTTCAAACTCCAATTTTTATGCATAGCTGATATTTCATGCTTCGTCGTGTTTGAATTTCAAAGTATACTTCTATGCACTTAATTCGCCGGAAGATCGTAACGTTCGGAATCAAAGTGAGAACGTGTTGTCAACAAATGGAGATAAAAAATTGTCCGATAACATGGCAGATCCCTGATACACCCAACGCAATGCAGCAGCCATGCACCCCTTCGTCGGAATCCGATACTTAAAAATAGCGCGATAAAGCTCAGAACTAACCGCTTCCTTGTGGAATATCGTGAAGATATTCTCAAGCCATTCCTTGGAAACGACGAATGCCTTCGCCGTTTGATCTTCCCCGCAGGAATCATCCGTGTCCTCGCAATCCGACATAATAACACGCCCTGCCGTCTAAAAATCCCCAACGATCTGCGGCCGCAGCCTACCAAATACTCCACCTGCTAATTCCGATAGAAATTTCAGCGTCCACAACCTCACCCCTTATCGGCAATCGATTCGGCGAGGCGTCCTTGCTCAAAGAACAATTCACTTTAACCGGACGTTCCGTTCACCCGCAAACGACGGGCCGTATATAAAGCACGTGTCGAGTCTCACTCCGCGGCCAGAAACTCGCCTTGACGATCCGTGCAGTCCTCGAAAATCGAGGAAGAAGTCTGGAGCAGCGTGCGAGCGCGTCGAATGTCCTCTTCGCGCTACGTCGACCGCGCCTGTCTTCCTAGGCAGTCCATAGTTCGACGACCCGGCATCAAGACTTCCGGCAGATTCGGCTGGCACACGCCCCTGGCCGCAAGCACACCGACCTCCCTCAACTTGGCCCCTCTTCGTGCCGGGACCCTCGATCGGACCTTAGCGTGGATCTTGAAGCACCGACTGACTGGTGCACGTTCTTCCATCACCACCACCGCCGTCGCCGCCACCACCACTTTTGCGAGTATCCACCACCACCGCCGGGCGGGTGGGCGAACGCGCAGGGTGGGACAGAGAGAGGATCTCCCATGCGCGCACTTCGATCAATATCCTTCCTTCCGCACCTCCCGCGCATTTTGCACCTACCCACGACGCGCTTCCTCTGTCTTTCGGGGGACCCTCTTTCTCGTTCCTGCGCCCACCGGTACATTGTGCAATTTGGATGGTGTCAGTAGTGCTATGAATGATAGAATCCGAGGATGGATATATGCGGACGGACGGCGCGCTACGCACAAATGGACGGGCTGTAATATGAATTGCGCGATAGTTGGCCAGCATGCGCAGTGTGCCGCGGCCTGCAGGTCCCAATGATGTACCCCGGTACTGCGGTAGAAATGTATATGTTCTGCGAAGCAGCGATCGTGCATTCGGGAAGAATCTTTCGGATGAAGGCTGGGGTAGAATTCAGGTTGCGTATATGTTTGATTGTAGGAAAAAAGGTCTGAAAAGAGATTATCGCGGACGATCGGGGGGATGTAGCCTGGATTAGAAAAGATCCTCTGATTCGACGATAATTTTCCTCGCCCTCGACATGCTTCGCCTTTTTCTGTCCCGTTTCACGTTGCGGAAGTCTGAAACGCGAGACTTTGATGACCTCTTCTTCATTAACCGTGTATAATTCTGTGTGAGTCACGTCCTGTGGGAGGTAGATGACTCGAGATAGATCCTTAATTACGTGCGCAGCCGTGATTATCGGATAACAGTATCGTTGGTTTGGCGCCACGAGAGTCCAGAAGAGAAAAGTCCGAATTAGTGCGTTCCCGCTGAATGTCGTCGATACAGCGCTTCATATACTTTTATTAAAAGCCCCGCCCGTTCTCACCCGGTATTCTCTTCTACGCATCGTTAAATGACGCACTGCATCCGACCGAAGCATCGACGGTAATTCAATCGGTTATCGGCAAACTTTACTCCCGTTATTTATGCGTGTAGTTTCGATCCTAGCAACCTATAGTTGTCGACCGCTTCCGTTCTGCCGGAGCGGGAACGGTAAATTGATAAAGTTACATTACACCGAACCTCGCAAACTGCTCCCGACCCCGGCCCATAATGAATAATTCGACGTGAAAAAATACGAGTCGTGCGCTTCTGCCCGTATCAGCGCGTCTCTATTTTCGCGCACGACACCGCCCATGAGTCCTACACGCCAAACGTGTGCGGGTCCACGTTAATCGAAGAGGCAAGTACAATCAAAATACGCGCGCGTTACTTTTTTCCACGCTATTGAAAGAAGAGCTTATTTATGCTCGATTGACTTTAACGGGCACAGCTCGCATGGAAGTTTCCATTGTAGCGAAACTGCGTCAGCGACATACACACGCAACTGGCGAGCCCGACGTGTCCGATGTAGCGGGGGCGTTTATTTCCCTCGCTTCATATTCTCTATGCGACGATTGATAACAGGTGGCCGGTTGGAGTTTCTGTTACGAGCGACGGGTGGTCTGAGAATGTCGTGACAGGGACTTTGTACGGCCGATGTCATTCTGTCGCGACACCTGCGCTCGCGGGGCGCACGTGATTCAGCGAGATCGGATTTAATTATAATTTCGCGCATCTTTGATCGTTTATGCGGGTCCATACCTGTCGGGAATGACGCACTCGCTGCGTCAGTCTATGATCAATATCGCGGTGACTGGCGGCGAGTACGATTGCATGAAACAAACTGCACTCAAAGATGCGTTTTGTTAATGCACACTTCGCAGAGTAGCGTATCTAACTGCACCAATTTCCATTAAGTATTTTTTTGAAAAGATTCGTTCTACGCTGATTGTTCTTGTCTCTAGGAGTTCCTTCTACATTATATTTTTGATGTCTTAAGTAAAATGGCCGTTATGTTGTATGTAATTATTAAGAAAGTGGCGTTACTTACGGTCCGGATGAAACAAAAGTTAATGATATTTTTGTTCTTTCCTATAATACGACGCGCTTGTTACAGGTTCTAGTATCCCCAGTACTAGCAGGATTGGTCGTGGGCATCGGCGTGCCCATTTTATTATTTTACGTTTACGGCGTGGTCCCGGTTTCGCTATGCCGAAACGGAGGTTGCGGAGTATCGACGAACGGCACCGGCGTCCGTTTCGAATTCGACGACGAGAACGAGTTGATGGGTGCCTTGGGAGTGCGCAATGCTGGAGGTAAATTTAAATTTAGACATTGACGTAAATACTCGTCCCGCTGCACACTGTCCAGATTTGATGGCGCGATCCTCCCCGTGGAAAAGGATCCGCGCAACCCTGTGATTTGCCCCATCGAAATGTCACTCGATTCGGACGCATGAAATTCGGTGCATGTAGACACTTACTAGTGAACGTATGCATAAACTGAATGATTTAGGTAAACTCCGAAGTATGGGCCGCGTTTTTGAGCGAACGAATATTTTGCCCGATGTTTTATTCACGTAGAACAGTGAGTGCATACGTTTCGTATTAAATGAATGTATAAAATTGCCGAGTTCACGCTTTCACTCCGATGCACACACGCGATAGGCGTTGTGTGTGCAGCGATGCCGATGAAAGAAAGATCACAGCAGACATGGAGACATTTGATGGTGCGCTTTCTCGCAAACAGTAGACCAGACGCCATCCAATCTGAACATTGTGCACGTATCAGGCTTGGACGAACGAGACGCATCGTTTGTGCGCGCACAATCGAGGAGACGCAATTGTCTTTTACGTTCCAGATGCCGCGTCAATAGACGTTGCGAGTCATCGCGGCGGCAATCCTTCTATAGGCGAGGCTTCACTTTCATTAGGCAGCGGCAGTCAATTGGAAAAATTGGGTCGCGAAAATGACCGCGAGAGCGCAAGTAATGTTGCTCTAGCTGGGACAAGCCTGGCTGGAAGTATAGCTTCTAGCGTGCTCCCTGGTGGTCAGAGGTAAGGCATCTTTTTGTGTGTTTTTATTTAGATTATTCCTTTGGTCCCAAAATTTCTTCTGGTGATTCTATGCAAAGTTGCATCTGCTGACGATTTCATTCTGAACAGGTTGGAGGTTCAAGCCGACGTTACGTCTACACAACGATTTAGTTTGTGTAGCGAGACTGCATCAGCTGCGACTAGCCTCTCAGAAAAGTCTGTGAACGCTTCCATCGCACTGGACGATGGCGCTGCTTCCACGAGAGCACTCGCTGGCTCCGTTCTTAATTTCAAGGTACCCTACTTTTTCCTCTTTTAAACCGAATAAAACGGTAACGTTGAAAGTTAAAGGATAGCTTAAGAACGTCCATTAAAAGAAAACCCCATTAGGTGATAGATTTTTAATGAAAGTGGCTTCGAACTTCTTCCGTACCAAAGGACGCCACAGAAGTCATGTAATTTTTACTTAACATATTCCATTTAGCCGCGCAACATTTTTCGACACTTTCGTGAGTGTGTATGAGTAACTTTACACATCAATCTAGAAATAACTAATTTTCTAATGTTGTTTGATAATTAACATATATCCCTTGGGCAGTTTTATGAGTTTTACCAAAATAACTCAATGCCCATAAAGTCAGATTGAATTGTGATTAGCGAGACGTATCGTAGCACGTAATATAAATCCTTAGATGGACAGCAGCTCGATTAGTGGAGGTCGGAGCACAGAAGGCGAGCAGGCAGCGGGTTCTGCAACCGGTGGTCACATGGACTCAGCTGGACAGGCTACATCATTAAGCTCATTGGAGGAAGTGGCTCCGGGATTAGCGAAACGTGCCCGCCGCAAGCCCACCTTGGATCGTCAGTATAGCGATTCGAGCAGTTGGACAGTTTGCGGGGAGGACGGTGGCTCGGAGCGTGTTCGGTTCGACGATCATGTTAGTTTTATCGAGACGGATCAGGAAACGGTCGTTGGCACGTGCGCCGTCAACAGCAGAACCGGCGGAAGACGTAAGCGGAACAAGGAAAATGAGCAGGAGGCGGATGTACAAAAGGTCTCAAAGTAGGTTACGATACCTAACTTCGTCTGAGCTCACTTTAATCCTCAACCGGCAGAAGTATCTTCGAAATACAACGGACTACACAACACACAGACACGCTCATTACACATACTCCGTTCTTTCATACAGCAATTACTCCCCGAGCGTGCTAAGTGCCTCGTTTACCAAAGTTGTTGATGATTTTTTATTACCCGAATCACCACTTGTCAAAGGACATTCCAGGTATATAAGCTCATACCGTTGTACCAAATGCGTGCGGATGTTCGCTCATGGCCACTTTAGACGAAAGTGAAGAGATCTACTTCGATTGCAATTACTCGAGCTGGATCGTCGAGCTTCTATTATGTAAATGACGCTTTTACGCCGTTGAGGGTTAACCACGCATACGCGTGTCATCGCCTAACGAGAATCTTCCTAGGAATTCCGACGGTGAACTAAAGGTTGATCGTTGGGACGAGGACATATCAAAGGACCTGGTCTAGTGAAAGAGAGAGATAAAAGAGAATCGCCATCTTCTCCGGCAATGCGGAGCTCGAGAAAGAGAGAGTCGCGAGTTTCGGTTGAGGAACGTAATTCGCCGCATACGAGTACTGCGAGAAAATAAAGACTGAGCGCGGATGTAGTAACATGCATGCGTCCTCTCGGATGTATTTAAATACGGCCGCGCTTGTATGTCGCGCGCGAAAACTTGCGTTCACAGTGCACAGTGTATAGATTACATGCCCATGCAGAAGGGTACAAAGTATATACGTGCACGCAACATGTTCAAGCATACCGGTATGTAAAGATCGGAGGCAAAGGGAAACATTTGATTAAATTGAGTGTACAGGACACGTATGAATATGCATTCTCGCAGCGTGTGTGTATATATATACATATATATTAACGCGTATAATAGGCCTCAAACTCGTTGTAAACGATGGAAATTGAAACTGCGTACGAACGATTTCATTTTGTGCCAATATTTTGTCAATCAGGGTTGAGTATATTTTCTATATTCTACGACGAAATTGTATTTACGTGCAACGAAGAACATTGATATGCGCTTTTGTCAAAATTTGTTTAGTTAGGGTGTAAACTTTAGTTCGACGCTAAACGAGATTTTTAAATGAAAAACAAAAAAACATTGGAAAACGTAACGACCGAATTTTTCATACTTATGACGATATTAAGGTAAACAACTCCAATTCAGATCTTCGGATAAAGAAGTGTAGTGTTAGATCATCGCGTATTAGCGTTTTGAAGTCAAATAGGGATAATCGTCTTTTTTAAGCTTTACAATGTTCTGTTAATCGCAAGTGCTCGTTCCGAGTATAAGTAATGCGTTGTAGATTGTCTGGCTGTCGAGGGACTCTCCTAAACATTTGCTCACCCTTTATGTATGAATATATGTATGTAACATGTTAAATAGCTCCTCTTCGATGAGGCAGTAAATATGCCTTTACTGCAATGCTATCAAAGTGATAGTGTCTCTTAAGGAAATCGATATAAGTACTTTTCATTTACAATGCTGCAGTGATTCAATCAATACTATCTTTATTTACGCTAATATACTATGACTTGTAAGTAAAATAATACCTACCTACTTTAACAGGCACTAGAGCTTTGATTTTTCATGCTACTCTTGCCTATACGTATTGCATACGTGCGTGGGAGGGGGGAAAATTAATTGCCAGTGACTATCAAAAAATTATGTAAAATATGCTTTGAACGCTCAGTAATAGGAAAAAAAGGGCAAGCACAGCCGACGAACATTTTTCTTTCGAACATGTGTACATATGTACATTTAGTTCATTGACCCGCTTCACATCTTGTATATTGTCCCATATGCCCTTTACTTTTTAGTGTCGTGTTAAATTCATTTCATCAATCTTTTCTTTTTGTTAACATATGTTCGTATCAATAGAGCCCCACTTAAAGACTTATCTTGGATTCGTGGACCCAGAAACCCAATTGTGAAATGTAATATAAGCTGCCGTACTTTCTCTGTATGTCAAAACATTACTAAATGTTATACTTAAACGGGGCATATTTTACAGGCCTGTGTAGAGATATTCGTGCATATTACTGGTACATAACATACGAAAAAGAACCGTTAAGATCTACGAAGACATGTATTTGAAATACACTGCATTGATAAGAAGCATGTAACTTTTCCATTTTTATTGTTTTCTAAACAATAATCTTCCTTGAAAGTCACGTCTTTAAAGTTGTAAGTTAGTTTTGTTATCTAATGTTAATGCAACGATGCACCGTACGTTAAGAACAATACATCTTGTCATTGAAAGCAGTCTTTTAATCTATGGTGAACTTTACTCATTATAACCGAATTAACGGTAACGTTTCTAAAATTTCCATAGCAGGGTTCCATAGAAAGCAAATTCGCATGTCATATTTAAAATATAACATTTATTTACACAATTTGCTGTTTTTATTACAGACTTTTATCGCGCGCATTCGGTCGCGCACCAATCTAATTTAAACGTGTACAACATCCGTTGTTATTACTGAACATCAAGTTTGTAAGTTAACAAAACGAATATAATTAACAGTAAGTCGTAATTATAAGCGTCTGTACATTGGAAATCTGGGAGAAATGCAAATATTGTACTGTAGAGTCTATCTTGAGCGTTTCACTCGACGATTGCGATAACGTTCGAAATGTATGACACGTCAAGGGAGGCGTAAAAGAATGCGAAAAGGCTCAATCGGGAAATTACCTTTGCTAATCTGTTAAATCGCATATATCGCCCCGATAAGATACGCTTCGTTAATTGGATGTTTATTGTTTTGCCGTTGCAGTTCAATGGCAAGGGTGTCAAGATTGCTCGCCTATTGAGAGTGATTACGATGTTTGTGAGTGCGTGTATGCACAGCTACGAATTTGGTGCGACGTTCGTGTAGTAAGACATTGAATGTAGGCGCACCAGTGGTTTGCCTTTCGTCTTTGCGAGCGCACGGCACAAACAGCACAGCATTCTTTTTCACCCGTACATCGAAAAAGTGTCGTTCGACGGGTCTCGGACTTGTACATTTGATAAATGCGAAAACCAAACGTCGACTATGCGATCGAATATGATATACAAAAGAGAAATTATAAGACTTCGACGAGCTAAAGTAGTAGATGTTAAGATATAGATGATGAGGAGACATGTAAAATTCTTGTACTGTACCGTGGCAATGTAATTACAGAATTATTGCAGGAAAGCAACAAGTGTGACATTGCGTTAACTCTTAGCCCATAGATTTAAACGGTCGCAGGGTGTTCAACTGCTTCAATACAACGTAAAATATACATATATATATATACATATGCATATATATAAATCATATTTTTAATATATTAGAATATCTTGTACACGTTGCATGTTATAAAGATCTACTTAAGAACAGAGGGGACTTCTTGAATAGTTCGTCTACTTTTAGTTTAAATAAGTCGCTTTGTATGGGCTCATTTAACTGGCACAGTGGATTTTTTACCACGTATTCCAGGTATACCTGAAACATGTACGAGGTACAATGCATGTAAATGCATGCAAATTGATATAAACTAATTCAATGTTAGTGCAGTTAATTATTTTAGCAATATTACATTAGAAATCTTGTTTGGTAATGTTTCATATAAAAGTATGGGGGCGTACCTCTCTGTATAGTTGTTGCAGTAATTCTCTGGCATTCTGCGTTGCATTATCCGTATTCAAAACGAACTTTAAGCCGGATGGAGTTTCGAAAAAGTGCAGTGTGTATTTACTTGTCTTATAATACACAAATCCCTCTTTTGGGTCCAGAGGGGATATTTTGTTGACGAACGACTTAATCGAGAACAGCATTCCATACATTAGCTTGGCTTCCTAGAACAGAAGGTCGACGTAGAAACTCTTAAAAACCGTAGGTCGAATTCTTAACTATCGTGTCGAGGGACATTAATCGTGAGAAAAACAAATATCGAGGTTATAATCAGCTCCTCCTCTGCACCACATTTTTCTTTGCAGAAGCATTTACTCTGACAGAATGATCACCTCTTCCTTCGTAATTCCCGATTTGTTAAGTCTATTCCATTCGGCGTAGTAGAGTAGCGTGCCATTCTTCGAAAAAATGTATAAATTGTGTATTGTCATTTCCACTGCTCCTGTCAAACACTCTACCACTCTGCCGCATGCACTAACGCTCGTACGTGGGTGCGATGTGGTATGCCTAGTGTATCGACGTGGGCGGTTGTAAAGAAGTCTTGAATGAGTGCCACTAGGCGGCGCGGAATGTACGTTTCGCTGGTTTGAAATGGTCTGCCTAGTACTGCCCTGTACCACTTGCCGCCTCACAAGTGGAACAGGACAAGGGTCAGGCAAGAGCCGTGGCAAACGCTGCGGCAGATGTATTGTTATCGCTTGAAAGTAATAGAATGTATAACTATGGCAACTCTAGGAGTCAACATAGAATTGCAATTCAAATTGCAGCTCAAGACATGGCTATAAACGAATAGAATGTGTTTTGATAATAACCGGAGAAAATACGTATACATTCAGAATGTGGTTTTGCTTTCTAAAGGTTATGCCAACTAGGTTTCTATCACTACAAACGAATAGAGAAGGTATGTCCATAACGACCCGAGGAAATGCAATGCCACGGTTTATAACTCGAAAAGTAAGGAAAAGTCCTTTTTACAGTTACAGAAATGAAATGCGAACAGTTTAAAGGCACGGCACAAGATTGGTCGGTAACATAAGACGAAAAATGTAGATGACAAGTTCGTAAAGAGATTCCACCTTCGATCGATAACATGAAGGATTGAAATGGATGCGCAGAAGATTGCATTTTTAATCGTGCTTAAAGCGGACGATCCGAAACATTTCTAGACTAACGCGTCTCTTGATTCGAAAATGTCAGATTTTTACAATTATCACAATTTACCAATCATCTTTCCTTTATCTCCTCTCGTCCACTTCTTTTTATACACACCAAATGGTTTCATGACCGTGAATGAATTAAAATAACACAATATGAAATACAATCTTCGTCTTAAGTCTAACGAAACGCAGCGCGATCAGCAGAAGAAGCTGAACAATCATCACACGTCTGCCGAAACATATTGCCGTCAGTAAGGGAAGACTGTCGGAAAATGATAAAGAACTTGAAAGAAGGGAGAAAATCATTGGCGCGACGAATAATTCCGGCCATTAAGAGAGATCGAGTTATAATGAACGTTTGCCGAACAAAGAGTACATGCTGCAAGAACATAGGCACCGCGGTTAGCGGCTCGCGAACGTTCGCGAGCTCGCCGCGACGCTTTTCAATTCCGCTTAATTAGTCGCGCGTCAATCAGAAATGTTGCGCCGTTTTATCGTCGGAATTGAATTCGCTCGCCTTGCAGTTTAACATTCGCGGGCCGCAGCGAGCGAACGTTCCGCGTAAAGGGATTCAATTGTTATCAATTCAATCCCGGCACTCGTTAGTCTGCCTCTCACGCCCCGCCGCGCGCCGGGCCGACGCGTTTCAAGCGGCAAGGGTTTCTTGGAATGAAAGTGTCAAGAAATGGACCGTGAGTAATTGTAAAATTTCTCTCACTCACACACCCCCGCGATCTCTTTCGTCGCGTCTTCACACATAGTTGCCCGGGACTTCGAGTGCGACGCTCGGCTTGTGATTCCGTCTCGTTGCGAATTGTTGCAATGAAAACTTCGCGACGCGTTCCGTAAATTCTATACTGGTACAAGCGTACATAAAGTTTGCAGCGCGCAAGCTTCCTTGTGAATGACTGTCAAACGTGCTGACGGCAGGAACGGTCACAATGGAAAATTCGTATGTTGCTCGTGGAATTTTGTACTGTTACAAATGTACACGCCTCTCGTAGTACGTAAGTGTGGCTACGAAAACTTTGTGACACGTTCTATAAATTCTGTACTCTGTCAAATATACTTGAACGTTACGACCTCCGTCTTTCTTATTTAGTGTCACTATATTTGCTCTTGCTCTCGATTTTTTCAACGTTTCCTATCCTGTCTCGGTACATTATTTCTCTGTACCTTTTACGCGCACACTTTCTCTCTCTCTCTCTCTTTCCGTGAAATGTCTAGGAGCACGTAAGTCCCCTCTCGCTATCGGCACGATCGTTCGATATCTTACAGTAACGGTGGGTCGTCAAAGTTCGAGAGGAGGGAAAAACAATTATTGCCGGACATTCGCAACGTATCACGCGCCTATCGAATTCATCGAAACGACGCAGTAAACACCGCGAACGATCACGGTTTCCACTAGCGCATTCCTCGAGAAACGGAAAGAGACGGAAAGAAAGGAACGTCGAGTACGTACGAGTATAACCGCAAGGAATGGCAGCAGCAGAAAGTTCGCGGCGTTCAGTCGCGGATAGTATCGAGTTTCGTTAATAATTAAGCACGACAGCCGATTCGTGAGGGTGGAAACGCGAACGAAACGGCACGTAACAGACGAAAAGACGATTCTTGGTGGTAACTGCTCGACGTAAAACGTAAAGCGGTTACAATTTCTGAAACCTTTGTTCGCGCTTGTCATGCTCCGATCTTCGGTAGAGTCCCCGATTGATTTCTGCTTCCGATAAGGACGACGTTAATTGCTTGAGTGGACTCGACACTTTTAAGCGATACGTATGTGGATACAAATGGAGAATATGTGAATTTTGTGATATAACTATAGAAACGCTGGGTGTATCTAAATTTGAAATCAGAGATTGCGGAATTGAAAACCTCCGGAGAGATCTGAATTGCGCGAACATTGAAAGGCGTGTCGTCCGAGATTGCACAATTGAGGTATTGCATAATTATCTAAATTGTTTGAATACCTACGTTTGCAACATCAGAGATTGAAGGATTGTAAAATTGCACAGGTCGCAGATACGATCGTGCATTGTTGCAGCTTTTTCTGCAAAATCGTGACTCTTCAATTTCTTAATCAATGATGCGTTTAAAATATCCGCTTTTACGATGACTGATGACCGACAGAAATTTAAAATCCTCCACGTATGAACTAAATCCGGCGAATCCGTGCTGTAATATTAACAGATCGTACGGATTACTCGACGACAGCGTCCCGTAATAGTCATCCGAATAAACTGTTTTAATAAATACATAGAATCATTTATTTATCATTTTTTACGTCGATATGCAGCAAATTTTAATGATTGTCAAAATTATCCTCAAATATAGGTATTCCTTCGTAGAATAACTTGATGGACATTACGAATAATTGTTATCCGGATGAAATATTCGAATAACAAGAATTGATTTGAAACAAGTCGAATAATGCTCAACTATGGCTCTCGTCTCGGGGAAAACATTTGACAATCAAAGTGCGCCCTCTTCTCACCCCCGGGATGCAACGCCATCCAATGCCAAGTCTGCGGGAACGGAGAAAAGAAACGTGAATCGATCATTCCGATGACCCCGAATCGATTGGCGAACAAGACGCTCGTTACCGTCCGTCAATACTTTATCAGGCGAGGCAATGGCGTGATTTGCGAACACGCTTGCGGCTCAATTTGCAAACGTATCCGCGCTGACACATCCGACCGATGCGGGAAAGACGATAATCGCGTGCAACGCGTTCGATCTGACGTCTCGAGTTCTCTTTCGTTTGCCGGTGATAAGAAACGGGAACGTTGTGACGAGCGATTTCCTGTTCGTTAAACGGAGTGCACTTTGAGAATTGACAACACGTTATTTGTTTCCCGACTCATACTGACATCTTTGAGTGTAAGCGCCCGTGTCACATTGTGAATTCATAAGCGTCAAGAACAGGAAGCTTTTTATGTATATTTGATGTGAGATACAATTCAGTTGAATGGACATACATTCATTTTGTAATTGGTAAAAAATATGTTATTATTAATATGCAAATCTTTTGCCTCGGAGCTAAGACTCTGCTACTAAGGGTATCGGTTACATTCAAATTTTACATCTTACCAGTTTAATACCCGGAACCTGATCCGGAGATCGGATCTCAAACAGCCACTCTCCCGATGTATACAGCTACCTGGAAGTAAACAGCAAGGTGGTGTTTGGCGAGTTTCGCTGCAAGGGGCAACACGGCGAAACAAGTAAAACGGACCAAGTAAACCTCGTCGTTTCCACCTACGCAATGGCCTGCAACTATACACACACGCGCGTTTAGGCTTACAGTTAATAGTACCTGCCTGGCAAAGAGCAAGAGTTTGACTACGTGAAGACTAACGTTTTGCGCAGGCAGAAACGCGAATGTTCGGCAGCGGAACTGCTAACATATCACAAAATATACTTTTACTGTTTAACACGTACTCAAAGACTCATTAATGTACTCTGAACGTTTCTATGTTCTTTTTCATTTAATCTATTGTGTAACATTTTTTGTGAAATGCTTTTATGCTTAATGCTATAGCAGCTATATATTATATTCATATAAGAAGGATATGTAATCACTTGAAACTGATAAAAGTATCTAATGAAAATTAAAGAAATTCCGAGACGAGGTGACCACTAATTTCTCCTGTCGCTGAACCCAAATTGAACCTTTCCAAAGGTTAGATATTTCGAGATGCATCTACAATGTACTAAAGCGTATAGGACCACGTAAAGCCGTGCACGTATGTATGTTGTGTGTGCATAAGGTAGGCACCACGGCAGGAGTGTATTGTTCCTGACGCAAGCTTCCCAAGTTTCCCAATAGCAGCCTTTCCGCCGGTGGTCGCTTCTGTTAATATCATCCGCAGTATTAGTAGTTGACTTCGGGGTCACCCGATACATTCTACGATTTAGCGGTTAATGCATTGGTAACATTGATCGCATCTGCCTGCAGTGGCGATCAAGGTGGGGTGCGGGAGGGGAAAAACATTTGCATTAGCGGGCTAGCAGCGAGGTAATATAGTGGGCCGCAATAAACTAACGCTGTATTGACAAAGTTCGAGGCTAGGCTAGAACAGGCAATGAAATATAGATATTCAATATAGACTTACGTATACGTATGTCCTGTATTCTATAGCCGTCGCTGCGTGTAAGTGGCCTCGTTCGGTCGTCAGAGTGTGAGACCCTTTTCGGAGGACAGACCCTTGTCTCAAGTCTGGATCTTCGAATTTCCTGGAAAAGGAGCGCGTGTCGCGGTAGATGTAGAATCTGTACATTATGTAGTCGGCGAACTTTGGCTGTTACAGGGCTTTCTAATTACCGCGAGGGAGCGGGGTCCATTTCACAATTGGACTTGCTTTTCAGTTTGATGCGAACTCGGAGTCCTGGTTACATTTATGATGCAATGGTTATGGAATTAGCAGAATATGAGGCACAAAGAGACGGCAGCCTGAGACGACGGCTACTTCAATATTTCGAAGCGGATCACACGATTATATAATTCACTTCAACCAATGACACACTTCCCTAAGCATCGCACACGTGACACCGACAAGTTCCGTTGCACGAAAAATTATATTCATCCTCGCAATCATTCCCGTTCCCGTTGTTCGCTGATAACTCTCCCGGATTCAATCGCCTTCCGTTCGACTGACACCGACATCCCTTGGTCCGAACGTCATTCATTTTGACACATCCTATACCCCGCGACACATTCTCACCCCCTAACCACTCCCGCGCGGCCCCGTTTCGCGGCAAATAAATTCGCCCCACCATTCTCTCGAGCCGCTCGTCATGAGGTAGAAAAATTCGGCGCAACGACGACGGCCTCGGGACGGATATCGACAAAGGGCGCGCCGCGCACGAGGACGCTGAAAAAGGGTAAGGGAGACGGGACACGAACGGGAAGTGCCAGACGAGAAACTCCGTTAGTCGGGAAATTTGCGGCTTGTCGTCTGATCTTTATGAACGGTAAGCTGGGCGCTTTTGTTTGGCCCCGCGATCACCGAAGGCCTCCATATATGCGCCCGCTGAAACCAAGTTTGCAAATCGTCGCTTTTATCCCCCGGACTCGTGGAACAGATTTGCTCGGAATTTCCCATTCGAGCTCGCTTTTTCTCTCGGTCTCCTTTCTTCTCCCTTACACGCCCTCCCCACCCCTCGCCTCTCACGCTCCTTTCCTCTGCGTTTCAACCCCCTCGGCCTCTTTCTCGTCCTCCCACATCCCTCTATCGCGCGACGACCGTGCATACGCGATCGAGAGATAGCGAGATTATTCCTCCTCCCGACTCTCCCGAGTATAAAAGTTTTTTTGCCACGCTCCCGACGTTTCCGCGGTGAAATAGTACGCTCCCCCCCCCCCCCCCTCTTGCCGACCGTTTTTCTTCTTTCGCTTCTAATATATTTTACTTTCGGGATACTTCGCCAGGCAAGGCCGACCGTGTAAATTGGCCGCCGGCGCGGTTGGCGATCGTCTACATTCTGACCGTGAGATCGCTTTTTCGAGAACGTTTTTGGATTGGCCATTTTGGAAGCGTGGAAGGTGACAACCTGTCATTGAGAAATGGGTCAGAAATGGTGGAAGAGGTTACAAAGTTTTCTTTCTCCCGCATATGTACCATTCGATAGAGGCTAAATTGTGCTGAAAATAGACCATATTTCTGTTTCTTCGTCCAACTCCGCGAGGCTTGGTGTTCTGTGCGCGAGATTCTGTGTGGACGCGAAGCTGTTTCGGTTCGCGATCGTGAAGAGTTTTGGTCCGCGTAGAGCAGGCATGACAGAACACGCACGCTCCATATCCTGTATCCTATAATATCAGCAACTCTATGTAAACCTGCTGTCTGATATTCATACCAACCGTATTACCTCGTAAAGTAAAGTGCGATAAGGAAGCCGTAGAGAAATGACTGGTCCTCTAGTGTGAATGACCGTTCAAATCGACAGTAACCCATTCGAACTGGACATTACACCAACGAGTCGTACAAAACTGTCGTGGTCGTTCGCAGAGAAGATTACTCGGGATCTCTTTAAGCCTTATCACCGAACAGACGCTTTCCGATAAATTCCGCTGGGAATCGACGTTCGTCGACGATTTTTCGGCATCGAGGAAATTCCACGAGCTTCCAGTGACCGTACGTCGCGGAATATGCGCGTCGAACGTATATAGTCGGTATTCTCATTTTCGCAATCTTCGGAATAGCAGCTCGCGGAGATCTAAGGCACATCGAGGGAACGTACGTGACATCTCATATGTTTCACGCTCATGTGGGTCGATTCATTTCCGATAACGCCTCGCGCGCGGAATAAGAGTACATTGTTTATGCAGCGCTTATCTTAGCACGGCACATCCGTTGAAGGTGCGTCGTCGATTCGGCAATTATCGATTATCGTCATCTTCGCAGTACGAGCATAAAAATGATAAAAGATAAATATAACGAATTTTAATACAGTATATCGCTTTCTGAAAATGTTCGCACCACCCCGTATTACCCTCGAGGATCCTGAGAACGCAGGAGTCGATCGTCGACAAAATGTCGTCCCCCGCGCTCCCACCAGCGGCGCCGTTAAGCGAGCGGAAAATTATATTTGGCCTCTTCCCGTGGCAAAAATTTACATCGGCCGCGTCGCGGGAACGGCGAGACGGCCAATCAGATTTCTCCGTGTATACAGTGTCGATTCGCGTCACCATCAAGATCTCTCAACTGTCTTTACTGCCGTCGGTTACCCCTCTCGAGATACGAACTGCATCGTGGGGCTGGCTCGTCGGCGGTCCTACTTAAAATTCAAATGGGGCTTAAATTTAAATTCACCCGATCACCGATATACGACCGAGGCTTCGTCCTGCCCTTATCCTCCCTCACCCTGCCTCATGGCCTGGAGCGGAAACGTCGCGCCAACGAACGTGATGGATCCGCGTCGCTATTTGCTCTCCACAATTTTCACAATTTTCCGGCACTGGGTCATCGAGTTCTTACCCCGCTTCCGAGATCCTCGCCTTGTGCTTTTCTCGATCGAATTTCACTTTACAATATGCTGCGAACGGGCACGTGGATTGGGAGGGATATAGGGCGATGGCGTATTTCTTAATTTATCATAGGAATTTGACAATTCCGTATGATGCAACGGTGCGATCGTTTGGTTAGCTTTCTTATACAATGGGATATCTTAATTTTTATCAGAGAAGGACGTTGTAATTTATGGTAGGAGCTTAACGAGATAATCAGTTAACAGCAAGGTTAATGAAAAATGTCATGATAATACCAATGTTAATATAGAATAAAGAGTGCACTTAATCATCCCTTGATTATATCATATGCATTCAGAAAATATGTTTCGATATCACGTCCGAATGGCAATAATTAACAAATGTATCCAAGAAATTTCAGTGCACATACATATCAAATTTCAACGAATGCATTTCTTACACCATGGCGCGCAACAATATGTTTAGCTGAACCATTGCGCGTACTCTATTCCTAGCACTCGGCCGTGCCCGAGAGCAAGGAAAAAGGCAGAAACACAGAGCAGCGTGGCGATGTAATTAGCGATAGTGGGGCTTCCACTATTCCTCCTGAACGTTGTACTTAATATCGCTCGAAAATCTGGTACGGGGATTCTTATGACGTGCTCGCGATACTGGCTCGCAGATATCGCTTAGAAAGTCCCGATCCTGGCCAGTCGCGTGATAATAAGTGCATCGTCGTCATCGTTCCCGAGGCGCGAGCCACGAATTCCAGAGGAGACGGGACGGGGAAGTTCGATATACAAGGCGTTTCGCGACGATCTAGTTTAATCTTAGATCTATAATAATCTCTCGAGAGCTTCGTAATCTCTAAACGACGAACAATTAAAGTTAGCGAATTACGGTGCAGAAGAAATGTTTGCGGGCGATGTATTGAGGTCTATCGTTAGGAAGCTGTTTTGGTGACACATTGAAATTTTTTTAACTGTTTGTTATGCATAGTGTAGTAAATTGGTCCATGTTTTTTTCGTGGTGAATGTTAGTTAAATTGGTTGTATTAACTGGTGTATATACTGTTGCGCGGACTGGTTTTCGGGTAGAAATCGATCGTGACAATATAACAGGACTTGGGAATAGTAATAGGAATACTCTAAATGTACTGATCTATCAGCAGGGACATGTAGTTTTAGTTATTGATTAACATACTAAACGAACGTCATACCTGTACAGAATTCGGTATCAGCAATTCCATTATAGGGGCTCCGGAAATATATATCAACATTTAAGGATTCTACGTGAGAAAATATTAATACAAAGAATAAACAAGAGTATTCGGTTGAAAATGAAAGATCTAAGTATGGTGCCCTTGGCGTCCATATTTTCGTATATCAATCTGGAGCACTTCAGACTGATAACTGAAAGGTGAACGTCAATATTACGCTTACTGTCGCCGTCGTAAGGTGCTCGAGTCCGTGCATCAGTGTCAGTTTCTACTGCACGCGCGTGCCGATATATTATCGCTGATCTTGGCGCTTGAAGCAAAGAAATAGGAGGAACATCGAGTTTATGACATTGTAGCGTCGGAATTATCGTCGGAAGCATTCGATAGAGTATCGACCTAAAGTGTTCTCGAGAATACTGTCCCGTTCGAAGATTTCGGTCCCGTTCCACAATTTCTCGACCAAGTTTCTCTCAAGAAAACGCGACATCGTAAAGGGTCAAATTTATCCGAGAAAATCAGAATACTGAATTAACCTGAAAGCGCTGTCTTCACTTTACATCTTCTATTCGCATTAACGATACTAACTCGATCAATTAATGGTCCCGATTACCAATACGATAAATAAATCATTACGATGATTTCCTCGATTAATCAATGCCTTGATCTAAATCCTAAAGCCTGATTCGTTTAATTAATGAATTCGATTACTAATTCAACGAAACAAACGTTCTGCCCTCACTCACTCGCTATCGTTACTCAGAAAATTGAAGCCGTCGATTACGATCGACGAATTCTTGCATTATCATTCGGTAAGAAGTTGATTACAGGACAAAACGGTACGCGTTCCAAGGATATGCCGCGCGTCGCGTTTGCGATTATGCTCAACTAATAGTGAGAGCAGCGTCCGCGTGAAGTGGATCCGGAACTCGGTGTTGCGAAAAAATGCGTCACTCGTGTCCACCGTCGAACTCGACACTCGGCTCTCGATAATTTGTCCGTCCCCGATTATCACGATATCGGGCACGGTACGCATCCAGTTGTCCGTTCATCGCCAAGACGTTCGGACGGTTTGCGAAGATCGTTTCTCGAGTGACAACCGACGAGTCGGACACGAGTAGCTACATGCGCCGCGTTCGAGACGCTGACGAAACTTCTCAACCCTAGTTCTGCACGTCCACTCACGCAACCGTTTCCTTCATTTACGAGATCACGATGGCCGACGCGGAACGACCGTCTAAGGTCAGTACTAAATCGGATGATGCTCGCTGGCATCTACTGGGCGCGCCATAAGTGATGGCACAATCGGGACGTGACAATTCCATATGAAAATGTGTGCGAAATCTGTTGAATCGAATTTTTGACGTACGTAAGTATTGTAAACGAAATATAACGCTATTGAACCCACGGTACAGTGATAACAGCAAGACCAAAGAACAAGATTTCAAAATCAGTATTCTCAGAAAAAAAACTTTTATTTTAAATTATTCACCTATTTTTTCCTCCAGAGCTGCCACTTTGCCGGCTGTGCCGTTCACTACGGAGCACACTGTAGAACTGTCAGCTTAACGGCGCTCGTTTTCGCGAGCGAGCGCGTTAAGGAGAAGTGTTCGATGGCGTATTATGGTCGATTTAAAAACTACCTATAATCGAGCCTCTATTTATGACCGACTCGAATATCGACCGGATTATTATTCGCTAATCCGCCGGTCGTGATCGGCGGCTACGTTTTTAGCAGGCAATTTTGCTCGCGACGCCGTTATCGCGTGCGCTATGTGAAACGCGACTCATACTGGCGTCGACGCGCGAAATAATCGCGATGGCAAACAACAGCTCTTTAATAGACCGCGGATAAAAGTACTCCGTCGCGGTTATTTCTCGCTCGTTTCGTCGCCCGACGTAATTGCCCGATTCGACGGAATGTCAATGATTATGGAAGTGACGTTGTCAGTCTGGCGATCACTTCTCGCTCCGCATCTGTTTTGGTATTCTTAAATAGGCACGTGCAGACGGCTCGCAAAGTTTCCACTGAACACTATGATTTTTCACTTTCAGCTTTTGTTAAGTTCTTCCGATGGTATACGTTGGACGGAGATTTTTGGTCAGAAAATTTCCACTAATTTATTTGTTCGTAATCTCAGACGTTGTACGAAAGTACGGTAAACATCGGCGTGTTGGCTGTTATCTTGACATTATCTCCGATTTCTGTCTTCGAAAATTGTCTCAAACGTAAATCTCTTCGCGATTCGGGAATTTTCCGATAATTGTTTGGTGGGATTAATTAGCGTCCTTGTCGTCTGCACACGTACTTATAACAACACTTCTACACTGCGAAAGTCGCCCTAAAACTTCCGCACAATTCCGCAGATTCGATTCAGCATGCGATTCCGCTTACAAACAGTAATTTTCTTCCACCGGTTAAAAATGACAACTTCCGAATTTCCAAAACGCTCGTTAGACGGCTGCATTAACATGATAACATTTCATCCGTTACGAGTATTGAAAGATGAAGAACGTAATATCCATACGCGTGCGTCAATATGCGCATTCTCGCTATCGGAAATCGTAGTCGCGTGAATCACTCGCTTCTTCTGTCCGCGCTATCAGCTAACGACCCTTTCGTTGATGCACATTTCGCGCGGGCTGAGAAACAAACGAGGTGGACGTGTTGGGTCGAGAAAATTGAGATCGTCATTTCGGCACGAATTCCTCCACCTTTAAACGCAACTCGAATGCGTGAGTAATCGGAAAAACAGTTGACGTGACGGGAAATCGTTAATGTGCGGAAAATCCAGGCTTCGTGGGCTCGAAGTTCTCCGACGTTCATAATCCCCCACGAAATTGTCAACCTGAGATGCCTTGTGCTCGTAACGAATCCTTATCTCCTCGGCTGCCGTTAGCGTGACAAGATTAAGCTCACCAAACGATGCTCAGCGCCCGGTCACACATCGGGAGATAAATTCTTGAGATCCGACCGAAAATAACAGTCGCTTCGGAAAAGTTCCCGTTAGAATGAAGCGCTCGGAGCGACGCGCGGAATTTGAGAGAAATGTCGCTGTTGCGCGATGTGAACGTTCCTTCACGAATCAGGTACCGACGATTTACCGAATGTCCATGCGTCTTGAAACAATTATCATCGATCGCTTACGCACGGTCCTATTCCCAATCAATGGCAACCGAATACCAATCAATAATTCCACCGAGATTCATCGGCTTAATTTGCGTCAACGGCCAACTCTTATCAACCGTGTTCTCCGATGTGCCGCGCGATTAGATTAAACTTGCCAACAATCCCAAGACTCTCAAGATAAATTAGTCCAAGCACAACAAAAAAAAAAAAAAAAAAAATAGTTCCTCGAATCAATCAAAATTCGACTAATTTCACGGCGCGAAGTCAGGCGCGAATATGAAGCGCCCTTAAAAAGGACGCAAAAGAAAACAACATAAAACTAAGGAGGCCTCTGGGCGCAGGAAACTTACCGTGGACCCTTATCGAGCCGGAGGATCGCGTAAGCGGTGCTTCTGAAAATTCATATTCCCGCAGAAATCGCCAACCCGAGAACGCCCGCTCCCTGCCCAGCAACGAATCCTTATCTGCGCTCTCCTTCGCGCCGCGGCGACTAGATTAAGCCTGCCAGCCCACGCTCGTCGGCCGTAAGACTTTGGAGATAAATTGTCCCGATCCAAGAACGTTCCCCTAATCTCGTTACGTAAATACCTCGGGAGGCCCTCATCGGAAGGCTTGTCTTTTGAGTTGCCGAGTTCCTGCCTATATCGTCTCCTCCTCTACTTGTCCTTCCTCCCAAATTCAACCATCGATACGTGACCCTCTCGGCGATCACCTTCGACCCCCGCGAACGTCCCTTTGTTGGGCGCGGGTGATAATTTATATGATGCAAATATGACGTTGGCTCGTGTTATTGGCAGGCGAAGAGGGTCTCTCTCGGGGTCGGAGGAGCTTTGGTGGAGCTGCCGGCTGAACGAGGCGAATGGGGCAACCCCATCGAGTTTGTTCTATCCTGCGTCGGGTATGCCATTGGCATCGGCAATGTTTGGCGTTTCCCTTACCTCGTATATCGCAATGGCGGCGGTACGTATACACATGTATATAGTCGTAGTTCTAGGTATGTGTTTTCGGACGCACGGGGTGCGTTGTGTTTTCGGTAGGTTCGTGTATGTGCCTGTGTATGCGGTGTGTGTGCTTTCGTACGAAGGTGTATTGTCCCTTTAGAAGCGAGATTCTCGGGAAATTATACGCGGAACGCGGGGACAAATGTGGAGTCGAGTGGTGGTTTGAGTTTACGTGCTTCGAGAAAGAAGATCGCGTGGATTCGACTCATTCGGCTTCGCACACATTTCTTCTAGGACCGCGCGCCGCGTCGAGCGTGTCGACGAGTTCACGCTTCTTTGTGTCGCTAGGTTTTTCTCACCGGCCAGATTGCTGTCTACGATATCCGCTTTGGATGGTGTCCAAGTTGTTCCGAGAGAACACTTTTCATAAACGTGTACATGTGTTTCTTTGTACAAAATCTATGTTAAAACTACTGCTGAAGAAATCGTATATAAACATCCTTGCACAAATGTTTGCACTGCTTTCCCAAAATGCAACAAGCCTCCCCTAGAACGCGACCATAAATGAAATTAAACGAAGCAAGCATCGGCACGAAAAATTCCAACATTTTTTCCGTTACAATCGGACGCACGATTTCCCGCTCTCTTAAAGTGGCATCCGTTTTCCCGGCGCGGCGTCTTGGCCATCAGCGAACGACGGAAGTGGACGAGAATGCAAAACCGCGAGTACGTAGACGACATGCGCGACGAACGTGCATCGCATCCCTGTCTCCCATCTTGTCTGCGAGTCGCTGCCGAGACTCATTCGATTATTATTCGAGCAGCCCGGACGCGGCGTCGCTGACAATAAGAGGGAGAAAGATGACGACGGGGGTCAAAGAGAAAGAGAGAGGGTGATAAGAGGGTGAGAGATAAGATTACCATAATTTTGCCGGGCAGAGGCAACGTGAAATTTTCGGATCCGCGGGCCGTGTGCCGGTGTCTCTAAGGGCTGCCAGACTTTGCGGCCGGCGTATAGGTAGGCGTCGGCTGATTGGAAGACGTAATGACTCGCTGTTTTTTCTTCCGCGACGATGTCTGTCGGAGAACTCGCAAAGTTCTCGTTCTTCGGAGGGCGTGACGGAGTGCGCGGTTCGTCGAGAGAAATTCGCCCGGAAATCATAATTGCGGGGGAGTATAATTGCGCGGCTGGATTTTCGCCTGGCATGAAGATTAATGGCGCGGGTTATTTTTGAGAGGGTCGGCGGTTGCGAGGAAGTGAGAAATATCGAAGAAGGATTTCGGAATGTTTCATTTTCGAGCGCGCCGTAATGGTTTACGATTACTCCGACATCGATCTCGAACGGCCTACTCTAACGCTTCCTTTTAAGAAAGAACGAAATCTAAGCGCTCGATTGGTCGGCCGTCGCTTAATTAACGACAAACATTCCCAAACCACACGTCTAATCATAAAACCCCTTATCCCAAACTTATTAATCGTCGAGTACGAAATTCGTGTGACTGTGACTTCTTGTGTGCTTCTGTCCTCCGTATTGATTAAGCAAAAAGTATTGGAATATCGGAGAAGCGTCGCGCACACAAACGGTGTTCCCGCTAAAGCTCCTCACGTTTCGCCGTTTCCATTCACAGGCGCCTTCTTGCTACCGTTTATCCTGATGCTGATCTCTATGGGCTTACCAATATTTTTCCTGGAGCTCGTGATCGGCCAATACTCCGGCCTGGGACCTAACGAGGCCTTCTCACGTATGGCTCCGGCTTTCGAAGGCCTCGGCTACTGTACCCTGGTCGTTATCGCCCTAGTAATGGTCTACTACATGGTAATCGTCGCGTGGACCATCTTCTACATTTTTGCCTCCTTCTTCCCTAGGCTTAGCTGGGCTTACTGCGATAATGACTTCAACACCGACAGTAAGTGCACCTCCGAATATACACTCTATTTTCTTTTCTCTCTCTCTCCTCTTTTTCATTCGACGACGTGTAAAACGTTCGACCCCTTTCCCAGCCCGTCTCTTGGCGGAAACGTATTACCAACGAAATTATGTTCTAATTACAGCATTTATTGCCTCATCGGGGGTGCGATTCGGATATTTCTGCCGCCCCATCTGTTCTCCCTCTCTCCGTCTCCTTCCCTCCCCGTTTCTACCTTCCGCAAGCGTTGGGACGATAATCTTTATTAAGCTTTCGCGGTGCCTCCTAATTATCCCGTAACGAGGTTAACGAGCCACTGACCTATCCTAACGCGATAACGCTCGCTCGACGAGCAGATTGTTACAGCAGCCTCCAGGACATGGGATGCCAGAGCGACAATTCGTCGACGATATTTTACAACAGGACCTGCATGTACATCGACACTGTCTGCCGCAGCTTCGATTTCAACAAAGGCGGAAACATTACCCACTGCTTCAATGGCACTGAGTCGAAGCTGTTGCGTCATCTGTACAAGCGAGTGCTCGCTTCGGAGGAGTACTTCAGGTAAGACGACCTCGGAATACGAGCCCGATTAAGGCAGGATTCGTTTATTCGGACACTTTCGATCGTTCGCCGTTAACCCTGTAACTACCGATTCAATCCCTGCTCTGTGGGCCACTTTTGAATGTATTGAGAGACGCTAGTTTGCGACGAATTTTCGTCGGTTAGTTATCTGTTATTGGTAATTAGCTTTTGGAATTAAATATGAATTGGCGTTTATCGGTGGTTGGAGGGTTGAAAATCCGGGAAAATATCGTTACCGTGTTGACTTTCCAAGTTTTCGTATTGGTTCACGTAGACGTTGGAACGTACCAAATTTTGTGTACATACCTAAATCTAGTAATTTCATAACTAGATCAATTTTTCAAATGCTCACGCACATATTTGCAAATACAAGCTCGTACAATATAGACCGAAATACGATAATTGTCCAATCTACAGAAATTCCCTCGGAATAACTATCCATATAAACGCTCCGCGCACAAGTTTCCACACAAAAGCACGTTTTGAATAAACAGCTCAATTTAATGATTCCCCAGTCTGCACCATTCTTCCATAATAACTCTCAGGCCAAAGAGTCACCCCACCCAGAATCGCGGACTTTCCAACAAACTCCCGAACAAAACTACTTATAATCAGCGCGTATTCCCCGAGATTTTTCTGTCGTACCGCGCGATCCGCGGTAACGATCCTTTTCCGGTATCTCGAGAATCTCTGCTAGAGCGGTAGGTAATAAGCCTTGCGCAGGTAATGAGAAAGAGAAAAAATGTTCCGCAAAGCATGTAATCGTGAACCGGGACACGGTCGTTGATCGCGTCCAGCGACTACGTTCTCGGTATTCGCGGCGCTACGTGGGAGCATTTCGGCGGCATCAGATGGGAGTTGTTGGGCTGTCTGACGCTGGCCTGGGTGATCTGCTACTTCTGCCTCATACGCGGTGTCCAGTCCATCGGGAAGATCGTCTACTTCACCGCCATATTCCCTTACTTCGTGCTGCTCGCCCTCCTCATACGCGGTAAGTGAAGTGTGGGACAAGTGGGATGGGACGGCCGAAAAAGGATTCTCATGTAACGCATAATCTTGCCCAAGCAACGTCGAAGCTTGGTTCGGTGTTTCTCTTCTCCCTTCTGTGTCTGTGTTTTTCTTTTTGCTTTATTATTATTAAAGCACACGCCTTCCAGGTTTCATCTCCTGCCCGAGCCTCTGAATTCCCGCCGCCTCGGTACGCATTTCGTCTTCCCATCTCGAATCGGCAGGACTCATTCCGCCGGCGCGGCGGCGTGCAGATCTGTCTGTCCATCAATTTTCGTTCTCCCGCGGCAGCATTGCGCGGTCGGATTTTTTGTTCGCTTCTTTTGTGCTGCTTTTTTCCCACTCTTTGCGCCCGCTCAGTGCGATCGCATTCTTTCCTCCGGCTACTTACGTCTCCACTCGTCTATGTCACGCCGCACTTTCTTGTTCTCGGCATTCCGTCTGTATGTACGCGCGTCTGTTCTGTACGTCCTTCGACTATGACTATGACTACGATATACCATTCGTTCAGTCGGTACCTATTTATTTCGACGGGGCTAAATATGGCGTTATAAAATCGATATTATCTCTCGCGATATTGTTGCAAGCGGCGCGTGAGACGGATTCCAATGAGGAGGACATTGATACGCTACGGGGGAGAAGATGGCGTTCTCTTTCTCTGTCGTCTCTGTTTGCGGGCTATATTTTTCATTCTCCTCGACGGCGCTCGGCGTCTCATTAAAGTCGAGAATAACTGTGCGTCGCGGATGGGAAGGGAAAGGGACTTTTAATTTCAAATATGTCGGTCGCCAGAGACAAGGAACCGGTGTCTTATTGCTTTCCGATCTCGAAACCGAACATAATGACTTCTTGCTGCGGTAGATCTGACCGGCGAACAATGCGGGCCCCATTGTGAACACTTTTATGTCTGTGTTAATGCACTGCTCAACCGAATCAAGGGATTACTCTTGTAGAGTGTACCCGACAACGGGTGAAAAATTGAATGTAGATGATATAGAGCATAGAACCCGTAACTCCAAGAATAGAATTACAGATTCACCAAGTATTCGCGGTAGAACTTTGAAGCTCATCCTATCGGCAAAACCGTCCGCGTTTTCAGAGGGACTAGCTTAAAAATCTCCACACTTATAAATATATCATGACGCGATATCGTCGCTCTGGAAAGCGCGATCGTAGACTCATCCATTCTTCACGCTTCAATTTCGAACGTCACCAATTGAAAGAACGACACATTTTCAAGCTGCGCAGCAGGACAAAAAAAATCTGCATACTTATAAATATATCGTGGGGCGATATTGTTACTTTCAAAAACGGGATCGCGGATTCATCCATTATTCACGGTAGAACTTGAAACTTCATCGATCGGCAGAGCCGACTATAAAAATCTGCATAGCCACGGATCACGGATCTAGGAATTTATAGTCGTCCGCGAGGATCGCCGGGTCAAAAGTAGCGGATCGTCCTCGAGCCTCGCGAGCCCGTAAATACTCGAAACTCCGAAAATCCGCGCATTATAGATCCGCGCCGAGTCGCGCGGATTTACGGATCGATGAGCGGCCGGGGCCCGTAAATCAGAGTTTCGTAAACGTCGCAGAAAGGAACCATTAAACGGTTAACGGTCCCGCGATTAATTCGCGCTCGGGCGAGCGTGAAATACGCCCGCCGCCGCCCGCGAGTATATTCGTCACGCGAGCGAAGAAAATCACCGGTTGTCTGTCGGCCCCCGTTTTATCGAGTATTTATGACGCCGATGCCCTCGTACATCAAGGGAGCGCGACAAGTCGCGAAGCGGGCCGAGCGTGCAATTACACGGCAAAAAGTCGAACGGTCGAGAAATCGACGACACTCTCTTGTGTTTCTTTCAACCTGTTCAGCCGACGAAGTCTGGAGGCTGGCGGGCAAGAAGGATTCGCGTTTGCTCTTGGAATCACAGTCTCTTAGGCTCTTCCCATCCCCGGCGTGGATGCTGATTCCAGATTGATACTGGGGGATTTACCCTTCTCAGTTAACTTTACTGATACAGCGAACCCTTGTACAGATTTAAGGGGAGACGGTCTACTAAGTTGATGTGGGTATGCTCGGCGATGTGGAAGTCATGTTTTTCCTGTCGTCGAAGGCTCGTAGTGGGCAATAGTTCGAAATGTGCAGAGTCGAGATTTGAGGATTCTTTTTCATCGTGTTATATGAATCTTGATCTCCTTCTTCCTGCGGGGGTGTAAGTTTCATCGTCGTAACATTCGTACCTCGCGTTACGTGCTGGATGCTCTTTTTTTCTAAATTAGAATTTCACACGTTGTTTCTGTTACCGACAACATCTAGCATAATTTGCGTCCGGAATGTCCGGCGATTTAATGAAATAATAATGCAATGCAAGGGGAAATACACAGTGGTCGCGCTTAATGGTCAAATCGTGTTGCACGCAAAACATTCATATACGTGTTAGACGCGGGTATAATACTTATACCGATAAGCCCGAAACTATCAGTAATAATTGGAAAAAGGAACAAGCCAACAACGGAACTTGACAGCAGTTGCACGTTTTTACATACTAATTATTTCGTCCGCTGCACTGCCTCAATTTGTCCAACAACCGAGCCAATAACACTTCAAATACGAACGTATCTCTTTCAAAATTAACATCTATCTACCCAATATCACAATCGCACAGTTCGATTCCTTAAACTTTCCATCATGCGAATTTCATTAATACACGTCAAACCGGACATTCATGATTATATCACTGGAAAATTTGATTTCTATTTGAAGCAACTTTTCATCCCTGACAACCGCTGACACTATTATACTTTACTAATTTCCGATTTCCTACCGTGTCACGGCACACCGATTTATATCGTTCCTCGTATCCCGTTTCCGCGACGTCCGGAATACAACCAGTTGTCTTCGAATTGAGACACTGGAACATACTCGGATGAGGATTCGATAACCTTAACGCCCAATTGACGTGCAGGTGTCACGCTGCCAGGCGCTGCCGATGGTGCACTCTGGTACATCACACCGAAATGGGAGACTCTGAAGGACGCGAGTGTCTGGGGCGACGCGGCGTCGCAAATCTTCTACTCGCTCGGCATTGGTTGCGGATCGCTAGTCACTCTCTCGAGTTACAGCTCGTTCACCAACAACTGTCACAAGTGAGTATGACAGAGTTTTCTGTAGGGCGCTATAATCCGGTGGAATGGCGTGAGGTTGAATGCGGGAGACAAAGAGGGAGAGAATGAGACGAAGAAATTTGTAGTTGAACGAAATTTCATATAATTGTGAAACTACGCAAATCTGCCTGTATTGAGGTGATCTGTTTCTGCGAAGAAATCTTTGATGGACCTTTATTTAAATCGTACCCTAAATTTGTAATCTACCTTGACAGTTTAAGTGGACAGGATATGCTCCCAAAGTTCGGCTAGGTATTATAGAGTCACCCCTTATACGTGAATATGGAATAAGGGTCAGCTCGCAGTTCATATTGCATTTATTACGTTTGCTTAGTCAGGTGCTTAAGCATTTAGACTGTCAGGCATACAGCCATTTAGGCATTTAGGCCTCTAAGTGTTCAAACGTCACAATATTGAAGTTTATAGATAATTGACCAACAAAAACACGTGCAAAATACAATACGGAATATTTTACTGACGCATCATTTAAGAGCTTTGCAAACAAATATTGTACAATCAAAATCAGTGCACAAACTTGTCGCTACATTGTATTTTAAGAGCATATTGTTCATAATAGCCCAATTTATGAAATTAATTTTTGACGTCACTGATCATTTTAATGATACTGCAAATTGAGGAAAATGAGGTGTCCTGTACGTGCATACAGTAATTGCATTTTAAAATATTGTAATATGGTGGACTGTATATGCATATACTAATTACATTTGAAGCAATTGATGATGCCTCCAGTTAACTGCCGAATTTATGTAGCTATCTCATATCGATGTCATTCAAATTTATTATACGCAAAGTATTAACACTAATGCTGGCCGTACGCCAAGAAACGTAATGCGCGGATACATAAACCAGCATCGCGAGGGCGGGTATTAATTTCGGAATAGACGTCCTCGTACTTCAGCCCAACGCGATCGAACGCAATACGTGCAGGTAACATATTGGAAAAGCTTGCGGCTAATTAAATTTATCGAGACACGGGTTAAGCATGTTCGTCGCGAGCATTGGTACTGGTAACACTGTCATAAATCGAAATAAAACGGGACAGACAAAGTGACGCTTACGGAGGGTACGTAACGAAATAAAATTAGCGCCCGATAAGGAACAGACTAATATCGAAACTGACAATGGGCGGGATTAATTCGTAGGTAAGAAAGCACTGTAATTTATCACAGTAATCACGGTGCGAGTGTTGAATACGTTATACGGAAACGCGCAAAGTACCTCCACTGTAAAGGGAATATAAATTATCTACAGGGAGTGGAGTTAGTAAATTCAGCCGACGACCCAATGAAGAACAATTAGTACCGAAAATCTAAATTTAATTCATATATCAAAGTAAATCTCCAAACGAAATATGTGACACGCATAAAAAATGCTTGCACGTGCTGAAGAGAGACATTTGTCAACGTCTACTGTCTACTCTCTCAATTTTCGCGCCGAGCGACGCATCAATCGAAGTTAATCAGTCAATGGTCAATGAAACCTAAATTCAATCCACACACAAAAAGTGTATCTCAAATAAAGCGCTCGATACGAATGAAAAGTTCCCGTTTTGGAGAACGGGAACATTTGCCAATGTCTACTTTCACAATTTTCGCCTCGAGCGGCGGCGGTTCAATAAAAATAATAACCTGCAATCAAAAGCTCAAACGAATCATTCGGCATGAGTTAGAAGTTCTAATTTGTGCAAACGGGAATAGAGTATCGACGCGTACCCTGTTCCTTTCTCGCGTCGTTTGCCGAATACTCGGCGCAACAAACACGACAGACAAATTGTCGCATCGCCATTCACACCTGTCGCCTTACGTCCGATTCGACGACTCGCTGCGATTTTCGTCGAGCCGAGAGAGGCGTCCGACGACGAAATTCTGAATTCGCGGCCGGCTGCATCATCCGTCGCATCAAGTGATTTGCGTCGGCGTTGGGCTCGCATTGACAGAACGGCACGGGCAAGCTCGCGATGATGAATAATCCCACGGTCCGCGCCGCTTGAACGTTGCCCCGCTGGATTTGTATCACGGGTCAAACGTTTCGATTCAACGGCGCATACGTTCCGGCGGTCAAAGACAATTGATGCATTGTCCGGTTTGCGCGCGCTGACTGTCACATTATAAGCCCCCCTGTATTATACGCTTTATGCGGCATGGAGTTCGCTGGTTTACAGTTACAGAGTTTGTAAGTTATACGGTTTGTCTTGCAAAGACCGTAGGCTATATATATGGTCTCCATTATCTGGGCTGTTGCGTTCGAACACGTGAGAGACCGAACTTCGAGTTGGGAAGAGATTTTTCGTGGGTAGCGTATTGCGACAAACGTTCACTGTTTAACAATTTGACTGTATTGTCATTGGTAATGTCGATCTCAATTCTCCCCAGTAGCAAAATGATATAATTTTTGTTGTCAAATATAATATAAACATCCGCACCAGCAATTCCCAACAATCTATAATAAAATCCCAATTTCCTCTCCCGTTTCCTTTATTCGTTTCGCCAAAACCCGTTTTCGTTATACCCATCATTCTGATTAGCCGGTAGCTTTGGCGCTGTCTATATTACTCCCTACATCACTATACTCATCCTTCAAAAGCAGTACACGACAAAAAAAAAAAGACGTATGTCATGCGAGACCGATATCTTCACTTATAACTTCCCGTATAACTGTCGTTATTCGAAACAGGTACACCTCTCCCATTTAGCAGCAACAGCAATACTTTTGCCGACGAAACATCGAATCCGTCCATCCAGTCCGCGCGGCCCTCAGTCCCGAAACTTCCCGTTTCTAACTTATTAATCCGTGTTCACCGGGACGAAAAGTAAGCCCGCGTCCGTCGTTCTGCCCCCCCTCTTCCTTTTAAAATCGACATTCGACAAGCCCGGCCCCAGATGGGAAAGCGCGGGGGTGGGGAGGGACGAAGAGCGCTCTTCGAAATTGGACAACCGATCGCCGATACGTCCGATATTTGTTATACGCCGACGCTTTTAGCCGTAATTGTTATTCCGGCCGTCCCGAGCGGCGCGGTCCACGGACGTCGCGGATCCGCTCTCCTCGTCGCCTCGCCGGAAATAATCGGGGCATCGGAGATTTAATTCGCCGCGCCGGCTGGCCAAGTTTTATGAGCGCTAATTAATTGTCGCGACCCGTCCGCCCGGGGCCAGCCCGACGCTTTACTTCCTTTACGACTGCGCGTTTCGTATTATTAGCGAGCGAGCGAGCGAGCTGAGGGCGCGGCCGAGGGGGGGGGGGGGGGGGGGAGGGGGAGAGTCGTTTCGGATGACAGAAATTAGAGCGAGCAATTTATATAGTTGCGCGCTAATTTATCGGCCGCAATGCGAATTAATGCCGGGCGAGCGAGAGGCGGGGGTGGAGGGGGAGGAGGATAATAAATGTACCGTTCGGGCTTATTAAAATATAAAGTGTCGCGGCATTTTCATGTTAATCGTCAAGCCGCACGATTAAACGGCCACGATTATTAATGAGTATCAATATTTAAATTGCGACTTCGCCGCGCGCGTCGTCATTGTTCGGAGGATTTCGTATTATGCCGCGTAATTCTTTGCCCGAGGCCGAATTCGCGTTTCATGCCGACAGTCCAGTGGATCGTTTCTTTTTTTCTCGTCGATGCGCTCGATTCTGTGTCTTGCCGTGTCGAAACGATTCCGATGTCGATTTCGAACGAGTGGCCACGCTAGGAGTCGACATATTCCCCAAGTTCTCGGCTGCGCGATAAATTAATTAGCCTCGCGAATGCTATGGCGAGCGATACGCGGAGCGACAAGTTCGGCAGGCGAAACTTTGATCGATCGCGCGCGTGGAACGGCGCACACGTTTCGCAATATTGGAAGTAAACTGTAAAACCACTCAGCGCGACCCGAGTTCGAGAACCGCCGACCGTCGTCAGCTCTTTAACGATTCTTAATTAAACCGACGCTTCAGCGGTTTCGGAACTCGCGTTAAACGTTCGTTATGCGGTCGAATGATTTTCCGGGGCTGACGGGCGTCGGCGAAATTTTATTAGCGCTAATCCTAATAACTGGCCATACGTTGGGAGATTAAGCGCAATTACGCGCGATGAAAGTAGTTACATTTACCCCTTTTCCTTCTCTCCTCCTTTCACCTTATGCCTCTGCCCCCTATCTCTCTCTCTCTCTCTCTCTCTGTCTTTCTCATAGCGAATTTAATCTCCAACACAATGCGCCGCGCACGGCGGAGCACAGTTGCCGCGACTTTCCTTTTGTCTCCTCTCTGTTCGCAGAGATGCGATCTTTGTCAGTATCACGAATCTGTTCACGTCCGTGTTCGCCGGCTTCGTGATATTCTCTATACTGGGATTCCTGGCACGGCAGATGCAGATGCCGATCGAGGAGGTCGTCCAAAGCGGCACGGGATTGGCTTTTATCGCTTATCCGGAAGCCGTCGTACAGATGCCACTTCCCAATCTCTGGGCTATCCTGTTCTTCTTCATGCTCTTCACTCTTGGCCTCGGCAGTCAAGTAAGTATAAAGGCTGGGAAGGGTGGATGTAGGTAGATAGCACTACCGGGATCTCAGCCCGGACTACATTAGCATCCCGGCGAACAAATCGGCGAGAAATAAAGGCGGGCATAATATTATTGTAAATCCCCGAGCAGCGGGAGCGAACTTTCTACGAGATTTCTTACGCTCCCACGTTCGTTTCGCCGGGGTTATCGTCGGTCGATAAATGGCGCCAAGAAAAATACACGGTTATACATAATGCAATGATAATAGCGACTGTATAAAAAGGTCGCGCTGGTCGCGCAGGAGGGACCGTATCGTTCGCCGCAGTCTTTCGATCGACAAAGGAAGAGGCGAGCGAGCGAGGAGATGGGAATTTCTCTGTGCGAACCTTTCGAAACTGTCGACGCGACTCTTTGCAGAGAGCTTTCTTTGTAGCCGAACGATAGACTTATAGATCTCCGCGTGCGCGGATGTATGCATAAGCAGATTAAGCGATATACATATGTTTATACGAACGTACCTTGCTCCGCGGTTCCGTAAGGTTATACTTATATAGATTTGCGAGTACAAAGCAGCCCTGCATAATTAACCCTTCGCGCGGAGTGCAAGTTAATCCTGGCATGCCTGGACAGACAGTTTTTCTCAAGAGTCGACTTCCGTCCGGTGAATATTTAATGACCGACTATTATCATACGAATCGTCCGATCCAGAGCAAACGGCCTAACGATTAATCGACGTTACCTACGTCAGCCATTTTACGACGGCGGCATTCTACTTAGACGCAGGTGCGCAGCCACGCGGCTGTATGAGTCCGTAAATGCGGAGGCCGAGGCGGTCGGAGAAGGACGCGCGATGATACATAATGCAATGATAACAGTACCGACAATACAAAAAGCCGCCCCGAAAAAGCGACGCGACGCCGAATTCCCCGGCGGCATTTAAATTTCAAAATGGCATCTTCCCCCGTCCCTCGCACTCCGTTCATCCGCGCGCGAAAGAAGGACGGAAAATATTATATCCGATCCGCGGCAGCTAAGAAGGCGCCATTGAAGCACCTTGAGAAAGCCGGGGGTTGGATGGCGGTTGGCTGGCTGTATTTGTCAAAGGAGGCGAGCTGCAGGCGAGAATGTGCCTGCAAGTAGCCAGACGATCGTTCCACGTTACTTTTGCATCGCCTCGCGTCTCCGTAGCTCGACGCTCGTATATCATGGAAAGAGTTATGGTTTACCGTCTCAGTGAAATCCACACCTACACCGGCCTTTTTCTCTTCCTCCCCTGCCTGTCTGTCTCTTCCTCCGTCCTCCATTCCTCTCTGTCTTCCCTAGTTCCATCGCACGCTTCTCCTTTCTCGCAGGCTGCGCCCGGAAGGGTGACGAGGAGGGACTGGATAGAATGCAGAAAAGCCAGAGAGTAAGAGGAGCAGGAAGGCAGACAGGAAGGGGAGGAAAGAAGGAGACGGGGCGCAGAGCGAGAAAGCCTCGCTCCGTTAAGAGGAACACGGAGAGAGAAAAAGAGAGAGGGAGAGAGAGAACCTTTGTTTCTCTCCACTCTCTGTCCTGCGCGCACTGCCGCCTAGGAGGGTAATTAAGACAGGGTGTAGCGAAAAAACGAGGAGAGAAGGCAGAATTAACAACGCAACCTCCCACGGGCTTTCATCGTGAGGAGTCTGAAAACACGGGCGCGGTCGTTACGTTCCCTTCCAACCTAACTCCCTCATCCCTCTCTCTCTCTCTCTCTCTTGACTCGCTGCTACATTTCTTTTTCTTCTTTTACGATACAGTTCGCAGGCGTGCAGGCGATAAACGCGGCCGTGCTGGACGTGCGTCCGGATTTGCGGAAGTACGAGTCCTTCGTTATACTGGCAATATGCGTCTGCTGCTGGTTACTCGCCGTGCCGATGGTATTCGACGGCGGTATTTACCTGTTCACGCTGATGGACTGGAACACCGCCTCCTGGGCGATACTATTGATCGGTATTGCCGAGGTCGCGCTGGCTTCCTGGTGCTACGGGTGCAACAAATTCCTGCGTAACATCGGCGAAATGCAAATGAACTTCGGCCGTTTACTCCGCGGCTATTGGTGGCTCAGCTGGGTCGTGCTCGCGCCCCTCACTTGTCTGGTAAGTGGATCATGCTCAACGGCGTATACGTACGCCAAGCGCGCTCGTACATCTGTGACTTGTTAATCATCGCCGCGACTCGCAAGCGGTTTCCTTTCCGTGTATCCGTGCGTCAACGTCTAGTTTCAATGTCGCGAGGCGAGATTTTCAGAATCGGACTGAGAAGCAAAAAGTTGGACGGCGGGTGAAACTTTCACGACAGTGCCTCGTCTAATTATATAGACGACGTATACGCTAATCGAACGTGTACGTTTGAACTCTATTTTGAAGCGGAGTCAACGGAGTCGCGCGGTGGAAAGGGTGGAGTGGTTGACGTAAAACTTTCACGATCGACGTCCGACTATTAACAATTCCAGCGCAGTTACGATTTTACTCGATTCCCCGCACCGCCGGAACTTCGCCTTTGAAGCGAGCGCAGGTTCTCCCGTTGCGCTCGGCGCATTGCCATTCCTGATCTACTTCCGAAAGAACAAATATTAAAATTGCCGAGCAGGCGCGCGCGTGCTCCGCGAATCTCAGCCGGATATCGCGAGGGGTGGGCGGGCGAAGAATTTTCGAAGCTCGGAAAGTATGTCAAAGAAATATCCGGCGGAACGTGCGGCGAAGGAATGGCGGACGAAATTTGATGCCGCTGACCACGGGAGCGACGAAACACATATTTAAATATCTTCCATCGGAATTCTTCAGGCAGCTCGCGGCGATCGCGCGCGTTCCGTCTACTCGACATTGACTCTTCGTTCTTTTTTACACCCATTATACTAATCTCGCGAGAAGCACACCGATCAAGCAGTGAATATAATATGAACTTGGTGCGGTCCAGCGACGAATATAACAGCACTGTCCTAATGACAGCGGAGAAAAAAAGTGCCGGCAGCCAATCGCTGCGGTACGAACGTACGCTTCCGGCAAAAGCGCACCGTCAATATGACCAAACATCGTGCTCAGCGTCAAACAGCATTTGTCATTCGGCCCGCAATCAGTTTAACCTCTATATTGCCGGATAATGATTATTTCGTCGTGGCGCCGCGTGATCTCGACGCTTTATTTGCACGAGCTCGCTCCCCCGTCAGGCCGTGCGCGCTCATTGAGTTAAGTCTCACTAACGAGAGGGAACAACTTGACGGTTTAATTTCGGTACGGCTCGCTCGCTGCGCTTAACTTTTTATTCTACGCCCGTCGACAGGTGGCATGCGTTAGCTCGCGCGTGCATGGGCACTTCTTAAGCGCGGATTGTCCTCGCAGCCAGACCTGGCTGCCGTTAGACAGAGCGTTCTCGCAGTGTAAAGTCTCCCAACGTGTGGCTGCCAGGCGTGCACACATTGCATGTGACTTCGGGCGTGTTTCTCGAATCGCGACCGTGTCGGCTGCGTTCTATTTGTTCGGCGCTGATGTTGTTTCCACGGGAGGCACATATGCTTATTGACCTTTGTGGCGGTCGGTGTCGCTATGGGGAGGGTAATTAAATGTGTGCCTAATTCGCGGTACCGTTGCGGCGACAGCGGCGGTGCGCTTTCGCAGAAGGAATTCAGAATTTGTTGATATGCAGGACGTGCCTGCTGGATGCGCACTAAAATGGCGCTGCATAAATCAGAGAGGCAGCCGCGGTGCAAGATATGTTACGTAACGATAGCGGGGCTTGTTTGCATTACAGGGCGCATATTGTAATTAGTGTTTGGTCGGAGGATCACTATATTTTAACGTACCGTGCACCTTCAAAAGTACCGTCAAAACAGAAATTCTACATGTGCAGCGTATAAAGTGTCCAGTAAACAGAATTATTGATACTACCTATCCTATACGAAAACTACCCCGCTAATAGTTTACACGCCTGTCACGCGTAAAGCATACAGTCATCAATGCTAAATACCCATATTACATCCAACCCATAAACAATTTAACCATAAATCCCGCGTCATGAACAGAGAACAAACTAAAAAAAAAACATTAATACTCCCTGCATTATAAATACCTCACAAATATCACCCACCCGCATTATTGTATAAAGACACGAAACACATAATCATTAATGCCTCCAGCATTACAGCTACCTCATAAGTACTTCATACGTAAATCATACGTAAGCCCCACAAAACACATAATCATGAATACTACGGCTACGTAATACTACATCTCGAACCCTCCGCACGTACACCATAAACAAAGCCCATACAACACGCAATCATTAATCCTCACGCGTTCCTCCTATTTAAAAAGCTCCTCCCAGCCGTGCGGCATAATATCGCGAGGAGGACGCGCCGGCGTTAGGTCGATTGGCGTAGCCCGTCTGCTCGCGGCGATCTTTATCCACTGCGCCTTTCACGCTGCTCACAATGCGAGAAGCAACGGCAGCGGGTCGATACCGATATCTCCTTAAAGCGTTTTAAAGCGCGCGCGCGTACGCGGGATCGTCATCGTGCGCCGTCATTTTACGAGCACACACTATATACGCCCTTATTCTTGCGAATGACACGCCGTTCAGGAGGCAGGGCAGGGCGGGTCGCGCGAAATCGAGAAAGAGAATCGAGTCGCGCGGCGTGCTCGTGAGTAGTGCGTGATACGACTCGATTCCGCGGGAGTCGTGACTGCTTTGCGCGAGTGGGGTAGTCCATTCAGCCTTATGCCTTTTCATTCCGCCGTCGTTACGAACTCGACGTCCTCTCTTTACGTGAGAGCGTGAGTGTGCCCGTGTGCATGTGTCGCGGGAATTCGCACGGTTACGCTCCTTGTGCCGGCCTCCACCCTTGTTAGGGTCCGCGCTTTATTCCGTCTGCCGTGCTTATGAAAGAGAGAGAGAGAGGAGAGTTGCAAGACGCGTCGTGAAAAGTAACGATTACGCTTGTAGCTACATCGACTGGCTTCGGTGTATGATAGGCAGTACTGTTTATAATTATTGATACGATAGCATTTTCTGGATTTACTCCGAATTGATGGGAAGGGTTTGTCCGAGTAATTTCAATTTAATAAGTGTGCTTTTTAGCGTGCGTAGGTATACTTTGAAAAATTATGAGCGACGATGTATGTTCGTGATACAATAATACCGATTTTTAACTTCTTTGAGATGCTAATGTTAATGGCACTCTAAACATCAAATCTTGCTTCCATAGAAATGTGAATTACACATATAACGTTATGCTTTATACCCGCGTATTTCTGCTGCTACATCATTGCTTTGTATTCTTCGAACGGGGAGCCTTGTTTGAGACGGTTTTGCAAGTCCTATCGTGGCAAATAGCAAACTACGTTCGACGTCTTAGTAAACAGTGAAGTAAGAGTAAAACACGAACGACAGCGCGTGCACGCTCTTGGTATGTAAATTCGGCATTACGCGCACCGACGTAACGACAGTACGGAACCCGTGTAATGAGCACGTTTCGCGACATGCAGATCGCTCGCGATATTGTCCAGCGACGTAGACGTTACGACATACAAACTCGGTAGCCCGTAGACTCCGTAACGGACGATCTACCTATATTACGAACTCTATAATTGAATTAGCCAAAGCCGGATTACGTCAGGGCCTTTTCAATCCACAACGTTGTTCCTTCGCCGCGTCGTACGCCCTGCTGCTTAGTCCAGGCTCAAACGTTTAGCCCCGCGCAAACACACCTGTATAATACAGTTAACCGGCTGCCTGTTTACTCGCGCGAGCGCGTGCGTAGAGATTGCGGCCTGCTCGGATCGACCCGGTGAATGAACGGGCGGTAGTAAATGAACACGTTTCCCCTTTTTCCCTCCGATAAAAACGCGCGGAGTCACGGTGCTTTGATTTAACGGCTTCGATCGCCTAGTAATCACGCGGTGAGCGAAGCGACCGTTATGGCTCGATCGTGAGCCACGGTTAGACGCTATTACTCAGACTAATATTGGGCTCGAGCAAAAATTTCACCGACCCGGTGAATTATGTGGAATATGCTCGACGTCTATCTTTCCTTGCGTTCTTGTGTGCGAATACGGCCAACGGAAATTATGCACGATCATGGTATGTCGAATCGGAAGTGTTGGATATTTCTCGTTACAGTCATGTGTTCGTGTCGGGTTAGTTATGATTGACTGATTTGTTGCCGGATTTTTCGTCGATTATTGGTATCATCTGCTGAAGCTAAGTTCTGCAGTGGTAGTAAATTATTTTGTGCCTACAATCGGATTGCAGTACGATCGTGTCTAACGTACGAAGTACGTAATTAGTTATGCAATCTGAAAATCTCGAAATATTTCAAATAGATTTAGAAAGCCAATGACACTTATGCGTTATCTGCGTCTGCATTTTTCTAATAACGAGGCTAAGCAGTGCTGCTCACCTATTAATCGTTAATTTACCAGGCAACTCGCCCTCGTTCCGGTAGTCGTATCCGACATGATACCACCGTACACGGACAGAAAAGTGTGCGTGCGCGAAGAGTCTGTATGGTACGCCGTCGAGAGACTACGATCGCGCTAACGAGGAAGCACGACTGCTCGTTCTAGCAGACCCTTACGACCGTATACTTTTTACAGTTCTTAGCTACGAGCACCCGCACACACACTCCCGAGAACACGCACGTGCCCCCGTGCGTACAATCCTCTGCGCGGATAGTGTCGGTCCGGAGTGTATTGACTTTTCAGGCAGCGCATTACAGACTACGTTACGCAATCTCATATGCGATACAATCAAGATGTTACGTAATCAGTAAGGCCCCTCTACACAGCGCAGTTTCACCTGCTTACAATTACGAGGATAAAAAAACGTCGATATAATCCAACACCAAAGAAGTCGCTTAGCAGCTGTTAAACGACCGACCGACCTCACTTACCAACGCACCTCAACCCTCAACACTGTCCCCGAATCCCAACACTTTGCAGACACGAGAGTCGTGCCGAAATAAATGACAGTGCGTCTGAAACCGATGCCTTTTCCTACGACACGTTCACCTATCACGACGACGGATTCGAACGGTGCGCCGATCCACCTCGTCCCGCCAAACCTTCCCCATACACCCGACCCCAGACACCCTCTTTCCACTCTCGCCCTCCGCCCTTCACCCCCGTAGATCGATAACCCGCTGTCGCACGCACGAGTCAAATTGATTGCCGCAAGAAGGGTGGTCGTAAAAGGGCGCGCGCGACTCGCGGCAACGTGAGGCCGGCGTGGGCGAGTGGAGGCAGGAAAAGCGCCGGAAACCGTCGGCGAGTGGCGGCCTTCCGTTTCCATGCGAGACACCGTTTCGTTGCTAACGGCGTCGCGGCGAGTCGCCGGAGAAGTCGGCGAAGAGAAAGAGGAAGAAGGACAGGATTGCGGGGGCGGACGGTGGATGAGCTTGACTGCGCGCTCGCGGTATTATTTCGCAATCAGCCGCCGGTGTATCCGGTGGCGGTGCCATTTTAGTCGTTCGCGGCCGTACACGTGAGCGTTACGCAACGTTCGATCGATACGTATCGATGCGGCCAATTGGGCGTGAAGCTCTACCGTACCAGCTCCCACGCGATGGGGTGGGAGGGGTAGGTGGGGTAGGAGGGCGATTGCGGGTAATAAGGAAATAAGTCGCTCGACGTTGATAAGTATCCGGACCGGGATGCTGAACGACGCGGGGCGAGGGGCGAAGGGAAAGAGAATTGGGGAGTGTATTTCCGGAGAGGTGGGAGGGAAGGACGAAGCTGACGATGGTTTAGAGAGCGTGGCGATTCTCCAAGTCGATCGAGCGCGCGTCACGATGCACGCCCCGGATTCTTGGCAGGTTTTGGATGAGGCGGGATTTGCCCGACGGTAATGCTGTTAGTTACTGGTCCTTTGTCTTGCACGTGCCAAAGCGATTGACAAACTTTGCACGTCGCGATAGCTTGACAGTAAGTCTGCCCGTGCATCGGTCGCAAATGACTTTTTGAGTCCAGTGTTTGAGCGGTGATATCTCGCGGCGTATCGAATCCGCGCGGTTCAATAGGTTTTTGAGGGAATGTTGTGTTGTTTTGGGCATTTTGACACGCGGCTTCGGGTGGCTCGGTGAATATTGTACGGTAGAATGTGCTATGGAAAGATGGAAAGGAAGGAGGAGATTGTTTCTTGGGTAGCGGGATAATGAATAAGAAGCATCAGGGTGTTATTTTTGAAAAAAATAAGGGAAACGTAAAAGGATAATTAGTTGAATAGGAAACTTTTTCCGTATCGACTGCAGTTGCCGAGTACGCAGACATTGTCTTTCAGCATCAAATGCGGTTTGAAGGCCGTAATTTAATAACCAACCAGGGTAATAAGGAAATAAGTCGCTCGGCGTTAATAAGAACGCTCTGCGGGATATTAGGCGGGAGGGAGAATTGTCGAGCATATTCCGTGAGAGGGGCGGGAAATGAATCTTCAGACCCGAATCTTCATAATGATCGCGTTATTTTGAAAACCTCCAAATTTATACGTAACGACTGTAATTATTTCATACGATCCTATTTATGCACCTCTCATGACCATAAATCAATATTTAGCGACACATAATTGCCATCCACGATCCTGCTAACTTATCCAGCGCAATAGTTATTTCGGAGTCTTGCTTTCAAAATAGCTCATGAATCCCGTGATATTCTCATTTTACTTTCGAATATTGATTTCAATCATAAAAACGACTTCCCTGTTAATATCGTTCGAAATACTCACCCTCCCCCGTACGTTTGATATAGCTTCAGCGCCACATGCGTCAGCAGTGCTAAATTTATCAGGGGGCTCGGATTTTCATTATTCCAGCAACGAAGTTTTCCTTAAAGCGTCCGGCTGCGTTAACGGGCCGTATCGCGCGTAATTTTTCGACGACCTTAATCATTTTGCTCTCGCAATCACGCGCGCATACTCGGTGGTCCCCGCGGGGATTATCCCGTGCGAATAATACATTCTCGTTTTCATCCACAGGGGGTCTTCCTGTACCAGATGTATATCTACAAGTTGGCGAGCTACGGGTCGTATACGTTCCCTAGCTGGGCGGACGCGATAGGAATACTGATCGGACTTGCGACCCTCGCACCCATGCCGATCTTTTTCCTGCGCCGTCTATGGATAGGACCGGTAAGTTGTTTCCGAACAGTCGCGATAGAGCGACCATTACACAAAACTGATACGAGGAGGTGCTTGTATCGGATCGGTGCTTATTAATAGTTTGCTGAATGTCTGCTTGTGCGATAATGTCTTGTTGATGTGTTTCGATTTATAGGAACTTATGGCGTAAGATGTTTTGTGTATGTGCAGTGGTTAAGAGTATTTTGTAATCGGCGTGCAATATAGGTTTTTGCGTTGGGAAGAGCTTATTTAAGCTCTTTCATTTTGATATCTGATGTTAAAAGAATATGACTTACATCTATTCCTATAGAAAAAGTTCTATCAGAGTAAATCGGAGTTTGAAACCATTTTCTAATAGCTCGCTAAAATTGTTTTTAAATTGAGAAGGTCTGACTTAGGCATGCACCGTCAGATTACACTATACTGAATGACGTGACGGTGTGTTGCGGTATTCTTAGAGCAAGCCATAGAACGAGCCGGTACGTAATTAACGGTACAGCCGTTTAACTTTCCTCCTCAACTCGATGCAGCAGAACCGCGGCGACTTGTCGCGATGCCGTGATATTAGTCGCGCATTCGGGCTGATCCCTAATAATCCCATTACCCGCTCGAAACTTTGCGGGGAAACGAAGCGGGCGATCTTATTTGCCAATCGAGTGCAAGCCGGCGCTCAAGTTCAATCGGTTCTTAATATCTGAAGTTCAACTAAGTTCATTACGAGAATCGAGGCCTTTGTATCGCAAGCGTCGTTCCGCAACTAGTCCGACTCATTATGCGAGCAACAGGGACGAAAGTAGTCGAACGATCGGTCGGTCGGTCGGGAAAGAAGAGAAAAAGCGGAAAGAGAGGGCGAGAGGACAGAGTCCGGAGGAAAAAGATCGGACTTTTCTTCCTCGGAATCAATGGCAAAGCCGATTCCGCTGTCGGAGGTTGGCTGACATTTAACGAAGCCCCTTGACGAGAGCGACAGACCGTTTCTGGCCGCGTTCGAGAGAGCGACAGCTCAACGAGCTGCGAATTCCTTTGGAAGCCACGTACGACTGACGGTCGCGCTTCAAAAACTTCCCTCTCCCCCAATCCCCACCCTCCGCCCCACTCTGTCGAGCCGAACGTTACCATCCGGGTCGGCGTAAAATCTCGACAAACTTCCGAACGTCTTAATACAAGTTTTTGCTACGGTACGTAGGTAATCGTACTTTGAAACGAAAAGTTCGTACCGCGTGCGATCACAGTGCCGGTCTCTCCACATCGCGTTCCGGATCGTGGATACCTATTTCCACCGTTTTCCAGCCTCCGCTCCGCTCGGCGTCTACCTTCCCGTTCTTCCGTTCTCACGAGGCAACGACCTCAGCGCCTTGACCGCTTCCGCTTCTGCTGCCCGATAAATTTACCATTACTCTTATCTCTTCTCCACGCTTTTCGGGGCCTGCTCTCTTCTCGCCCCACCTCGTGTTACTTCGAGAACTACCGACTCGCCTGTCTCTGTCGTGGGTTTCGTGGATAGACAACGACGCGTGGAAGGTTCTCTGCTTCCACTGGATTCTTCACTCTTCTCTCACTCTCTGTTTCTCTCTATCTGTCGCACTCGACGAACCGCGTGGTATACAGGGTGAACCTCCAACTCTGATGCAAAGAACTATCTGCGAGCCTATTGATTATATCGTGATGGCGTTGTCGGACATTTTATTGGACGTATCGACATTTTGTGAGGTATTGACAAAATTCGATATTTGGGGGAATCTTGGAGACTTCGGCTTTGGAGTTTTTTGGTGAAATTTAAAATTGTTAAGGAGTCACCCTGTATAGCTACGCGTAGACAAGAGACGGTTACGACTGAAGCGGTCGCATTCTCGGAGAAATCTTGGGTCAATATTGTACGTCGAGTTCTCCCCCGGTAATATTGCCGTTACAATATTTGCCCTGCTTGGGAAAGAATGTTAGGGAAAAGTCACGGGTAAATATCTCCCTGTAACGGCACAATGTCCGGCTTGGATGAAGTCCGTATGGACATTGTAAATAGGAAGTGTATTTGCGTTTGCGCGGTGGTAAAACTGTTTTTTTATCAAGATAATGAATTACGTATTTCGAGACCGTTTGCGTGCGCGTTAAGAGTCATATTTCATTTCTCGATTGAGTTCTGTCGTAGGAGACTTCTGTGCAGAGAACGTTGACTTTAGCGTAACGTTTAGAGTACATACTCTTTCCAGCGGAAATGTTTTTACCGTTTAAATATTATGGTTGCTTAAAGCTCACTCTTTACTCCAGGCCCATTGTTTATTTTCAGAGACGGCATCTGTGCTAGGCTTTATGCGTACTTTATGCCGCTAAGTGCACTTATCATTTGTTACCTCATAACAACAAAATGAACTGACAAGAAGAACGTCTCCCATCCACCCCGAAATTTGAAGAATCTCGTATTATTCAATCCGGAAACGAGTACGAGTGGCCGCGCAAATCTCTGCAATATTTTTTCCAATAATTTCCCGCACTAATTTCTCGCCACTCAAGCTCTCTTCAAATCAACCCCTCTTAATTCCACAAGCACACACGTATCCGTCGTACTATCTTCCTCCGTTTTCCCGAGCGATCGGGCCGTGCTACGCGACCCCACAATTATCTTACCCCAGCAAGATCGTCCTGAGGAAAACGGCACTTTGGAAAATCCGCACAGAAGCAATCTACCCTCGCGCGTGTCGCGATTGAATTTTCGCGTGGGCGTCGGGAACGATTTCCATTCGGCATCGGGGACCGGCCAATCTCTCTCGCAACACACACCTCCTCTCCCTCGCCCGCATTCTCTCAAAGTGAGCGCGAGGAGAGTCTCCGGCAATGGCATGACGGCAGGGCCTCGCCGGAAGGAGTTACGGTTTCGGTAATGCGATTACACTAACTCTCAACGCCTGCCGACAGGGACTCGCCCTCCTCGCGCTAACGTCGTCGCCCCGATTCGTTTGGCCGGGACCTCTTCATTAAACTGACGGAGTGGCGTGCGGGAAAGTAGATATCGGAAAGTGGAGGGCCTGCCGTCGCGGATTTATTCTCGCTCCCGCACTCCTGGAAGGTTGCGAAAAATTCTACTCTCGCCCGAGGTGCGCGTCAACCGATGGCTGTCTCCGCAGATTCGGCTCTATTACTGGTTTTGAGCCTCGTCATACTTGCTCCTCTGTCGTCGCTTTGCACCTTTCGCGTTCTCGTGGCAGGCGGGAGATGAAAGTTGTTGGATGTTATTACGTGTGGTAAGTGCGATGTGTTGTAAGCATCAGAAGTTGTGGGAGAAATTAGAGGAAGGATATAGGTGTGTTTGTCAACTGAACTGTGGGTATGTGGAATGTACTACGCGGTGTACGATGTTGCTGTCTGCGTTAGTGTCGACTGAATTATGATCTTTTATTACTATGTGCTAGTGGTGTGGTATTTGTACGGTTTTTTTCACGCTTCTTTAATTTATATCGTCTTGCGGTATTTAGGCAATTCTTTGTATGCTTGGGAATATCTTGTCTTTGGTGGAATCGGAAATTTTGTAATTCCACAAAAGTCGCGAGAGTGCGAAATTTGAGAGTGAAGATCGGGAGTCGTTGGAAAATCTTCACGGTTAGCCGCTTACGTCAATTTATCGATCGGGCACTTCCAGCAGTATTTTCCCGGTAAACTGGGATTAAACGTTCTTCCGATAAGTTCGCGGAGAAGGATTAAGGAGAGTGGAGGAAAGTTGAAAAAATGCCCGGAGGGGAATGGGCTTCATGCGATGTTTAGCACGATTTTATATTAAATCAGGATTAATGGAACAACTGTCAGGCCATGAGATTATTAAGGCTGACGCGGGGCGTGTAACGAAACTTTTAACGTTTACACATCCCCCTCAATTTGTACCCGTCTTAGCAGAAAACGGCCGAGGACCGATGCAGTGCTGCGCCGTGCGCATAAATAAAATTAAATCTCAAACATAATCCGTCCGGCACGCTCGACGCACACGGCAATTAATAACGCAACACGGTTTCCGCCATTCTACACTTGCCGAGTTTGTCGAGTTCTACCCACACCCGTCGACAGCACACATTGACCCGCGTTGTCGATAGAACAAAAAAAAAAGCAGCCACCTCGGCATAAAATATTCCCATCTCACGTGCAATTCGACAAAGCCATAAACGAACATCGGCCGGCGACGCTGATGTCGCACTCGTCTCGGCGAGCGGAAAGGGAAAAGTTATACGTTCGCCGCGCCAAACGAGACGGCGTCTTTAACGATTTGTCTTTGGTCGTTTAATTGTCCGCAGAGGGACCGCAGTTTGTTCCGACCGTCGAGCAGGTGGGGCCCGGCGTCGGGGAAGAACACGCAGGACAACGGGAGCGACACGACGATAGTCGCGAAGCCCGCATAGTGCGGCCAGCCAGCTGCGACCGATAAATCTCCGGACGAATCAGTGTGACGCAATAAACCACGGATCCGATCGTCGTACGTTCGTTCGTTCGTTCACGGGATATCAACGGCGGCCGCGAGATTACGACTATCGCGACGATCTTCGAGGAAGACGGAGAGGGAGATGAAGAGGCACGCGATGGATGAAGATAGAGAAACGCGACCTTGGACCTTCGATCAAATCTCGCAGCGATAATCTCGCGATTTCCCCGGAACGACGCCGTTCCGATCGAACGTTATTTCGCACGGAGTCGCTTTTCCGTGGCCGGAAATGGGACCCTCGAAGAACGTCTGTTTTCCTTCCGCACGATTCTCACTTTCTCCTCATTCCGTGTCTATTTTACCTCTACTCGTCTCGGTCGCTCTCGCTTCCTTCACTGGGCCACTGCGCCGCGAATGCAAAACGGCAAAATTCAAGCCGTCATCGATGACCTTCGAGAAAGAAAGAACGAGGAATGCAACCTTGGACTTTTGATTAAATGTCACAGCGATAATCTCGGCATTGGTGTTTCGTGCCGCGTCTTTGTTCCATGGGCGGAACTGTCTCGCGCAGAAATCGGACCGCGCTTTTTCTTTTTGCAGCGTTCTCTCTCTCTCTCTCTCTCTCTCTCTCTTGCTCGCTTTGCCGGGCCATCGCGCCACGGATGCAAAACGGCTGAATTAGCGACAATTGTCGTAGCTATAGCTTACTGTTACGATAATGGCCGCGGTGCCGGCGGTTCGGGGATTGTTTTGCCGACCGAGCGGGTCGCGACTGCGAGAAGAAACGCGGCTCCATGTGGCGAGTGGCCGATTCGATTTTCGCCTAATCTCCTACGAATCGACGCGCATACGAGGTATCCTGTAACTGCTGGTACGAGCAGAGTTCCCTAGAGGTTCTACGCGAAGATGTAGCCCGGATCGAATTCTGTATGAAGAGGTAAGACAAAAATGTAAATTCAACGCGCACGTATAACACGATGAAGCATCCACGTTCTACGTGAAAGAAGTAAGTGAAAAATTGAAAAGAATTCTACAGAGAGAAATAAGACGAGAACTTAACGAAATTCTACATTTTAGTCTTGTTTTTTTGGTATAGAATTACCACCAGTTACAGAGCACCCTGTATGGATGTATATATGTGTATATTCACAGTCGACTAGTCAGCTGTGCTGCGAAAGTCAGACATGGGACATGTATTTATACTATCGCGTGACTGTCGTGGTAGTTACTTTACGGTCTTAGGTTTGGATAAACGTAGACGACGCTAATGTATATGCTCGAAAATAAAGGGAGAGTTTTCTAATGACTCACCTTACGGTTGGTTATTTATATAGTTGGAATAAGTGCAGTGTATCGAATAAATAAATTATATACGTATAACGGGACGTTGCCCTTTAGCTCAAACTATTTTCTACTAACTGGCTGTGCAAAGCGTTCATCGTTTGATTAACTGATCGGGCGTGTTTGTTTTTGTACAATTAATTCAAAGATTTTTGAAGAACGAAATGAAGTGTTAAATTAGGTACTTTTAAAATTGTAACGCGTAGTTTCTATGACAAGTTTCTAATGGAAATAAAAAAAAAGTTGAATAGATGTACGTTCTTTGTATTTGTGTAGTATGTACGTCCGGCACTATGTACGCGAGGACTCTGGGTTAAAGTTTTTACCAGGCAAACCAAACTGTATACTATATAATGTGCTACCAACACAGAACGCACGATAACTTTGAACGGTACACGCAAGAAAATTAACTCCAGAAGCAACATGTTTTCCTCATATTTTTTGCTCGTGCCCTATAAATTACGTGCGCCATTGAATTAAAATAAAAAAATTACGGTTTACTGAAACGTCTCAAATAATAATCTATATATAAATGTAATATAATATAAATATATCGTATAATATCATCTATGTGAAGCTGATTAAAATACTTTAACGTAGTACGTACGTACGTAGAACATTAATGAGAGCTATACTGGTATCAAAGTCTCAAAGATGTTGCGCGTGTGACTAAGATTCCGTAAACGCCAACATCGAAGTACAAACATACGCATACATACGGAATTCCTAATTAGATACATCTTCGTAGAAGGGTCTACGCAAGGAATATACGAAGTGAGTCGAAAATTGATATTAAATTTAGCGTCTCTTTTTCATTATGTTATTTACTCATCATAGTTTTGCTCTTAAATTTAGTCAATTTTAATTTATTTAAAATCTGTTCTTAAAAATCCTTCAAATCCTCCCTACGATTTAATAAACGTAGAACCGATGGAATATAAATCAAAGAACGTGCATTTAAGCTTTCTGTGTATATACAGAAGCGTCCCCGAGCTTTGCAGTGCTGATTACGTTATCTTAATATTCACAACTGTCGTCACTGTTTGATTTTCCTGTAAGTTACGTTCGAATATTAAGTTTGTAGAAAACTTCTGTTTACGTTGCCGCTCTCAACGACAGCTGTTGTCACAGTATTTTCTTCAAGTCGTTAAGTCCTAAAATACGTATCGTCAAACCAAAATAAAAAACAATACATTGAACGCACAGAAAAGCTGGCAAGAATTTCTTAAGACCACTCCTTTGGCTCTCACGGACGGGTTGGAAAAATATCACACGTTCTCCGTAAGGTTTGAAACGCGCCGGAGCAACGCGAGACTTCGTTCTGGATGGAAAACTGCAGAGATGAACGACGTCTGCGACGCTCTCCGTGATCAAGGCGTCGCACGACAAAGCAGCAGTCCTCCGGAAAAGCCGTGAATGTCGCGCGGTTTCGCAGCATGTTTTCCCCTAATTAATGTCGGAGAGAGGACGGAAGCAGAGGGAAATGGACGAAGCTTGCGGCAAGAAGGAGACGAAAGCAACATCGCTGCTATTCGGCACTCCGTGTACCTTCCGACGGTGTTGTAATATGGCGCTGGTGGGAGCGGGGCAAGACAGTGAGTGAAGGAGTGAAAGGAAGAGATAAGTCGCCTGTGTTTGCGCCTTCCGACCAGATGAGGATAGACACTGGTGACACGGCCTTTAAGAACAATTTAGCGGATTGACGGATAAGCGGGAGTATATATGTATGTCACGATGTGTTCGCTTTATGGACAGCGCGCTTTAATATTTTTGTACGCGAAGTAACGTGCAATTTCGGAATAATGTGTGCTAGAGTGTAGTATGTATATTATATGCATAATAAAGCGAATCTTGGAGAGAATGTGTACATGTATAAGCTTTATACCTGGAGTAATCCGTAATTTTGCGGTACTGCACGCTGTAATGCGACGATAATTATACTTATACTAAATATTCCGAAAACCATAAGTGTCGAACTGAACTTAGACGACTTGAATTACACACCCCCCGTAGACTCTATAATAGACGCTTAATATATATCGCGAAGAAGCGCATGATTGAAATGAAAGCACAACAATTGGCGAGTGCAAACTTTACTCCCAGTTATTCCTTAATCCGAACACGTCCGTCCGTTAATTCGGCGCAAAGAAGTTGTTAACCGTACTATTAACCGCCTCTTCGTCTGAAATGCGTCTCCGCCTAGACACAAGAAAAGCTCGCGGCGTGCCGGGGCGAGGAACGGAAGCTCGCTGGTAGACAACGATGAAACGCTCGGAAGACGGAAAAGACGCCGTTGCGCGAACGAGAGAAAAGGAAGGGCTCGCGCGCGCGCGCTCCCGCGGAATAAATGCACTGCGGGCGTATAATCGTTCGCGGCGATAACGGAGTAACCGGCGCGGGGCTGCAGTTTTATGACGGTCTAAAGCGGTATTTATACTGGCCGGAAACGCAGCCGCTCGCCGAGCAACCGATCCGACGCAGCTGTAACGGCGGCTGCGAAAGAGGGGAAGAAAGGCCAGGGGTGGACGGGGGTTGAAATTAGGTAACAACTTCGATAACTCTCGCGGAACGTAGTGCGCGAGCTTAAGTCCTCTTGCCCGGAAGCCCGCCGCGTACAAGTCCGCGTCTACCGACACGTGTGCAACCGCCAGGGGTCGTTAATTAATTCCTTCTTCGCGCACGGCTTCCACGTCCGCCACCCCTCTCTTTTTCTTCCCTCCAATTTTCGCCCCTCTCCTTAAATTTCACCCTTGCCAACCGGTTTTCCAGGCGCCTCGGCATTTTTATTCGATAATCGCGGAAACGGATGGTGGTTCTTAGAAAAAGAAAAGAAGCCAAAATGAAGAAGAGGCTCGCGAGCCGGCGGACTCCTGCTGCCCGGCGCAACGTTGCTCGCGATAACACGCATTAATTCAGTGGCCGCAATTTTCGGCGCCGAAAAGGCTTCGGCGCCCGACGCCGTGCACACTGCGTTCTGCCTGGATGCCGCCGTTACGAATGACGCCTGCGGCCAGGATCGCTGGCACTGTTTTTCCCGGCGCTTCGCTTTGATTCGGAATAACAATACGCGGCGGGCGTAGGATCGTAAATTTAATGCAACGCGAATTCCGGCCGTTGAGCGGTATGCGACGTTCAATCGATTGGATTGCTTTCAAAATTTATTGCCAGCGCCGTTAATGTATTATTGGTAGTACTATGTTACGAAGAAGGCGCACACTTTATATGTTGCGAGGTAACTAGTTAACTAGTGTTTATGCTGAAAATCTGCTAGGAGCGTGATGTGGGACGGAATATTTGTAAGTGTTTGTCGTATGTATGTATACTACGTACAGTTTAAACCCTGTCATATTGATGCATTTCTGTCCCCCTACGATTGTGAGACGTAACAAGAATATCCGCGAGAAAGTCGACGTACTCCAAAGAAAATGCCATACTCACGATCCCTTCCGTTTCGGCTCAAGAACGGGGCAGAAGTTGGCGCGAGGGACGGCCAGCAGAATGATGAACACCGCCAATGTTCGTGTAACTGTGCACGTATACGCGGGGGAGAAGAACCGAGCGAGAATAAGGGAAGGGCGAAAGGCGAGGTAAATGAGGATGGCGGGAGATAAAAATAATTAGAAAACGAGTCATTTATTCGGGACATTCCGCGCGAGGCACAACGGGGTCAGTTGGTAATTAGTCTTTAATTCTTATTATTTCCCCCTCGATTCCGGCCGTTCGTTCGCTCGCTCGTTCGCCACGTTTTGGCAGCAGATTCGACCGCCGCGACGGTCGGCCGTTAATTGGATAGGAGGAGCCACTCGTAAATGAAGGAGAATTGACGCATGAGACAAGGGGCGGAAGGACGCAGAACGCAAAGGAGGGAGAGTGAGTGTGCAGGTGAGAATGGGAATCGTTCTCGGAAGTCGAGGCGTGCGACTTTTTTTCTGCCGATTCCGGCTTCTCCCGGCCGCGGCGGGACACGGCCGAAGGCGTCTGCGAACGTTGGGGAAATACAATTCGGGAGAAAGAGGAATTCTCTTTCGACGAGAATGGAGCCGCCGCTCGCTCGCAGGCGAACGGAATCTTTATCAATTATAGAGGAACAATGTGGCGCGGAGTGAGGTACCGAGAACCGATCGCTGGCCTGAGGAATAGATTGGTGATTGGGTTGATGGAGAAGGAGCGGCTGGAAAGAATAGGTGAAGCAACAAAAAGAGGAATGTCTATATAAGACATATCGATTGTACGGCGCGCAAGTATGTATACGAGGTATCGGAATGATATGTGGTTACCTAATATAGAACAGTCGATCGTATCCGAACGTAAGACGACTATTTTCAGTCTTCCGTGCAAATAAGTGAATTTCACCTGCTAAACGTGCTTCTGCTAGAAGTCCCACATACCACAAAGCCCCTTCACGCCGACAAACCCACAAGAAGAGAAGCATAAAAACACCCCCGAAAGAGAGATCCCGCGGAGTCTTAAACCGGTGAGAGAATAATTCGACCGAAGCGGGACGTAAAATATTTTACAAGTCGGAGAGAGCGGGCGCGAAGCATACCGACACCTACACTCCCGGATTACGTTTCGTTTCCTTCGGCCGCTTCCGTTTATCCTCCTCGCGCGCCATTTTAATCCCACCCTCGGTTAAGGAACGCGTCGTGAGTGGCGAATCCCTTTATTATTTATCGTCATTTCACCCCTCTCCCTCTCTCACACACGCTCACTCCTTCGTCTCGACAGCAGGCCGCGAGTTGTCGGGGAATTTGTTTGACATCGGCACATTGTATATTCACGAGCGGCGTCGCACAAAAGGCATGCATCTGCTCTCATTACTGCCGTTTCTGACTCGGCGCGGCAAGGGCCACGGGCGCTGAAGGAGGCGGGACTGGTAGCGTGGAACCGTGGAATTACGAATGCAGTAAGCACGGGAAAGGTCACGCCGTGTCGCGTGACAAATGCTTCCGCGCAGTGAGCCACGCTGCTGCACGCTTTCTCTTTTACTCATTGTACTCGATCCCTTTGTCTGTCTGCCGGCGCCTAGCCGTGTGTCACACTAAAATCTCGGACGCGCATTGACGGGGAGAATTTGCGCGGGGCTTAGCAGGCATTAGCGCTGCCGGGTAACTTAACATTTTTTCGGATTCTTTTCTTTTGATCGCTCGAAACGTTCGTTGTTGGTCCTGTGTAATTTTCGTTTTCGCGGATATTCCGACGGAATTGAATGAAGAAGATTGAGTACGTATGGAGAACAAATCGATTCTGCAGAAAGCTAATGTCACAGCAATTTAACATAGAAAGGGTGTTATTATCGTGTAGTATATGTAATATAGACTATAATTTAGACTGATAATATAGTAATCTTTGATACGTCTGTCTCTGTGAACCGTACCTGATGTTCGATCAATTAATAGAAAATCAAGGGTTCGGATTAAGAGGAGTTTGTCGTAAAACTCGCTTTAATTATTTGTCGACGCTGCTTTACATTATTCAAGTATGTACTTCAGAGAACAATATATCTTACGTAGAACCGTATCCAATGTAGAACAGCGTTTTAATTACTTTGAGCTTGGTAGGGTCTTATCGAAATTAATATGACAACACGCGAACAAGTCCTCCCATGCTGTTAAAGAGGACGCTCGCTATTGTAGCCATGCAAACTAACAAAGTTTTGGTTACAAATTGACAACAGTACTCTTCAAAGAATCGTTTACATTCGACACCACTCTTGTATTCAACAGCTTAAAATATCTTCCGAAATCAAAACCAAATTCGGGTTAACAACTGAGAATTACACTCTTAAACTTATGGTTCTCGTTACATTCCGCTGAATACTCATTGACTTTCGAAAAAATGACGCATGTATCGCGCTTAGCGTACTTCGAGTGTCGCAAAGCTTAACTGGAGAACAGCAACGGCCATTCACGCGCTTCCGCATTGTCGCTCGGCCCCAAACGTCGGACACACACGGGCGATAATAATTTTTCAACCTAATCATTTTTTTCCCGCCACCTGGCAGCCGTTCGCTTCGTCGAACCGCGAAATGCGGCATTTTCGCGGCCGAACTCCCGCCCATTCTTTCATCTCTCTTTAACCCTCCCTCCCACATCTCGCGCAGCTTCTCCATCCTCTCCATTACTCCAGCCACCCGGACCCCTCCTCACCCCTCATCGGCGTGTCCGAATCTCTCGCTAATTGCAGGTTACGACGTTGTTCCGACCCACTCTTCCATTAACCGCCCGGCACTGCAATTAACCGAAATTTCTATGAGATTCCGCGCGCCCGCCTCAAAGGACGACTTGAAATTTATTGTTTCGATTTATTATGCAGTCTGCACTCTCGTTACCGTTCCCTTAACCTGGCATTTCTCCCTCCCCCTCTCTCCGCCTCTCTATCTATCTATCCATCTCTCTTGTCCCAGCTCTCCCAGCCACCGTTGTTCGCCTTCAAGCCATCCACCTCTCCAGGCTATCCCACATCTCCCGCCCGCTTCCTGCCGCGCGTAATAAGCTCGCCCCTTTTTGCTACAAATGCGCGCATAATGGAAGATTTGAATTTTAAAGCAGCGACTCGCACGCACGCGCGCACGCGAATTTGAATTCGGTTCCGTTTTATAATCCGGGCTATTAAAGTTGTCGGCCGAGGATTTGCATTCGCATGCGCGCGCCCGCGCGCCAGCACTCGCATCATGCACTTGCATGACCCCCCTGCACTCACAGGCCCTGTTCGTTCACTACCTAACCCCCTCCCTCTCATCCTCTGCACACGGAGACGCTTCTTTTCCGACGATTTTTGACGTGTTGCGTACCGTAACCGTAAGTGGCGGGACGAGCTTCGCCGGCGAGTAAAATTCATAATCGTCCGACAGTGGGGTATGTGTGGGCAGGTGTGCGGGTGCATTTTACTTATTACGTCGGACAAGCCGAGAGAGAGACGACTTTTTTCCCCGCGAACCGTCGGGCTTGAGTGTGTGTCGCGCGGGGGTGGGCTGAACGAGGCCATTAATAGCGCCCGATACGAGACGGTATGACAAATAGTCAGCTATTCTACTTGCCTGGCACTTATTGCTCGCGTTCGGATAATGTTCGGTCTCGATGATGTCAGTGATTTCGTGAATAATCGTCTCCACGTGATCGCCTTCGCAGCCGCGATACCTGCTCGCGGAGGCGTAATTTGCGGATTGTACTTGTTATGAAATCGAGGTTGTATTGTGAGAGGAGACGGAGTATTTAGCTGAATATCGATATAAGCTCGGATATATTGTATAATTGATGTGACGGTTGCGATATGATATTAGTCATTGTAAGTATCCTGCAATTGCACGTCTATCGTATTATTGCATTAAAAAAGAAAGATTTTATACTTACGTTGACGACTGTGCGAGTAGATGTAACAGGAACGAGACAAACGTAACATTTCACGTACAGCGAAGCGTGGACGGGCAACTCAGGAGGACTTAGGAGGACTTCATCGAGCCGTCTCGAGCGAGATGCCTTCGTGCAAGTGATAACGTCCCGCGCCAGGCCAGCCACTGCCTGCAGTAGTCGCTCGCCGCGCACTGCAACCGACAAGCACTGATTATGCAAATGGATTTAGGACACGCGTTAACTACCCTCTCGGTAAACCCTTACTCTACGTCGTTCGCGCACGATACGTTCAAACTGCAGTAACGAACCATTCATAATCGAACAATCGCTTAGCCGAGCGAAAGAACCGTAATGTTGGATAGTATCTAATGAAATAAAACAAATGAACGTGCGTGTCCGTTGTATTGAGATTTAGTTACTATATTCCGGTATGTAAAAGTTATGTGTCAGTGAAAAATAACAGAAAAACTAATTTGCCGATTGTTGCCTCCTTTGGATCCCCATCATCTTGACTGATTCACTTAGTTTCCAGCATTGGACCTTAGAAAAATTATAACGCCAATCGTCAAAGTCATACGCGAGGACAGAAATTCTTGACTTTTAACCGAACTCCGAGTTAGCAGAGTTCGAGGAGAGGACTATCAAGCCATGTCTCTAGTCCATTTGCCGTTATATCACGGCCGGTATCAAACTCGACACGGGACTTTATCACTCGAACGGCAGCATCGGCCAAAATCAATGCGGAATCGTTTAAAGTTGAACGGCGCGTGCCATCAACTTCCGGATCGCTCTCTCACGTGCCGCGAGTCGCAAACCCGGGAGAGTCTGAAGTCGTTCTGAAATTGTGCCGTAAGCGGCCGGGGAGGGCGGCGAACTTCGCGAAACGAACTTTCGTTATTTTCTCAGATTAGAAATTTAGATCGCGCCGATGCTCGCGCCCCGTTTTACACTCGCCTCTTTCCACCCCCTCCCCCACCGCACTCGCCCTCCTTGCTATCGCGACCCACCTTTTCTCCTCTTTGCGGCTCTTTAGCCGTTTCTTTTTCTCCGCTCCGTTCGCTCGTTTTCGCTTACTTTTTACGCCGCCGGTTTTCCTCACTTTTCGTCATACTTTCGTTTTATCCCCGCTGCTTCCTTTTTCTCGTTGCTTTCTCTTTCTGCTTTCTTATCTCTGTTTGTCTGTTTCGGGCTTCCGCGGAACTTGGAACACCTTGTTGGTTAGTTGCCACTGTTATGTTGCCTTCATCTTTCTTCACCGCTCGCTCCTCAAATTTCCTTCTGCCTTTTCCCTTCTTTTTCACATTCTTACTGTTCATACCTATTCATTCTTTTCTACTCAAATTTGATACTTTTTGTCCTTGTTCGTCCCCTTGCATTCACGTCAATTTTTAACCGACTTCGACAAAAACTTTCTTTTTTACCTAGCTCATTGCTCTTGGTCTCATGTAAGAGAGCGTCGAAAACTCTTAGAAGAAATAAGGTTTTTTATTTTGAACTACTCCTTTCCCGTTCCGTCTTCTTTTCTTCCGCGACTTTCTTCACCTCACCAGCCTGTTCTCCCGTCCCTACACTTTTCTTCCTCGATTTCTACCGGCCCGTCGGTTATTAGATCCCAGAATTTTTCTGCGACCCTTCCAGCGGGCGCTTGCCCCGGAAACGGAATACAAGCATTGTGCCATTGCATCGGAATGAGTTGATATTGGCTCGAGACGCAATTACGCGCGAACAGAGGAGAAAATACGGCGAGAGCGGGACGCGTGTAATCGAGTCAATTCTTCGTTTCGCGAATGTTTTCTTTCTGATAAGAGCATCATGTATTATCGACCGAAATAAGGTTGGCGTCCTACATATATGTATGATAGAAAAATATCGGGGTAAACTTTGCGATGGGCGTTCTAATTGTGACGGACCGCGATGCTCGATGTATAAATTCGCTTGTTATCTTTCGACGATCAATATAGACGTTATATAGCGGTCGTTCGCCGGAGAAAACGTAGTTGTTTTTGGATAGATAATCATTGTATCACTCGGGGCAGATACGAAATCAATCATAAATATCACAAATTCGCGTAAATGAAATTTAACGATACGTTTCGTTAATGACGAAATAAATTACGTTATTCCAAACATACCGCGTATAAACAGATTATATTATTCGAAGTCATATTTTACTCATTCAAATACAGTTTCAGTTGAAACGGGAAAACATGTATCCTGCATAATGTATCGAAGTATGTCAAAAAAGCAAAACCTCCATAAAGAACTTAATCCAGGTTAAAACTCTGTACGTATTAATTTGTATACTATTATACTGTAATAAACTGTGAATATGTGCATATACTGCATTAAGCGCGTCTTTCTGAAAGCAATCAACACTTTAAAAGAAGGCAGTGCGCATAATATTATGTGTTTGTGCATGAAGTTTCATGTTTAAATGAGGCTTTCGCGTGCGCGTGTTAGTTAGCGTCCTCGATATTCACAACATCGTATTGACGGGGTTCTTTCCCAAACGGAAACCGGATCGCCCGGTATACTGATAAACAATAATGACCTTGTTTGCCGTTCAAACCCGTGTGTGATGTTCGGGCATTATCACGTTTTCATTAGCGGTATGTCTTCATCGACAGAAAATAATATAAATTAATGCGTGAGTCGCGCTGAAAAGTCGCTGCGCGAAAATCGGAGGAACGGAACAACGCGGGACGTTGTTGTCGCGTATAATATTGACGACGAAGCCCCTCGATGCGGTCGACAGCCCGACATTTATTCGTTTAGTCGGAAAAAAATGGACGTCAGCTGGCGATACTCTAGATTTCGTTTCGGAATAGTTTTTTGCCGCAGTGAATATAAATCGAGGACGGCTTAAAAAAACGCGTTCCGGTGTTAACGAGAGACCGGACCCAGAGATGATTCCTCTGAATTTCGTAGAACGCGCATGCGCGAGTGTGGACAAACTTATTTGTCAGATCAGACCCGTTTACGAACGGGAAGACGCGAAATTCCGTGAAATTACACGTTCTAACGGAGCCGGTGTTTCCGCAGCGTAAAATTGTTAATATCATGCTCCCAGATTCCCGTCCTCGCTCTCCCGTGAGCGGGGCACTCGTGTCATAAGTGCAGCGCGGGGCAGTGAAATTCATAAGCTTTTACGTTGAATCTCTTACGAGCGAGAGGGGGAGGCGCAGGGTCGAAAAGGGAAAACAAAGGTTGGTAGAATTAAAGCATCGGGAAAAAAAAGCAAGGGTCGCGGTGTACGACATTTTTAAAATCGTGCCCTTCCCACCCCGCTCGTATCTATTTTTCCTGTCAGCTCCGCATTGTTGGCAGACGAAATTAATCCATTTACCCGTTAAATCAGCGCAACCCGTGGCGCACGTTGTCGCTCCTCGGCGAAGCATTTTTAGCCAGTTCCGAGCAATCAAATACGACCGTGTCTAGGGGAGAGAATATATTTTTTCAGACAGAACGCGTTAAATTAACGTACGACCAGAGGCAGCGGACGGGATTTTTATTTCTGTACGGTAGAAAATTGTCAATCTCGTGATCGTAGGTTCAAAGCCGGCTTTCCGCGCCACTCTTTCTCCCGCTGAATCTACATCGTTGACAAAAGAAATGAATCCGTGGCCCACCGAAATCTACGCTCAAACGTAGTCGAATTCCCGCGCAATATTATTCTTTTCTCAAACACTCCGATCCCTTACAAATAAACATACGGACTCCGCGGACTCTGTTCCGCAGCTTCGTTCAATCAAACGCGAACTGTCGCACTCCGCCTCTCGCAAGAGTCACTCAGCAAACAACGTTTCCCACCACATCGAGGATCCGCGCGATTCAGCGCGACAAAAAGCACAAAAATCGTTCAACCGCCGATTAGAAAATGATTACTCAATAAAGCGGCCCGAGCGGCGACGGGGGTAAACAATTTTAGGTGTGACGGTAAAAAAATAAAAGGTACGACATTTCGATCATGCACGTCAAAATTCGTCGGCTCGCGCGAAGGCCGATGGTGGGAGGGCGAAAATTGATGCCGATCAACGTAGCGGCGCGTTATAGGCGTGGCGGCATTGTTCCGGGGCATTTACGGTAGTATGATAATGACTCCTCTGTGCGGATGGCGAGAGGGTTAATTGGAAAACTCGGCCCGACGGTCGCACGCCGTCAACGCAAATAACTCGCAGTCACGATCAACGAACGCAGCGAATCGCCAGGCAGTCCGCGTGATATTCGACCACAAACGTGTCTGGCGGCGTACGAAAAAAGGACCTAACGCTTGTTCAAGATGGATGCGGAGAACGAAGTTGCAGTGGTCAAACGATAACTTGTCGCTCCGACGGAGCCGTTGATATACCGAATTGTTTTTCGTTTCAGTCTTCTCGTTCTCGTATTACTGGAAATTTCTGTTTTAATTCAATGAAATTGCACGTATCTGTTCATTAAAAATATACCAAATTAATCATAAGCTTGTCTCTAAGCCATTTTAAACCTTCTATTTTTGAAGCCTACACGTTTTATACAACTTCATTTGCATTAGTTAGTTCAATGAATAGTATTACAAAAAGCGTAAGATACTAGATTGCCACGTTTCCGACAAACACAGCGCAGAACGTTGAGAGTGGGAAAAATCGCTACGCATAGTCTGTCAAAACACCCGACCACTCTCACGCTGGGCTCTTCATATTTTTTATGGATGCGCTTTGATTTATCGGACGCTAAATATACGAGGAGAGCAATGCGGAGTTTCGAGTGATCGAAGCAGAGTCTGTCGATGCATATGGGGCTTACCGAGAGATTACGGTGCTGTATACATTATTCGAAGCTGTTATGACTTATTTCCGGCCATATCTCCGAAACCATTGCGAATCCGACACTTCCCCGTGCATCTTTCCGCATCCGATTCTTTATAAAACCACCAGCGCATTTCAAAGTCATCCCAACGACATAACCAACCGTTCTAGACAATACGTTTCCGCGCTTGTCGTACGTTACTCACCGTTACTAACCAATGAGCATGGAAACCAGCGACGTTACCGTGAAACGAAGCGTGTTCGCCAAGTTGATCAGTGTCGGGTGGCTCCTACGAAGTGGCAACGATCCGCCGCGGACCAGCCAGCGTCTGCGTTAGTCTCTCACGACGGGCGCTGCAACCGACACGCACTGATTATGCAAATGGATTTAGGACAGGCGTTAACTACCCCCGCAAGCGTCCCCTAACCCGGCCAGTCCTCTTCGCGCGATAAATCCCGGTCGCGTGCAATAATATTCAGCCGAGCGGCAAGCAAGCCGGCAAAATCCCAGGACAGGGTCGACGCAATTTAAACTTGAAACCAAAAGGATCCTGTCCTCTCTCTCTCTCTCTCTCTCTCGCTCGCTCGCGCGTCGGGGAAAGTTCGATTCATTCGAGGCAGTCGAGCGTCGACTCGTCCACGACGTAGGTACTCCGAACACTCGAATTCCCAGCTGCTTATACGAGGGGCAGAATTTCCGAACGGCCCGGGATCCGGTGCATATCTATTTCCGTCGCTCTTTATCCGCAACCGTCGTGGTGGTCCTTCTGCGTTCGCACACGCCCACGCCTCGGAACTTGGCCAGGCCAGAGGAGACTGCCCGCTGTCCAACTTGTACGACTGCGGAAGGTGAGCGCGTGTCTCATTGAACTACCAAATCGATTTGTGGCCATGCACGGCTTTGCGAGTGCCAATGTTCGGAGCGTGGCCGGTCACGATGTCTGGGACGGCCTCGATTATGCGGACGAATCTGGGTCGGGCCGAAAACTTTGCGCCTTTCTGAGAGCCCCCGGTCTTGAGAGTGCGGGCATACGTGTGCATGTGTGCGTACGGTGTGCTCCAGATGAAAAGTTCCGGGTTGAACATCGCTGAAAGTAACGGCGGTGCAGGGAAATGTTTCAAGCAAATCTTGTTTGAAGTCGGCATTGGACATTGCGGCTTGCGATGACTTTTGTTGTTGGTTCAGGATAATCATTGTGTAAATTGGCTGCAATATTTGGTGTTCTGTAGTTAACATTATTTTTGGGAGCTAGTTTTAAGTAGGTTGTATTTAATAATAATTGTATCAGATATGTTTAACACATTGACTGCCGTGCGATATTCGGTAAGCTATTCTTTCGACACCCTATACCTCGTGTACACCAAGTACATATCCCTTATACCCTCCCACAGGAACAACAAACATGACGTCCCACCCGGGACGAACAAAAGTTCCAACTGTTCTCGTCAGAAAAGTTCCTCTCGCTTCGATTCTCAACTATTTAGACTCATGACCACAATGGTTTGAGTTCCATCGACGACGTTCGTGGTAAGCATAGGAAAAGTTGATCAACTTCCGGAATCGGGTACATGTAAGTTTAGGTATTTAATGGCCCACGGTGATAAAGGCAGTGCGATGTGGCACGATTAAAAGGCACGTCGGTGCGCGTACTCGCTTGGGCGCTCACTAGTTGCGCTAGATTTATAGTGTCGCCGGGATTACGTTGCATGTAGTACAATGTTCGGCTTGGACGGTATTATTTCCGCCACGGGCGTCTATTTCGCGAGCGACGCTTCCTCCGTAGCGTACTCCTTCACGTTTACCTTGGCAGAGTCGCCGGGTATCGCAAGCGTAAAGTCTCAGTTATTTACTGCATGATAATGAAGAGGTCGGTTATAACATGTTGAGGTTCAGCGCTGAAGAATTTGATAACATACCAATTAATGGTTTAATGCGCTTATGCTGTTTTATGTGAAACTAGCAACGTATGACGTGGACATGCATGCCCTAAACATAAGTAAGTATATTCTACTCTACATAAATTCTGTATAGAAAAGCGTATAAATTCGAGGTCGCAGAGATCGTGGACAGTACATAGCTCGCGCGATGCGTGGACAATGACAATATCCATGGATCAGGGTATACGCCCGCTTGTAACATCAGCTACAGTTGTAACCTGCACGCCGTACAACCGTCACCGGTGCAATGCTCGCGAGTGATAAAGATCCGCGCTGTGTCAGCCAGTGTCCGCCGCACGCGAAGATCGTGTAATTGACTTCAACACACCCGCAGGCCCTCGACATAACGGTCTTCAAGCGGCGGGGCAAGAAACTCTCTTCACGGCGAGGATATACGAAAGTTCGATTAATTCTCCGGGAAAAGTTCGCGTCCCAAACTCGCTTAGGCGAGACGGAATCTGGCGCCGGGATCCGCACTCAAGCGGACGCCATTGAAGCGTCAAACGTTCGAGGACCCTCGACTCGGATCGGTTGGAACTCGAAACTTGAAAATCACTCGTCTTGATCGATCTGTAACCAAAATCTACGCGTGTTTCTTCCCCGCACCGACTCGCCGTGCAAATATTCGGTTTCCACAACTTATTTAGCACTTGTTCCTTCGAACGTCGCTGCGATCGAAACAAAAATTGCAAGACTCTTTTCAAAATTGCTAACTCGCTGATACGTGAGTTTGCACTCATGCGACGTTTAAATTCTATAAGTGTCATGAATCGCCTCTGACTATCAATCAACGCTCGATTTCTAGTTTCCTGAATCGAATGGTTCCTTTAGAAATTCCCTGTTATTAACTGCTTTCACTGGTATCCATCAACGCCGGACTTCTCGTTCTTCCTCTGATCGATGCAAAGTGCATTCGCAAATACTACGTTATTAATTGCTTTCGGCATCGATCGACCCTTGATTTCTCCATCTTCGAGCGATCGATCGAAAATTCGCCGACGACAGCGTCCCGAAAATGTCGAAGCGCACGAGTGTGCGAACGTTAGCCGGCGGGCGAAGCACTCTCTCTCGCTGCAACCGACACGCAGTAATTATGCAAATGGGTTTAGGACACGCGTCGCCCGTTAACGAGGACGACGCACGTGCCAGCGTGACGACGAGTGCCCGCCGGGGAAATCCATCGAGCAGAGAAACGTTTCTCCTCTCGAGCGCAACGAGAACGTCCGGCGCACACGCGTTCCGACGCTGAAAAATGCTAGACGAGACTAGCGTTGTTGGACCTGTTCGGTCCAGCGGCGGTTTCACGAGGTCCTGCGCAAGGCCAATGACAGTTTAGCTGATTTCGTGCGTTTCATATGTGCCTCGCATGGAAGCAATGTCTATTTCTACGTACAGAGGCAATGTTAAATGCGCGGCGCTCGACCTGTGAATATGCAATTGAAGAGGCGACGTTGAGAGGGAAGATTCGTATACGATTAGTCGGACTTTTAAGTAGTTCACGGAGATTTCGTGAATTTTTGAATTCGTCACATTGCAATGTTTGCTTGCGTCGGGAAAAAAGTATAATTCAAGGAGCGCAGCGTTGAAAGGATAGAGATTTTTATTCTGACGAGCGTTCACGTAATAACGTAATTAAAAGACTACGCCGGCCTTAGTGGAAATGTAGACGTTACGAAAAATATGAATACTCCCTCGGGCCGGATTTTCACAACCTGATTTCTGAGTCCGTCACTTACTAGTACGGTAGCCTGATATGTTGAAACAAAATTTCTTCCCGGCCGCAAAGCTGCTGCGTCGGTTTGCGAAACGAGCCGAAATGAAGCGCGGACTTCCCTCGCCTTTCATTTTCTCGCTGGCCCATCCCATGGACAGCAACGGCGAAACGTTGAGCGCGCTCGGCATCGGTCACCGAGTTTCCCGCGAATCAACGGCGCCGCACGTACGCGCTCATTTTATTTCGTATCTTCCATTTTTCCGGCCGCGCGCCATGCCGACGGACAGGCGAACGGCCGCGGGATGCGGGAGAGTTGGAGAGGGATGGACAGGGCGAGGGCACGGCATGCAGGCCGTGCGTGTTGCGCTCTCGGTATATTGACACAACGTACAACGAGCAATTTCGATCTGGAATTTCAAGCGGCACCCAAAACGCTCGGGGGTTCTTCGACTCTGCGAGATATGCCTGCGAGTGTTCCCACACGCGGAGAAAATTATGAATTCGCGCGGGCGCAGTCTCTCTCTGTCTCTCTCTGCTCCTGTGTTTCTCCATCGTTCCCTGTCTCGGCGGGGGTGAGTAAAAGGGAACCCGAGGGTTTGGCACGAAGTGTAGGAGACGCGGACGCGTGGGAGTGAGAGGAACACGGACGCGGACCGGGAGGAGAGGCATAAATGCTGTGCACGGCGGTCGCGCAAATCTATTCGCCGGATCCACCTGCATTGTCAGAATCCACCTCCCGCGGTTATGCAGGCGACGCGGGGGCTTCGGTTAAATGAGAATCTTTTATACATTCCGTGTACAGCATTTCCGTTTCCCTTTTTTCTCCCCATATTTTAATTAATGGTGGCTTCCCGCGCGAATGCAACCTACGAGAAATGAAATCACGACGGCGACCCACTCTTTGTGCTTCCCTCTTTTTTCCATTCCTTCGACCTTCTCTCTCTCCAAACTCCAACCCCCTACCCTCTGTCTGTAGGTACGTCGTGTCTCGTTCCGTTTCTCTGTCTCCGTTTTTCTCGCTCGCCCAGAGAGGCTTCGCGAGTATGTGGCGACACATGTACGGGCGAAACTTCTCTTTTTCCACAATGTTCATCTCTCTCTCTCTCTTTCTCTACGTTCTCTGCGTGTCTTTCTTCCTCCCCCTTCGTTCACCCTGTTTTTCTCCTACAGCATTCTCCTTTCGCCCCAGCTCACTTCATCCGTCTCTTTCCCCGCGCTCGTCTTTTTCTCTATTCATCTCCGTCTACCTTTAACTTTTTCCATCTGCCCCTCCCCCACCCAGTTCTCCCTCAGTCTCCTCTCTCAATCTCTCCATTCCTGCCCGCGACTTCGCTTTTTCCCCTCACCCCATCGCGACTCCACCTTTCAACGGTGCGCGCTCCTGTGCGTCGTATCAGCTACTCTCAACAAACTGGAAATTCCACGCTTCAACGGAATTATGAATAACTGCGCATACTCTAGCGCGCCTCGATTCGACCGTGCCACCCCCTCCCCTGCCTCGCTCCTCTTTATACTCAGCCCCTATCTTTTTCTCGCCGCCCGATGAGTCCGCCGCACACGCTAAAACGTTCGTAATGCCGAACATTTCGCCGGTCTACGAGCGGTGCACACGCCCAAGCATTTCGCTTTGCCCGGGACACGCGCGCGCCGCACACACGCACGAGACCTGCGCTTTGACTTACGCGAGATCGCGGCCGCGCGGACGACGATGCGGCGGCACACTCGACGGGGTGACGTATAACGAGCGAGATAAACCAACGCACCTTTACTCGCACTCCTCTCCGCACCCCGCCGACGGATAAACACGAGCTTGCGCGCGCGCGCGCGCCGCGGCGTTGGCATGTCGCTTTTTTCTTTCGCCACAGCAGCGGCGCGATCGTAAATTCGCGTTTGTATCCGCGCCGCTTTTACGCGGCCGCGCACGTACGCGCGCGGCCGTAAGGCCGCCTTTATGCGTGTGCGAGCGTGTACGCCGGGCGTGCGTAAAAAAGATGAGAGTGTGAGAACCGTGGGAGCGAGTCATTTATGCGCGATTCATGTCCGGCCCCGCGAAACGCCGACTCGATTCTTTTGTTTCCCAGTCGAACCGCCCTTCGTCCCACGCTCGCAGCGGCCGCAGCAAGTTTCGCCGGCTTCCATGCGTTTTGTCAGTCAAATAACTTTATTCATTGATGTTAAAGCGCGGGGAATTACGGGGTCGCCGAGAAGAACCAGCGGCTTGTTCTCTGGGATATTCATCACTCGCGCACGAGGGAGAGAGAGAGAGAGAGAGAGGGGCGAAGGAAAAGGGAAAACGCTTCACGTCTATTCATTATTCATTACGACGGATAAAAGTTTCCTCGGCTCCTTTAATAGTCGCGCGCAGGCATAATTAATATGCCCTCCTATTCCTACTTCTGACGCTCGCACTCTCTCCTCTTCAGTTACCCACGTCGCATCGAAATCGTTCGCGCGTGCGGAATTGGCGGAATGAGAATCGGCAATTAATCAAAGCAACCGGCGTCGGTCAATATAATGAGCGAACCGATGCGTTAATGGCGCGATACCGTTTCCACGGGGACGATTCTTGGAAAAGGACTCGGCGCCAGGCGCATCCGCGGCATTCCGCGCTCGCGGGAATCGATTAACCGTCATTGTTTCCCCGATTGAAACGCTTGCCGGCTACAATGCAGGCAAACTTTTCGTCCTGCGAGAATACACTTTTGATACTTTATAATCAACGTCGCCTTTGTTGCGCAAAATTGTGCGGAACGCGTACAGCTTGTTGTGGGTTTACGCGCTGCATTGACGAAGCGACCGAAAGTTTGTTCTAAGAACATTAAATGTGGCGTGTCGATGGAAAAATGTGTACGATTAAACGTGTACACATTTGTTGTATTACATTTGTCCGTGCGATGGATATGTGCGATAATGTGACTAGAATGTTCCTTTATCTGTCCGCGAGTCATGTGTAGAATTTTTTTTGGAGCTGCGAAATTGTTTGAACAGTACCACGTAGGTTATTTCCCAGTGTATTATTCGCCGCGTTTTTTTTTTCGCCCGGCACAATCGGGCTTTGTCTACTGACGCGGGGTATCGCCTCACTTCCCTGTGTAACTCAACTAGTTGAATGAGCTTGGGAAAATATAGAAGACCATTCTAAACAAAGCCATCGTCATTGCACTTCTCTCTTTCTCTCTCTCTCTCACACACACTCCCGCTCCGTGAAATAAATTCATTAACATCAATTCAAGCCCATTGCACTTCTAAATACATCCTCTCGTCCGGAGGCGAGATGTAAAAATAGCGAGGGAGAAATTTTCTGCAAAAATAATTTAATACACGAATTTCACTCTAGCCCCCGCGGCGAAAGCGTTTAAGGATTTATTATTATTTAAATAATGACGGTTAGTTTTTTAAGCTACCGCGCCGCGTCGGCGCTTAATCGTACAACCAGTACAGCCGCGCTACATTTTTAGGCAGACTAGGACATCGGATTTACACGAACGAAACGTTAGCTAGACGCGGTCGGGGATTACGGGGTGGCGTGCAACGTGTCTGAGCGACAGGAAGAGTCGTCGATTCTTCGGCCGAGTCGTCACGTCCCGGCTGCTTAGAAAATTCATCGACCGGTCGCTCCAGTTCGCGGGCCGAATTGATTCCGAAAAATTCACGCCCGCCGCCCTCAGGCCGTTTACATAGAATCGCTCGATTAATTATTCGCCGCTTTCCACCGAGGATAATCGCGTAGCGTCGCGAAGTCGGACGGGTTTTGATTAATTACGTCGCGGAATGACGAGGTCGAACTGAATTATAAATCACGACACCGTTAAGGTACGCCGATCGAAGGTGCCCGGCTCTGTTCTCCGTCTCGCCAAGTCGAACACCCTCGTGCTCGTTCAATCTCTCTCTCTCTCTCCCTCTCTCCCTCTTCTATCCTGCCCATTCTACGCCGAGCCAATCAGCTGCCGGCGTTTCATTGCAATTTATCGTCACGAATAGCGCCCAGTAGCCACCGAATGACGTACTTCGAAGATACCGCCATCCCCTTCGGACGGCGTGATATACCGACGCGAAGTGCATTTCCGTAAACGCGCGGATGAATGTAATTATAGGGACGTCGTTGCGAGAACGCGCAGAATTTGAGATACGCGAATTTGTCAGGGCGCATTGTGCTCGCTCGTAATTACGTGATTCTCGAAATGCGTGCGCGAGCGCTCGCGAATGCACGATCATCGCTGACGTGGAATCTATGATTTCGCAGATTTATACGCGGCCGGCGAGTGCCGTCTGTAAATAGGAGTTTAAAGCGTAGAATCACTGGACGGCGCCGCATGCGTACGCCCGAGCGTAGAAACAATGAATACGGAGGTTGCAGATGGAAAAAGTAGATTCGCAAATCCGTAGAAACAGGAGCGCGTATAAGTGTGCAGATTTATAGATAACGAAATCCGTTGACACACGGACACGGGGATGTACTATTTTATAGATACACAGAGACACGCGAATCTATAAACCAGCGGGCCCGTCCCTGGTCTATGGACGAGGGGAGCGCGTGGATTTAGAATGGAACGGGGCGTAGAGCGGCGCAGATACGCGGATCCATAGATTTCCGCGTCCATAGATACACAGATCTGCAGATATACGAACACGCGCCGCCTCTTTTTTCCCATTCTCGAGCGAGCTAATCGCCGGCATGCCGAGTGCAATTTATCGTCGCGGAACGGTATCCAATAGCCGTCGAATGATGTCCTTGCCAAAGTGGACCCCCTCGGTCCGCCGCCATCATCGTCGCGCGCGTCAGTCATATAATGTTCCGACGCGAGCGGGCGGGGGGGCTTAATTGTAAACGCACGCAAATTCGATAGCGAAGGGCAGATTCGATCCGACCTCTCACTTTAACGCGCGCGTCAAACGAATAATCCAAATGTTTGCGCCGAACGTTTCGAGGCAGCATCCGGGCGCGCGTTTCTGCCCGGAAGGGACCGCGGGTAGGAGTAGAGGGTGGGGGTCGGTAAACTAATATCGCGATTTTGGGCTAATGAAGCTGCTCGAAAGCAGTCTGTCTACAAGCGGCAGGCGTAAGCGCGCCCGGCCATCCTGCCTATAAACTGGCCGCGGCCAATTTCGGCCAAAAATCGAAGCCGCCCGCCTCCCCGCCGTGCACCCGCAGAACTTTCTAACTGTAGTTTGATGCCGAGTTATTACCCCCGGCGCGGTCGCAATATCACTGCTGCGTCGCTTCGAGCCGGAAGTTCGAGTGAAGTTGCTGAATTCGGCCGGCGCAAAAATCGACGCTCGCCCTCCTTTCGCGTTTAATCTCTCTCTTTCTCTCTCTCTCTCTCTCTGCTCGCTCTCGGTCGAATAAAGTAACGGCGTTGAGACGCGGGGTCGAAGGAACGGAAAGGATCTCAAACGCGAGGTAGAATACGATTTTTGGCGTTTAAGGACTGAAGAAAGGCGAGCCGGTGCGTTTTTGCGCGAGAGATTTCCTCGAGCGTTAAAACTCGTAAAGTAGCGTTGCGTTACCGTTTCTTTTCATTCTTTCCTGCCTCCGTTCTACCCCCAGGGTCTGGTCGGGTGCCCTTTAACAATCCGACGGTGTTTCGTTTCAACAGCGTACGGCGTAAGCTGTGAATAACGATCGCGGGATAATTCCAAGATTTTTATCAACGGAATTGACGGGTGGAAATAAAAATGGTTCCGACGCGGGGCGAGCGAACATTTCAATGCAACGCTGCGGAACTCCTTCGCTCGCTCACAAATTAATTAATTCGTCAATTCATTCATTTATCTCCCTGTTTCATACATTTCTTATTTTTCCATATTATACATTTTGCAGTATAAAAATTAATTCTTTAATACTTATTTATCAGTCTACCTGTTATTTCAGTCCCTCGTTTATTCAAAAATCAATCTCTTCACTATCCACGCCAAATAGAAGTCTACTCATTTTCTATTTCTCTTCGGATTCTTTATGACACCCTCCTACTCGCTCGTCTTTTCTGCCCGAAAGACCGACTGTTTCGGAACCTCCTAACACCACTTTCAAACACTCCCCCCGGGGTTCCCGAGTACACTCAATTTCTGGCGAAAATCAAAGCTGCGCGTCGCGTGGATATCCGAGGAAGTTTGAAACTGCAGTTTGATAGCGAACGCGGCGCGCTCTCTAAGGTCACGGCAGCGTGTCCTGTGAAAAATCGCACATTCGTGGGCTTGGCTCGGTATTCCCGGCGCAGCACCATAACGCTTACGCGCTGATGGACGCCTCCGTCGTTGACTCCGATATTAGTCAGCTGGACCGCCATTTTCCGTGCACTCGAGAGGACGTGCACACTTCTTCCAGGAGAGGCGTCGCGCGCCGAACTCACGCGCGCCGTTTTATGCGTCGACTAGAAAGTATATAAATACGTGTCTCCGCTGGCGGCAGGCGTGTGAAAGTCGTATTTGCCGAAGGATGCATTATTTTTACCGGCCCGTTATGTAGATGGTTTAATGACGCCGTTTATGCAAAATTGTGTTCACGCGAAAACATGTTTATTCGCTCATGCGTCAAAAATGTCCCGGGGATCTTTAACATCTAAAGATCTGTGAAAAATGTATATTTTAAGCATTCATCGTTGTTAACTTATCTCTCGCCCAAAACAAGATTCATATATCATAGTTCTCCATAAACGAACCTATCCCTTTTCCACCCTCTCTCTACAATAAACAAGATATAAGATAACAAATTCTTTAAAAAGCCGCAGAATGAGATCTTCACGTACACACAATTCCCCATATCCGAACGCTGCCTCCAAGCACTCTCTCTCGACGTTCTCCCTGAAAATACCAGTAATTATCCTCGTCCCTCGCGATCATCGATCGCCAGAAGCAAGCGTCGAAAGCAAATGTTCCTGGTCGGGCGGTGGAGCGCGCGTAGGCACGATTCCGACTGCACACTTTTTCTCCGAGCCCCGTATGCTCGCCGCCGCCGTTCCTATTAACCGGACGTAAAACGGATACGAGGGGTACGGTCGCGCGATGTAGAACTTTTCTGCGCGGCAGCGTACGCGCGCTCTCGCCGTTGTTGCTGCCGGATTATAAAATGTTCGACTCTCTCGTGGGCGCAATTTCCATTGTGCACGGGCGCAGTGGCCCGCGTAGAAGTTTCACCCTCTCCCGCCCATGGCAACGTAAATGCGGTTTCTGGTCGCATATCCAACGCGTACACCCTCTCTCGCACACGTAATGTCTCCCTCCGTGCGTCCCACGTCCTCTCTCTTTTCCCACTTTCCTCTCGCTGCCCTCCTCCCACCGCCAACTACGTACCCCCGGCGTAACAGCCCGTTAGATATCGTTACGCCGCCCTGGTCCGCCTCGTAAATTCATAAATCCTGAAACATTCCTTCCTTCCGGATAAAGCGCGAAACGTCCGCCTAACGAGCCCCCGGGAGGATTTTTTTCGGCTCGCCACACTTCTTCTTCTGCCGGGCGCGGACTGCCACGTCGACGAGTCCACGACGGCGATCGCGGCTTTCGAACTTCTGTGAGAGAGGGAGAGAGAGAGAATGGGGGTCAAGAAATGGGGCAGAGCGGTGCGAGAGAGAAGGGCCGAGGAAGAAAGTGCTTGCTGTAAGATGGAAGGCGGGGGACAGGGAGAGGGAGAGGAACGATTGAAGGAGAGGGGGGGATAGAGGTTTATGGAAGAGGGTAGAGAGAAAGATATAGAGAAAGAAGCCATCGTTCACCATCGATTTCTTGAGACAGCACGGGGAGAGTGACGGTGGCGCAGAGTAAACTCGACACTATAATTGAGTTCGACGTGCCTTGGGAGGGCGGTCACGCGGTTGCAATATGTGTACAATGTCCAGCTTGGATGGTGTCATCTTCGCTATGTGCTCAGCTACCCTTCCTAATCGTATTTCGTTCAACTTGGCCGCTCACGACTAATATAACATTTATATTCATCCCACTTAGTTAGATCAGAATCTGTCTCAAAAATGGGAGACCTGCACCGTAAATATGTAAGCATTAATGTACGTTTCTTGTGGGGATATTCAATGTTTTTTTTTATTTACTAATCTTTTTCATCAAAAGTCACCTCTTTCCTGATTGTACCGAGAAAAACGCTGTGCTCGGGATAGACCGAATATTTTTCAGTAGCGAGGTCGAAAAAACGGCGCCGCGGTTTTTATCGGCGGACGTCGACCGCTTACGGACTGACAGTTTAATTATTTACTTTTAATGAACGCCAACGGCTAACCTTGGACATCACCGCGGCCGCGTACCGACGATCGCTTCGCGAGGCAAATGTCGTTGAGCCTTTTTATCGCCGACCGCCCGTCGTCGTTGGCGAGATATCACGATGTTAAAAGTTGCCAAACGTGACAGTTCTTTCTCCGTCCTCGATTTCAATGGTTCGTCTCTTTGTTGGCGGGCACTGAACAGTTTCATAGCCATCAATTGAACGATTCAAAATAGTACCAAGTTGTACCGATCAAAGTGAAATAAAAACATTCTGACTTGCATTCTAAAAGATGTTCAATATAACGACCGAAATTAGCTATCAATTGGAGTGTTGATTGCATCAGCTAATTATGCCATCGCATAGTTCCACCACACGTACAGATACTAATTGCGAAACTTATAACTGTAGATATTATTTTACGGATATTAAATGCGCAGCCTTTCCAGTCTACGGCTGCCGAAGTGAAAGATAATGATGAACTGCTAAGTGATGGAGGAGGAGCGCGAAATGCGGGGCCCCTTCGCGCGAAACTTTTCAAACTCTGATTGATGCAAAAGTCGGACACGGTAAATCGACGTCGATCAGAGAGACCCGCTGCGGCGAGTCGACGATTAACCGCGCGCGATGAATCTTATCGCGAATCTTGGAAACTTCCGCGGCGATAAGGGAAGGGGCGGAGCGACTTCGTCGATGGAAACAGGTATACAACCGCTGACGGCACTTGCCGAGCTAGGGAAATTAACGGCTAAGCGGATCGATCGCGCAAAAATTCAGATCGCCCGAGTTCTTTCAGCGAATTCCAATTATATTGCTTGCTTCGTCGTTACGGCTCACCGTGTTCAGCTGTTCTCAGCAGTCATCGACGTTTGGGGCAAAACGACGGGCCTTGGAAAAATGTATGAAAAAAGTCTGGCCGACAAACGCCAACTACTTAAAACGACAAAAGAGTCGAAATCCAGCTCACAGCCTTCCAGTTGGCGGCCCGCAGACGCTCGCGCGTCAGCCAGAATGTGTAGCAGCACTATGTCTCTTTAACCGTACCTACACAAAGCCGCGAACCCCTGCCGCCGACTATATACCCCATTACACGGAGACACAAAGTGTTAAGAAGCAGACGCGGATTCAATGCAATTCCGGGGGCCGAGTCAACGAGCCCCGGGCCGATTATTATCTTTCTGCTAGCCGGGTTCAATACTCCCATTCGCCGAGAGCGTCGTTAGACGTCGACGACGGGAGTCCGCGGCCAGCGAGCCGCGACGTTTCATTTCTTCGACGATATTTATGACCGTCCGCAATCGCCGCCTGGCCTCGGTTTATTATTAAGAGCGCAGCTCGTAACATCGGGGAACATTTAAACAACGGCACGCGGGATGCGGACGCCCGCGCCGCTCTCGGTATCGAGTCGATTTCATCTGATGGGACGGTCACTAACGACGGAGCAAGCGCTTGCCTGTTACCTCTTTTTCTGTCTATCTTTATACTTGCACTGTATCTTGTCGGATGCTCTTCGCAAAGAGAGAGTCGCTGCCTTTTATTCGCGTTCCTTCCTGCGTACCTTTTTTGGATGGCGTCTCTTCATTTCTGTGTATCTTGCTCTGTCGTGCTTTTCCATTTTCCTTTCAGTCTGCTTTGTTCTTTTGAGTCTAAATTCATTCCTCTCTCATCTCATTTTTCACTGACTGTTATTCCTTCCCGTTTTCGCTCTAATCCATCTTTACCTCCTCTTACCCGTGCTCTCTTCTACCATCGGAACGTCTCGCTGTATATATCTGTCTTCCAGTTTATATCTGTTTCCAACACTTCGACATTCCGTTTGGCTCTCTCTTTCTCTCTCTTTTTCAACCCCCTACCCTCTTTTACTCTCGGCCTACCAGCAACGCGTCGGTGTACACCCCGGCTAGAGACCATTCTGACGCGCCTGCATTTCGGACCACTCCGTTTTAAGCGGCGATCATCGGGTACGAGCGTACGTACGTCGGCTTATATGAGCGTTGTAAACGTTCGCTTTAGTGCGGCCTCGCCTGGCCTACCTTTTATCGGGATACGATGGTTGGGAGAGAAAGAGTCGGAGGAAGCGGCGCAGAGAGCGATGCAAGAAGAGAAGGGGGCAAATAGAAAGAGAGATACAGAGATCGATAGAATAAGGAAGGTCGAGAAGTAGAAAGAGAATGAGATAGAACGATGGATGAGGAGACGAAGGAAAAATAGAAAGAGACGTAGAGAGCAGTACAAGACAGGATGTGGAGAGTGAGAAAGAGACAGATTGCTGGAAGAAGGATGGTAGAAAATAGACGAAAAGAAGGATAGACGTATCTAGAAGAACGGATATATGTAGATTGAGTGATGGGAAAAGGTGAAAAGTAGAACCGGAAATGTAGGATGATGAAAGAAGAGAAGATGTAGCACGAGAAAGAAAAATATAAAGAGCAATGGAATAAGGGAGGTGGAGAACGAGGGACTGACAGGTACAGAGAGAAGGAAGGTAAAGCAGAGGTGGGATCCCAGGAAAATATCTTCTAGAGACCACTCCGAGCCACGCGGTCGATTCGCCTCTGACGTATTTATTCCAGGAATCCCGGAGTGAATACCGGCGGTATTCCGGAAGTCCGAACATATCGGGCGGGGAGGGGTCATTTTCCTGGATGCGGAGACGCAATTTTTCCGCCAGTTACGTACAGGGTGTTTCCTTATCGTATGACAGATTCAATTTTTCCTTGCCTCATGAGATTATTGGAAAATCGCGATAGGAGGGATCGTTCAGGTTAAAGACACAAGACGTAAGCATATAAAGTGGTTGTGCGTCGCTGAAACGATTTTCCTCGAAGATAATAGTCGGTAACGGATTTCAAACTTTTCGTCATGCACTTTTATGAAGTTATACAGACAGGCAGGGCATTAAGTTCTTACTTTACGCATACCAACTGAATCGCGTCGCGATAATTACCACGATGGTAAACGCAACCGCTGCATATATCTCAGTCAGCCTCTTTCACTTAATTCCAAAAATGCGAGACGAGCGACCCGCAGAATGACGAGTACCGGGGGTGGCAAGGGTGCGTCATTGAAAATGCATATACACGCGTAGACGCTGGCATACAACCACGGAGCACGCACTCCGGCTAGACACACACAGGTGCATGCGTGGGCGCACACGAAGACCTCGCAAGCCGTAAACGTATTTACATATATGCCCTGCATTACGCATACGTATTACGTACTCGCCGCTTATACATATTTAGCAGTATCACTTAACGCGGACAATGAAAGGGGGAAAGGGCGAGGACCGAGAGAACGGAGGGCCAGCAGAAGGGCGGGCAGAAGGGTCAGAGGGCCGGAGAGTCGGCGGTCGGCCGGGGCTGCGGGTTGAGGGCGGCGAGCGCCGGGGCGAAATAATATTTACTGCTCTGGGACGGCAAATATTTGCACGCAAAAACGCTCGCAGGATCCTGCCCTTCCTGCGCGAACCGCAGCGAGGATCGTGAAGAGGAGCGCGTCGGAAGAGTGGCAAGGGTGGTTGGCGCGGGAGGGTTGAAGAGAAAAGAGAGAAGGAGAGGTCTCGCACTCGTTTATGTCGCTCGAGCGGCGGATGAAGTGCCTGCACCGCAAATAACGACGCGAATCGTCCTGGCCGTGCGTTCCGCTACCGGCCCTTCCCGACATCCTCGCCTATCCCCCTTGCAAAAGCCCCTTCCAAATCCCTTTTCGACCATCCGCATCGTGCCATGCCTCTTGACCGCGTTCAGCACGAGTTCCCTCGATCTTTTCGCTCGCTAACGACGCGCCGCGCGTGTTCATTCGCCGAATCGTCGGCCGAGTAACGAGTTAAATTCGATTTCACGCGTCGCGCGATTGAGTATTCCGCTGCGGCCTGCGGCTGGTCTAGTAAAGCGCTTTCAGAGACGCCTTGGCCGCGCCAAGATTTCGGCCTCGCTTTCGCTAACTTCGTCGCTGGCTTGGAAAATATCGAAGTCGCTCTGCTATCTCCACTATTTTTCTTTCCCACGTCTACGCAGCTCGTACTCTAACTCACAAATCGTTCGCTGATCCAACCGATTATTGTCAATGGAGGGATTGTGACACTTTTGAAAACGAGATAGTGAGAAAAAAATATATATTACATAAAGGTCCTATCGTGCACCTCGTCCGTGCACATATACACTGAAGTTGCATTGTAGTGATTTATAATTACTGCAAGGTACGCCGGATGAATCGCCCTCGTAATTCTTGCGGCAAATTTTGACCCCGTTTCTTGAAATTGCGCAAGTTATTGCCCTTTTTCTCTCGCTTCATGTCGCAGCGAAGTTTTTCATCCGCTTTAAAGCTTTAGAAAAATGTTAACCTCGCCTCGTTATCCGTTCGAAATGATACGGTCCGAGTGGCCAACGAGTGCAATAATTGGTATACTGTTGTCAGAAATCGAACGCAACGCGGCGCGCGATTCAAAATTACGCCACAATTAAGTATCATCGCATCACTACTCGCACGGCTCGCTCTATTTTCCGGCATGGTGCGCGTCATCGTGACAGCAGGGTTAAACACCTGTTTCGACGTAGGTAGCCTCTGCCTCGAAATCGTGGTGGAGCGTACCCATAATGTGCGTCACGCGATTAACCCGGATCAAAATAAAACTTGCGCTCGGCCGATTAAATTGCTCAGCGCGGCGGTGTCTCAAATAGCGACGTAACGAAATTTGCGCCGGCGAGCAAAATTGCGTCGCAATTAAAGCGCGCCACAAATTGCACGGTTCGCAGCCACGTTTTTTTTTCTCTCCTCTCACCTAGCGAGGACGATACGCGAAATATCGCGATAATCACGGAGCCTTCGTTTGCGGCACCGTTGATGACGAAACGGAAACTAATATCTCTGGAAAGTGACGTAGAGAACGACGACGGGGGAAAGGGAGGACAAGAGAGTTACACAGAGTTAGAAGGAGGACAGGAACAAAAATAGACGAGGAGAAACAGCAGTAAGCACAGCAGGAACGACGAGGGACGAAGCGGCGTTGGCGGAAAAAGGAGGAGTAGAAAGAGATAGTCGTGGCTTGCCGTTTGTCGTGTACAGAAGTTTGCGATCGCTTTTCATTTCGCTAATGCCCTCCGTCCGTCGATGAACGCAACCGGACAGTCGCGTTCTGTCGCGTGTATTAACAGTCGCCGGCAATTTGTGATAAATAAATCTGCTGTCTCGCGTATTTTCTGCATTTTGCCGTCTCGCTTTGGCAGCCGACGACTCGCCGTCGATGTTTGGCCCGATTCGAGAAACAGGGTCACGTAACAGCGCTGCCCGACGAAACGTTACACGTTCTCTCATGGCACCCCGTCGCCCTGCCTATAAATTTTGAATATAATCTGTTAACTCGGTATACCGGCACACGGTACGCCAGAGAAAGAGAGAGTGTGAACCTGTAACATGGACCGTTTGATCGCAGAACGTACGCCCAAGCCAAAGCGCCGGAATTCACTTAATCCCAATTGTACCGACGCGATTTTCAACCTGTTTTTCCGCCTCTTCCCATCCGATAACTTAATCGCCGACGCGTTTGACCTGCCACATAAAAGTTGCTCGTGTCGAAATTTTGCGCGTCGCCACAGAAATGAACGCGTCGCCGGTCCACGGCCCGACGCTCGCATCCAGTATCATCGTATGTGTTCTGAACGTGGTCGGCGGCGGTAGACGATAACAAAACGTACCCGTCGTATATACGCGCGCATATTAGCTGGGGCGGGCTGATGAAATTATCTTCTCAAAACATTTCCCCGATATCGTCATCGTTCTCCGCGGCCGGCCGGGCTACGCGGGACGGTGGAAATTTAATTACTACGTTACGCCTTCCCCATCGACGGCTAATATTTTAATTAATTTATAGGACGCGAACGGAGGGAACGGAGACCTATCGCAGACCGCGCGGCACGGGCTAAATCGTCAAATTAAACAACAACGCGCGACTGTCTCGCGCCGAGTCCCACGGGAGAAGGCGGACGACGGTCGTCGCGGGTAGACAGTGACAGGAAATCTGGATTAAGGAGTGAATAAATAACGGAACGCGGCTGTTTCTCTGCGGCGCGCGAGCCGCGCTCGCGGAAAATGCTCGACGATAATATTGTTAAGGGGTTGCTGGGAGGGGGTCGAAGGGGGCGGGGGCAGGCAAATGAAGTGCCGCGGGGAAAATAAATAAGGTGGACGGGCGAGTGCCGGCAGAGTTCTTTCTCGTCGAGTTCGCACTTTGCCCGTAACTCGAGAATGTCTCCCCCGGAATCGGCCGCGGGGTCATTGAAATTTTTATGCGCTCGCCTCTCCGCGTCCCTACTGTCGCGCCACCGGAAACTATCGGCGGCGGATAACTTTTGTCCACTGAGAACGCGTCGATATGTGAATTGTGAATATTTAAATGGTTGATCGAGTGCCTTCATGACGTCTGCGAGGTATACGGGCTCCCTTTGCGTCGAGGCCACCCTGGCGTTCGCGAGCTGTTTGCGAACAATGTTCGTCTGCAGTCTGGACACTTTCGCGAGCAGCGCGCTGGTCGGTGCAAATTAAGTGCAAAGAGAAGCGGAAAATTTGCAATAATTTAGGAGGTATGCCGAAAAATGGGCAAAAAAAAAACACAGACGTACGTTGCTTCCCTTTAACAGCCCTCAATCGGTCCGCGTCTGTTGATTTTCGATTTTTTTATTTTCTCCCCCGGCTGCATTTTTATAGTCATTTTCGTTTATGGCCCGCCCGGAAGCTATCTCGAAAGAATCCCCCACGCGATACGATTCCACGGTACGCGCCGTTCGTTTTATTAACCCTCCTATCCCATGGCAACCCACCCTCCATCCTCTCTTCCGTTCTCCTCCGGAGCCATTTTATTATTAACATACTGATCTGTGTACGCGACCGGCGCGAAGTGGTTGAACGGCTGGCTCGCTACTAGTTACTCGGGTCAGTCACGGAAGGCTGCAATTTTTATGCCAACCTCTCGCTTGATGCCTGTTACAAAGATCCACAAGAAGTAACCGAAGGGGTTGCTTCGGGGATGGCGGGAAGTCCAGGTAGAAAGGCGTGCGCCGGGAGGATCTGCTGCGACGCGTACCCGGGAGGGTAAGAAGGGGGAGTGTAGGGCTTCCGCTCGTGAGCTCGTTAATTATTTAACCGTACGTGCTGCAATTTTCCTTTTTTTCCCTTTTATTTATTTTCTGCCCAACAAGCAGCGCAAAAGCTGGCGCGCGAGCGCACGGGCGACTTGAACTTTCGGGGTCCGAGAATCGTCGTCGTCGTCGTCGTCGTCGGCGCTCGTTATACACGGCCTCCGACTCGTTCTTTGGTCGTAATCACTACGAGCCGTATAACGACGTGCTTTCCCGTCGTTGGACGGCCTTACGGCAACGCGCGTTTGTCTCTCTCCTCTTCGTCCCCTCGCTCCCAGTTTTCCTCTTGCGCGCGGAAAAAAGCGCCCCGGACACACGGCACTCGTCCGTATAATCCGCTGTGAAATTTTACATGCCACCAGGAGCGACGCCGCGTCGGGTACAATGTCCGGCCTGGATGGTGTCTATCTCACTATGAACGCTTGTCACCGACATTCTCGGCCGTTGCCTTGTCCGCGGCCTTACCGTCCACCGAACTAGGCTCACGGCGCGGCCGGGAATTGTGGATACGGTTCTGATAATTCGAACGGTACATTTTATACGGTACATCTGAGAATTCGAACGGCGTTTTCTGCATTTAACCGACAGAATTGGCGAGGAGAGTTTACCCGAGTTAATCATTCTTTTTGGAGAGGTTGTTGTTTAGTGTAGTGTGTAAGGAAATGTTAGGGTATATTTCAATTGATTAAATACGTTTATCGTGACTACTGTGCGACAACTAGACTGACCAACAAAAAGTGTTCCATTCAATGCGATAATCGAACACATATACTCGATATTATAGCATTAAGCATATGTATGCAAGGAATCTATACGCTGCAAAACATAATTATTCAATTTGGGGTTAATTCGGAAAATGCTATTTTTTAAATAATTACGAACGGCAGTATATTTACCCTGTTTTGAATTTCGCGAATTATGCTCATTGTTGAATTTATGCGATACCGCTCTCTAGGTTGCGCAGACTCGCGATACTGCAACGTTTTCGCGTTTCGGAATTTATATCCGTATTACGTTGTTACATTACATTTCCTATCTCTCGTCTTTCGTACGATCCACATTACACGCGTTTCGTATTACGTAAGCTGTGCATCATAAAACTTCTTCGCTACATAATTCACAAGCCATCCGTCGCATTTCGTACTCGTACAAGTCCCGCCTATTACATCGCCTTGCTTTTCGGCTCCGTACGCAAGGCACTTCGCATTCGGCCAACTCACACGCACTTTCAAAGCCTTAAACGTCGAGAATCCCGCGCGCAATATTTACAATCTCCATAGCCACGTATCGCGGGGTAAATCCGAGGCGACCCGTGCGCGGAGTACTCTGAGCGCCATCGATGTCCGACACCATAAGTGGCGCGCGCGTTACATGGGAATTGCCACGTGAGCGCCGGTGTGTATCGACCGGAAACGGGTACGTTATCGTAAGCCATGTGGATATCGTGCACGCGCGGCCGAACGAATCGCCGGCTCGCTCTCGCGCTTTACGACGAAATAATGAAATAATCTTCGACCACCGCCTAGCCGCTCGCAAATCCTCCGGTAAGCCGTCCGTCGTTGTGTGGGTGGATTGATAGAGACCTCGTTAATAGATCGTAAGTGCGGCGGGCGAAAAATGCCCGACAAGAGCCGAGCGAGGTAAACATTTCGCGCAGTCATGAAACTCTGCTTCGAATACGGCATTACGTGCTACGTCTAAACCACTGACTCCGTTGTGTGGGCGTGGGTGTTGTACGCTCGTCGGAATTACCACGAGCACGAGGGAGGGATGGGGGTGGCCGGCCGTGTGCCTTTGTGTATCGACCGGATGCAGGGCATTATCATAGGATAGGCCACGCGAATATCGCGGATACGCTTGTAAAACGCTCGTTCTCTTCATCCCGGAACAATCGCCGCTCGTACTATCGCCCGCGGATGTTTAGAGCTATCTTTGCTGCGCGACTTACGTATCGTGTTCGTGTATATGCATTGCAGCGCATGTAACGTCCTACTCTACGGCGCACACTGCCGTGCACCGCGCTGGGAACTGAATTATGCGGGGCTGTAATGCGGCAAGCGTATGGTGTACGATGTTATTTTCTTTTATATGACGGCTTCCTACGATTGCGTACCTTTGTATATTCTAACGATAGCGCACAGTCGTATTACTGTGTTCCGCGCGATATACAGTGCCGAGCGACTTCATATTTTTCTGGAACGAAACGGCGAGATCGTGATTATGGGCCGATTTACGCGAGTGAGCGCGAATGAGGCGTGCCCGGCGCATGGTCCGTTTCGGATTGCCGCGAATTTGCGCGTACTGGATAGACTACTGACTGCAAATCGGTGGTCGGGGGGCAAAATTGCTTGAGTCGTTTAAGCGGGGAAAAAATATCGAAATGCGCACTATTTTTCGCCGCGTTACACTAGATTGACCCGCCGAGCACGTCTCCCTGCCCCGCGGAAACAATCGGAGTTCACGCACGTCCCGCAACGCTCGTTCCACGAATATTTACAGACTCCTCTGACGAGCCCCGCTTTAATCTGAATTTCGCGCGCGCCGCGCTGCTCTCCTCTTTTTGCGCAGGGCCACGGGGACAAAAAAGTAGCCCGCAGGCGGAATTCTGGCCGCTCACGTTCGTGGAGCGTGTTCGCCGAGGCGAGCACACGCTACTGTAAACCGGAACTCTGTCGCGGGATTGCCTATCGAACGGATGTAACGATGTTTCCGCGGTTGGCAAGGGAGGTCAACACGATAATGCAGATTATGGGACAATGTCTTTTGTCGCTAAATCGTCTGTGCGTATGTGTATGAGTCGGGAGGAGGTAAAGTAAATAAGAACGAGAATGACGTTTATCAAACAGAGAAGACATGTAATTTTTAATACAGAATTTGTCGTCAATTTTTATGGACCTGTGCATGTAAAGGCAGGTTTTAGACGTCTGTAATATCCGTCTACGCGGATGTTGAAACAGACTTCTGTTATCACAGACCGACGAGAAACGGAGAGCGATACTTTTTCACCCCGTTGGTAAAACCTGACCAATCGTCGCTCAGGTCGTCGGTTAGCGAACAATGCATGGATAATTAAGTGGTCGCGCGAATGAAAAAGGGGAGTGCAAACGTTCGTTCAAATCGAGAAGTGAATTGATCCGGGCTGGCTCGTGTGTCTTTCATTATGGCAGGATGGTGGTAAAAATGGACAGAGGAACCGGGGGGGAGGTGGAATAGGGCGTAGAGAGTGGGAAAAGAGAGCAAAGAGGCAACGTACCGTACGAGTGGGTGGAAAAAAAAATGGAACGAGCAACAGTAAGCCTGTACCCCCGCCGCGAAACTTTACAATTACGATGGCGCGGAATTGCCAGGAGGATCACGTTTTCTCGATCGAAGAACGACGCTTTCATGGGCCATGCGAGCGTCGCGACGACGCCGTAATACCGCCGGTAATCGCATTCGCATATATATAGGTGTGCACGTTCGGCTTTCTACCTCTTTCTCGCTCTCTCTCTCTCTCTCTCTCCGCACACATGCACATACGCGCGGTCGTGTACGATTTTCATGAAATTTTGAGCCGCCGTCGACGGTCTAGTCAATCCTCCTTTCGTCCCTTTGCTTTCCCCCCTCTTTACCTCTCACCCCCCTTCGAGGTTCCATCTTTCGATATATTATACCGAGCGTGTGTACACTCGGATTGCCGCGGAACACGGAAGTGGATGCATATCGACCGGAAGTTTATTTTCATAGCGTCTCGCTCAGCGAGTCCCGCACTGCTCAGAGGGAAATCTGTCCGAAAATGCATGTCGAGTCGAACGGGGAAGGGCACCGATTTTCTAGGATAAAATTCTCTTATGTCAGCAAATTATGGATTCTCGGCGGGTATAAAATTATATTAGGAATATGGTTACTGAATCTTCCGGTACACCTAACCCTCGATTTACACGGTGGATCGATTCCGCAAAAATGCCGTGTAAAAAGAGACCTTTGTCATAACAGAAATGTTTCGAGTAATTATATAATTTACATATTTTTCAAATTGTACCACGCAAACGAAAAATCGGTGTTATTCGATCGTGGCTCGTAGCCACGCACTCGTACGTTTACGCATTATGACCGAAACGCACGTGACTTCATCGTCTAACGACACGGTGTATTACCTTCGACGATAATATTCCTCGCGGATCGCGCTGCTGCCTCTGTTTCTAATTCGGTACTTTACCGGTCGATGATCGGCGCATTAGCCTCTTACCAGCATTACGCGCGCATCAGGAATTGAACGAGCGCGCGCGCAGTGCGTCCTCCGCTCTTTCAGCAGCCCGTAATGGTTCGTGCATAATTGCTATTAAATATTACAAGCAACCGCATCAGCAGTTCGGCAATTATACGCTCGCGTGGTCTATGCGCGTACATAACGTAACGCCGCGCGTTATACGTTATACGATGATTGCAATGAATCGCTTATAGCTCGGCCCGGCATTTGACGCTTCCGCGCGCGATCTGTTTAGCGTGTGTTTAGTGCCGCGGGAGTATCGGCTTCGATGACTGGAGTGACCGACCGAGCTCGTCTCTTTTACAGAAAATCGCAGGTGCAATGGGCCATGCGCGCGCGCGCCCGTAATTGCTGTCAACCAGTGTAGTAACTAGAACGCCAGCACGGGGGGCCACGGGCCGTGGCGTTACACGTTCGCCGCGACACCGTTCTCTACGATCCACCCCCCGCGATCCGGGTCCAATTGTAATGAGTCGCGCGTCGGCCCGAACGTTTGACATTTTCACGGTGTTTAATAGAGCGCGCCAATGTTGTGATAACGCGCGTACCAAATGTGCCCTCCTTCCGCTACCACGGGAAATTACGCGTATCGCTGTGTAATCTCTACCCGAATTTTTCGGCAAACATCTGATATGCGGTACTGCTTATAATTATACGCAGGGTAGCATTTTCTGCATATTTGCTTAGAGTGTGAGCTACATATGAAGGATGTAGCTTGAAATAATCGTTGATGCTATTTGGATAAATCTTCCTTGTGAATTCGGAGTGGATCTGGAAAATGTTGTTGTCCGAATAATTATGAGCGCTAGTGCGCGGCTTTGGAACTGATACTCTTCTACATGGTGGCGAGCCCAGCTACCGGATATTTGCCTGCGGTAGTCATGTTTCACGATATTTGCCGATTTTACGATCGCGCGTGCTGAATGTTTTTTTTTCGGTTTTACACTGTAATAAGCGCGCGAGTTTTACCGGTGCCGATTTCGATTAATCGTTTTTTTGTTTCTCTGGTCAGAGTTCGCTTTCAAAGAGTATTTGAACGTGATGTGAATTTTTGACTGCCCGATTGTGATTTTTTGATTTTGTTTTACACGCGTCGACGTTACACGTGAATTAATTGATGAATATTTCCGTCGACGAGTTTTTCAGCGAAATAATCTATGTCAGTCGTTTCATGTTACCATAAGTTTAACCGATGGACTTTTAGTTTTTGCGCGCACCGATTGAACCCAAGTTGCCGTCAAAGCCCCGCGTCCGTCTGTGCGGTCCGTAAATTTTACATTAACCCGCATTTCGCGGTCCGGTCGTAACTGGAACGCGTACGCCGATGTCGTTTCTCCGTATCGTTCGTTCCGGCACGTAGTAAAAATAATTCCAATCTAGCCGAAGTGGCGAACGGAAGCTCTCGCCTCGCGAAACCATAGAAATAACTGGCGATCGACTTTTCATCTTTTCTCTTTCGGCTTATTCGATTCTCCGCCCTCGGCGCTGTCCGTTTGTTCGATCGACGTCAAGCACTCCGACACACACGTTCCTCGAACTCTATCCGGTTCCTCCGCGACAAAATGTCTCCGCTGCCCTCACACCATTGTCACCCCAGTACGTCGAGTGGCACTTACCGAACAGAGGGTGAAATTAACGGAGCGTATCATAACACGTAGACGTCGATGGGAAACGGCAAAAGCGGTCAGTTCTAAATCTGTCTCCGCACGAAACTTTATAATTACCCCGTTCACGATAACCTTTCGTGCATTCTACCGATAATGAAATTCAGGCTGCGTTGCGTGGGAATTGCAATTGCGATATACATTATATAATATACGACGCGCCAATAACTCTGATTAATGTAAACATCTCCGTCGTTCGTTAGCGTATGAAATAAACTAACGGGGGGAAAATTATACAGGAAACACGTCACACAGAAACCGTGTTCTTGTTCTGAGAATCGTCTTTTCAATGTTCAAAACGATGACTATTGTAATCAAACGAATGGAACTATTAAGCGGGCAGATTTTCGATAAGAAAATAATTGAAAGAAAAGATCTAGAATACAATTTTTACATCCATACTCTTACACACTTGGAATGATGAAATATTCATGTTGCCTACAAAGGTTTCCCAAAAAAATGATTACAACGGATCAAGAGAAAGTACGTGTAGATCTGAAACAAAATGTTTTCATACGAGCTTGCGCGTGTACATTTGCACGCGTGTGCGGTAAGTCAGTCGAGAAAAGAGGTGGCACGGGATCTAGAGAAGACGGAGAGAGGGTCATTAAGTGGAACTTACGGGAAACTAAAGATTACAGTCAGACCCAGCAGTGCACTATGTCCGGCCCACACAGCCGTTGTCTGCAGTTAAGCCTTGCTAATGCGGGGCCTTTGTTGCAGTTTGCCCGCTGCTATTGTCGCGAAACCGTCTTGTCGGATAATGATTTTGACACTGCACCTACCTTCTTTGCCGGCAGTTTCTTATCCGTCGACCCTTATGCTTCATCGTGAACACATGGATGGATCATACTGTTCCCTTTCACGGGTCGTCGATCTTCAACGGCCAACGTCGCGCGTTCCTTTTTCCGTGGCGCGTCGTTCCCGAAACTGCGGTTTTTATGCAAACGGGCTGACACTTGTCTGTAACAGAATTGCAGAGATGACGTTATAATATACCGTGGGACGCTGGCCTCGTAAAGTACAATTTCGAGAAACATTGGAATAAAATGACATATTCTGTTTTTGGTTATGTGAAGAAAGGTTGTTTATATAAATTCAACATTTTCTGTTCTAGCATCCGTAAAACGCGGAACGTATTCCTAGTCCTAGTGTTTAATGTGTTAATGATACATCTCTCACATCGTAATACTTAGATATGCAAGTCAATAATTAACAATTGTGTGGTGAACAATTCAATTCTGCCGAATAGAAAACTCACCGCATTATTCATATCTTCAGCTGCGACCAGCGTCACTTTTCTCAGCTGATTTCTGCGTAGTGTTGCATCCCGAATCAGCCTGTAGATCAAAACAGTTTTAACGGGACGATTGGTAGCGAAATGGTCAACGACACATGTACATAACGTTACAAAATCTAGAAATTACGTTAATTTTGACGGAGTGATCTAACCACAACACGAAATGTTTGACACACACACCTCGCCACTAACGCCACCAGTATGCGCGGATTCAATTGGAAGTACGAAGCATTTGTATTTTGACAATTGCGAAACTTACACACCATACAAAGCACCTTCTGATCCACCGTCACTTTTCTCAGTGGATTTCTGCACGGGATCGGGTTTCTGCATCAAACTGTAATCGAAATCAGCTTTGGTGGGACGATTGGTATCGAAATAATCAACAGCACCAGCACGAGGATCCGTAAAATCGCGAAACTCAACAATTTATACGGAACAATATAAACACGACACCACAACCTAGATCGACACCGCGATAGTGGCGCCAGCAGTGTGTGTCGATTGAATTAAAGATCGAAGGGTCTTCAAGTCACGACTATACTAGACCGCTCATCCAATGCAAATTTTTGTCTCACGATCGGGGGGGCTCGAGAACCCCCTTACCATTTCGTGTCATATCCAACTTTACCAACCGGATGCAGCATCGGATCACAACGCTGCTTGTGCTGAGAATTGATACTAAATTCAACGAAGTGATGTATCCACATGTAAATCAATGCGCAAACCATATATCATTTGTTTCACTTATTCATTATTCATAACCCTGTTGAAAGAGAGCTATGTCAAACTATCCTGTATATATACATATATGCATAGTGCCAACGTGCATCGGCAGAATGTGTATCGTAATAGTGAGTTGTCGCACTTGTCATATTGTAATTATAATTATTAGCTCTTTCATCACCAAATTTATTACTGACACGCCATTTGAGCAGAGTGCAATACGTTCGTCTAAATGTTTCTGCTGAATGATGTATAGTAATCGAAGTATTCACCTTTGATTCCAGACACGGGATCTCAATTTTCGCAGTTTTGCTATCAATTTTGATGAGTCAGACAGTATTTGACATTCTAATTAGTTGGTAGGACCACGTGGGCAAATGATTCATTATGAATATCGGGTTTATTGGATGTATTCCGTGCTACAAGTGCAAATATTAACATATTCTGTTTTCTAATCTCGATACAGACGTGTTGTGAAATGTAAACACAGACCGTTTGAATTTTCATGCGGGAATTCGCCGCGGTGGCGTTTCAGTAGCGTGGCCGAGGCAGTGCATCAGTGCCAATCAGTGCACAAGTGACGCAACGTTAGCAAACGTAAGCTCCTACATTTCAGACAATTATTTGATAAAAATGTGATATTTCATTCTCGAATTTGACTTAATCTTGTAAGTTGAGTAGCGGGCAACGTAATTCTGCGCAGGGTTTATCTTCATATTGTGAATTATTCGAAATATTTGATTCTCATTCCGGACATGTCTTGACAGGTTAGAAAATCAAAGGACGCCGTCGAGCTGAACCATCGTCTTTGGCAGCTTTCGCAGCATTACTGGTGAGTTTGACGTTATTCAGTACTTGATTTAGGTGGTACGGCTGCAGTAGCAACTAATTCGACATAAATTTCGGGTCTATTTAACATGTTTCGTGCTACAAAAACAATTATTGCGTTTTTCGATATCGCGGGAAAGAATGGGTCAGAAGGCAGTCTCGCAATTTGAACGGTTTCAATATGGCGCATGCGTAGCTCGTCGTGATTCGTCACTGTGAAGTTGCTGAGTTCACTTCGGTACATTGTTCAGACTGTGGCAAAAGTGACGTCGGAAAAGGTGTGCTCCCACTTTCAACACAGTTATTTTATAAATATATGTTGTTTCATCCTTAAATTTGTGACAATCTTGAATATTAGCTAGCGGGCAACGTGGAGGTGCATATATTTTGACCTGATATTGTGAATTAATCGAAATATCTGACTCTTATTCCAGGCACTCTTGGCAGCGTGGGAATTTGAGGAACGCCGTGTATTTCAGCCCCAGTTTTTCGCAGTTTTCACATGTTTTTCGGTGAGTTTGACATCATTCAGTACTTAATTTACGTGTTAGGGCGGTAGTAGCAACTAATTCGACACAAATATCTGGTCTATTCAACATATTTTGTGCATGAAAAGCAATTATTGAGTTTGACAATATCGAGGGTAGGAATTGGTTGGAAAGCACAAGTGCGCAAACGCAACCGTTCGAAAATGGCTGTGACGTCATTCGTGAAGGGGACAACTGAGTAACGTTAGCAATACGAATTTATTCTTAGTCATAATTCCGATACATATATACGATATAGGATGTTTGAAATATAAATTTCGTGCAAAATTATCAGATTGCACATTCAATAAAATAATTATTTCGAATTATTATACAAATGAGCACAGTAAAATTGTATATGTCCTATAGGACAAAATTATTATTCTAAACATAATTAGATCATTTTATTTACCAATTCTAATGGGTCACCACTTGCAGCGACCTCCATGAGGGTGTGACCTGGAAACCGGTATTATCCACGAATCGGATTTCATATCTTGAATCGAGGATCATACCGGGCTAAAGGCTGCAAACCGCGTATTTTGCTCTTCGTAAGGGCTCAATTGTTTTGTCATTTTTCAATCCTTCAGATAGAGAAAGAATTCAATTTCAAGAATTCATTTGTTCCTTCATTTTTCAATCCTTCAGATATTGAAAGAATTCAATTGCAAGAATTCATTTGTTCCTTCATTTTTGTATTACTCAGATACTGAAAGAATTCAATTTTAGGAACTCAATCATTCTATCAACATTTGCAGCACCTAAGTTATTCACTTTGCTAATCAATGTCTGTTTTCTGTTACAGGAACTCTGGAACATGGCATCTTGTTGGAGTATAATTCTTATTTTCTTGTAACATAATAACTCGTAATTAATAAGAGGGCATTCCTCAATTTTTCTTACAGGATTGATGATCGCGTGCAATGCGGTTTAGAGTCGGTGCTTGATTACGAAATGTCTATTCCCTTTCTAGCCGAATGGGCTATTTGCTCTAACTTCATTCCTTTGCAGAGTAATGTAGAATCACGCAAAGAAGAGTCAGTGTTGTTCGATTATTATATTACTAGCTTATAATATTATTAGCATATTATACATTATTTATTGGAATTAGGGTCAGTGACTGCAAGGTTTAGTGACCGCGTGCAATGCGGTTTAGAGTCACTCATTAATTACAAAATGTTTATTCCCTATTAAAGCTGTATGAGCTCTTTGTTGTAACTTGATCCCTTTGCAAAGTAATGTAGAGCCACGCGAATTAGAGTCATTATTGTAGGGCAGTAGTATTCCACATTTTTTAGTCGCGAATTCGAGTCAGTGTTGTTCGATTATTATATTTTTGGCATATTATATTATCAGTATATTGTAAATTATTCATCGGTATTAGAGTCAGTCATCTCCGAAGAAGTTACTGAGTCACAACAGTTGATTCACAATTGTGCGCAATGCTGTTGCATTTGCAAGGTACGTTTAAAATTGATTTATTATATCTTGCATTTTTTCTGGTGTTTATCCTGAATTAATATTATACATGTTCACATTGGACTTAATGAAATTTTATAATTTTACAGAGCACGATTTCATATAAGATATGATATTGACTTGAAAATGAAGAAAATGCCAAAGATACCTAAGCCATGCGGCCAAATCCAGAATCTGAGGGCCAAGGGTCCATTATTGCAGCGTGTTCCTGTGGTATGCAGACAAGACAACATTGGCGAGTGAAATTTTAATGTCCCTCCAGTCACTCAATCATGTCGTAGGGCGAATGGTCCGAATCGACACGGGTGATTGGTTGTAATTACTCCTTAGTAATTTGAATGAAGAGCACAGTGACCATAGATAAACTCTGAGGAGTTTACCTATGAGTGGTATTTTGTTAGGCCCATCATTATTATCATGTTTAATCAGAGCAGGATAGGTCTCCCTTGCTCATACTATGTTTTATTTCCATATCGCGATTCGCGTTCGGGGCTTTAACTTAAATAATTGTAAAAATTGCAAGCAAATAAGTCCATGTTTCATTCCAAATTCATGATTTTACTTTCATGTATTGCAAAAATATTATCATATATACTTCAATAGTAGTTAAAGTATTAAATTTGATTTTTTAATTCAACAGTTTCGGATTATAGTTTGTCTATAATCAGAAACAATCTCGTTCTCGCATTCCGAATTTGTTTGAAAGAGCAAGAAGGCGCTTCGCGACGGGTAGTACCTGTTTCAGAGAGATACACTAATGCACTACATACTAGTTTCTTTACAAAAGTCTCTCTGAAAACGGGTCGCTCGAGGTTAATCGTTCCTTTCTTTCAGGTTCATTTTATTGAGAAATTATTCAAACATATTTTAATGTTCAAGTTGAGAAATTATGTAGTAATATTTCAAAGATCACGTAGAGTTTCATGCATGCCCAGTCTTTGCTCTTGAAATGACAGATATTAATGTTTTCATACTTAAAGTTTATACATTTATCTATTTTTGAACATCATTTTTTTAATAAAATTGAATTGCATATAACATAAATGAATCATTAGCCCGCATATATATATAGTCTATACAATATGTTTATTAATCTTAGTTCAGGATGTTTTCAGCAAAACGGTTGGTACACACTTTCTTGGCCGTGCTCATTATTTTAAGTGTGAACCCATTCATGCGCCCAGGTGTTGCATGGATGGATCAGACTGGTGAGCACGGATATAGTTATTGATATTTACTAATTTGTACTAGCGACTGTCAATGTGTTTAGTGGCCACCAACATGCTATCCATTGTGTGTTGTATGAATGGTAGTGTTATGGATTGCATGTTGGGTAAGCAACCATATATATTGCCTTTTCATTAGATTCAAGTAATTCTGTTAATAAATGATTTCTAACGAAATCACCGTGATTGCTACTCAATATTTTTAGTAGCAGATGATCACGTTTAATTTAAATACCACGCAATACGTTTTATGAACTGTACAGCATTTACTTGTATAGTAAAATGAAGTAGTTAAATTCGCGATCGCGTCTAACTTGCATGGTCACTAGCCTTTGGCAGTCGATTTCAGGAAATGGTACGTAAAGTAGTGAAATGAATGATGATGTGCGCTGAGCTCGGGTGTCGGAGACGTCCCGGGACGTACTCTCTAGAAATAGGCCTTTGCACCCGGGCGGAATGTGTGAGAATCCGGGAGTGAGTGTGTTGGTGTGATTGCTTTGCATTTTTAATTATAGGCATTAGGAAGGCAGGTAGCATACTTCTGTGTGAATGGTAATTTTTAAGTAGGAAGGGCCAGCGGAAGCTATCACTTTTCTCTCGCGAATACTGGTTAGGCGTTCAAGTGATATGTCTTTACCTGGGATTCATTTGACTATTGCAACCACAACATTTTGATCGCGATCTCAGTTCTCTTAATAACTATAATGTTACAATCATATTATTTCTATTCCTCATCAGTATACTGTATCAACTTGCATTACGTTATTGTGATATGTTTTTCCTTGTATTAACCTATATTTTATATACCTATAACTTATCAATGATACCTCACGTAGTAATATTCTCACTTCATGAAAGTCGTGCTATTAATACCCGCCGTAGAATTTGGTTGCAACTGTCATTTGCTATACTTAATGTTATTGTATATTTTTAAGTAGAAATACGTAATCATTGCACAAACGAAGTGATACCTCATCGTACTGTTGGGTCCGTTGAGTTTCGTACGAAAGTATTTGGTATCATGCTATCCGTCTAAACAATACTTCTCACAGTACGACTGAGGTTCACTTCATTACACATACGAATTACGTATTTCGAACTGATTGGGATTTTCGGTTAAATGTGCACGTTTATGAGCAGTTTATAACTTTATCTTTATATTCATACGCGCAAAAAGTAATCTATTTATATGTATTCCCTTTTACGCAAAATGTTATATTACCACTGTGTACGTCCAAGTTTCTGTATTAAAAATGCCTGCGTGCTAGCTATTGTTCGCACATTTCTCATTCATATTCATACATTGAGATATCGGGATAATTTTCGAAAGTTTATTGTATTTGTTTATTGAATCCCAATCAGTGAGGGCTTGCCTACGCATGTCCGAAAAATGAAGAGACTATTTTGCCATAGTCGAAGCGGCCCGGAGAAGAGGGCCTTCGTCGTTGGATTAGTATACCACTTTGTCACTGTGCTCGATCATTATTAGGTGTTGCACATGTAACTTATAGCAGTTACATCTGTAACTGAAAAGTATAAAAATACTGCCACGATTAACTCTTCTCTTTTTGTCAGAGTTATCAAATGCAAGTTATATAAAAGTATAGAGATAATAGTTACTGCAGAAAAAATATTTATTCTTGAATTTATTTGAGGATTTGCAGATCGTAAATAACACATTCGCTATTCTTTTTTATATGACTGAACCTCTTCGTTAAAAGTTTAATTTGCTATGAGTTATAATATACATCTATCTTGTGTAATGAAGAGTTAATCGTGGGCAATTTACTTATGTATTTTCAGGAGTTGCTGAAAATTTGAGATATGGCATGGGGCCGCCTTGATAAATCGTTATTTGTTACATTGTTTCGTATATTCATCTGCATGAAATATGGAATAATGAACTGATTATTGACGAATTATTATCGTTGACAATCGGTGTCTAAAAATTTACGGGGGGATATGTTAATCGGGGGGTTTATTTGGGTGGGATACGAAAATTGACAATATTTTCTTTATTAAAAGAACCAGTCTTTCTGGTTGCTTTTTTTTTAATTGCAAGGAATTATTACTGAGATTTATTTATTTTTACTGTTTGTTTACTCGAAGGATAACTATTTCTGTTCCAGCTTTATTCAAATTGTAGATAATTTCACTTGTTTTTCGGAAACTTGTTTTTAATTTTGTTCTGCTTTCTGGTTTAGGCTTCCTGTTGTAGAGAAACTAATTTGGCTTGTTTTCTTGAAACGTTTTCATTTTAGTCTGCTTTTTGTTATAGGCATCCCATCATAAAGAAACTCATCATTTTTTTTTAAATAACCTTTTTCTTGTCATCATACATTGTTGAAATATTTGAATTTGTATTTAATTCATTTGTAATAATACATTTTATACAATAACATTTGCATTCTATTCTAGAACATTTGTGGTTTTAATTACTTAATTTTATCTGCTTCTATTCGTGGTAATTAATGTTTGCTTACTGTTTCAGGAGCACCATATTTTCATCACGCAATCAGGTCTTCCGTGGAATTTAATTCAATTTATTTCTTATAGCATGTTTTTGAAAATATTTTGAAGATTTGTGTTTGTACTTGCGCTGATTTCGTTTCTATTCATCTTCCTGCGGCCGTTTCGGTTGAAGTGTGGTTCGGGAGTATAATTCTGTGTAGAAATCGGCTTAGAAAAGTGACAGTAAAACAGAACATGCTTGGTACAGTGTCGGTAAGTTGCATAAATGGTATAATTCAAACTCTCTTCTAACTTAAACTAGTACCGCGAGGGCCAGCGGCGTTGGTGTCGTGGTGTTGTGGTGTCGTTTAAAAATGTTGCGTGGATGCATTGTTGCGCGAAAATTAATCAAATTCAGCAAAGTGTTGGTCATTTGTGCTTGTGCTCATGGTCATTTCGCTTCCAATAGTGCCATTGAAGCTGCGTTTGGATGGAGCTTTGCTGAGGAAGACGGTCCTGAGTAGAAAGTTGCGGCAAAAAGTGACGCTGACCAGACACAGTTCCACATCGTCTCGGTAAGTCTATAAATCTTCAGAAATCAATCATTCAGCATGCTCTCATAAACAACTGACTTGCTCCCGTAAATATTATCTATGAGGCCATAATTACTTCTAACTCGACTACCCGGATGAGTTATATCCCCTGTACAAATATTAGCCAAAATGGACGAAGTATATTAAAAGAGTCAAACAGGTCAGTTGACTTGATGCACATATATATTATACATACATATCAAGGCACAGTGTCCTACAGACGCTCCGTATAACATCATCAGTCATGTTTCTTCCAACTAAAACGTGAATAGCGTCTTACAATTTGCAAATCCGCGAAATGTCCGCTATCCTTCTTCTACATATTCATACTCCGCACACAATTTGAGTCAAAGCAACATACGGCAACGAGAGACGCGGAGGCAGCGGAAGGTCGTCGTTAGACGATCGTTCGTCGCCTCTGACCAGTCGACCCAGTTCCTCCGCCATTAGCTATCTCTAATGCGGCCCATTTCACGGGGGCCGGGATTGTCATTTTCCTCATTCCCCACCCATCTCGTGGCGCAACGATTCCGAGGCCCAGTTTCCTTTGATCAGCCCAGCAGCCGACTGGCGCGCCTATCATTCTCACGTATGAAAACGTCGAAAAGCTCCTCAGGTGTTCGCTCCCTTTCCATCTTTCCTCTCTTCGTCTCTCTTCTTCGGCCTCTCCCTCCTCACCCCTATCCACCCTCTAGTCTTTTTATCTTTTGTTACACGACGTCCGTGTCTTTCGCTCGATCGATTCTTGAATGCTCGAGGTGCATTTCCGAGGATGAACATACTGCCACAGCTTCCTGCTGGTACCCTGACACTAACAATAAAGTTGGGACTATTGGTCGAATGTTGTGACTTGTATTATTTATCGTATTCATTGAATTCATTATTGTCATTCAAACTTCACTTCGATAATGATGCATCGTGCTCGAGTAGATAACCGGTACTTCGCATTATTCAAAGAGTGCATAGAATGCAATATCGGAGTCCAAGGTATTAGAAGTCTATTCGAAGCATTCGAATATCCGTAAAACACTTGAACATCACATTATTCCAATACTCTCGTCCTTATCTCACGCACATCGTACATCGAGTCCGTTCGTTTCTAAATATTAAAGCGCGTAACTTTCGCGTGTGTACGCGTACGCTTTTTTTAAACATTGATAACTGTAGCTGTACGCAACAGCACGTATGTATTATATAGATCGCGTTAGAGGTTTACACATAATAAATTCATATTTTGCACACGTGTGTATCTGTCCTCGTACGAGACTAGCGCAGGGATGCGTGTGAGTGGTATGGAATAGAATATATTGTATCTGTAGGGTACGAATGTGAGCGCGCGTACATATGTACGTACCAACATATCGGCGGGAGCAGAGAGCGTAGCGTGCGACGATAAAAATGAAGAGAAAAGACGCCAGACGACAGCGTGTTACGCACACAGTTGCGTAACGACCCTCCCCTGCGTCTGCACTTACACACGAACGCACCCCTACATATCATATTTTCACCGCGACGACGCTCCTTCCTCGTTCGGAGTCCGATCGAGCGTCTACTTTCTGGAAGACTGAGTTCCTTCTCCGCGAATGCCGATAGTCCCTCCCTTTCTCTCCCCTCTCTCTTTCTCTCTCCCTCTCTCCGTCTATCCGCCTTCTTTCCCCTCTTTCTCTGCCTCACTTCTCCTCGCTCTTCCTCTTTCGCGCGAGAAGCAACAAACGAACGCGGCAGATCGGGCCAGATCGTTCGTCGGGATTCGTATTCCGCCGTTCACGTCAAATTTCTCAAGCCAGTATATCGAGTTATCGCATCAATTATGCAAATGACAGATTTGCCAAAAGGATCATGTACGCGGAATTTATTTAAGACCGTCGCCCGGCGTCTTTCGCGCGGGACTTCGTCGCCGAGTCCTGGCACGTCAGAGTACTTTTATAAGGGCGTGAAAGCCGGCGAGAACGTGGCGTAGAGTCGAGAGAATGCAGGGCGACTGAGAGAGAAAGAGAGAGAGAGAGAGAGAGAGAGAGGGTTGAGAAGGAAGCTGGCGAAGGTGGAAGAGAAGGGAGAGAGTCGTAGAAAGATTTTGAAGGGAGAACGTGATAAAGGCACTGCGAGAAAGATAGAGAAAGGCGCAATACGGCGAGAGGGGGTAGAAATTAACCCTCGTGGCCTACGAATATTTTCTCTCGGAGTTCAGGAAATCGCGGGACTTCGGGGCGCAATTGCGAAAAGTGTGCTTTAGAAAACGGCGCGGCCGCCTGTGGATTCTACGTAGACGCAGTGTATTACGAGGTGATAATAGGTAGAACGTAGTCACTGAAAGTGGCTTTTGTGCGCGTATCACTGGTAATGCGTGGAATCAGGGTATTATCACACAGAACGCTTCAAATCGGTGTGAAATTATAGTCCTTTCATTTCAAAGCGCCGTGCAAAAAATTGCTATCTCCTTTAATTTCTGAACACTGCGCACAACGTCGTACGATCCAAAGACATCCATCATTGTAAGCTAATTATGCATAAGTGCGCAAAGCTCCGCATCGGAACGTTTTCTCGCGCCACGGGGCGAAATTTGGCGGATTAACCCAATGATCCCCAATGCATACGAAGAAGGGTCGGATATGTCGTTCATTCCGCTCGGCGGCGATAAATTTCGCAGCGACATCAGACGATTATACGATCCCACGACCGTCGTTGTCATGCGGTCGCCTTAAAATACCTCCGTACCTAGCCGGCAGCCACGACAAACCCAAAGCTCACGGATGCTCCGCGTAATTCACTTGTATTACTACTCGTCGCTCCCACCCAACGAGGATCTCTCGTTCTTGTACGGAGTTACCGCGAACGAAGAGCGGGTTGCGTCGCCGTGTAGGGCAAACCGTTTTACAGGCTCGCCTCTTCGGACTCCTTTTCAGAAATGCGGGTATTTCTCGGCGGAAGGGTGCGCCTTGGGGAGGAATGATGGGAAGGGGACGGAAGTGCAAGGAGGAGGCGATGTTTATTGTGCTCTGAGAGGCCGGGGGAAAGAGAGAGGGAGCAACAACGACGGAAGAGGGAGCAGAAAATCTTAAGAAAGAGACAGAAGGAGACGTCGCTCTGCCATTCCTCGACTGCAAGCACAAAGCAATTATTCCGACGGACGCTAACCTCTGACTGCCTACGGTTTGACTCCGGACTTGTGTAGAAGGCCCGCGACACGCTCTGTTAATTTCTCTTCTGCTCTCTCACCGTTTCTCTATCTGTATCTTTCTCTCTGTTTCTCTCTCTCTCACTCGGCGTTTCTGTCGTTTCTCTCCTTCCCTCTTTACGTCGCTTTGTCTCTGTACCTATCTATCTTTTGGCGGTGCAGTGGCATTCAGCCACCGTGCCTCTGTTTTTCCTTTAACCGTTTGGTGTCGACCCTTTTCCTTTCGAAATATTTCCACAACTTTGTCACCTTTGCCGTTGCTCGCGCTTTAGCCCGGTTGACTACTGACATCGGTTATTCCGTTCGTTGTACAAAAGAAGTACGATAGTTTATTCCTCTTTGTGGACTTCGTTTCAATTAACTGAAACATCACGCAGCATTTTTTTACACGCCGCAGATTTTGAGGATTAATTATAACTTATAGATAGATTAGATTTTCGAAAATTAACAGTTAAACTAATTTGGCGATTGTTACTTTCTTTCGGTCACCATCGCCTTCATTGGACCAGTGTTTCCATCATTGGACTTAAAAAATTTGTAACGATTCGTACATATTCTCTCGGATTGGCGCCAGTATGGCCAGTATTAATAAGGCAAATAAGATTTGAGACAAAATTTACGCTTTTAGATTATTGCCCACTTATGCAAACAAATTACACACGAATTTTAGTTTCGATTTCGTAGTAGCGAGTGGTTCAACGGCATTTTACGATCCATGACGAGCGCAGTAACCTCACCAGCGGCGAAGTAGATTATATCAGCGTCTGAATTCGTCTTCCCTGCTACAGACGCGACGAACAAAGAGGCTAAACAGGGCGTCCAGCATCCGATTTTATATATCCGCGTCCGTTTTTCTCTTCCGGGCATTTAATTGATTTAAGCCGCTTTCGAGTTAAATCGTAGTAGTAGCGGCAGGCAGTGGGCCGGCAGCAAGCGGCAGGACCCCGCGCTATGGATGGACTTTGCTACTGCCTGCCGACGTCTTAGACCCCGCCATTATCATCGGAGGGCAACCGGCAGTTGCGGCAACTGCGGAAAATTACGCGAACCGCAGAATTGTTCCCTTGAAGGCGGTGCATCACGTGGAGCTTGGTATAATCCGCCTTGGCTTTGCCCTCGAAGCTCTCCCTCGGGTTGCTCGGGTGAAAAGAGACGCTACCAGAACGTGGGAGCGAGAGAAAAAGACAGACACAGGGAGGCAGGTTCAAATACAAATAGATAGAAAAAGGAAGAGAGAGGGAGAGAAACGAGGAAGTCCTCTCAAAACAAAACACAGCCGGCTAGTGGATAAAAAGCCAACTCCGAACTGCGCGCAGCGGATCGTTCACACGTGCGTTTATACTTCGGGGTGGGTTCAAAGATAAATCAAAACGCGTTTGATCATCTGCCACCGCGCTTATGTGCACGTTTAATGATTCAGGCAATCGATCCGAATACTGGGCTTAATTTGCGGGAGTTGCACTGTGGCTTGCTTGTTACTGTGCTCTTTTTTACTGCTTCGACTCGTCTAGTTCTGTGTTTTCGTAATGTATCCTGTTACCGCGTTCCAAATTGTTTTTTCTTGCAAATTACTCGGCGCATCTCTTCGCGATTGGTTCCTATGTAAGGTTCTTTGTGTATGCATTTAAACGATCCGCGTGTACTTTTTCCCGTTGCTTTCCGTTCGAACAACCGTGGAACGTTATACTGGCAGCAGGTCAATTCGTCGAATTAGCTCGCTTCCAGATGGCTTAAAGTCACGCTCGAATCATTCCTCTCTATCTCTCCATCCGACGCCATTTTCCTTCTCTCTGTTCGTCTCTTGCACTTTTCGCCCTCTATAAGATTCGGACGATGCCTTGATTTACGACTTCCACCTCGTAACGTCCATCGACAACGGAATTCTTACGAACGATTCTGTAACGATTGCGTGAAATGTATGAGTCGGAATTTATAGACGCGCTTACAGACGATTACGAAATTGGGTGAATAAGTTCATCCAGGATTAGACGTTTCACAGGGCGATAGTTTTCCGAGTAGGGCAAAGCACTCATCGACATGTTCTACACATATAATTAAATACATTTCTATCTGCGCACACGTTTTCGATCCTCGAATTTCAACAATATTCCTAGATCAGAACAAAACTAAACTTCGACGCAACTTTTACGCGCGTGAGCTTCTCCGGAGCCCTAAGATTTCTGAGTACATACGGACGTTTTCTTAAACATCTAAATCCTTATTCGTTCGGATACGTCGACGACACTCGCGTACGCGCGGACATTAAATATCTCGACACATAAATATCTGCGCGTAACGCACGTCTGGCAAAATTTCGCAGGTCCTGCCCTTTGCCATCCCGTCGGTCGTTTCGCTGACAGGGCGTGCGAGATATAAACGATAAACAGCCGCGAGCCCAACCGCGTCCATCGCACGCGCGCTGCTATTTGTGCGCGTATTAAATAAGCCCTTTTCCCCGTCAAAAAGATGGAATTGCTCACGCGTGACCGAATTGTTTGGTCCCGGCAATTTAAACGGCCGGAAATATTTGCGTTTCCAGCATTATATTTGACCGGACATGCCGCGCCCCTTTTGCCGGCAAACAGCGACCTACCGAATTTCCACCGGTTTGTTACGATCGGACAAGAATCATGCGGTATCGACACTTGGTTGCGTCCAATTAACGCTTTAACACTACGATCGGACACGTATCAAAGCCGGTCACGTACGTGTGTCGGAGGGCACGCGCACATATTAATGCTAATCATGTGCGTGTGTGCAAAGCGTATCGCGGAACAAGTGATTGTAATCGATTTTCTTCCTGCATGCCCAATCGGCCAATATCGTTCGTTGCGACTACTCATAAATAACATTCACGGTTAGATCTATCGCACGCGTTGCCGGGGTATTTACTGTGCCGTGTTTACCGCGAACGCTCCCTTTTCCTACATTAGCAAATTCATATCGATTCGGTATACTGTGAAAACTTTGTTACTGCTTCGCGTTCGGATTCTTTTTCATCTCGCCGAGCATCGTTTGCGGTCACCGTTATCTGGACCGCCATACGGGCAAATTGCTCAGAATTATACATACGTTAGAAGTGAGGAGTACGATTGTGAAAGAATGTCGTGGGAAAAACGTGAAAGAGAGATGGAAATTTTTCTCGACGGTCGTTGAATTAAGGGGGTTCAACGTGCTCGAATATTCCTCGTCCTTACTTTTCTTCCCTTCCCCGGCCCCACTTTCGGCACCGACGGCTTCAGACAATGTAATTACCCGACGCCGCGATATTATTTATGATGGTTCTTATCGGCGATCCCGCGGAATCGGGTTGCTTCTGGCCGGGATTTTCTGCCGACGCGCGAGTGCGAGCGTCCGGGATGAGTGGGGGCTCCCTTAACTTTTCACCTAGGAAGCTCTTTTCTTGGATAGCTCGCGGGGGACACCGCTCTCGAAGGAAAACGTCGCGCGCGGACACGAAAGAGAAAGATCGTCCGCGCGATAACACACAACTCATTGCTGGGCTCCTCTGTTATCTTGAGCGCGAAAATTTCCGTTCAAAGCGTATCCCGGGCTTTGACACACAGCTAATTGCGATCGTCCCTTCCGTAACTCGAACTCAGTCTCGCGTCTGGGCGTAAATGTTTTTCAGCGCTCAAATCAGATGATGAGATAAATTCAAACTTTCTGCCCCCAGGCTTCTCACGAAGTCTACGTCTGGCATTAGCGAGTCCGAAAACAACAGCCTATATCTACAATTGAGTCTAGAAACGCCTGCGAACGGTCTAGAGGTCCGTCTTGCTGAGGGTAAAAGTATTATCTCAGACGTTCTCTTTTCGATCCAAGTCATAAAGGTTCCGCGAAACGTCTCGCACACAGGCGAACTTCGTATTCGAACTTTCCACGTCCCTATCCCCGGGGAGACGAGAGCGTTAGTGAACTGCTATTCTGGCATTGGGTCAATCGTCAAATTAGCTCGACTCCAGATGGCTCCGAGTCACGCTCCCTCGGACCGTGCGCTCTCTTTGTCGCGACGGGAGAGGGTTCCTTTCGTTCGCCTCCCGCTCGTTTCGAGTTCCATAGCCTCGGGCGAGCGTAAGTGTCCGCTTCTCTTGTAAGGTATGACTTATGATACGGCCTCGCTACTTCTAGCTTAACGCTCGCCTCCGACTGCCTTTCGGACTCGCCGCGGCATGTACCAAGGCGATTCTTGTGAGGCGACTCAATATATATATATATATCTATATATGCACGTCGATGCCTCATTGTACCGATAGTTCTATACGGCCGCGCTTCTATATTATGTCCCTCCTATAGGATATAAACTTCACGGCGTATAGACTGTGCGTTATAGATTTTATGGTATGCAGAAATTATACGTATATATTATCGATTGCCAGGTGTAATGCATTTATAATGGATGGAGTCGTAGAGTAAATAAACTTGCTGCGCTGTAAGCCCTAAAGTATTCAGTTGCCGTGTGATATAGAGTTTGTGATATAGAGTTTGTGATATAGAGGTTGCACTGTCTTAGGGATCGCCGCCGACTGGGTTGATATATGCGTTCTTCGTTGTACGCGAGTTTCTATATCGTTTAGACTTTAAATTATGGCAAGTGTGTACGATGCAAGGTACGAAATTGCATCGTAGGTTTTATAGTATGGAAATGTCATGTGACATTGCGATTAAAGTGTTTACAATTCTGTAAACAATCCCTACATCATTAGATATAAAACCATAAGTACGAAAGTCGCATTTCTCGGTGTACACTCTTAGCTCAAGTATTTCTACGGTTTATATGACATAGGATTGAGCAATGTACATGGGTGCTCGTTTGCATACACCCCGCGTCCTTTGTACGGAGACGGTGCTTGAAATTCTGTGTCAATAAAAACGTCTTTCATACACGGAATGCTTTGCCGTTTCTTTTAATACAGAAGAAAGTCGAGTTGGTCACCGTAATAAGAAGCATCCTGTGCTACATATCTACGCTCGTGTTGGCTTGTGTGCGTATATGGAAGTGTGTATGTATGTGTATAGACTGCACGCTACTAACTCGCTAATGGTCTACCTCTGACGCTAGTTGCGAAATGGACGGTCAAATGCAGACTTCAATAGGGGCGCAATTTCGATTTTTAAGGGGACATCGTTATTGACTTGGATCCAGCGTTCCCCTTCTTTTCCAACACCTCTCGTCAGTTGAGTTTCGAGCGTGCGTTCAAAGATTATGTGTCGCTCACCGTTCGTCAACAAAATTAATGAAGCTGAACTACTTTCTGCGATGTCACTTCGAAAAGAGAACACGATGAACGTGCTTGACAAATATTTTCGCGTGACAAACCATGACCACAAAAAAGATGAGGAGAATATGAGAATATATCTAATGGGGCTGCACAATTATCAAAAAAGATATAAGTTGGTTTTATTATTGACATTACTATTAGAATTTATTTAACTTTATAAAAATATGCTAAACAGCGTGGCCCATTTGGTATGGTTTACATGAGTCAACTTCATCGACAGTTAGTCAAAGATCTTTTTTTCCCCTGATCAAGAGCACTTCTCTCCGTATGCGGATCAAGCAATTCCGGGATCGGTTCGCATATCCAACGCACACAGGCACGGTTTGAACGGCCGCGACGACGAGAAACGGCACGAGATAGCGCGACATAATATTTTAACCGCGAGCGCATGTAACGAGGAAAAATATCGAAACGCGGCTGCGGGTAATTTCGATATTGGGAACGCGACAGGCCGCGCCATCAAAGGCATCGGGCTCGATATGTAAAGCGGGAAGGCAGTTTCAAAGAATGTTCGGCGCGTCCCGCGGCAGATAGAAATTCAGTTTCCGCGTAGCCGAATTAACGTCATTAAATTAAACCTTACGAGTCTCGATTATTAACGGTTTCGCTCGATCGAGTTTGAAATCCGATTAAAGCCCCTCCCCCCTCCCCCTCTCCCCCTGGCTGCAGGGATTGGTGCAATCGCGCCAACAGAGGAATCATTTTTTTTCCGGCCGCCTTCCACCTCTCTCCCAGCTCGCTCTCTCTGTTCGCCTCTCACTCTTCCTCTCCTCTTCGCTCCCTCTCTTTTTATTTGTCCACCTTTCTTTATCTCTGTTCCCCTCTCACTCAGCCCATTCAACGATTACATCCACTCCAACGTGTCGCGCTCCAGATTAGCCCACAAAGAAGCGAACGGTTTACACTGAATGCGTGACCCGATTACAGTGATTCGCGGCGAGGGAGGTTGGAAACAGTGAATCGCGCCTCCGACAGAACGCGAGGCAACCTCTTTTTTTCCACCGTTGACTCTCCTGGCTGGCGTGTCGTTGCGCCCCAGTGCGCTCCGGTAATTCGATGAATTTCGGGGTACGACCCCGGGTGTTAGCCGGTGAGCCCTCAATTAAGCCGAACGATTCGTCGGGCTTGACGGGGGCGCACGTAGGTGATATTCCTGGAGGCAAACGAGCCAGATCCTCCCTCCGTTCCCACCCTCTTCCCGACACTCACTCTTCCTCCCTCGCTCTCGATTCCGCGCGTCTTAAATTAGAATTTCAGGTGAGTCGTCCTGAAATCCGATTCGACGACTCTATATGGCACGAGCGTCCGTAATCGATCGCACTGGCGAGGAAAGAGATAGCGGATGCGCTGTGTCGAGAGAGAGAGAGAGAGAGAGAGAACGGGAGGTGGGACGGAAAGAGACAACGTGTGAAACGAAGGGAGACGCGAAGGGGTGGGTTGTGTAGCGGTCGTCGTCTGGGTGTTGGTAAGAACGGTGTAGGGCCCTGTATACGGACGTATACGGGGTGTGCCAAAAAGGTTCCCGTCAAACACGAAAGTCATACGATATTCATTAAAGCAAACAAACGTACCTTAGTAAACGTACGCTGCGGAGTTATTTATTTCGAAGCTGCGAACTGTTCCCGATTCCGAAACATTGCTTTTGCCCCTGACAAATATCCGATATGTCTCCCGTCGCACACCCTCTATTATACGTACGTCGGCGAAGGAGACAGATTCTGGGAGTGTTTGCGTGATAGAAAGAGAGAGAGAGAGAGAGAGAGGAAATGTGTGCCGGCGCGGCGGTAGGTTTTCAGGCGAATTTTCCTAGCGCATCTCGACCGGAGGAATGCTCGGAATAATCATTTACCATTCCCGGGCACGGCCTCTGTGCATATGCATGAGCGGCACCGGTGGAAAAGTAGTTCGAGATTCTCATGGTCCGACGAGCCGACGTTTCGATTCTCGAAGTTCCGCGGAAAGACTCCGGAGGCTGGGAAGCGCGCCGCGCGAGTGTACTTAGCGTCGATCTCGAGAGTCTCCCGATCTTTGTTCCGACCTCGGTTCCCGGCCGCGGCCGTCTGAATGTTGCCCGCGAATACTCCTCGCCGCTCTCCTCTTCTCGACGTATCTGCCGAGATAGACAGAGCCGCGTCGCGAGAGGGAAAGGGAATGGGCGAGATGGGGATAGGTAGAAAGAAGTCGAGAAGGAAGGGGCATGTTCAGAGAGCGGATAACACGCAGTCGCGTGCATACGTAACGTTACTTGCCAGATAGGGAGCCGAGCAAGGAAGAAAGAGAGAGAGAGAGAGAGAGAGAATGCAGGAGGTGAACATAGAAGGAGACGGACTACGCAAGGAAGGACGGAAACTTCGTACTTCGCAATCGTCGTTTTGCAAATACCCGAGCGTCAAATATTTGTCGAGCGAGTACGCGCGATTATCTCCTCATGTTTTAAACTGACTCGAGATTCCCGTCCGCTCGGTTAACTTCCCCTATCTCGATCCTCCCCCGCACCTCCTTACCCCGGAGCCAGCCCTTTCTCCACTTTTGTTCCTTTTCTCGGCGCGGAGGCAAGAGTCAAGTCGCCTACTCGTACTCGACTCGACGCTGCAATTTTTGCTGCTACCGGAGCTGACTCCGGACCGAGTTATCCCGAGATGTTCCCCGTTACGCGCGTATCCAACGGGAGTCGGTGCACGAACTATCGGTTTCTCGTGCAGTGTCGTTCCGTCAAGGGGAGCCGGGGAAAAAGGAGGAAGGGCGCGGGAGCTTGAAAAGGACGACGTGAGCGGGTGCGGGGACGAGGACAGAGAGGAATCGCCTCGGGCAAGGAGAGGAAAGAGGCGAGAGGAAGCGAGGACGACTGCCGGCTGCCACTGCTTGCGTGGGAGGAAGCGCGAGACGGCGCGTGGAGAGAGAAAGGCGACGGAGACGGCAACATTTTTATGTCGTTGAATGTCTGGGTAGAATAGCTCGAATGGAAAGCTACCTGATACAGAGTCTATGCAAGGTGGGGCGTAGGTCGCACGGGTCACTGCCTGCGCCATAGATGCGGTAAGAATGCGTTTCTCCTCGCCTCGTGTCGCGCATTCTGCGCCTTCTCGCGCGACTCCCTCTTTGTACGACAAATACCCGTGGCTGCCGCTTTCATCGCATATTCATTCGGATGTAACGGGTAGGCAGTGTCTTTCGGTATTTCCAGCGCCGATGCAATCTCTCGAAAGAGGTGCGTTTGTGAGGACTTTCTTTTCGGCCGGCCAGAACTCGTGTCGTAATTACTGGGACGTCAGAGTTGCGGGGGTGTCCCACTTTTTCTTGGTTTTCTTTAGCGATGGAATATGTGATCTTCGTATCATGTGGTAATGTTGAGTAGGGTTGTATGCGAGGTGTTGCAAAGGGATGAGGCTGAAATTTGGTTGCGGGTAACTATTATGTGTTGTAGCAAGCGAAAGTTGTTGGAAGTATGTGGCTAGATTTCTTTCCTATCGTGTCGTTATACAGCAAAGTAAAGATTTGCGGGCACGTATATGCATATAGGCAATTGTTTTCTGATTTTCATACGCAGAATCCGTTCCCAGTGGTTCGGCCGACCTTTAAAAAACACCCTTTATAGAATCGTACTCGCGATATCCGACCCAGTTTCGCGGGAAATTCCAAGCTATTTCCACGGCTGGGCCAATTAAGACGTTAATCGAATCATGAACTTTTCGTCACTTGCATGCCCGATGTAGCGCATCGTGACTCGCCAAACAATATTAATCAGTCCTAGTAAAATTTGGACAAGGAGCGTCTCTCGAACGTCGGTATTTTTTAATTGAGCCGATCGATAGACGGGCAAAACCGCCGAATTTCCGATAATTCGTTAATTTACGTGTACACCTGCGCGGCGCTCGGCCACATTTTTCCGCAAATCGCTAGCGTTGGCAGCGTATTTTACGCATTCTGTGCGACTTACAAGTAGACACGAGTACGATCGGGGTCACGAATTCCACGAGTTTCCGTCGAACTCGACCGTTTCAGTTGACGCGAGGTACAGATAGAGACAGAGGTCAGGAAAATTACGCGCCAATCGCTGTCACGAAATCATACTTCGCCGACCCGAAGTGTGCCGCTCGTAAAAGCCCCGGACTCGCGCATTTCGCGGATCCGGCACCCGCGTATCTATTATTGTTGATCCGATCTGGGTTTCCGCCCCTCCTGTTCTATCCGCTTCCCACCAGCGACCGACAGCTGAAGCTCGTTCCGCCACGCTTCTCGGTACGGGCATTATGACATGCATTCTCGCATGTGCACCCCATATCTCGCGAGCCATTTCGCTTTTCTGCCGCTCGTATTTTTCTCCCGCGGCTCACCTTCTCTCGCGACCCGTTGCGTGGTGCGTATCTACTTATGCCACTATTCTCGTCCGCGAGACTGTCGCGAATGTCCGTTTCTGCCGCTGGCGAGCGGAAAAGGGCGAAAGATGGATAGATAGATGAAGAAAGGCTGCAAGGAGCGAGACAGAAAGAGGGAGAGAAAGAGAGAGAGAGAGTGAGAGCGAGACAACGAGACAGAATTGGAGAGGAAGGGTGAGTTGCGCGGGAAGAAGGTGTGCTACGGTACTCGCGAGTATATTCCCACGGAATCGCTATTCCCGTGATACGCTACCCTCTTTGCATACGCAAAGTGTCGGGTGTAACGTAACGCTGTCAGCTATTTTTCTTATTCGCGTAAAAATAATTTTTTGCCCGCCTCGGGCTCCAGGATCGCGCGCGCGATACAAAAGCGGCGGAGGTGCCGCGCAAACCCGAAACGCACGTCCGCGTTTCGAGAATTGTCGGGGCTTTGAAATATTCCACCCAACCGAGCCACGCCGCGGAAATTTCTGATGCTCTTCCAATGTTCTCCGCTGCCGTACGTGTCTGTTCTTCGAATACGCTACGTCGAATACCGTCGATGCGACGAATGAGTACTAATTTTCGGACTTATAATATGCTCGGACGAGAATGAAAATACGCGTCACGACTAACGTGAGACACGATTAAATTCTAATTTCGGATTTATGGTGTTGTCGAACGGGGAACAAAAATGGGGGATATATTGTTGTATGTAATTGCGCGTACCTTTAACGATTTTCGAGTTCGATGCACCGGCACTCGACGACCGGCCGTTATCGGTTAATTACAGCTCCTATTACAACGGGAATGGGAGAGCAGGCCAGTCGGAGAAGTCGTTGGACGGAGAGTCCGGCGAAACTCATTATCGATATGAACACATACGCGAATCCTACGGGCTCCGAACGGAATCGCATTAATGCCGGAAGCCTTTCATTATGTGACGCGTATGTGCCGTCCCAGACGACGCTGATATACTTCGACGCGATGCTTCTAGCCGCTTCTATAGGAAATTGGATCGTCTGGCATTTTACCAAAACGTGATCAGCAACTGTTTCAGGCGGTCTCCTTCGAGATACAGGCAAAATTCTTTCGCGTCCGATTGTTTAGTCTGCCGCATGCGAGACGGGCGTATTTGCGTTGCGGGAAAATTTTGAACGCTTTTTCGGGCCACTTCTGTCCAAACCTCGAGCGGCCGCCTCGAGAATTCCGATATTCGACAGGTTTTTGAGAAGATTCTGCAAGCACAGTGAACTCTGGTGGAATTTCAAACTTCTAGAACATGTAACGATTTAAGTATGAAAACGAGGGAAAATATAGAGACCCTGGATGCGGATGGTAGAAGGCACGAAAGTCACATCCATTTTTTTAATTACAATTCCGTCCGTCCTGATTGACGAATCATACTGCGTTAAAAATCAATTATCGCGTTCGTTTAACGAAGTATAGTGTTTTCGTTACGAGAATGGAGAGGGAGAGATTTTCATTGTCACTCGATCAATTTCCCACCGCCTTTCCGTCTTTCACTTTGTCCGCCCTTCTTCGTTTATTTTCCCATACGTACTACTCATTTTTCAATAAAGAGAGGTAAGGTCCCGACGTGGTCTTGTTATGAACTTGTTCAGGTGCATGCAACCGAGAGCTTATCAACCATCGTGTTTTCCTGCGAGCAGAATGAAGAAAGAGAAGGAAGAAAATACGAAACACAAGAGAAAGTGGAACTGGTATAGAAAGCAGAGATGAGCTCCGGAAAGATCATTACCACGAATAACGCATGCACCAATTAATGTTCCCTCGGGAGACGCAAGTGTGCATCAATGATACCTTATCGATTCGTACTTCCTTTCACGTACTTGTTACCTCGAAGCATGTTCCTCGATCGACATATCCCCCTTTCGCAAAACCGACGATATCGCTCGTAAAACGTCTCCGAAAAATCCGGCTCTCAGCGTCGAGAATCGGTTCCCTCTGTTCGTGAGAATTTTTGATTTACAGAACGTACCGTGGGGATATTTTGTATTGATAGGTGCAAACTCATTCGGTTTTCAAATGCACCCCGTAAATGATAGATCATGTACTTGTTCATTTTATTAAAGAAGGTCGAAAAAACTATATAAAACTACATTCCCCCTTAAAACATCTTTCGAGACCTTGCACCAACGTGCAATCGCACATCATTCGACACGTGCACGTATTCTTCGATCCATTTTTCGCTAGATCTCCGAAATTATTCCAAATTTTGCAGTACCGTTTGCGCCTCTATGAATTTCTTTGCATCCCCTTTCACACGTAAAAAGGGCAAGCAAGTGTAAAAGCCTCGTTGCACTCTACACTCACTCTTTTGCACGCAATCCATTCTCACGCACAATTCAACTCCCGCAATCCGTAACGTCACCAATCCCTAACCTTCGGATACGGCGTGCGAATATCGACAAACGTCGGTCACTCGATCGGTCAAGACTCGTCCGATGCCCGCGGTCATCATCGACCAGGTAGAACGGGAGGTGGGTGGTGCGAGCGAGAGAGTGAGAAAATGCATGAGCCGACCGTGGGGCACGCCCTTAACTAAGTGGAAATTTTCCGCAGGCTCTCGTTCCCGCGGCCATATCTTTTTATTCACTCCGAATTGCTTTAGCGCGTCGGCCGGTTATAAAAAATGATAAGGGAAAATGGGACCGACGGTCAGGTACAAATTACCGGCGCGCTGCATGGAGTTGGATGGAAACTAGTCTTGGGAATTGAGGGAGGCGCGCAGGGAAATTGCTATACAGCTAACGGTGTTTTACCTCCGCCCGCTCTCTCCTACTTCTCCTTCCCGTTCTCGTTCCCGCTCTCTCTGTTCGGCTGTTCGGTTCTCTCTTGTTCACGGCGCCGTTTCTCTTTCCTCGCCCGCCGCCGCCTCCTTCGCCCTCCTTGCACTCTGTCCTCTAGCCCTGCCTCGGCAACCAGTTTCCACCCAACTATATCCACTGATATTGTAACGTGGAGTAAAGCTGTGGGTACCCCAGGATTTCCTCCCTCTGTCCTGCTCGCTTTCCAGTGAACACTCTCTCTCTCCTCCCACCACCTCTTCTTCTCTCTTTCTCTCCAGCTCTCACTCTCTCTCTCCTTCCTTCTCACACGCATCCGACGACCTTTCTCCCTGTCTTCGTTTCCCTATCTGCTCCTACTGCTCGGTGTTTATGAGGGTCGAAGATTCGCGGGCGTAACACCTGGGGCTTATGATTCCGAGCATTATTACCCGAGTAAATTAACCGTGCAATATCGCCTTCTCTCTCTCTCTCTTTCTCCACGTTTCCCACGTCGTCTCCTTCTTCTGTAGAGTTCTCGGACGAGCTGACAAATTCCTTCGTAGCCCGCGAATGCGATACTTATTTTACTCTCGAGTTCGAAACGCTCTTGCCTGGCTTCATCCATATTGTGTTGTGCGACAACGTATATATATACATATGTGTGTGTAGGTATGAGCGGTGTAGAATCTGTGGTAGCGAATATGCGTGTAGGCGCGTGGTATGTGTGACATCGTACATATGTCCGTAGTTGTAATATATAAAGTGTGTAAGTATATAATGTATGTGTACATATGTATGGAATATATATCGAACTAGTAGACCACGACGTATACCGGCGGTCGTTTCCAAGAAATTAATTTCCTGCGCCGAGGACGTTCGAGAGGTTCTCTCGAGGACCGTATATAGGTGCAGCTACGAGCTCTGCAGGCACTTAAGATCGCCGACTGGTTCGCGGTTAAACCGGTAAAGTCAATGTCTTACGACTTAAAGTTAAAGGCACGGACAGTGAGGATGAGAGAGGAGGACGGGAAGCGAGGATGTGTGTAAAATATACTTAGAGAGGTTGAAGGGAGGGCGTAACTGTCGAAGGAAAAGAGAACCTTCCCTCGGCCACCCCCGCGTTCCACTGGCTCTCGCTGAAATTAATCGATCGGTCGTCTGAAATTGAAGAGTCGTTTCCGCCGGAATTTCCAGTGCTCGTCCTTTAACGTCAGTTGAGGAAAATCTGAAAAAAGATAGAGATTCGAGAAAAAAGAACGGCGACCGTTTTACTTACAGTTAACTGGCTCTATTTAAGGGGTCCTACATTTTGATCGAGTCACACGATTTATGGTTTAGCAAAGCTTTTATGAGTCCCTCCACTTTCCATAAGTCGCACGTATAATTCAAGCTGTCGATGGAATAGAAGCTTAAAGTCGGCCTCCGTACAACACTCTGTATCACGCATCGTCCCGCAAATTAATTCCGATCCGCCTAATTCGATTTTAACGCGGCCGCGTACATTTTCATTGAATACCAAACGACCTCGTAGTACTCTTTCTCAGTAGGGCGAACCCGAATCGGCATATCGATCGGCTGCCGAGCCATGCGCGCAGCCCAGGAATCGAGCTGTCGACGCGTAAATTCGATCGCGCATAAATCGAAAAGTAGATCGATACCGCCTCATTGGTCCCTCATGAATATGAATCGGCTCGTCAGACGTTATGCGCCCTGTTACGGCACCCCCGCGACGTCGACGTTTCGATGCGTGAATTATTAAGCCGGGGTCAGAAGGCGCCGTACTTCAAATTAGACACCTAACTCCTTCACGAAAAAGACCGTCGCCGACCTTAGTCGACCGGCCTGGCTCTCGTATCTCGGCAAACTGGGTTATGCAAATTTATCCAATTTAACGAGTGAATTTGACCTCTAATATTGTACGGCCCGCTATTTGCGGACGGTTAGAAACCGCGGAAGCGAGGCCCGACGCGGCTATTTCGACCGGGCAAACATTAACTTCGAGCCCGCGCGGAAAGAGGGAGAGAATGGAGAGCGTTAGATGATTAAACTCCATTACGTAATTCCGTAAGAAGCTACTTTCGACGAGCTTTCGAAACGCAATCGCCGCGACCGGGAGTAGTCAATCACTTCCATGTAGAAGCAGCGATAGAATGAGAGGAAGAGTGGGAGGGAGAGGTAGATAGACCGTAGGCATGTGTAGCGAAGTGTTTAGACTAGACTCAAGCAAACACGGCCACTTTCGCAAACGACCGACACCGGCCTGTCGCGCTGTACCACATATATCATTGCGCGCGACTCAACACGGCGCACGATGTTTAAGGGAAGCGCTTAAAAATGTGAGAAAAAAAAGCCGGCGCCCGTTTGACAGTCTTCGCTGTCGTGCCGATTCGAAATTACAACGTCGGAATTAGATTCCATCCGCCTCGGGGCACGCCCTTCCCCGTTAAAACGTGATCTCTCCCCTCGCAGTCCATATTTTACAGCGAGCGTTCCCCAAACGTTTATTTAATCGTCGCCAAACTGTGTAACGTAATGAATATCCTGAAGCGTTACCCGATTATTCCACTTTCGTCGTTTGGGGTGCCTTGTAGCCCCTTGAACTTAAGTGGCTTACTTTTCTCGGCTCTCTCTCTCTCTCTCTCTCTCGCTCTTGCCCTCTTCACCCTCATTGGCCACCTCTTTGTTTAGCAGACGTGACATCGGCGTCGACGGCACCCTTCGTAAAACCAGGTCGATCCTTCGTAAACCTCTTACGCTTCCTTTTGTATACGCGCTCTCGTTCTTGTACAATATCGCCATTCATTATAGACATCGACGAGGAGGCTCGCCGGAAAACGTCGTAAATAAAGTTGATACAGTGTGCTAAAAGGCTAACCGAGACTCTCGCGGAGCAGCGTCTTGCGGATGGGGGGCGATTAATTGTAGAAGGGTGATATGTTCCTTGAAAGATCGTGCATAGGCTTCCGTGTTGGTGGTTCGGTGCACTCTCTGGCAGATGCAATAGATTTCTCGCATACTGGGTTAACGGTGGTGCTTGTGACAATGAATGTAATATGGCCGTGTTAATTGTTCTGGAATCGTGGTATTCATTTTTGATCGAATTAAGTTGTACATGTTCTCGATTAGGGTATGCGTCGACGTTAGGTTGGATAGATTAAAATAGTTTGTGGATCTTTTGTCTTGCGCAGATGTAACTTTCGATGTCTCGGCGGCGGATTTAGGTGAAGCAGACCGGTCATTGTTCCTGGTTATATTAAAAAGCGGTGGCTAGTTGTTGAAAATAATCACTCTCATAAGTTTCGACCGGCGCGCACTGGCGTCGGGGCGGTATTGAAGAAGATGACAAGAGGGCATGAGAAATGCGGCAGTTTTTAGTATACATAGCGGCCGGCCATTGTAACACGGCCGGTTCGAAATAAAAAGGTCGGTCCGAATTACCGAGCGGTACGATTTATTCGACTTTTCCCCTATCCCGTATAATTCGCCGTATATCCTCGAGGGTTGCTTGTCAGCTTGGCGCTTGAACCACTCTTGTATATTGGCCCGCCTATAATGTAAAACATTTATTCCGCTTCAATCCTTTGACAGGCACACGTACGCGCGCATGCACGCACACATTCGTATTGATACGCGCACGAGTATGGCGGGAGGGCGCATATCGCGGCTATCAATTTTTTTTCCCCAATATATCGACGAAATTCGGTCGAAAAAAAGAAATAAAAAAATAAAGTTGACACAGAACCCCGGGACGTCATCGGCGGCACTCAGCGAAACGGAACAAATCTGGAATCCTAAGTAATTTTTCAAGATCGCTGTCCTCGGGAGGGTCCTGCCCTCGAGGAGTAATCTCTGTGCTGTTCGGGCGTAAATAAATCTTGCCGCGTCTACGCCTTTTTTGGACGGCGGTCTATGATATAGACGCGTTACGTAAGATATGGACTGCGTGATGTATAGACCCTCGCAATGTATGGAGTATGTATTACGTATGGTTCTTTGGCTCCTTAGAATTCCCCAACTGCATGCCTTCCACGGTATCTTCTAGAGCGTACGCGAAACTCTGGAACGTTTTCAAACATCCGCGAACAATGCTATCGTTGTTACGATCGTCTCTCTGCTCGGCTTCTGTCGTCGGATTATATCTGCGCGCGAGCACGCACGTGCGCGTATTCGTGTCAAAATAGGGGGTGTCTGCGAAATTTTGTTAATTAAATATGCTGTGCAATTAATTCATCATATATAATAAACAGGCGTTTGAAGTTATCAGCGTAGTTTGTGGCGGTGATTATGAAAGTGGTCTGAGTGAATAATTTAACTGTACGAAACTTTCACATATTTCGCGTTACATTTACATTGCGATGTAAGTGGGAAATTACATTCTTGTCGGATTATTTACTTTCACCACCTTTATAATTACTGCCACGCTTCGGAGGATTATTCGAAAGTGTAACGATTCCCGCTGCGACGGGGATGAATCACGGAATTAGACCGAGTCCATCGCAGTTAAAATGTGCAGTTTACATTTACACGAATATCGGAGATGTTTCGCATTTGCTTTCAAAAAAGTTCTCCGTAAAAAGCCATACTACCGGCGCCGCCTTGATAAATTGAAAATACCGTACGACTGGATACGTCCGAAGTAAACGAGACACCGCGCTTTACGCTCTTTTCTCCCCTATTTCGCAAACATTCTGCCGGCTTAACGACCCGCGGCGCGAGCGGGGATTATGATTAAAAAGTGTACATAATTGAAGGAATATTTGCGCGAAATCTTTTAGCCGCCACACCGGCGCACGTTCATTTCCATCTTCGTCGAAGTTCGTTAGGAACGATTTCGAAAAAATCCCCGTGGAAGCAACTTCTTCCGCTGGAAAGTGGAAAGTTCGTTCCTCGTTTTTCCAGGTACACCCTGTGTGCGCCGGTCTCGTCGTCCTCGAGCGCTCGTTCACGGCAAACCGTCGCGTCGTTCTGTTGTTAAGTCCAAGCTACACCGTCGCTCGTCCGCTTTTCCGTTCACGCGATTCCGTAATTCCTCATTCGGCACTTCTGCTCTCCTCCGCCCGTCGCACTTCGTGATTACATCTCGATTGTTTTTTAACGATTCGCCGTTATAACGCCCGTTCGCACCCGACGAATGTCGGCGGTGTTCTCCGATGTCGATTGACAAAATTCCTCGTCTATTCTGCCAGAAATCATTAACCTACCTTTATTTATATACGCCAAAATTAACGGCAATTATGATCATTACTATTATAATAAGATTAATATGCGTATAGATTTACTAGAGAGCGTGTCTCGTTAAAGAAATAAATATATGCGCAATATGAATTTGTTCGAAAGCCGGCTGTAACGAGTTTTAAGAGGCCATCAGATTTGCTCCCTCGAGACGATATATCTCATTTTAACCGATCCCGCATTCGATTTCCACCGTACACTCGTACACATGCGTGTACACATAACGCGCAAACAGGCTGCGAATTATAAAGTAACATGTGGAAATTAAAATTTGCAAAGTGAGCAATTACGGCGCGCGGCGTCCTCGGAATACGTTCAATTGGTTTCGGCAAACGATCTGTCTATTTTAATGTTGAATTATTTCGGGGAAGAGGATTTGCTTTAAAATAGATCGCGGCAACATAAATGTCAGACGGGAATTCTCGTTACGGGCCGTTTCACTCTTTAATCGTCCGCGAGGGATATTACGACACTTAACGCCGAATATTTCCGAGCGATAATTCGTTTTCGATCGCGAGCTCCGCTAATTGCGCCCGATGACGCGCGGCTTTTACCATACGAATTTGCCGTGAACTATTCCGCGACGGAGTTACAAATATCAAGGTCCCTTTAAATCAACATCCCTTCCAATTAACATCGTACTAATAGCGAGCGAAGGACGTCGACGGAATGAGCGTGTATACAGTGTCGCGTTTTGAGAGCGTCGACGGCTGCGAGAACGATTGCTGTTCTAGCAGGATTAATGATCGTCTGCACTGTTTGATACCTCCAATTTTCTATCACGATACAAGTACTGCAAACGTTTGCTCTGTTCAATATTCTTATCCTGGAGTTCTAAAACTTCAAGAACGTAATTTCGGTATACGGTACATGCGATCATCCGATGTATAATTTTGTCAACTTAAATTACAGCACAAGAATTATCGATCGTGCTATTTAATCTGACCGACGCGCAGGTTCGTCATAAATAAATATCTAGCAAGCAAGTGCACCGAATAATCGTTAAATTCTAAAGCAAAGATAAATACTCTTATAAGGAAGAACAATACATCCTTACGAGCGATCGTAGCATCCAATCTGGCCGATGTGTAGGTCTGTCACCGACATGTTTCCACGAACGGCACGGTGGAAGAACTCCGACGTGCAGGGTTCTTTAATATTTAACTCCGAGCCCGTTTCGGGGCGCGCTTGGAAGGACCAGAATTGGAGATTTATGTGCGGACGATCTTCGACTACTCGTGGAGTTTCAGGGTGAGGGAGATGCTGGATGCTCGTTGGTGCGCGACGAATTCTGCCGGCACCTTTTCGTCTTTATTTCGATTCTCGCGCGACGTTACGCGTCCGGCCATGGGGATATACCGACGCATTATGAAATGTGGCGCACGGTCCCCCGGGCAAATAAGTTTTCGCGCTCCTGGAATACATCAGGCAACACGTGTCCCGCAAAAAGCCGAGTTTCGCCAGTGTGCCCCTTCGTCTCTTTCTCTCTCTGTCTCTCTCTCTCTCTCTCCGTCCCTTTTGCTCACTCCCTTAGCACGCTTCCTCCTCGCATGGCAATAAGTTCATGGAAATATAGTGCGCCGCGGGGAGTCAAGACAGTATTAAAACTTTTTCATCCTTTAACGTATGGTCTCCTGCGTAATTGTGGGTAACGTCTTGCCTCCGAAGGCAGCGCGCGCGCGCCCTTGTCGAAGGGACATTGATATTTATAACTCCGCCCGGGGTGAGTTCGGGGAGAACTCCAGCGCGAGAAATGGCTGTTTCGGTATATTTCGCTGTTTATGGAATATGGACAATGAATTAATTATTGTTCACCCGCAACTTTCGTAATCCGTTATGAGCTGCGCGGCTGGATAATAGTATTCTTTCCTCCCCCGGCATAAAGTGCGTCCATGTAACGATAACGGTGCCTACTATAAAATTTCGCGTAATTCGCTTCTATCTTCCAGTCATTGTCTCACGTTAAAAGGTTCAGCGGCGACAAAGTTATTCGAATCCATTAACCTGTTAAAACGTCGAACACGATTTACATTGTCAGTCTGAAACGTTTCCGTAGTGGGCATTATGAGCTTATCTGGTATCACTTCAATTTCATTTTGCAGGCCGGACATGGGTTCGATAAAAGAAATAAATAATTTGCTGTGCATACCAACTTGTTTAGCGATACACGCTATCCCTGATCAATATATACGAGCGAATTGAAACATTAGCTTAAGAAAAGCATACAACAAGTCTTCACCGTACCCGCGTTTACACTAGAGCTATATATCGATTCTTGGGTCTTTAGTAACAGTAAACGTATTACCGGAGCATACACTTGACCGGAATCATTGAGCGTGTGCATACGCTCGCGAGCGGACGTATGCAATTACTGAGATTCATGCTTTCACCGTGACATATGCAAAGTCATACGTTCCCATCGGCGTACAAAACGTATCCGAAACGTACGGGCGGCTTAATTCACGCTTTCCGCCATTTCGCCTCGCCGCTTTCCGAACCAGACGAAGATCGGTCGCACATAAATCTGCAATTTCATCCCTCTCCCACAGCCTACCGCGCGCAAAGGGAAGGCACGAGATCTTCGTATTTACAGGTATCCCCCGACGGTTCCACTCGCGATGAAGCCTCCACCCTCGCCTGCAATCCGCTCGGAAATCAGAGGGTGCGAGGATATAATCGAGAGGAAAAGTGAGGCCGCGATGATAGTGGGTAGCTAGGGGGGTGGTGGGGGGAGGCAATGGTTGCGGTTACTCAGTCGCTCGATCAATTAGCCTCGGAATCTCGCACCGTGCAGCGCGGAGGAAAGCGGGAATCGTGTGTTTGCTCTTTCCGGGCCGAATTTATTATCGAATATCTGGACAACGCTTCGCTGCGAGCCTCGCCGGATGTCCACGGCGACGAAGCGCGAAATTTTTCGGGGCGCTGAATCGTGAATGTTGCTCGCCCGAGAAGTCGATCCGAACAATGTCGATTAATTTGCATTCGGCGAATAAACTAGCGCGTTGCGGAAAATCGGTAACCGTTGCAGTGGGGAAGCGTGGAAATTGAGGGAAATGCGAAAAATTACCGCGAACGACTGGGAGGGAATTAGGGCGATGTGCCGTGAGGGAGGGGACAATTTCAATGGTTTAAGTCAACGAAATATGCGATGATAAATGCTGAACTTTACAACGGCGCATGATTACCGATATCATAAAGCACGATGAGCAGTCTTGATGATATATCTCCCCAGCGCTGTTTTTCCTCGCGCAACACATTATATTATGAACAGTACAATAAAAGAGTTAGTTTTATCTGTCTAAGTAATCAAAATATTCGATTCACATATCGAATATTCCGAAAGTTCTCGGTGCCATAAAGCACCGAAACCACCAATTTTATCCAGCAGATCGTCAGCGCTGTTTTCTCTGGCCACAACATATTATGCTATACATTGTTCGGCGGTGCCGAAAAACATTCGTGCATAAATCCGATACGAATGCATCGGACCAACGCGTGAGATAAGGTCCGGAGTCGCGGAGATTAAAAACAAAAAAAAAAACCGTGACCGGCGCGGCGAATAATATTTCCGATGATACGCAATTTCACGAGTCGACCGATCCGATTCCCGCTACTAATCACGGGCCACTGTACTCTAAATCGGCAATCTCGTTCGGCCGGCGAATGTGCGCAACGCCGCGAGGTTATTGCGATTACCGCGAGTCTCTCTCGCTCGCGTTACTGGCCGACGCCGTTGAGGCAAAATCGGGCCGCGCCGAGTTGGAATAAAGTGAGTGAGCGATGGTAATGGCCACGATTGTATTTATACGGGGTGCTCCGTAATTCTCGGCCAAGCCGGCTGGCGAGCCGACGACGAAACAAACAGTGGGAAACTTGCGACAGAAGTTTATTTTTTCGCGCGCTAGGCTTCATACCCGAAAAGGGAACGACGTCAAGAGCTCGCTTTCCATACTTCCAATCGTCGATCCTGCAACATTTTTATACACTTCACATGGGGCTCTGCAAATTTCTAATATTGCAATATCCAATTTCGCCGTTTGCGGAATAGCAATACTACGGATCGTCCATTTACGCTTCGCAGTATGTAGTTCGTTTCAATATTTCTAATTGCACGATGGGTTTCAAGTTTCACTGGGGGCAGCTCGCTATTTTAATAGAAAATATTTTGGAAATGTGTTTGTGCGTGAAATATGTAATAGAGTCATTTTTCAGTCTATTTTTATTCTTATTCTAATTGTGCCGCGTATTACGGAGCACCCCGTATGCGCGCGGCGTGTGCCACGCATGATTCACGCGCTCGCAGAGTTTTCATTTCAGAGCTGGAAAAGCAGATACGCGCGGGCGATAACGCGGTAAACGCGACGCTAAAGGTCTTTGTTAACAAGAATATAAATGTTGCCGCGATAGCGTTGCGCGCAATGATATACGACGGCCTCCACGCCCACGCTTTCGAGTCAATACTTACAGCTGGGACAGCGAATCAGATCGGGAATGGGAGGCAGAGTCGAAACAAACGTCGAGATAGTCATGCCACTTATTGCCGTCGGATACTTACGTTGTAAATTGTACCACCCTGGTAGCAGTATTGCGTCGCATAACTTCTCATATGTCAACTATTTGTCACATGTTCGATATTCTATATTTATTTGTCACTCCCTAAATATATCGCAGTGAACAATTATTTTTCCTAACCATATTCCTTATTATTCTTACTGAGAAACTTAATACGTTTAAGGGCGGTTCTATTCACGTACATTGAATCGTAAAGGGTGCATTTTGAATACTCAGACGTCCACGTTATTTAAATAATACGATATCCAGTATATAACATGATATGAGATATGAAGCGGCAGTAACTCAATACATAATTCGATGTTTAAGCCTGGAATATATTTCGAATTTCCAAATTACGAGAGGGGACACATAAAAATTTTCAGACAGACTCTCAGATATATAACATTCGACACGTTCGCGCCATGCGAACCGTATTCTTTAACGCGGTTCATTATTATCTACGTAAATGCGCATAGAAGAGACAGGAACGACGGAAACGCGTATCCGCACACACCTACTTCACGCTAATTGCATTGCGCTCCATTCTCGGAATCCCCAGCGGAAAGTCGAAAGTTTCGCCGCATACGTATGATGCACCTTGAGTGATATAGCAGTTTCTCCGCGCCCGTCGTTTGTCAACATTTCAGCTCGCGTGCGTCGGATCGAGATGCTGCGATAAAGTGAAGTCGAAGCAACGTCAAGATAGCCGGCTCGTTTACCTAGGAGCAATGCCTCGTTACAGAGGCTCCCTTTAACTTTCAATTAATGTGGCCGCGGGGAGTCGGTGATCCGACGGGATTAATAAATGTACTTTTAGCTCACGCGGTGATATAATTATTATTTAAAACCGCTCTCCGGCGGGGCCGCGGAGCTTGCCTCCCGAGAGCATTAAAAAACTCGCGCGCTCGCTGTTCGACGGTGTAATAGCGGCAAGTAATAAATATTGCCGGGCATGAAACATGCAGCGAGGAGGCGCGCGACAGCGAAGACGAGTCGATTAAGTATTCAGCGCGGCGAATGCCGCGCGGGTATTTATCAATAAGCAAAAATGCGCGGCGCGAAGGAGGATCGCGCGAAATGCGAACGACGGGGGCGAGAGCGAATTCGATGAATTCGTTGGAGCTGGTTTGTTGAGACGCAGGGAGAGGGTGGGCGCTGGGGGCTTGGAATAATTCAGCATTGTCCGTCATCGGACTCGACGAGGCGAATGTCGCTGAATAAGATTATCCGCGGGACGTCTGTTGGTCGTCCCGCACGCCTCGATTCGGAATCTGAACGGTGTGCAACCCGTGTGCCGATCGCGTAACGTAATTCGTTGGGTCTAATTAGTGTCATTGTCTGCCATCGAAATCGGTTAAATGTGATATGATCTCTCTCAGCATTTTATTCTCATGAACATCTCGTTTTAAAAACTCTGCGAACCGCAGTTTCTAAATTTGAAAACATTTCCTGGCAAGGTACCTGTACTGTGATCAGAGAATTCCTATTGATTATTGACAACTGCCTCTGTCGTCTGTGCGGAAATCGGAAGTGTTAAACGGCGGCGCGGCTACGTTCTCACTCGAAATAGTTCACGTCAATAGGTCAATACATTCCACCTATTACTTGAAACCATTTCGTTATAAGCAAGATTGTAATGCCAACAACGACGGCCAGAAGTCTGTTAATTTAGCCGAACTAGCGATATACTCATCCAAATAGTTTACGACTCGTCTGTCTCGGGTCATTCATGCAATTTCACGCGTTTATTTCGACATTAACCGAGTGACAACGCGTTAATTTGATCACGAGACAAGACTGCCTGCCGCGATGTACCCCGTAATTCTCCACATGCCGTATGCATAGAGACTGGAATTCACGAGTGGTCTCCTTTGGCCGAGGCAAATGGGGGCAAATGCAGGCTTTTACCGCGTCGCCAGACACCGGGACGTGAATAATTATCGGCCGCCGGACTATCAACAGATCGAGATCTTCGCAGCCATTGAGAGAACGTCGCATAACGACGGTCCGCGGGCTCGGGTGATTAATTGCATTCCGATTTCTAGCCGCTTTTAACCACGGAAGCTGCCGAAATCGTGTGGTAAAGGTACATTTAACGATTCGTCTTGAGAGTCGATCCGGAATCAGTAGACGACGTTCTAGTTCACATGCTGATCCCGAGATTCGATAAAATACGGATCGGGCGGGTAAAGGTAGTGGTACAGTAAAATGTACAGTTAAATTGAAATATCACAAGGTATATAAAATGGAAAACGATGTGAGGGATTCAAAATAATAGCAGTGCTCGTAGCGATTATATTCGCAAATGGCAACCGCATGAAATCATAAACGTGTAACTAAATAAATGATTCATTTCTCGTTCATTTATATCCACAGTGCAACATTTGTGCGAATCACTGAATTACGGATGAACCGGCGCGTAACGAAACCCTCCCATCGAAACGAAACGCATATCTCTAAGTCCCTAATTTCGCCAATTTAATCCGTCCCAACTCATCTTGAGATTTATTCATTTACCGGCAATTAATCTCTCCACACGGCGCGGCGTGAATCGACCGGCGAGGAGTGGGCATATTTCTCTGGCTGTCCATGTAACAAAAATTTACACGCCCGCGTGCGATGATTTAACGAGCCCGAGACACGGCCATATTTTATGCCCCCGCTAATAGAGTTCGTCCTATTCACGTCGGCGGGAAATAAACATTGTTGAACTCGAAACTTGGCGTATTTAGCAGGACGCCCGTTCTACGTCGACGTCCGACGTTTCCAGGCGCCCAGCCTCATTTATCACCCCGAAAATACTCCGCGGCGCCTAATTGGCCATCCCGGACGATCTTACGAATTACCGCACCGTACGGAATCTATTCAGAGCTTTTCTCTTGCCCCGCACCTCTCCACCACCCGGCTCCTTTCGCTTGTCCGTCCGATTTCGGCCCCGAAAATGCCAGACGTAACTGTAAACCGTTCGCCACTCGATTGGCCCCTTACCCCCGCCCACTCTTCGATCGACGATCGAAAATCGATCGGCTCAACGTGCCCGCTCCCGTCCGGAAGTAGAAAAAGACGTCACGCTCCGGCGAGCTCCGGTTGATAAAGAAAAAGCGTTCTCCGCAAATCGCGCACGTCCGACGTCACGTACCGCTCTCAGCGCTTAAGAGTGTCGATGCGAGGGAGAGTGTACATCGCCCGGCATCGATGGCATTAGTTACTTTAAAAGCAATTGCTTCCGAACACTTCTTTCTTTTTTTGCACATATCCTCGCGATTCAGCGACTGGAGATATATTTTTCTTCGCCGGACAGTATGAAGTAGATGTGCAGGAAAAGAGCGCACTTTTCATTCGGACGCGGTGAATTCATTGTGTTTATGCGTGTGTCCGTGAGGATAGCCTAGAGCAGCGCAAACTTCTTTTTACACCCCATACTCGGTGAGGTATATGGAGATATACGAATTAAATTGAACATATAGAAAAACCGAGATTTCGCATTTCGACAAGACGGCGAATAATTCTGAGAGCTTCCTGCTTAAGCCCGCAACGAAGACCCAACGCATGCAATAAATTCGAGATCACGCAAGTAATCCGCACACATACGTAAACAGGGACTTAACCGCCCCGACACCTAATCATCCTAATCGTCTAAACGCCTATTAGCCGTAATGCCTATTAGACATACCCGAGTCTGAGCTATTACATTACGCTGAATCTGCATTTACAACGACTACAAGCGGTACACGGCATAATTAGCGGAGGGCCAAAGAGAAATATACGGACGCCGCGATGATTATTCTCGTCCATAATGGCAGTAGTCTCTCAGCACCGTGCTCCGGCTGAATATTGTACACGGACTGGCCGAACTGCGGAGTAGAGCCGGTTCGGCCGGCAGTTGGAAATCTGAGAAGACGCGACGACAGCGCACCCGCCACGTTCTGGCGCGAAGATTTATGAAAAGAAATACTCGTAAATTATAAATATGACCAAGTGTCCGTGCTCGCCGGTACACGCACGGCTACGGGGACGTGGCAGAACGGAAGAGAAAGCGCGCCGGCTTGACATTTAGTATCTATCACCGCGGTGCGCCATAAAGCATAAAAAGCCACGCGTTCGCGCGCGCGCGCGCGCACCTCGGCGCGAACCGGAAATTGGAACGTAACTCGGTCCCGCCGGGACTCCGTCTTGCAAGACGTCTGGCTAATGTCGAGGAGTGCGATGGGGATCGACCTGTTTCTTTGGAGAAGGAAAGCGAGGTTCCTCGTGATTGTTCCTTTTTATACTGTCGAATTTTAGGTCTATGTCGTTATTGGTTACTTCGTTTATGCGCTACTGGATAGATTAGTGTGTCGTAAGAATTATCGTATTTTTGTATTACGGATTGGTTGTGTCTGTTTGGAAGTATTTGTGTGCGTGTCCTGTTAATGATGTTGGAAAAGTGTCGGGCAGAATACAGGCTGACTCGTATAATTTGTGTTACAGACAGAGCGTCACGTCATTTATGTACTTGTCACCGGCGGTAAATGTTGAATTTTATTCGGTGAAATGGAAATGGAAAAATCATTCGAATTTGTCAATCCGTGAGGCGCAATCTTTTAACTTTTTTCATCAGCGAAACATATTTTCGTTCTCATACCATTCAGGCGAAGCGGAGATTGTTTCGGAGGTTTTGTTTTATTTCCAAAAAAAAATCCGCCCCTATCCTTCGCATCTGCCGAAAAACCGCCCGTTTGCGTTCGCCACTTGTGTCGATAGAAAAAAGAAAATCCGGCATAATTAAATCGTACACACCCATATCCATTTAGCGAACCACCTTCCGCCTTCCGACCCTCACTCAATATCCCGTTCACAGTTTTCGCGGGCAAAAATGAAAACGTCGCGCCGACTCATGCGCCCGTACCAACCGCGCCCGAGATTCGACCGTAATTTCATTCCACCCTACCCCCGCCCGCATTTGCCCCTTCTGATCCGTCGAACTACAAACTCGCCATTCGCACTTGCCGGGTGCGTTCGCGGCAGAACGGAAATTGAACGTAACCCATTCCTAGCACTGTTCTACCTTACAAGGAGAACCCGCACGTTTACCGGCGCACCGATTTCGTGCAATCTTTTTATCTGGCCCTGCCAGATTAAAAATACAGGTACACCCATTCGAACCTCACCCCCTCCTCCGTTCTCAGCTTTCGTTCTCCACAAAAACATCCGCTCCCTTTTCCACGGCACCCGGCCAACACCTTGCCCCTCAGTTAGATTGCGATTGAACATTTTCCGGCGACCAAAGCGGTCGTCCTTTTCATCCGTCGATCCGCGTCCGTCATTCAGCGACGTATCGATGTGCAGGACGCTGCAGCGTTGTGCACGCGTGCCACGTGCCCGACGTAAAACGTAAAACCCATCTCGCGTTCGAAAGGGCTCGGGCACGCTCGACTCCACCCTGACGTTTAATTTTCCTCCGGGATCCGCGATGCGTGGCGCTACACGATTCAAGCCCCTTTCACTTCCTCCCGACCCCCCTGCTGCTCCCACCCCTTTCGCCCCTATGAATCTAACCGACGCGACGTCGTGGCTTTACTAACCTGAATGCGTCGATGGCGCGCTGGCGTTTATGTCAATCCGAGCTTTGATTGGCGGCTCTCGTCTATCGATGACCCCGATGAGGCTTTCGAAATGGGTAGTTCTGCAGCCATAAAAGAGTGACGTTGGCATTGTCGCGTTGCCGATAATGTTATATATGACGCTGCTGGTGCGCCGCGTTGTTCTGTTGTGCCATTGTAGAGAGGGATATAGGGTTAATTTCACGTCGCTTTGTTCGGGTTCGATGCTGTTCGTTGCTGCTGGGCTGTACAGTTTTTTCGGTCTATAGTTGTATTCTTCGATTAGTGTCGGCTGGTTAATACTGAGCAATGGGTGATATTGATAGTGTAATGAGTAGAGTCGCAAATATCGTAATGCGGGGTTCTCTGTCAATGATGATTTGAATGTTTGTAGGAATAGAGAGTTCATTTTACACAGCTCCGATTCATAAAGAATACAATGTAATGATCAATGCTGAATACAGTAATTGGTAACAAATTCGTTTATCCGGTGTTTATACTTCATGCTTGACATTTGCAAAGCTTTCTTCGATTTGACAGCAGTATTGAAATAAACGGTCTTCGTGCTTTGTCTCGGCGATTACTGAGTAAACTATGAAATAGCGGTAACAATGAAATAAACGACGTGGGATTCACAGCAACATACGGTACACGACAATTTTTCTCTCCTCGGCAGCCCGGCCACTCTAAAACAACTACCCCGGAACCCTCGTCCCTCGTCTCGCACATATTTTATGTGGCACCCCGAGCGAACCCGAACGCAGCCCACGCCTTACCTCATTTCTTATATTCGAAACGTTCTACGCGTTACGTGCACGATCTTAACGCTAAACGAAAACATTTCCCTCAGCCTCAGCCAACCCGTGCTCCTATCACGAGACCAACTCTTCCTCTTCAACAGAAACACATTATTCACCCATTACGCTCCGACTGATGAAGGATATCAGATGGGCGGAGTTTATGCCGCTGTCAGATTCGTCCCGTAATCACTGCCTGAATTGTGACAACACAAATTCGTCGCGGGCGGATTGCTTAAATATTTAACCGGACGACTGAATAATTGGGTTCGCGTCGTCTCTCCGGTGGAGCACGGGCGAGGACGGTTGTCGACACACTGAACGGTCCGTATCTCAAGTCACACCGTCCCGCATCCCACGCCAACTCTGCCCAACAGGTCACCCACGACTGTTTACATTCTTCGAGTCCCTTTACAGTGCCACGTACATGTCGAGTTACGAATGACGAGTTACGTTATTTACCGACCCTCGTAAAGTGTCCGGGCCGGACGCATGCCACTTCGCGCCGAAGTAAAAACGATAAACTGCGTAAGTGAGTCTATTACGAAGTACGTAAATTACAGATTTTATGTGTAGGGTTATGGGCAAGAGAGAGGGTTTTGATTAAATGTCGTGGGAGTATTCGTAGGAATGAGGTTCTATGCAATTGGCGGAAAAGAGTAAATATTGAAGATATTTCAGACATTTTCCAGAAATCATCACCTCGTCTAGGAAAGTACTAAAATGCTGATTTCGGGGAAGTCCTCGTGTGCAGTGTGCGTGAGCATGGGAGACACACCGTGAAATCTGAAACAGTTACATCAGCAGCATCCGACATTACAAACCGTCATGAAAGCTGAAAATTATACGACACGGAAAATGATGTACAATCGCTCGTTAATCGCTGTAAAAAGAGCCTCTCTAGCGGAAATATCGAGTTCATAAAGGGCGTAATGGGGATTGATGCCGCTGAAGACGCATTAACGTTTAATCCACCCCAGGGCGCGTCGGTCGATTTAATCTCGATTTAACTTATGCGAGCCATGCTTCGCTTAATAGAAATTGGCGCGAGTTAGGGTGAAAATATATAAACGGTGCTGAGCGAGGGCCGGCGGGTGCGTGGGTGCCGCGTTAATGAAATATTCGTGCATTTACGCCGGTAGCATCACCCTGGCCAAGATATACATCGCCCGTGACTTTCGCTGCTGGCACTTTATTACGGGTCGAATCGAGCGGGCGGAAGAAAATATTTTCCACGGTGTCCATATGCAGAAAAATGATGAATGGTGGGAAAAAGAGAAAGATACCGCGAGCGTTGAGTTGAAAGAATAAAAATAAGAAAGAAACGGAAGCGCGGAGGGAGGGGAGATGGGAAACGTAAAAGATGGAAGGAATAATAGAAAGAGGGGAGAGGAAATGGAGAGAAATAGAGAGAAAGAGAGAGAGAGAACGTCGATGTGCACGATTCGTCGAGACCGTCGCGGGCAATTGCATGAATATGTATCGCCGCTAGTTCTTCAGCCCTCTCTGTCAACGTTTTATTTTCCATAATACCCCGTGACGTACGTTATTAAATTTTCCTTCTCCGGGAATGACGGAGAGCAGCCCGGACCGCGCAAAAAGGCTCGCGATGCAAAAGCTCGCACGCTCGCTCGCCTTTCCTTCCATCTCCCGATGCGAGAGCGTGCTCCCCATCGCGCTTCGCATTAATTAAATTTCGCGCCGCCCGATTCTTAGTTATTCTTAGCGATTCGTCAAAATCGGATCGGACGTATTTCCATTTTAATTCGATATGCCCGTAATACGCTCGAGAGCGTCGCGTCGAATTTTCCAGCGAAATTCGGGGAATCGTTGAATCGATGTTCGCCGGGTCGTTTCGAATCGGCGGCGCCGCAACGAAAAATCCCCGGCGATATTTTACGAAATTAACGAACCGCGGATTTGCATAGCCCGTCCTCCCCGGCCACGCCGAACGTTTCCTTCCAAACGACGCGACGCACTGGTTCGATGACGGTCTCGTTCGTAACGTTTATACTTGGATTATTACGCGCATCGCTACATTTTTCCGCTGCACCCGTACGAACGCGTTTGCGCATTTCGACGGCCTGCGCATTTATACGTCAATATGGCGAAGCAAGGAAAGAACAACGGCTAAGGGACGAAATCCATCGACGCTTGCGAAATGTTTCGAGACTTGTTAGCCTACGTACTTACTCATACGCGGTATGCAGAAATTTAACTGTCCAAATATGTAACCTTTCCGTCTGCATATTGGACCTGCCGTCATTACCGTAGTACAACTGCGCACATTATGCGCTCATACTGGTACGGACGATTTCGATCGCTCGTTGACCGTCACGGCTGATCGACCATGGCGCCAGATCGAAGAAAGACCCGACCGTGCATCGGCATACATTCATCGCCGCCGACGGATCAGCACGATTCGCCGCATAATCGCCACGTCGTATACAACGCATGAATATGTAAATGTGCACGAACGTGCGTATTATCCGCGCGGTTTGCTCTAAATTCGGCCGTCGAGTGGCACGATAATTAATAATCATGGCCAGAGTTGTATACGTTTACACGTATATGCACAGGTGTACGTATACACTGTGCACGTACACGACGATCGACCGTTGAGGTAACGACCACTTTCGGAGATAACTTAACCGGATTTCTTTCTCTCTTTCGCTGGGTATCTTTCTGCTTTCACTCTCTCTCTCTCTCTCTCTCCTCCACATCCCCTTCTCGTGGCGCGCAGTAAGCGCGGAAAAATTGCTCCTAAATTATTCATTTACGACTGCCGAGGTAATCGTGGCGGCCTTTAAACGTCTCACCGCGGTACGCGTGTAATGAGCGTGTCTCTCCTGGCGGAGATAATCGCTTCTCACAAATTTCTCTCGTAACCGCCAATTACCGCGGAAAGGGGAGCGGAATGCAGACATGGGGCTAAGGGTACACTAATAGCGTGGATAATTTCTTTCCTTTCTCTCATCGCATCTCCACCCTCCCGACCACCCGCTCCTCTTTCTTTATCTCCGTCCGTCTCTATCGGCGCAGGGCAAATTAATTGTGTGAATAATTTTGTCCTCCCTGCTCAACGGCGCGCACGTACCTGTGTGTGCATCTCGTTTTCGTATTTTTCTGCCTCACGTTTTCTACCGGCTATACGCTACATGCCAGATAATTTTATCTACTTCTTCTCTCTCTCTCTCTGCTTCTCTCGTTCCGACTGATTCCCCGTTTTTAACCCCTGTTGCTCGTCTACCCTCGCGTCAACAATGACGTCCAATCCGATTGCAATCTGCGCCCGATGAAAATCCGACAGATCGACTCGATCATCTCGCATGATTCCGCGCGATGCCGTTTATGAATGCGGGCTAGCTACATTATTAACGACGTCATTAACGTCGCGATTAATTTTATAACTCGATTGTTATCGGCCCCGGAGTAGGTACGTTGCACGGCCGTTCGCTAGTCCGAATCGATTGCGACGGCGAAATAATCACGTATGCATGCAGACAGAGCCGGCACTTTCGAATCTTCCGTAATGGAACGAGACTCGAGCCCGACTGAAAGTCACGGAATTTCGGAAACGTCATAGCGATAATGGCCGGCGATATTATTGACGTTGATGTGGCCTGACTGTGCTTCGACCTTTTTCGAGCTGCACCCCTCGCGACCGCCGTCAGTGCGCGATTACGCGCGCGCGAGTGCACTTTCGCGGCGCGGTCCACGAGGGCATGAAAAAAGGACGGTGCCGCTCACAGAGAGACATTTTCATTGAATGCGCTCCTGAATATTTCGGCGCAGCCTCGGCCACCATCGTCGCCGCCGCGCCGCCACTCGCATTATGAAATTTCCTTGTAGTTACGTAAAATATTATCCGCGAATCTCGCTCGCACTCCGTGTCGCAGTTGTTAGCGCGGCAGTCTCCGTCCGCGAAATTAATATCGACCCCGGCCCTACGTATTTCGTGTCCTGATGTAATCACTGCGTCTAGATTACCGTCGAGATGTTTGATTAACCGTCTGTCACGTTCGTGACGAAAATACAGCGCGCTCGGCCCGTTCAAAATCAGCGTCGAACATCTCGCGGACGCGCCTTGTAAGTGACCTGTTATGTCGTTCACGTGAAACTAGAAAAAAAAAACAAGGAAAACAAGGAAAGCATACTCACTCCGTATCGCGGGAACGTAATAAACGGACAAAGCGGGCAGAGATTAATGCACGCGGAAAATATTTTTCAATCCAAGCCTGCTCACGCGTCCCGCGACACGCACTGCATTATGAATTCCCGTGCAGCCGCGGAGAGTATAATCGCGTGCGCCATACACGACGTCACGTACGTCTCGTCGTCGTCTGAATCCTGCCGCGCGTGCCATTTGTTTCTCCAGCGGGTCCGGTGCCGATTTCCGCACGTTTTCGCAAAAACTCCCATTGCCCCCGTTTACTTCGCGTCCCGTGCGCGCACGGTATCATCGCTGGGAATTAATATTCGATACATTAGCCGGCGATACCCCGGATCGCGCAGCGGCTGGCTGCGTGCCGAGCGTTTTAACGCGGCCGGTATAAATATTGATAAGCCGCGCTTTCGTTAATGTTCGATTTTTATTCCGCAAATCGATCCGCCAATTTCCGCCGGCCGAGGAAACGGCGGGAAATTGGCGGATCGGTGAAGAGGAAGATTTAATTTTCGTCAGCTTAAAACGTTGTACTGCAACTTTACAAGACGGTCGTTGACAACGTACGAATAAGAAACGCATCGAGATTTCTTCTGAGATCGACAGGTGACGGATAGTATAGATTCTTTAGTATGTGACCTTTAGGTTCAACGACACGTCTCTCCGAGACCTTTGACACTTACAGCTCATCGGACTTTTAATCGGACCGTTCAATTATTCGAGAATCCTCACTCGTCGTTGCAAACATCATTAGAGTGATAATTGAAATCGTCTGCGCCATAAAAGTTGCACGCTGTGTGTCCGTTCTCCGACGACGCCGCGCGCGAGGATTCATTTGCGACAAATTCCGTTTGGCGACATCTCCAAATCACCGTTGCGGCAAGCGCCAACTATGTAGCACATATCCGCGCAGCGCGTTACACAGGCTCGACGTTACAAAATGATACCGCGCGACGGAACAGCAGACAATTTCGCCCACTCTCGAATTCTCATTAGGAAGTCCATTGTGGCGGGAAATGAAATCGATCGCTCTGTAAGAATCGTCCGTTCCCAACCCACTGTCTCCCTATTTCGCCCCGGCGGAATCTATATCCGTGCCCGATTTCAGCGCAACACGTTGGCCGGAGAGACGTTAAACGAAGGAAGCTGCGGAAGTGCGCTGTGCCGAACGCCGGAGAGGAGTTTGCGAAGCGTTCGACGCGATACCATGGAGCATGGAGCGCGATGGTCGGATGGGCGATGCAATGCAAATTCCCAAAACACCTGCGCAAAGTGCGCGCGGACCGAGGAAATTTTGTCCGAGTCAAAATTTTGTCGCCTGGCACTTCTCTGTGTGTCTTACGTCGGAATCTCGTTTGCGACGTCTGCCGGTGGCCCTTTATGTGATTTTCTTGTTCCTCGACGTCGTTAAAGATAGGGTTAACGCTACGGAGCGAACGGTAAGGTAATTTCGTAATTGACGTGGTGCGTTGTTTATGAAATTGCGTGTTCCTCGGCATACTTAGCGTAATCGCGTTGTTCGTTCACTGCGCGAGGTACTGTTGGAGGTGGAATTTGTCGGGCGCGTAGTCGTGTCACTTTATTTTTCTTATAAGCCTGGGAAAAGTGAAAATATGCTTCAATTCTTTAAAGTCACTGATTAATTCGATATAACATACGCAATTTCGTACTTACACGTGCTATTTTCAACAGCGTCGATAATTGAGTAAGTTCTGGCACGGATGGTTTCCAGTTGACGCGGAGCAGCGCCGGGAAAATGTAACTTCTATTAAAAAGGAGGAGGAGGAGGTTACGGGAAGTGGAACGCGGACGTCGAAAAACGAGTTTCGCACTAGACGAAAATGAAGATACGTGTTGCGTGTCTACGTTCATATAGAAGTTCATATATATACACCTATATACATGCATATGTCTCCTCATACGTATGTAAATGCATACTTACATATCTATATACCTACATACCAGCCTATGTGCACCCATACGAATGTACATATGATCTATACGTGGACATATGAATGTGATCCGTACATACGTACGCATTACGCGAGAACGTATGCGAATATTCAAACTCGGACGCCGGCTATATGGGCATTAAGAAACGGCGAATCTCGTTTCTTCGTCTGCCTGGTCGGAACGAAACTTCGAGCCATTTGTAAAGCGTCTAACGGAATATTGTAAGCGCGGTTCCGCGCGCGGCCTAGCTATGCAAATTCCGGGAATGCCTCGCGCGGATATAGACGGACGGGGCAATATGCATCCGGCCATACTCCGAGCCCTGGTATTTATCTTAAACGTCCGGAACCGGTAGGCCTGAGATATTATTGCGGTATCGCGAGCGCGCACCGACTACTGCCCGGGTGACTGGTAAGTAGTACGTGCACGTAATAAAGCCGCCGAGACAGCTGTGTGATGAGACAACGGGCTCGGTCATCGAATAACGCTAAGGTACCGTGAAATTCCTTATCCCGGAATTGCTGCTAGGTGCATTCTACTGACTATGCGGGTGTAGTTTGCGGACGGTACCGTTTCTATAATAGAAATTCTACTTAACCCATTACACAGTATGTACACCCTGCGCCGACGTCTCTAAATTTCAAATGCCGTCTCAAATGGTTCCGAGTGTACAAATAATAGTGTACACTTCATTCGTGAACGAGATTGAACGAGTCGTAGTACTGAATCGAAATTCTATTTAAATCATTATACAGTACATTTTGCATCGTGCCTTCAGATTTATGATACCTACCTCGAAAGATGCTACGCGTACAGAAATAATACCGTACGCTCAACGCTCCCAGCTCGCTAATATCCCATTTCGTATTTATTACGTTTCCATAAATCAGTCTGGCGTATTACGTCAGACATTGGAGCAAGTTTCCGACGACTATTAATAAAAAAAGAGAATTACGCCGTCTCATCGTATCCCCGTGGCACGTCCGACGCACGCACACCATCGGCGCCTGCCATCAGATGTTTCACAGACGGGTAGCATTCATTAATCTCGTCATCTTCGATCAACGCCGCCGTTACTTGGCGAACGGAAACTTCATTTGGACTTGAATGACGTCGTCGGTTCTATTATTATCGCGTCGCTTGATGCATGGCTGTCGAATGTATGATACCCTGCTGACCGACTTGTCGAAAGTTAATTAGATCGACGTCGGTTTAAATCCGCCGCAAAATCATTCCCAGCGCCCGGACGGTCGAAAATATTCCGAACGCGAAACTCTCGGTCGTTAGCTCGTTAACGCATCTCGATCAGTGTTCGCCGTCTGATCGGAATGACGGGCGGCTTTAGTGGTAAGTACGGCGAATATCGTATCGGCGAACATTGCGGTCGCAAGCCCTCCGTCAGTCAGCCTTCGGTAATCACCCTCAATTCGTAATTGGCTGATCGGCGGTTTTATTCGCGGTGACTGACCTTTAATTCGGGCCATTCGAAAAATTTCGCCCCGATGAAACTTCGTTATTAAAGCGTTTTACGCATCGATAGTCCGCGTAGATGTTTTCACGTACGAAATGGAACATGTTTTTTTAATGTCATTGCCTTTTCGCCTCTTCCATCCGCGTACGTGGATTGTATATGTTTAATTTGCACATTTAACCCGCGCGTTATATCAATTACAGTTTCATAAAGCCAAACGTTGGTACTTTGCTTTTCTACACTGGTTTAGTTACGGTATTGTGGAATACTGAAACGTGGTCGCAATTTACAGCGTTCTATACCTTAACTGTATAAGGTCGAGAGCGACAAATAGACTCTACCCGCGTCACACCGAGAACTATCCAATACGAACTTTCGACCGCGACAGACCTTCTGCTGACCGACATATGACAATGGCAAAATTAAAAAAGAAAACAGCCAACGCGTCTGCCGGTTCGATCGATATCGAAACCTTTAAAATGCAGAACGAAAATGAAACATTCTGCAGTTAATTACTCAGCCCTCCCGACTGCATCTACTCTGACATTTCCATACATTCACAGATTGGTCATATCGACAGAAACGTAGTTATCGAAATCCCTTCATTGTTAATTCAAAACTTCGGCGGCGAGGGAAATTATTTACCGAGAAAAACGTAAAAGCCTTCTTGACCTCACGACGATGTCTCGCACTCGCGTTCGCCTCGAATGCATGGCTCGTGCGAACATGTGTCAATACTCCTTGATCCCCACTTGAAGTCACGTGTACATAACGTGGTCCGCGCAAGATTCGATCTTCGGGCGTGAAAGCTCGTCTCTGTATCGTCGCTTGCCCCGACTCTTCAACTGTTTTTATGCAGAGACCCGGAGGCTTCAATGCGTACACGTAACTCCGGATAGTTCCCAGTGCGCCCACAGGATATACGGCGGGTATCGTATTTTCTGGATCAAAGGTGCGAAGTATTCGACCGCACGATGACGAGGATGTGGCTGTCAGCGATTTTTGTTTTGTGCCTCCGCTGGCCGATACGGGGTGGCCGAGAAAGATGCGGTCGAATTCGTCCAGTGCGAAGAAGAGGTCGAATAGATGATGCTTGAGACGAATTCACGTCTGAAAATGCGACCGAAATTTGCTGAAAGTAGTAAATTGGCAGTTTATAAAATTATAGATTTTATTGCTGGTTACACCTTGGAATTTTGATACTATCTATTATTATTCGTATACTCGATTTGAACTTTCTATTCAGTAATACGACCCCATAGAGCGCTATATAGTGCAGCACACAAACGATGTCTCCCGTTCTAGCAACACAGGTGGCACTCTACATAATTTTATACCAAATTGCAACGTGACCTTCCAAATGAGAAATTCCCTCAGCGTCGAAACGAACACGGCGGAAGGATGAAACTTTTTTTATACAAACTCATATGAACGCTTTCTGCCCAGTTTTACCTTCTGCATCGCGCCCCGCCAATTTAGCAACACATTTTTTCGAACACCCCGTACGTTCGTACACAGGCGTCGAGAGCCACACGCACTGCTGCCGAAATATACTCCAATCTCGCGATATCTAGCAGGCGCCGGCAAATTTGGCAGGGTACATACACCATATATAAACATGAACGCGATAGCGCGCACGGGTAGAATCCACGCTAACGCGCATCGACGTGTCCACAGGTCTAGTGCACTCCGATATTTTCTGATTTGCTCGTCACTTATCCAACGGCGCGCGAGGTTGATCGCTCCCCTCGATCGTAATTGCGAGGAATAAAAGAGAAGCCTATGCGCACTCGTCCATCCTTCATTTCATTCTGCGAGCATTGTTCGTCGCGCTTCAACATAATAGGGATTGAAACGGGTATATCTATTCATACATCGTTAATACGGCACAATGTCGTATTCATTTTCATCCCCAGCGAATGAACGGTAAATACCTGTCTTATCGTTGCTCCAATCTTCTGCATTCCCATAGTAGACGATTGGTTTTTGAAACGACCACTTCCTCGTTCCCAGGTACTCCTTGTTGGGAAGGAATCTAAATACAAACCGTAATTTTCACAAAAGTCCAACTTACATGATTACAAACGAAGAACATGGACGTACTCCGAGCATCCAAACCCGGTTATTCAGTGAAAAATGACGAAAATATAACAAATTATGTGATAATTCTTTCTAAACCACTCAACTACTACCTACTTCACCTTACCCCTTACCAAATTCTCAAATACCAATTCTAACATACAAGTTCTACTAGTCTCTTTTGACCGCAACCTTACCCTACAAGATCGTTAGCAACATGTACATACGAGCACATAAACGTTCGTCCGTAAATGGCGAAGAGAGCATTGACACGCGCGGTTGATCGTCCACTCCGATCGCAATTCTGCGGAACAAAAGACCCATCCCTCTTCATTCTTTCCCTCCACCTTCTTTCGCCCCCCTCTCTCTCTTCGAAGCAGACTCGACAACGTCAACCCGCTCCACCGCGGCCTTTTCTTTCGCCCTCCGACGGGCGACGTGTGCTCGAGCTACAGATGGTTTACGTTCACGTCCTCTCAGCGTTAATTAACAGCCGTACGCTAAGTAGGGGGACCCGCGTCTTTACACTGCGCTCGTATATAAGGCACCGGCGTATAATGCCCCACGGCGCTAAAGAGGTTCTTCAGAAGTGTCGCGAGGACGGGCGAGGCTTTGAATGGCTTTTTCACACCAGCTGCCAGCTGACGGCACGCGCTCTCCCTGCCAACCCTTTCCCGCTGCGACCGTCTTCGTTCGCACCCTTTCAGACCCCGCAAACCCCATTTTGCTACTTATTAACGGCAGGCGAGGAGTTTAGCGATGCCTAACGGCGAGAGTGCCTTAATCCGCTGGCTTTCGGAATGAAAATCGTCGTCGTTTGCGCGGGACCTCTTGTTGCCGCTCGTTGCTATTTACTCAGGAGAGTATCGGCAAAACTGGCCGGTTCGGCTTGATCCCGTTTTCGGTGTGCAATTGTACCTGCGTCTAATTGTAAGATTCTGGCATTTACGGGATTTACTGTTGTAGGATTCGGATGTTAGATGCTTGGAATGTGTGATTTGAGGATTTGGGCGTCGGATATGAGCGGTGGGTGGTTGGCAAATTTACGTGTTGGATTTTCGAGTTCTCGTGACTTATGTTTTGAATCTTCTTCGAGGGGCAAGTGATACATCTTCTGGATCATGGGATTTTTATATTTGCGGATTAAATATTTTGAATGTGCAATGTTAAGGATCAATGCGTTAGGTTTCTTCGGTCTGTATTTTGATGCTTAGAGTGCCACCAGGGGCTTTTGGATTTTATTTTCTCAGGCAGAAGTTATTTCTACGTCTGGCATGTATTAAAAGACTTCGTGGAGCGATGTAATGCACCACTCTCGATGCGATCTCACGTATGTCGCGAAACATTCTTGCGTCGCAACTTTTCTACGCGAATTTCTATTTCCGCGCGACGGTAAAGATAACCGCTGAGAAAACGTTTTTCCCGGATTCAGTGGGGAATATTCATGAGACGTAAAGTGGAGCAGCCGGTCCGTGTGCCGAATTTTTATATCGCACTAGGTCGCGATATACGTACGCGCGATTGGACATTTTTACAATTTAACGACGAGGAAAGACACTGTAATTTTACCGTAATTTATGCGGCGCACTTTGACTGGACGGCGAAGTTTATCATTATTTTGAAAGTCGGCATAGATGGTTATGTTTAGAATCATTAAAATTGAACGATGTATGATGCATTATGAACGATGAGGAGATTACGGCGGATATACATGGATTCATAACGCATTTTTGAATATTTATTAAACTAAATTCGGCCCTCCTGCATACGCGCCCGCATTAAGTGCACTATATTGACAAAATAATACCGCATTTTGACGATAACATGGCGTAAACGACCAAATAATACATCATTCACGTCCAATAAATACATAAAACATTGCATGCCCTTCCTTGAAATACAAATAATTGTAATCTGAAAATGCTTATTTATACATAATTTTCTTTTATCGAATAATGAAATACGCACAACAGAGTAGACAACGTAATCTATCGCCTTCGTGCAGAGTTTGAAGTCGTACAGTATCTAAAGATTTCCTTCGAAAAACCTAAAACGAATTAACTTGCAAGCTTCGCATGCTGCGTGTGCGTCGTCGGTGTGAAAAATTAATGAAACACTTCGGCGATCGAATCGCGCGCCGCGGGCGATCAGACAATTCATAATTCACGCGCGCAGGATTACGAGGCGAGTTGTAGTTACGCTGGGAAGGCGTGAGCGGGAAAGATGACAGGCAAAATGCATGGCTATCTGGCCGATCGAATGCGAGACACGTGCACATCCGTAGGACATACAGTTGCGTACATATACTTACGAAAGCATCGCTCAATGCATATATATTGCGACTGCGCATTAATTATTGCTATTCATTTTTCGAAAGCTTCAAAGGTGTGTGTCAGACTTCAATCGGTATGAAATATTGAAAAATATTGTACTTACTTTTACCATACTTTCCGCAATCCTGAAATGTAACATACAATGTGTCAGTCTTTTACCGTCATCAGGGAGGACAGACCATTGGCACTTCCATTTTTCTCACCAAAACCAGTCAAAAATAAATATACGAATATTGTGCATATCACTTACGACATAAGTTCTTTAACACGTTGATTGCGATTATATTACTGCGAACATCGTGTTCTCAGATATATGTCTGCCACTGTAAGCTCGTGTCCTGGCCATCGAGCTGCGAGGGCAAGAAACGTGAATTGATCACGATGTACACGCACTCGCTTCGCGCCACTCGTTGTTCCCCAGCAGACGACAAGTCGACCACGCATCCAGTGGTCTCTCGCCGCACACGCGAGTTCTAAAGTGCGAACGTCGGTGTTTGCAAGCAGGCGCGTTAAATTATTTCCAGATCGTCGCGGCTGCATCAATGTAAAAGCCTTCTGCATTGAGCGTGTCTCTCACCGGTGTCGGAAGGCTGTCAATAACGATCCAGCGCACTTGTCTAAATACCTCGCGAGCGAGCGTGTGCGGGCGTACGTGGGGCGACGTTATTACGCTACGGCGTTCGCGCGCATTTCGCTTTAATGACGTGTTACGCTGACGGACAATCGAAATTTCATGCGCGATGCACATTTTTTTTTTTTCGCGACTCGCCCGATTTAAAAGCTTAACGTTAATTGAACTTTAATGATTCGCGCGTGTCGTTATCGAGCGACGGGAGCGGCGAGCAGCGCCAATTATACGTACTATTAGCAGAAGAAATGTGATCGAGTCGAATAGTGATTGACGACTCGTCGTTATTCCCAATTTTCAACTCCCAAATTCATCCCCTTTTTTTTTATTTGTAATTAAGCGTGACAAAATAGATATTAGATAACATCTTAGTGTAGAGTATTTAAAAAAGGATAATTAAACTAGTTTATCAGAGAGAGAGAGAGAGAGAGAGAGAGAGAGAGAGAGAGAGAGAGAGAGAGAGAGAGAGAGAGAGAGAGAGAGAGAGAGAGAGAGAGAGAGAGAGAGAGAGAGAGAGAGAGACAGAGAGAGAGAGTGAGAGAGAGAGAGAGAGGAAAGAAATCAGTCGTAGAAATAATTCATCAAACGAATGCAACGCACGGTCACGAGCGCGTTCGCGAGCGGCGGCGGGAGTAACGATCGACGTGATCGAATTCAAGATCGGCAACCTGCCGTAATTTCCAATTTACAAGTCCGAGCTCCGCTAACTGCGTTTGCGTCGGCGTTGAAATTTCGTTCGCGCATTCTTACAGACAATAATTCCGTCAAACGTCCAGGACGCCTCGCGATCGGCCTAGCTCTCAATGGAAACGTCGACCATTATTAAATGCACAGGTACCCAGAGACGGACGCTTCCTCTCGCTCTCGGCCGAGCGAGCGTTTCGCGACACGCGCTCTCCGCCATTTTCCATATTCATCGCTTTCGATCGAACGGCAAATCGAGCGAGTCAGTCATGAATTCTGTGATCGACAGAGAGGCGGAGAGCGGAGAGTGAGATTGCGTATGCAGCGCGAAGCCGACTGGGCGCACAATGTCGGCATTTAGAACGCGCACTTAAGGCTCTTAGTGTTTCTCCGCTTCCCAGAGCCCTCCTCGGACTCCGAGGCAGACCGTAATCCGCTGTTCGACCTCAGCCAAGCGACGCAAGTGGCCTCGCGGCTCTGCCGCGCATTTACGGAGCCTTCATTGTCTCCGCGATCGCTATCCAGAACCATATTGACCCTCCGCCGAAGTGCGCGCGAGTCTTCATGCAAGCGGCTCTCACCGATTACAGAGTCGCGCGCAAAAGTAGGGTATTACCGAAAACCGTGGCGCACTCAAAGATACCGCGAAATTTAGCCTAATATAAGTGTAGTCGATCAACGATACGCATTCTACCGAAGCAAAGTTCCGTCACTGCTGTCGTGCTAGTACGTTCGACTGACATCCGCTGGATGTATCAGTAACGGATGTAAGGGATTTTTGTATTTGCCGCCGATAGAATTCGTGAGGAGTGTGCTTGACTCAGGCGGTGCCCGTTACGTAGACGAAGCGGCAATAATGTGTAGCAGGAGGCAGTTCGATGATAGATCCCGTGTCGTACAGGTGTACAGTGAGAAACCCTAAAATATACTCAGCCTCCAAGTAGTTATACCCAATATTACACATTCACACCTTCCGCATCCATACCATCCTAGGCCTCCTCTTACACGAATGACATAAAAGCAGCGGAAGATTTGCATAGTTAAACCGCGGACCAACCCTATGCATTCTACCGAAACGTAAGGTCGCTTTATCAAGGAAAAGCTCCTCCCCGCAAAGCATCTGCCGAAATTCGACATTTGGCAGTCTTTCAACAAGTTTCCCGCCTCTCTGCCGGAGGCCGAGCAAGCCATCGCCGCGGGACTCCGGGAAGCGTTCTCGTAAAGGGCGGAATTGCTGGCATGTTTCTTCGCGCAGATTGCGTGCGCTCGTAAGGCGACAATTACACGCTTGCGCATTTCGCCTTTCGCACGTATTTACCGCGGGACGCGCGTGCGTTCGCCAATTGCGAGACGCGCACTCGAGATAAAATGGATATCGCATGGACGTGACCCCGCGAAGCCTGAACGCTCGTAACTTCGGCTAGCAAGTATCAATTTGGCGTACCCGCTGTCTCGTAATTGCTTTACGGAAATTATGTAGAGTCCTGCCTCGGGGCCGACGCGTGTACGTGCGAGCGCGCACGCGGCTCTTTATATGTGCGCGTGTCGATTAACCCCGTTATCATTGTAAATGATCCCGGACAAGCGTCTCGCACGAGAAACGTCGTCGTTTTGTATAAATGTTTACGAGCCCCGCGCTGGATACTACCTTTTTAGTGACTGACGCGAAGGATAAATTGGCTCGCAGGAGGATAGAGCTGCTACTTTTTTATTCCTCCGCTTATGGTAGGCAATAGATTCAATTTCAGGGCGACAAATTGAGCTTCCCAGAAGTATCAAATCGAACGTCATACTTACGGTAACTTCTGCAGTTTCTATGGTCAACGTTATTTGGCAGTACACTTCATTTCATGCACCGAATTCAGTTTGTTCGATGTAAACAGTTGCGGACCTAAGTGCGATCTGGCTTACAACGAGGACGTCTCACTTTTAGATCGAACATCAACGAAATGGACGGCAGCATATTATTACACCCTCCCCTTCCAGTCGTGTAAAATTCCAAAGGCGTTCCGTAACGTTAGACTTCCCTTCCGCTTTTAACCCAGTTACCTTATTCCGAGACTCAACTTACATTTTAATTCAGTGCCGCCGTACGATCGAAAAAGTTCCGTGGTCCAAGGGGCAAGATCATTTCGTTACTTTCGTGAGTCAGGTCAGACGATATTGAGACCTGCGGCGATCGTCGTTAATTACCGGGCACGGTGTATCGTGCAAGATCATGAATAGAGCGTAATACGCGAGGTGGACATGGTGTGTGTGGGTGTATATGGGGGTGAGTGGCGGTGGGATCGTAATTGCTTTTGAGAAATGACGTCGCCGCATTTCGCCCCTCGGTCGATTAACCCGTCGTCATTTCTGATGATCCTGGTCAGCCGGCGACAACGGCCGTCGAGTCGATATAAACTTAGCATGCGAGCGTGCTGGAGATCACGTGCGTTAAATTTCGGCGGCGCGTTACAAGAATGTGAGACGCCTACGTGACTTACGGCAGTGAGATGTGTCTCGGGTGGGTGGGTGTGTGGAACACGTCTGGATTGTCGTGTAAGTTTGCGGACGTCGTGTGTCAAAATGTATGTATGTGTGCATAGATGTTTGCGCGGTGTTCTGACATATGTGTGCAGTTGTATGTATTGACGCGCATATAAATTTATATATGTTCGTAGGTGATAATATATGTAGCTTTGTGGGCGCATATTGGCGTATATGCTGATATATGCTGGCTGCATGTATTAATGTGCCTGTACAGGGGTGTGTCCTTATAAATATCGAATTATATATATGTATATAGAGAGAGAGAGAGATGCATGTGTGCTCATACGTCTTAATGCATATGTAGAAGTGTCTACACTCGTACGTATTGACACGTGTGTACAAATATGTATGTTCGTCCGAATTAATGTGTGTATACAGGTAAGTCCGCGAATGTGCGTGCGTTCTCATATGTGCAGGAACGTGTGGGTATATTCGTAGGGTTGTAGTTGTGTTTCTGTGCACACCTTTGAGTAGAGACCGTGCCGTCACGAGCATTTACGAGACGTACACGTTTAGCAATTTCGCATTTCCCGCATTAATGAGCGCCCGTATATTGCGTATCGTATGAATATGCAAGCCGCAGAGGGTACCGCCTTGGCATTACGTACTGGGTGCCTTGAAAGTCGTGCGTCGTAGAGGGAAGGGTAATTTTCGCGAAGCCTACTTCAGTGGGAAAAGAGCTTCGTGCGCGTGCATTTGAACAGCTCATTGCCTTTCAGCAGCTTAAAATTACGAAACGTACCATGGACGCGTGGAATATTTTGTTTAAATATTTGCACACTTCTCAAGTTAAAATATCAGAGTATATGTTTACTCGATCGTACAGTTTTCGACACACTTTCTATCAATTAAACTTTTCAGATATGTCTAAATCTGATTATATTCCCAGCGTGGGGCGTTCAGATGACTGAACATCACAAAGCGAATTTTAGGCCGAACAAAAATCGTCTCTTGCCTGCAACCATCGACTTCGATCGTGTCAAACGTTCTATCATTTATAAACGCACGTCAACGCGGGCTACACGATTCATTTTTGAAATACTCCGAGTACCGATACGGTAGCGCCAACCGTATTACTCTCCCTGCCATTTTCAAACAAAGAGAACCACCAATCATATTAGCGGCTGTGCTATATATACGAAGAGTGACTACTGTTCATCCGCGCCGCAACGGTCGGCTTTTGGGACACCCCGTACACGGTTACGGGCTATCAATTGTGTTACTCACTGTACCACTTGCAAACGAAACGTCCACGCGTTTGTCGTGTACAATTCACTGTCGCCGTAGGACGTCACTTTCTGAACGTTTTAACGCTGAAAAATGAAAAAGTCGTTTTCGTTACATTTCATCGTTAAAATTAGATGCTCTGGATCCGTGTGCCCAGTCTCTGACGGCGTCGTACATACATGGTGTTGCTCCGCTTCCATTGAGTGATCCGAGATTCGCGCAAGTTGGGTGCATAATTATATAACTGTGAATACCTTGAACTTTCACGATTATATCCACCGGTCTCCCAATTTATTCTTGTAAAAACGGAGTTTATAGGTATATAAAAATGCAAAATTGTACGAACGTATATACTCACAGACGATTAATTTTCATCATCAATATTTTCGAGGCCTTAATAAAATTCCATCAATTCGATAAAACTTGCACAATAAACGAAATGAATACAATATCCATGGCCCGCGGAATAGCGCTCTCGCGTAACTATCATATTTCCATCAAAACACAAAAAGCATACCAGCCCCCGCCCTTCAGCCTCAATCTTCAACACACCCCTCACACAACGGACTATCAGCTTCAACGCTTTCCCGCGTTGATGATATCGTACCGTTTCCAGAATTCGCGCGCTTTAATTAACCCGGCGTGATTTTAAATGGTGCCCCAATCGTCGGCGTCTCGACGACGACGACGCCGACGACGCCCGTACGCCGAGGCCGAAGAATAAATACGACCTCATACAGATTGCGTGCTCAATGTGACGCGGGCTTGCGCCGTGCAAGTTCTAAAGGTCTTTTAATTACTCGTTCGCCGCTGTCACGCGAACCGTCGATCTCCACGACTGGAGTCACGTAACTGGCGGGCTGCAGAACAAATAAGGGACTGTTAAACTTTCGCGGAGCCCGCACACACCGGAGAACCGCTGTCGGTTTTACGAAAACGGGCCGAGAGAGACGGGCAGAGAAAGAATGGTGGAGAAAAGGTGTGGGGGTGAAAATTTCTCGTGAAAGATACATCTTTCCGGCGTACGGCTTCCGCAGCCGCTTCTGCTGCCTGCCACGGCTGTGTACGTATGTACCGTGGAAAAAAGGTGCTGATCTTTCGATTCGCCAAGAAAATCCGACGGGTTTCGGTGCGGTGTGTAACGCTTGCGTGAACGAATTTCGAATCGCTGCGGGAACGTTGAATGCGCCCGGCCTGATAGATTTCGATGGCCCATGAATCGACTCGACTTGAGTTTGATTGAACTTCCTGTATTATGGAGAGGAAGCTTGTGTACGTGAAATGCATATGTTGCGAGGGTCTGGGAATTACATGGGTATAAGTTGGGAAGACGTGCATCGTACGTATGCACGGACGTCTGAGGCGCGAGATCGAACGGGTCTGACAAACGTATTCACACGTGCTTCATAATTTCTTTGCAAATATCTCGGAAGCGTAAGACGATTTATGTCGTACGCCTTTTGAAATTCGTCGGCCCTCGAAGAACAATCGGCGTCCTAGAATAGCTACTTCCGCGACGGGGACAAAACTCGCTTATATCCGTGGGCGTGGGTCGGATCGACTGCTCTAGCTGACGGAGTCCTGAAAATCGAGCCCGCCGATGCCAGGATACGCCTCTCTCGTTACTCCTCTGTCGCACGTCAGAACGGGCAGCGTTTCTCCCGCTCCGATAGCGCTCTCGCAGAAACGACAACTCGTAATCTCATTTATCGTATACCCTTTCGCCGATACGGCGAGCGCTCGCTGGCCTTGGTGCGTGTGTCGGACGGATTTCTCAGGTCAGACGGCAACACTTTTTCTTCCTCGGCTCCTCCGACCTCCACCCTCCGACACACACGCGTCCATTTACACGTCGTTTTCATACGTTCCGTGTGCCAGGTACTAACTCGCCCGCTCGGCGACGCTTAAAAGTCACCCTCTATTTTCGCGACTCCTGTAAGCGGTTCCCGGGGCCCTCGACACTTTCGGGACGTCAAAAATCAGGAGTACTCCGACTCCGCCTGCCATTACGCTCTCCGGGGGAATTTAAGTTTCTCGTCGGAAAGTCGCTTCACGGAACCGTTTTCATTTCCGCGTAAGAACGGAGAAACACACGCGCACAAGCGCGCGCGCGCGCGCGCTGTCGAGGAGGAGGTGGAATTTTGTAACGGTTCACTGACTTTGAAACATTTTCGAAGCGGAGAATCGCGCGTGCTACCGTCGTCGTCGCTGGAATTTTCGAGCTGCTGCGACGGAAAAAAGGAGAGGGATTAGAGAGAAATGGAGAGAGAGGAAACTGACGACGATTCAAAATATAACCACTTCTGACGACAAGAGCTGACGCGCTCTGTCGATGTTCGGTGAAATTAGGAGGCTGAAACGCGGCGCTTTTATATGGGGCACGCGACTCCGTTTTATGCGACGCAGAAATTAGCCGCCGTGAAACATTGAATGGAATAACATTTGCTATTATGTGACGCGTGCATGGCGCAGATACCGTATGTCGTAGTATATCGCTGACGTTTTCATAAACATACTAATGTATCGATAAACGACTGAAACAGATATTTCTGATATAATTACATATCACGTCAGATCGATATAATGGTAGTTTCGAAAATGGCTTCGCGTATGACCGAACATACAGATTTATTTATATTCGTCGCCATCGCAGCAAATGGCACGGAACGAATAATTTATCGAGAAAAAATCGATTGGCAGAACGCATGCAGCATTACTTTTTGTATCAATGCTTTCCACTGGAAAAAAACATCGTAATGGGTTCAGTTAAAATATGAACAGAATTCTACGGAGCCTTAGTGTTTTTGGCGGATTCAACCAGTGCGAATGTCTATAAACAATGAACTCAGAGAATATTATACGGAACACGATAATCACATGAACATTGTTTAATCCGGAACATCGTCCAGTATCAGAGAACGAAATATCGCATGAGTCGACCGCAAGCGAGTATATACCGACCAGTAAATCGGCGAAACTAATAAATTCGCCTACGATCTTATCCGCTGAAATAATCCTCCGTCACGAAACGCATTTATAGGCGGCACGCAGTCTTTATAAGCCGGCTGGCACTTAACATGCGGACGGCAAATCACCGTCGACACCCGAGGAAGTCCCACGAGGCGAACGTTAATTAAGGTTATTAGCAAACGGTCTCGAAAAATCTACCGTATCATTGGCAGTGCGTACTCGCGACATGCGAGGAAAATTCTGCGATCCGGCTCAATCGTCGTCGAGCAGATCGGCGCAAAAGATCGTGCGAACGTTAATTAAAATTATTAGCGACGTCTCTCAGTCTCAGCTCCTTTCAGTCCCGTAATTACGCTGCCCCGTTTTTCGCATGCCATTAGCATGTCTGGATTTGCGTTATTTTCCCGTCTGGCCCGTAATTAATTAATTTCGTCTCTCGTCGTGCGCAGTCGTTTACTCTTTAAAAGTATACCCTCAAAAGAGCCAGTTCTCCGTTTATTCTACTATCTCTTCTTCTCTCTATGTATATTTTTAAGGAGCCGCTTTTGAGTAACGTGAACAAAATAATATTATTTTCTATATTTTTTAAAAGGTGACAAGTAAATTTCGAATTCCCTCGATTTTTATGAATCTTAGAAAAATGTCTGACGATGAGACGTGCGACACTCGCCATGCAACCTAGCTTTTTCCAAACACACAATTTTTACATTATTTTCATATTTACGTTACACTTCTCGAGACGCTAAAGAAATAGACGCTGACTGGAAAGAGATTAGATGAGCCATTTGCACAGACAAAATTCCCGAAAGAGCACTTCCTCAACGGTCATCCCCCAGGTAATCTACACATTTCGTACATGGCATCTTTCGTGAAAATTCGTTCGCCCGCTCGCGTTCGACCGGTCGAGCGACACCGCGTATTTTCGATTTCCCGAATGCTCGATACGCGACAAGCAGCGTATATATATATATATATATATAAAAAAGTACCTCTCAACGATCCGGGGCGGTAACGTCGGCAATCGAAATCGAAAGCGGATTCGAGGTTGGCGCGAGCCGACCACGCGATGTTTCGTCCCCGATTTAGCGGGCTGAGCGTCGAACTTTCGGCGCCCAGGATTCGACCTCGTTCACGGCTGATCGTGGGCCATCGGATTGGGCCGATAGCCGCATAAATTCGCAGATTCGTCCGAGGCGAGAGAGGCAGGGACGGTGTGCGGGAGACAGAGGTTGCTGATAGGGGAGAGAGAGAGAGAGAGAGAGAGAGAAGCTGAAAGATAGCGACAGATGGATCGGTACAGGACTTGAGAGCGGAAGAGGTTGAGTGCGAGAGCATGGGAGAGGGAAATTGGGAGAGAAGCAAAGAGTGAGAGAGTGGGAGAGTGGGTGTGCGAGAGAGAAATCCCACGCCCTCTCCCTTGGCCCCCGTGATCGGCGATTTACAAGACACATGGCCGGTTGTTAGCCTCCTAACGAGGGCTTAAGCTTCGCCTGAGCGATGCCACTCGTTAACGGCGTCTACCGACTACACTTACTTTGGCGCAGGATGCAGGCATTTTGTTCTTCCATCCACCCCCGCGCCGGTGATGACGCGCTCGGCGACGTGGCTGATGCTTATGTCCAGTCTAGCCCCGATACCGCCGTAATCTCCATCTTTCCTCGAGAGCTGAGTGGCTCTCTGGATATCCGCTTCCCGAGACGAGCGGCTTTCAGCTACTCAACCACTAAGATCGTTTGATCATGCCCCAGCCGTTGTTGTTTCCGTGCCACGGCGATGCGCGCGGAAGTTTCGCTTTGATCAAGATCCTCATGTCGATTCTCGTCGGAAAGAGGCCCGAAGGTAATTGGACGTTGGTCTCCTTTCGCGATGAGCCACCGCTGAGAATGGTCATCGCGGATGCGGAGAGGCTGGGCAAGCAGAATTGTGGGAGTATTAACACTTTGACTGCCATGCCGAAATCATATGCTTCGCTCGTGACGCCACGGCCGCTTATGTTGTAATCACGAATGACCACCGTGGCGTGGCGCCTTGGTAACGGTTGACAGGGTCTTCAAATAAAAATTTTTAATTGTTCAATGGGGCACTTTTTATTTCAAAGTATTTTCTAATAAGCGGTTATATTCAACTGTCAATTTTCATTCAATTTCTACAATTGTAAGAAGTTCAGATGTTACGGTCACTAGTGACCACCGTGGCGTCACAGAAGAAACCGCGACCGGTCATATATGACCAACGTGGCAGTCAAAGTGTTAATAGAGCGATGAAGCCGTGCCCGGTAACCATGTGATTGTGTAATTTCACAGTTACGATTGCGGTTCGTAAAGTCGTGCAAGTTTCGTAACGCGATCAAGTGTTTTCTTTCTCACAGGTGACGTTGCCGAGTGATATAGACAAGGGAGATCGAGTTGCGAAATGCGTGACGATCAAAAACATCGGCCGCGGGCTCTTGAAATTTCGACGCCGGCAGGCTAATTAGCCGTCCACTTACTTTGTGGCCGTCTGGCTGCTCATGTCCAGTCTTCTCCGATATCGTCTTAAACTCCGTGTCCCGCTCCCGCCGACAATGTAGACACCCGACGCCGTTCCCGGCTAACATCCTCGAAGAAGTTTCGCCGCTGAAAGCCGCTCATTCCTTTATTCCTCGCAATGTCATTAGATTCGCTCGCGAGAGCGTACGAAGTCCTCTCGCTCGGGATTTTATGTTAATTAGCGTTATATCTTAACACTCACTTTGTCGCCGAGAATCCGCCCGCCGTTTCCTACCCCCCTCCCCTTTGTGCTCGACCCCACTCGCCGCGCTTCGTTTCATTACGCAACCGACCACGTGTTTATCCGTCGTCCTCCCACCCACCCCCGTAAATCCACAAACGACAGAGTTTGTTCGTGAAAGTCGCCGAAGAATTCCGTGGATGCTCGCATTCGTCTAATTTTGTCGATGCGAGCTACGGAAGATAATAACGAGAATGGGTGCCAGCGTGCGGTTGTAGATATTTGTAGCATACAGGACGTTTCACAGGCGTACGATGACGTGTAACGTTTCCCGTGAAGTATTTTTCAAGATTACACACGCCTCTCGATATTCGGATATTTGACGTTCGGATTCTAAATATTATCTACTTTATGCTTGATATTTGAAATGAACTATCCGAGCGAAGCAGATCCATCCGGATAATACCTCGAGCCAGTCGTTGCGTTATCATCGGACTTCCTCGTACGGCAGCGCAGCAATTCGCCCATAAATAAGATTAAAGTTTCTTAATCGCGTATATTACGTGAATTACGTAAACGGTCACGTGCCGTGGTCGCGTTTATAGTGACGCTTTGCTGAAAAGTACGGCCACTCGTGGCGGGGCAAAATTATGGACCGGGGCTTTAGTTGCATCCTGTATACAAAACGTATATACGCGCGGGGGGGGGGGGGGGGGGGGGGCATTGTGTACACACCCGACGGAAAATGTATACGTGCGAGATGCGACGTTGCGGGGGAAATATAAACCGGAGGGTCGCGCTTCAATTAAGTAAATTAAAATGCAACGACGCCGCCGTTCTTTTTTCCCTCCTTCCACCCCGTCAACTCTTGCTGCTCGGACAGTGGGTGTGCGCGCGTGGGCATTCGTATTTGAATTACGAAAGTGAGATTGCCGGGGGCAGGGACTGAGGGATTATCGTCTCTGTTTCCCTCTCTTGCTCTCTCTCCCTCTCTCTCTCTCTCTCTCCCTTTCTCTCTGTATCTCTAGCGCCGACATTCGTCGTTTTTTCGCGATCCGTGGTAATTCCGTTGATATGCAGAAGAGTCAACGAGTTACCTCTATCTCCGCACCCTCTTGCTTCGTGCACAATGAAAAAGGAAAGTAAGCGCACGGGGTGGGCTTGTTAGCTTCACTGTGAAATAAATCCGACTGTCCTCGGGTGTATTAAAGGAACGGTCTAGAATGTCTAATTTGTAAAATACGAGCGGGCGAGAAATATCTCAAGAGAAAATTTTTCCGGACTAGCTGCACTAGATTCGAAATATTCAATATCTTTATTATTTACTTGCCCGAAATAGGAGGTCTACTCGGAAATGTCACGAGCCAGCCGAGAAAAGCAAACATATCCAGTCACATAGTAGTCCTCCGTAAAACTCTCCTACTTCCTCTTGCTTTCCTATGAATTTACTCACGTCCCTTCAAGCTGCAAACCAAATTCCCTTAACGTCGACGAATTAATTAAAAATCTTAGCGATCTCATTCTACTCTTCCACTTTACTCGTTTAAGCTAATCTCGAGGTCGGGGTGGCATCGGTATGCAATAAACAGTGGTCGACGGATACCGGTCGTGGAGAGAGAGCTCGGCCAACTATTCGCGCAATGTCGACGTAAATCCGCGGCAAGTTGAGGCGAACCGAGGACGTCGTGCATCGTTGGCGGCGCCGCGACGTCTAGCGTCCCTTTGCGTCGAGGAAAATCAGACGTCACGTACACACAATCCGGGGAGCTGTTCTTCTCGCGTGAAACCGAGCGTCGCCGGTCTATCGGCTAAGGTAGCGTTCAGACACGGCATCTTGTTTGGTTTGCGGGCGTGACTGTACATGCATGTCGTGCGAGCCTATTCTGCACCTGAATATGCACCTTTATAGGGTGTCGATATTTGAGGGACGATTGGTTCATACGATATCTTCTCACGATGAATTCGATGAAATAATTATATCTATGTGGTTCGGTTGTGTAGATGGTTAGAGTTTGAATTTTAGTCGAAATGTCATGGGGTGTATCGTTCGATGTGCGACAGCATTGACGATTGACGTTGGAATATCGAAAACATACCCAAGACGAACATTTAGCTCGACGGATGATGATCGCTCTCGTGACATTGATTTATTGCCATTTGATGTGGTGTACAGATCGTAGATACAGCCTACTGTGGCCTGACGAATTAAAACGGATTGTTCGCAGCCCGGTTCATGGAGCAGTCATTGTGTCACTGGGTAACTCAATTAATAAACAGAAACGAGTTGCTAACTGTTTAATTGTATGCATACAAACTATGGAGGCTGCGTGAACAAAATATTAGCACTCAGTGACGAGTTTGCATCGAATCAAACGAGTGACAGCGCTGCAGATTGTTCATGCAGTGGCCGTGTCGTCTGTGCACGTACAATGCTATGCAATTATTATGATTTTTCAATAGTCCACGAACATATAGTGTATGCAGCGTACAAGAATGACATATAACAGTGTAAGCGGATCAGCGATCGAATCAAATGAAAATGTTCCATTTAAACTAAATTCAATCGTCTCCACTCCATGAAAATCCTCCGCTCACACACACGTGCGCAAGAAGAATGAGCGAAAAACGCCGCGTCAGCATTGAACGCAACCGTACAATATTACAAAATTAATAGTACCCTCGCACAGCAAACGTGCCGAATGAAACTATTCCAGCTTCCATAAATTCAATTGTCCTCGCCGTCCTCGGCGCGGCGGGAACTTTCGCCCTCTGGACACTAACGCGCGCGCGCACAAAAACGAATTATCTCGAAGTCGCGAAAAGTTTCCCGCGAAACGCCGTATCAGCGCGCTCGAGCACGCCGGCTCCTCGCACGCTCTATCGACAAATAAATAAATAAATAATCCTCGCGGCCGATTCATCGGGAAAACAACAATGTACTGGGCGCGGCGCAGAAAAATGTGAGAGGAAGTGGTACTTCGGGCGGACTGCGTTTCCTCGATGTGCGAGCCGCGCGAAGCGGATCCCTGCCATTGGCGATGGTCGTCGCGCCTTCCGGCCCGACGCTGATTTATCGTGCTTCGGGCGGCATGGCCGACGTGGATGGATCGGCCGCGTATTTCGCGCCGGCGACGGTCCTCCGCGAAATTGTCGCCGATCGTCGACGAGACGTCGCGCATTATTCCGACGGCGCGGACGAATTAACGCCGCGGTCAATTAGTTTTCGGGGAGAAAAATCGCCATCGGCGGCGCTAATGTCGACGCGCTGCGAGAGACGGAGAGCTAGAGACACTATAATAAGAGACTGGACACGAGCCAATGTCCGCCATGTATTGGCCTAATCCTATGAGAGAGAAAGATATATCTACTTTCTACTATTTCACTCTATCTCACTCTTACCGATGTTTACATCGATTTTTCACGTTCATATGTGTATGAATTGGGTTATTGCGTTTTTTGTTTATGCATGTCATTATATAAATTTGTGACGTTCGTATGTGTAAAATTAGCGGGAAAAGCCAATAAATGGCGGACCAATCAAAAGTGGCTGTCTCGTGTCCAGTCTCTTATTATAGTGTCTCTACGGAGAGCGGGAAAGCGTGTTTTTTCGGGTCGGCGGGAGAGCGAGCGGAGCCGGATCAGAACGGTAATTGGCACTTGTGGATAGCTAAAGTGGGAATAATACGGATGAGGAATTGCAACGTTCAGAGTCTGTTATCTAGGCTCACGAAGCGTATTCACGGTATCGAGGACTTATGGCCCATGAACGATGGAATCCTCTAACAAGAGGTAAAGTAGGAAAAATAATAGTAATCGATTGCAAGTATCCGCGTATAGGCAGGTGGCACGTAAGGGGCTGTGCTGCGAAGCAAAGAACGTTTCATTTTTTTTTATAGATTAGACTACGGAATTCATTGCATCGGTGACAATGTATTACTTATACCGCGTACGGAGAAAGTTGAACAACCAATAGAAATCGATTCATTTTTTCTCTAAAAAATCATATTTAATTCCACCAACCAGCCTTTAGTATATTAATGTAATCTAGAGAGCATTCCACGTGCATCGTCTCTACAGACATATAGATTGCACATGAATTGAGAGGAGTCTCGGAATAAATATACAAATACAACATGTGAATGAGAAGATCGAGACTTTCGCACGATGCGTTTATAGAAAAGTACATTATGTGGAAGTCAGAGCGGTTTAGTCGGAGATTTGTGAAAGAATTTGAGGGAAACTCGGGATAAGAGCTCTCTCGAGTGCTCGCAATAGCGTGAAAGGGTGAGGATAGAGCGTGTTCCTCGGCATGTCACGCGCTTACGGAGTGTCTGTCCATTGAAGATGACTGTCGCCCGCCCGTTGCTCGACGATGATTTATCGCGCTCTGACTGCAGCACGCAAAACCCGCGAACTCTCCGGCGCGTGAAACGGCTCTATGAAACGCACTCGGCTGCGAATAATCGCTGCCGAATCGAGTGGATTTCGATAAGAAAGCGTCGAGAGGAGTTGGGGAGTGAATAAGGTTACCGCGGTTCCGAGAATACTGAGCGAACGAATATATGTGGCGCGCGAATATACGGGGCAGATCCTTTGAGATCTGTTTCACTCGATATTAAGCGTGAAATGACAATTTGATGTGTGCTCACTTCGGCGCGCGCGAGTGCGAGTCAGATTTTGCGGGGCAGAAATTATAATGGGACGGACGAAAGTCGCGGTAACAAAGTGCGGATTTTATTCAGGTGGAGAAAGAGAATTTAAGGAAGATTGAAAGTTTTTCGAGTGCAACAGCGGTTTTAAAGCATTTTTATGGAATCTTGTAGAAAATTCGTCGATTGACTATTCCGATTAATCAGTCGACGTGGAACAAAGCGGCATGCTCCAGTCGCCGCGAATAAACGATGTCAAGTGGAGCGAATTCCGATAAGAAAATGTGGAAATCGCTCGAACCGAGAATGAAATTCACAGTGGCGTTGGTTCAAGAGAACAGCGGTGTTGAACGTCCTTTGTTCGATTGGTCGCGGTAGATATGTACATGCACGGGGAGACAGAATGTTATCGACTGTGTACAATCAGTCATACCTGAGGTACAACTGGTAAACAACCGATGACCACGATGACGAAAACGCGAGGCGATCACAGTTGAATCGTCCAAAATTAGCGTCGAAACATTCGAAATCAGTACCTGCCTAAATCTTTCCTCAACCCGCACAATGCTAAGCACAGTATCTACGTAAAAACGTAATCATCAAATTTTCGTAACCCGAACAAGTTTAAACCCTCGATCTTATATTCAAGCTGAATTAATGGATCCTCTCTTACAGTTCCCCAGGATCATTCACGCGCTAAACGTCTACCTCTCTCATAATCGATGAACCTCTCCGTAATTTCACAAGTCCAATAAATACTTCACGAAACCTCTTCGACATTACCAATAATTGCGCTTTAATAATGCACATCCTCCCCCATTCCATCTCGCCGCGCGATCGATTCTGGCCTCGTATTCTTAAAGCCTCCGAAAACATCAGCAGCATTCCAGAGTCGGCCGCGACGGGCCAGAGAGCCAGCCGCCTACACAACTGTCCGCGGCGCGTTCCAAGTATTCTACATACCCTGAAACAAAGTGCGACGTACGTGCCGCGTCGAGTTATTCCGGCGGATTCGCAAATAGCAGGTGGGGACGGGGGTAAACGATGTAAGAAGGGAAGTGAGGATCACGCGATGCAGTTCGGTGGATGTAGAAGCAGTCGGTGTAGGCAGAGTGAACGCGAGAGAGGGAGGAAGACGGAAGGACGAAGTTAGACAGCAGGGTGGGTGGCCAGGGGGCTGAGTGGGGAGGAGAGGGGGAATGGGAACAGGGAGAGAAATACGAAAGGACAGATAGACAGATAGATAGGAGGAGCAGGATACGGCGAGGGAGAGGACTTGTCGACGTAGTAGGAGGAGCAAAGGGTACTTTGTTCTTCTCGCAGCTCGTTCTTTCGCGTGTCGAGGAGCCCCGCGTAACGTTTGTCACGAAAACAGGCGTGAAATGTATGCGCTCTCCATCCACCTAGCACGGTAGTACGTCGACGGAGTTCCTTAGTCATTTCCCTCCCTTCTTCATCCTTCGCACCCCCTCTCTTCACCCCCGGCCATCGCCGACGTTCTAACGTACGAAAGCAGGAACGCCCGCGTTCCAGGGACACGTTAGCGTAACGCGGGCCACGTCGTCCCTAAAATATTAACTCCATTACGGCCTGACACCGCGCCCGCTCCTCGTTCGACCGAAATCGCTTCCCATTTCTCGCGAAACAAAAACGAGACGGCCGTCGGCGGACGGCTATATACGTTTCATGCCCTCTTGCCCGCCACCCTTACTTCCACCAGTTCCAACCAGTTCCACCCTTCGTCTCTCTATGGCTTTCCGGCTTGTTTTTGGTATTTCTTGATCTTCCGACAGGCGATGCCTTCTCCGTCTTCCGCCCGACACTTTTTAACAGACAATTTCAATTTGCCGTCTGGCTGCGGAGAAAACAGCTTTTTCGTTCCGCGCGCGCCGCGCAGCGGCGGGACGTGTGTGAAGTGTTATAAGTAGAGACGTCGGGTAACGAGAAAATGGAGGAATGCAGTTTTTGGAACAATGATAGAATAAGTACGAGTTGCGAGAGGAAGTTGTTTATAGTGCTTTTAGGTAAGGAAACATTCGTTACAAGCTCCGGCGGAAAGCTACTGTATTTTCAGATCGCTCGGACTGCGACTGGGAACCGAATATCTTTTTCAGTTATTCCAAAGATATTACAAGATATTCAGATTCGATATTGTTCCCATGTTAAAAAGTGTGGGTTAAAAAATATTTTTCTAATATTCGAAAAAGATATTTAACAAATATTTTCGTGCTACTAGGGTACTGTTACAGCAACCATACCTTACAAATATATGTACTGCGTCATTACATCGCTGTGCAGAGTGTCCATAAAGTCTGGCCACCGTTTGTATCGCTACACGCTGCTCATCTGTTTACTCCGTATACCATTGCCCTCGAGACTGCGTGCAAGGTTCATTCGGGAGCAAGTGCCGTCCCTTCTATCTTTCCTCTTGACCTCCCTTCGATGTTCCCGACGCGCGTGGGCGGTCCGAAGTGAAGCTTCCCGCTGCTCGTTTCTTTCATGTTTCTCCACTGGTCCGTCTGTCCGTTCATTCGTTCGTTTCTCTGCCGACGTGCTGGGCTCGAGGCAGCTCTTTGCACTCGGCGACGACTTTTCACCCGCACAAAGGTGACCTACAGTCAGTAACACGAACGGCCGAAGAAAGAGAAGGGAGAAAGGCAAGGGAACGAGACGGGATGAGTGAAAGGGAAAGGGAAAGGAAAAAGGGGGGGAAGATTTCAGGTCTCTGCAAAGTGAAAGAACACCGGGGGGAAGCACTCTGACGATTAGTACTCCTTGTGCTCTTATTATGGACGGTGACGCCGAATGTTTAAATTTCTCTGCTCATCCCTATCTATCCGCCTAGATTTGGTCGGTCTTCTCGTCTTTCTTAGTAACATAATTTTGTTCTTTTTTTAGGTAAACGGAAGTGGGCCAAAATATCCCTGAAATTGGAGAGGTATGTGAGTATTGTGTTTGATTAACTTTAATTTGCTTTTATAAGCATGTATTAATACACTACTGGAATTTGCTTCGCATAAAAATATATGACTGAACAGATGTATATATATGTTTGAAATAATGCACACACAGAGGTGCGTGTTTTTGTAGTTTATTGATACAGAAGAATTTCCGTGCGGAAATAGTTGACGATATCCCAGTAGTCGACGTTGTTGTCCAGTTGACGGCTCTTTTGAAACACTTGATCGGCCTGTCGATAATGAAAAGCCCCATACCCGCGCATACACGATTTTCGTCTGCACGTGTCGGAATCCGGCTGCGCGCGGTTGAGGGACGGGCTCGCTGGCGGCAAAGCGGACAAATTTCTCCAATCGGAAATGCGAAAACAGTTATACCTTCCATCGAAACGTTGCTTCCGCGTATATTGTATTCTAATTGATTCCACGGATATTTTGTTTCGAAACAACGATCTCGCGGCCGCAGAAGGCTCCCTCCGCGTCGACCATATCGATATCAACTTTTGCCGCGACCGCCATTGAGCCAGTATAATATTTCACCGACGCCCACATGTTAATCCGCCCAAAGAACCGAAGTCGATCCGCCAATTCGAAGAACACGAAGCCGAAACTCTCAAACGTCCCTGCCAGAATCGTCCCTTTAATTTCGACGTACTGCAGCCGTTTGAGAAGTCAGCGCTGAAAGTTGAGCGCGTTCAGTTTCCGACTTAAAAGGGTAAAGTCGCATTGGCGCGCAGTGGAACGATGCGACGACATCCGAACGTTTAAAGCTGCAAGACCGTCTCATATCGAGAATCGAGCGAGTCTCGCCACTGCTCGCTCGTTATAGTCGTCTCTCGTGGGGAGGCAAGTTCGAATGGTCCCCGTCCATTCGCACATCCATACACGCCGCTCATGTAACCAGATTCCTCCTCGCCCTCGACGCACGTTTTCAATATCTTCGGCGAGTACGGTGGTACAAAGTAATTCAACACCGTCGTCACCGTGCCCGTTGGCATGGCAATGGGCGTAGGTAAGAGCCACGGCATCCGGCCGCTGTCGGTATTTGCAATAGGAGCGGGGAAACCCGCAAAACTCACGAACGTGATCACCCCTTCGTACTCTTTCCTCCCTCTACCCTCTGCGCCTCTCTGCCATCATCAGTCATTTTCGCTGTCTTTGTCCGTGTTTCGCTGTCTCGAGTTATCAGCTGATCTACATCGCCCTTGTATTACTGTTCATGCTTTCTACTGTACTACTGGCGATATTCTTGTTTTTTGCCCAATCTAGAACCCCCCGAACAAAAGTTACTACTGATCTTACATCAATTCAAGTTCATAAGTATGTATGTACTCGTTGAAAACAAAATTGCTGACGATGAAATAATACTTTCTAAGGCTCTTTTCGTTTTCGCGGTGTTATATTATCTTATAAACTATCTAGTCTCTCTTGCGCTGTCCATTAAAATGTATTACTCAGGCCGATAGTCCCAGTCACTCCGAGCGTTCATAATTAGAGTATTCATTCTTTAGTCCACCGACTTCTGATGCTCGGTAGCATGGCATTGCGTTTTGAATTAGCACTGCCACCGCCGTCAGTCAGATCCGACTCTCTTCTTCTCGCACTCAGTCCTTCCACAGCCGGTCTCTTTCTATCCCGACGTCGAGGTCGCGACGATTCCGAGTCGGCGTCTTTCCTTATTTTAATCGCGGTAATGGCGTCGTCTTCCGCTCTGAATATCTTACGGGGCGCCTCGCCGTGCTCAACGAAAATTCGCCGCTCGGTTTTACCGGAGATTAACGTCCGTGGCACGGTCAAAGCGTGGCGAACTGAATGGCAGGATCCGATCTATCGGAAACGATATGGTAAATGCTGATTAAGCGCCGCCATCGGCTGAGATAATGTAATTAATTATCCGTGGGACACCTGCACGCTGAATCGGAATAATGAGCGTGCGTCGGGTGGACAAAAGAATTCGACTGCTTGATGAGGCTTCTGTCGAATGTGCGCCGTATGTGGTTAATGCATTGCCAATTTTATATTTGTCGATAGTGACGAAGAAGTAAATGATATTACAGAAAGAACATTTGTCGAGTAATACATATGTAGATGATACTTAGTAAAATCATCACTTGTACTATAACATCATCCTTATATCCCAACAACTTACTCCAACAGCAAACGTAGAAAGGTACTTCCACCCTCGCAAACTTCCACACCACACCCGTATCACTTTACACAAATTTCACACACCACCCGCAATAATATATGCTTCTTCTATCGACACCTTTAATGGACATGCACACCTACACCTCACACACCCTCACACTCTGCCGCCCCAATTTCGAGGCACCAACGCGCCCCTCTCTCTCTCTCTCTCCCCGTTTCCACATTAAATTTCGACGCGGCCAGAAAGAGAGTATGATAGATTCCGAATGTCGCGATACCGAAGAGTGGGACAGTGGATTCGGGGCGAAGAGATGCTGTTCCGCGATAAGTTCGTGGCGGGATCGCAGCACACCGCGTTTCCCATACCTCGAGAGCGTCCTATCTAAAAAGGATCGCGCGACACATCGGCCGCGCCTTATTTCGAGCGACGCGCGTGCCGAATTACAGCGTAGCACGTCGCTCGTTACGAACTTACGCACCGCCGTTATAAATCATGCACGATGTAATAGACACGCAACGTTGTGCTGGGATGGCGGACGCGACTCGCCAATCAGAGCGCTCTGCCACGACGCCGATACATCAGAATGCTCGTTTTCCTGATGGAGGTGCGCCCGGTGCTGGTCGACGGTTACACGATGAATACCGCAACGCGATACCGTTCGGTATGATATAAATACAGAATCCGCATTATCCGTTATTACGTGAGTAATGACACGTCGTACAGTCGTGCGGGCGGAAACGGCGAACGTATCATTTGCGAGTGACGTTGAATGTACAGTAGCTTCGCGCATAGTCGCGCATTCGAAAAACACTTGGCGAGAAAGCAGTGACACTCTCGCGAGTGTCACATGTCGGTTGGATATGTGGCATGAGGTTCTTTTGTAATTCATTTTTGATCGTAACATTTTTTATTTTTTTTTGCGAAAGAGTATTGCTGCGTCTTCGATGCAGGGGTCTTGGGAGAATTGTGCTAGAATCAAATGTGCGATTAATAGAGAGAATATGTCTGCGTTTCTAAAATGTACGACGTAAATGGAATATGACTTTCGCGTATGGGACGTTATATCCGAGAGAGCGGCATCGAAATTGGATTGTTACTTTTTGTTCCGTGCAAGGTTCTCGGAAAATTTGTGGCAGAACAATATGTGTGATTAATGGAAAGAAGAAGCTCGTATCTTTTCAGAATTTATGAGATTCATGGAATACGATTTTTTTTACAGTACTTCGTATCCGAAAAAAATGGGTATCAAAATTGAATCGTTACTTTTCTCTCGTCTTAGGAGATGTATAAGAAGAACAAAATATATGATTACGGAAGAGAACAATGTAGCGCGTTCGAAAAACCTGACAGAAGTATCACGATCCAAGGAAAACTTTCGTATCAAAAAGGAAGAATATCCGAATTTACATTCGCACGTATGTGCACGTTCAACAGTCCCTTCGTTCCAGCAAATTGTTGGATCAAAACGATGAACACTGTAATAGGAAGTACGCGCAGTAATAATAGTCGGCGAATGGTCAGACAGTATGGCCCCGGCGTTTGAAGCAGGAAATTAGCCGGTTCTCTGAAACAGAGCAAATTCCGAGATTGTTAGGGGCCTTTCGATAATTTGAGGTACTTACCTCTCCATACCCATATTAATTATGACCCATCGCCAAACGATACAGCGGGCCGGGAGCAGGAACGAGCAGAGAGAAGCGAAAGCGCAGAGGTTCGTGGCTTTCCGCGAAATGTAGCAAGAATAATGAAAGCCGATAACGAACCCGGCGTCACTTTGTGCGAGATGCATGGATGGTCGAGCGGAAGTAGAGTGCGGAACATGTGCGTCACTAGTAAAACGCTCCTAGTTTAACAGATTGCTCGATCAAGCCTGCTAATGCCTACCTATGACGGTCTCGCAGTAGTACTTGTCAACGAATGATCGGACAGCACGACTGGTAGGGCTAATAAACTCCCATTTTGCGAAACGGGATAGAATATAAATTCGGAAACTTATGCGTTATATTAAATACGTACCATTGAATATCACATAATATGAACGTTATATTAAATACGTACTATTGAATATGACAAGCGAAGTACCTCATGCTCCACAGCAGGTGCATAAGTTACGATTCTCAATTACGTGCAGAGGGACCAGATTAAAGACGAGGACTAAAAAGAGAGAAAGTGAAGTATACCAGCGGAGAAAGATAAAGAAGGAAATAGTGACCGAAATAAGTAAAGTACATGAACGGCCAAGAACGAGCGAGACAGAGGCAGGATAGCAGAGGAAGCGAAAGCCCAGGTTCGTGGCTTTCCACAAAATGTGGCAAGAATAATGAAAGCCGATAACGAACCCGGCGTCACTTTGAAGAGGACGTATGGATGGACGGCCGGATGCACAACGGACTATATGCGTATGCGTAGGTGAGTCCAGGCTGTGTACGGGAGCGCGCGCGCACCTAGTTACACGTGTCCGTACATTGGCCCATCCGATCGATACGTTCGTACGAGCGTTAACGCGATAATCCGTTGCTCCATTCGGAGCGTATGACATCGCGAGGTGGTCCGAGATTTCGTTATAATGAGTTTGCGTGTAGGCACTACCACCCCCTCCCCCCCCTTCCCCCTCTCTCTCTCCCCTCTCTTTCTCACTCTTTCTCGTCGCCCTGGTGACCGCGTCCAATCCCGAAGCGAGCGGGCGAACAGCGTGGGCGGAAAGTTTTACAAAGTTACCAGCACGTAATACTCGCGGATTAATTACCAGGGCTTCCCTGTGTAATCTTACGTCGGAAGGCAAGTTTTAAATTAAACTCGAACCGCCTCCGTTTCGTACGCGGCGGCAGTCACCGTTGCGGTGCACTTTGAAAGAGGCAGGAAGGCAGCTTGGCGATGGATAGGCGGAGGACGGGGACGCGTGTGTGCGCAGAGGGAAAAAGGCGGACATTAAAGAGCGTCGGGAAGAAGTGTACATACGACACGGCAGCACGAGTGCGGGAAGAAACGGACTCTTAATGTGAAGGGCATTTCGCCCTTTGCCTTTGGCCGTTTGTCGCACGGTTTGCCACTCGGTGCAGCGTCGGTGATGGGACTAAGCCGATGGCGTACTTGATAATCCTAATACGTGACTATTTTCGAGCATCTTGTCGTGGAATCAAACAGGTGTCGAAGAACTGGTTCTCAGGATCGTTTAGGCTTGTCTCTTGAAGTCGTTCGACTGTCACGTCAACGCAGCCGGAAAAACTGTTGGCACCGGCCTCGTCCTTAGTGCACGCTCTTGTTGGATGTCGTACACATGCATCAGCTTATTTATCGTCCGTTCTCGATTAAACGCTCGCCTTTTCTGCGGCGCGCGGTTATCCGGTAAATTAGACGCGTCAAATTGGAAGTGCGGTTAAATTACGCGGCGCCGCCGCCGCCGCCGCGATTTCGCGCGGAAATTCTGAACGCGTGCGTGCGGATCGATAAAGTCAAGGGAGAATATTACGCGCGCGTAGTTTGATCCAGTTCCATTGGCAGGCTGTCATTTTCAACCGACGTGCAATCTACAGTTGCGAGCGTGCGCGTGTAATGCGTGCATGGAGACAGGGACAAAGGGAACAAACAGCGAGAGAGAGAGAGAGAGAGAGATAGAGAGAGAGGAATGAAGAGAAGCGCAGAGAAAGGGTAACGCAAAAACGGTTGACGGAATTGAAAGGGCAGAAGTGCGACACAATAAGAGGATTGAAAAGTGAGAATGAGCAATTGGCGGGAGCAAAAGGAAACGGAGATGAGCAAATCAAAGAGCAAAACAGTAAGTTGTAGGAAAAGAGAGTGAACCCATAAAACTGTGCGTAATAGCCACTTTTCAATAAACACCTGATTCACGAAGCGAATTCGTACGGATAGCTCTGTGAACTATTTTGAGTTGACAGGCACTGGAACTGTTCCGTTTTACGTGCGCTGTGTGAAATAATAGATATTGCATTACCATTATGCATGATCTACAAAACTAGCGCCAAAATGATTCGCTCTCCGACGATTCACTTTCACACCCGTAACACCGGTAACCCCACAGTATAATCTGCAGGACAGAAAGCATCATAGCGTACCGATGCAATTTCATGACAATTGACCGAATCAGACGTGAAATGCTTTCCATGATTTCGATTAGTTACTTCAATGCGCTCGAGTTTTCAGTATCACGCACTTAACAGTCTCCACTACACCACTACACACTCAACGCACCCTCGAAAACGTGATCACTGACGACATCGTCAGATTAATTGGAAGATGACATAAACAGGAGGATTCCGCAGCACAGCGTTTCCAATCGATCGAATCCAGCGCATCGAAGTTCACATTACAAAACACACTACCCATGGCTATTACGACACTGTAATAACCGGTTCAGCGGTCCCCTCTCCGAATGCACGCGCCGGCCAGCGTCCAGGTCCGAAGCCTTTCCGCAGAGCATAACATCTGCAGGCGGGATTAGAGGCGGGCAAACAGACGGCTCATCGATACGGATAGGCAAGCTTACGGCGGCGAATGTCAGACGGGGTGCATATTGGATGCTAGTTTGCCAGGTGTTCGATGACAGATACCGTAGGGTAAGATAGTGGCGGTATAGTCCGCCATTCGCGTGCTGTGCCGTTACGCATTAGACGCACTTTATGGTACTTGGCTACTAATGGCCTTGATGCTGAGGCAATCTCGCCCACTGTGCTGCTACGAGGGCGTCGGGGCCGCATTCGTAGGAGCATAGTGTGCGCCTTCCAGGCCGGATGCTCAAAGTTGGGGCGGTCTATTCAGAGGACCGGAGCCCGTGCCGGCCGGCAAAGGCTGATCAGCCCGGCCGGGCCTCCCAGGCTGGGCTTCCTGTGCTTATGTGTCATCAACAGATGTACAGACAGTTTATGTTTTGCCGCAGCGCGCGGATTACATAGGGGAAGAAACGGAAGCCTGCGGGCGCGTACGGATACCCGGCTTTCTGGATACGGTCGATGATCACGGCCGTTGAATGCTAATTGTCCGAGCTTCGGGTTCACTTCGCAGGGGGAGGAGGAGGAATGAAAAAACGGCGGCCGGGTGGGGTGCATGAAAAGAGCATGCCTGGTACGGCGGTTTCGAGGTAGGGGGCTAGCTTCGAGAGGATTTCACGGAAATGTTTAATTCGAAACGGCTCCCGATGACTCGGGGCTAATAAAGATGAATTGGCTGGGATTTGAATTGGAAAAGGGGAGCAGGTGTAGAAAAAAGATAATTGATAAAACACGAGTGACGGAAAGGGCTCTTTCCAACATTCACGTTATTACAACGGACAGGGACGTGGCACCGGCGTAATACTCCTGATACTCAGGCGACGTTCAAAGGGCCAAAACAATCTCAAGTTCTCGCCGAGGAACATTATGTAATAGAGGGGTCAGCTCATTGTCGCGGGCAGAACTTTTGAATGTACTTCCCGAAAGTATTAAAGTGACTTAAGGAAGAATCTCGCCCCGACGTTGGGGCGCCATAGCACGTTAATTAATTTAGGTCTCTCTCTCGAAGGGGCTCGAGGACTGGGAGGTCATCATGGTGGTCGACTTGCGGCGGTTACAAGGGGGAACGGTTCTCTCATAGTCACGAACGTTCACGGGTGCCCGTCGACTCGTCAAAGCATTCTACGTACACACGCCCGAACCGACTGTCTTGCCAGACCGTAAACCAAGCCAGCGTAAGGATTCGATTCAAAGAGTGAATTCTCCGCAGCGGAAACTGCCGGCGAACGTTCCGCCGCCTGAAGGGAATTAACGTCAAAAGACGTGTGCGTGCGGTGCGCATGGCTAATCACTGATATCTTGCGCTGCCGAGAGAGCGGAAGGGAAAAACATGCGGCCCATTGTTCGCCGACAAAATAATTCCGTGCGTCTCTCGTCTGCCGGTGATACTTGGCCGCGGTGGATCATCTTGACGGCGTATGAATAAACGGGGCAAGGGTGGAGAATGGACGGAAAAATAAGGGAAGAACGTGGCCGGGGGCATGGAAAATAACGTGTGCGCGCGTTATTGAAATGGAGGAGAGAGAGAGAGAGAAAGAGAGAGAGAGAGAGAGAGAGGGGAGTGCATAAACGTTAAGCGCAGTGGCGTTTATTGTGCTCGATGTCGCGCGTTGGTCGCGCGGCGTCTCAAGTTACAATTATCTGCCCTTTTTTTTTCCCCCAAATAAATAGAAAATGTGCCGCATCGAAAACGGTGTCACGGAATGCGCGCACAGGGCCTCGAGCAATTGAGAGGATTGTTCAGATAAACAGGGCCCCGCGACCTCTTCGTTCCGAGAATAATTGCGGAATTTCTGTTACATAAATACCGCCGTCGGTCTGTTTTACATAAACCGCGTGACGGTTGATAAGCATCCGCGGTATTTTGTCAGCGACCTTTCACCCGCTCCGCGCGCCGGGCGATGTTCATTTTGGATTACATCGTCCCCCGGCCTCTTTCTCCTGCGGTCTTCTCCTCCCGGATTACAATATACACGGACTCAAATACAATTTAATCTTTATTACTCGGTCTCCCCGGAAGTGGCGCGCTGTCCCTGCCCGACTATAAGCAATCCCTCTCTGCATCCGCGGACCATTGTGTGCCCAGGTATTTGCACGTTAATACCCTCGCGTATGCCGCTCTCTCGTTAGAGTTATGTAGTTAGGAAACGAGCGTGCCGCGTTTGGCGAGCGCGTATATGCGTGACCAGTTGGACGAACGTGGACGACAATGACCGCGCTCGCGCGCGTTACCTAAGCGCCCGTGTTTAGTCGAATATCCACCCCGCGATACACCGGCGCGAACGTGGAAAATGTTATTGAGGTTTACGGTACAGAGGCTGATACGGTTTTTCGTTTCCGATCGGCTTTCGCCCGGCGTTACAAACTTTTCAGCAGAGGGACGCGTTGAATTGTGGTCGTTGGAAACGAACGGGGTCAAATTAACGGGATAAAAGAAATATAGGTTAAAACGAAGCGTGTGAATTTCTGGATGGATGCTAACGGTGTGTTGTAAGAATGTTGTTTGGTACCGGAATCAAGCGCTTTATGCTTCAACTGTTTTAATATTCAATTATGATGAGATAGCATGAATACTTGTCTTCGGGCACCTCGAACGACTACTTAATGTAAAGAAATATTTCTATTCTCTTATTTTTGATGGCCGGTCACAATCTGTGAAACGCTTAAACATAGTAAAAAGCACTGGCTCCCACGAGCGAGGCAAGTGCGTTCTTAAATAATTCCTCTTTTCTTTCAACATCTGGCACCAGGATCATTTGGCCTGGGGATACATGATTTAAGATTAGTCTTTCAACCACCCGCTGCAAAGTCTTTCATATTAAAAGCCTAGAAGAGGTGAGAACGTTTGAGACAGAGGTTCGAGACTCGGCCGCAGGTCGAGCGAAAGGCAATTTAGGGTCATAGCCTTGAGCTACCGGCTTTTTATCGCGCAGTTAATTTATCGCGCCGTTAACTAGTCCGTTAAGAAACGTTGGCGCACACAAGCCACCTGACGTCTTTATAAGACGGAACATGCACGGTTCGGCAGCTGCTACGACAATTCGCTGCGGAATAATGAAATAGATTCTACTTCTAAACTTTCATCCTTAAGAATACTTCCGGATTTGTTCCTACGATTAATCGATTTTACCATAAGCCTAGGCAGGAAACGAGGAGATTATAGATAATTAAAGAATATGTATAACTAATAAAAACTGATGCAGGATAATTTACGCTGAAAATATAAGTAAAAAATGTGCATTTTCTTGACGTTGCATTTATACAACATAAGTGAACAATTCAATTTTGTTCATACACACTCCTGCACATGAGGCAGAGCATTGCCATCGGCGGCGGTGTAAAGGTACGCTCCGAGACGATCGCTCGCGAGGTGCGGCGAGGTAATTTGGCAGCTTGGGCATAGAGGCGGCATCGACTGTAAAAGGAGGAAAAATAAACGCGTTGCGGCGCCGGCGCCGCGATATTACAACGTAATCTCGATACTCCCCGGCGGCGAAGGAGTTTATATTTTGCGAAAGTTACGAGGTCGGCGATTTTATTCCGCGCGAGGCCCATTCGAGGGCTAAAAGCGAGGGCGCTGTGCGTGGGTATGTAAAAATCCCATCGGTCCCGCTGTAAAACTGTTGACGGGTGTGTCGAAACGTTCTTACATCACGCGCGAGCAGCGTCGGCGGGCCGCACGGTAAAGGATTATGTCAATGCACACACTGCTGCCGTGTTTACTGGCGCAAAGGAATTCATAGATCGCTATCCGGTACTCGCGCAAGTCACGAGCGCTCCACGAGGCTTCCCGTGTGTGTGTGTGCAAATCCGACACAAGCGCAGCGCGCGTTCAGGCTTTACCGGCAAATTGCGTGTATGCACAATCGCGCGCATACACGTGCACGGACACGCGAGTTGTGCGCGCGGGCCGAAGGCTCGTCAAATATTGGCACAATCACACGCACGCCTCGTGCGCCGAGATAAAGGTTTACCTGTTACGCGTTTACTGGCATTCCGGAGAAGAAAAAAAAACGTGTGTCAGGCGATGTTTCACGCCCGCCGTTTTTCCGCACTTCGAGACATTTCGTTGTCTGTGCTGTTTCTTGCATTCTGCTTCACGATGAACACGGCAGGATATTGGTGTATGTTGCCCCATGTTGCCCCATGTTGCACTAAATTGTCCCAGGCAACCTACACGATTATCTGATAGATTTTCCGCAAAGGTTACCTTGCCTCGCTGGGAACTCACATTGTAGTACGCGAACTATATAGGAACGTAGATACGCGGCAAAGGGAAAATATGTATCTCCGGTCATGCACGGCTTTACGCGTCTTACGTAATCCGAGATTTCATCAATTTAGCTTCCGTACGCTTGTAGCACGGTTCGCTGTAACTCCCGGTTTTACTTCCGCGAATAGATTGTGCATCGTTCCCGGGACTCCGGCAGTGGATTCATGCAGACTCGACTTGTGCGAAGTAATTGTAATCCGACGGGTGTCTTACGACCCACTCAATTCTACAATTGGTCCTTCGCGGGGTCCTTAACGTTCCTATTATGACACAATCTCCGCTGTACCCAATTACCGCTATAACGCCATGTAAGATCAAGCCGCAGATGCACGGTCGCGATACACGTCTGCATAATTCCGTTTTAACTACTTGATTAGACCTTCTTGTCCCGCGACGGCAGCAACCTTCGATAACTGACTAATCCGACGAATTCAATGACCCCTTCAGCTTTCATTGTCCCGTATCACACAGGTCCGTTCACTCTTTATTGCCGCCGCCGCTTGAAATTACGTTACAGTATAATTTTCGCCCTACCTTATTATCGCATAAAACCACTCGAAATCGAGTTTGACGGCCGTTCGCTCTCGCGCTCCCTCGGTTCATGTACCTGCATTTTAATTTATGACGGGCACACACACGCGAACTCGGCGCATTCATTAGCGTGCGTGCATACTGACGCGTAAAAAGTTCCTCGCGGCCGAATGTCTGCCGGCAGCGCGAGAAGTCTCGAGGTCTCATTACGCCGGCAAAATTCTCACATTTTCCGCTAAATACCCGGCGTGCCCGCGTGTTAATGAACGACTTATCTTTATATCTGCTGTCACCGTGCGCGCAAGCTCCCGAGCCCGTTTAAGCCCGGGCTTGCCTAACTATAGCGAAATTAATTGAGACCTCCTGCCCTATCTCGTTACCCGTGCAAATTTCGAAGCGTTTTGTTGGCCCACCGCACTGCTCCGCAGACGGCGGCGTCGCGGATAACGAGCGGAGTGGATGAAACGGCAAAATAAATAAATAGTAACGCGTGCAGCGATAAGGTTTATAACGCTATTAACGAACGCGTTCGTTCCGAGTGGTCATGCTAAATGTTCCGTGTGATTCCAATTAGCGGGATGCTGTAGAGAGTAAGTCGTAGTAAAGAGAAGAAAAATGTGTACGTGAGGATGAAGGGAGACGTAGGAATTTATAGGCGACATGATTCGGTATAGAGTTTGAATTAGTCGTATTGAATAGAGTCCTAAAACCTACGAGCAGTCGTAAAGTCGAAAGTTAATCGATATTACGATACGGCCCTCAGGGATAAAACGGCTGCAACATCCTAGTTCAATAAAGATCCGACCCGGTGTAGTACGAGAGTGCCGGCATTTTACTCGGTGACAAATTGCGATCATTTAATAGCATCGTCTTTATGAATCATTTATAGCGCCGTACGAAGAGAAAGATCCGTAACTGTACAGGCGCGTAAATGGAAAACTTCTTACATAAGGTAGATCGACATTCCAAAATACAGGACCCAAGATAGGACAGACGTTAGAATTTTTACCGGGTACTCCAATTTGACACCTGAAGACAGATTGTCGAACGGGTCGAAAATCAACGAAGCCACCGGTTGATCCGATACTTTCACCGACGACGTCTTTATAAATAATATATTGCGTTGATGCGAAAGAAGAGGCACATAAATGAAAACGTCTCACAATCGCTAGATGAATATTTCAAGAGTCGCTCTTCAGGCTACGTTAGACGCTAAACCTTTTAACCCTCACGCCAACGCCACCCTTAAACGCGGAGCATCGAAGGCGTCGAGAATCAACGAGGTCCTCACCTCGATGAAGTTCGGATTCTTACGTGACACGACGTCCGCACGCCTCGTTAATTATTCATAAATGCGCAACCGCCGAGCGGGCGATCGTTGTTGTTCTTCGTCGTCTTCTTTGCCTTCTTCGTCTTCTTCGGCGGCCTTTTCCAACGAGCGTGTAACTCGTTCGCCGTTTCGCGATTGCGGGGGTCGGGCAGGGCGGGAGAATAAATGAATGGACAAACGGCGCAGCTTTTATAAATCCATGAGTCCTTTATTAAGAAATACTGCATCGTTTGGACGATCGCGAAAATGGTGGTACGAATATAATGGCTCTTTTAAGCTGTGAGCTTTCGGGGCGAGCGGGGCAGCGGGGGCCTCTCTTGCGTCGTTGCAGATTTCGCTCGATAACGGCTCGCGATTCGAGCATGGAATCGCGATCGAGGGAACCCAATCCGCCCTCTCTGCCGTCATATATTTATCCGATTCTTACCTCGTGAATCCCTTTAATCGATCGCGCTTGCTGTATCACGTGACAATATATGTATACGTCCAGACTATTGGTTTCCAAAGTTGCATCGTTAGAAAGGTGAAAATGAACAGTGGGACGAAATTTGAATATGGAAATTCGATAGTGAGAACGAGTAATCAGATGTAAGGAATTCAAATGAGCTATTGATTATTCCTCCACACACGTGGAGAAGGATACAATTTTCGAGTAATTATTACAATTTGCATGATTTTGGCAAATGTTTAAGAGGGACCGAACGGAAAGAAACGACACTGTCGGCCGTGCAGATTTGGAAATTCTTAGTCCAGACTTAGATTATCCTAAAACACTTCAAAATCCACGAAACATATCTGACACTGAATAATTATTATAAATATACTCTATACATCGTTATTGACGATCGATACTGAATACATTTCGCACCTGCAACAGCGCGACTGGCAGAGATCCCGCGACGTGTTGAACTTCCGCTCGATTTAGTCGACGTGCCGCAACCGAGCGAGTCAACTTCGAGGACTTCGACTTTCGATATCGTTTCGTTCTGGTTAATCGTACTTCCACTGCCCCGACGGAGAGGAAAACTGATCGGACGATCGATCGATGTAGAGTTCTTTCTGTCATAGCGAGCAGCCCGTCGTTCGACGAGACACGCGTGTCCCAGACTAATCGTAAGCGTTCGAGAAAGAAATATCCCACGATGCACGTTCATTTTTCCAGCACGTTCGCCTATATCATCGACGGAAGCATGTTTATCGAGTTTCCTTCGAACGAATCTCGAGCAAAGCGTACGTCACGTCGATCGGACCACGTGTCCGGAACACGAAAGAGACACTCATTTTCTGCATTTTCTTCATCGACCATTTGCCTCGCCTCGAAGAATCCGCGTGTCACGTTACGCGTACGCCCTATACGCGAGCCATGTTTGTAATGTCAAACGAATCGCACGCTGCACATGCGGCAGATCGTTATGGGCATCTATTTATTTTCGTCCCTTTGACGCGCGTCACCGATGGCAATGACGATGATTCGGGATGAGTAGTGTGCGGCGAGCGCTAGAAATGTTATCGCAATTCCGTGCTTCTTTGCTTTGACTTTTGCTTTGGTTTACAATCAAAGGTACCGCATGTCACGTTTCGCGTTTCATTGACTATGATGAAATGAACCGCACGTCACGTTTGCCGATAGTTTTGTACGAATCGCGTGTCTCGTGTGCAGGAGATTCTAGTTGATACGTCCTCGCTTTGACTTTGGTTTACTATCGACGGATACGTTACGTCACGTTTAGTGACAATTTCTCGCGAATCACACGGTCCGGATGCTACGAAATATGGAAATGCGTAACACATGCTCGTTCTCTTTGCTTTGACGCAATTTCCTCTTGACATTATTGATTTTCGTTCAAAGAACTCGCGTGTCACTGTTTAACCGTGCCCGAAGAGACCTGGACATTCCGTTTTTAGCCGAATAATTTCGTTGGAAGCACGCGTATTATCAGCGCATAGAAACGGAACACGTTGACGTTCTTCGCGCATCCAAGTCTATTCGCGTTTCCCATCGTTCTGTTTCCCTACCCTCTACCCGCCAGTTTTATTGACTCTCATCCAATCCAGCAGACGGATTTATTAAAGGCATGAAATAAATCACGTATTACCTTCGCTCGTAGCATCCCAACTCGTGTATTCGAAACATACTTCGTGCGATGTTCCTCGTATTTTTATTCCACCGTCGATTCTCTTTGCGCAACTCCCGCGCACATTCTACCTAACAAAGTCCGACGCGAAACAATTCCGCTCAACATTTCCCATTTATCTGGCCGCTAATCGGCCGCTTCCGAAACGGCGCACCCTACATACGAAATGAAAGCGGACAAACGTCACGCGCCGCTCACTTTCTCGAGCTTCATCCCCCCATTCTCACCCCCTCGCCTCTGACAGGGAGCACGTGTCATCTTTATTGACGTTCCTTCGAGCCAAGAGACACGCGTGTCACGTTTCTACCGCGCCGAGTCGGCCACGTGTCCTGTTCACGGCCAGTCTGCACGAAGGAACGAGCCACGCAGGATCGACCCGACACCGACGATCGATCGTCCCTCACCACCTTCGCCTCCGTGCCGCATGCCGCATGCCGCCCCGAAAAGAGACCGGGAACCGTCAACGATCCCCGACCACTTCCCGCAAAACGTTCCACTGTTTTCCGCTCGCCTCCTAAGCGCCGACACAAAAGCATCCGCGCGCACGTACCCAGCGACGACGACACCGATAACGGCAAGTTAACGAGAAGAAGGCTGACGAAAAATTCCGCGGACGCGACGAACAGAACGGTCAATGATATCAACGGAACGATGTATACACGGGACACAGACGGTGAGTGAGGGGGAGACAGAGAGTTGGACAGAGGGAAAGGAAACGGGAATGAGAGGGGGAGAGAGAGAGAGAGAGAGAGGGAGGAGGAGGGTGAGACGAGGGTTGGATATATCACGGCGATTTATTACCGTCTCGCTGCTCCTCTTCAATATACCTCACACAGTCTTCCTCGAACGGTCATCCATTCCAAGGGACTTTTCCCGGAATCAGCGAGAGAGAGTGAGAGAATGAGAGAGAGAGAGGGAGAGAGATTGAGAGCGACAGATAATGCGAAATTTCCTCTCCACCCCGCCGAACAGCCTCTCCTCCGCACTTTGATTCTCGAGTCGACGAAGCGGCTTTATGGATGGGACTCTCGAGTCGGCCGGTTCGTCTCGTTCCCGCGCATCCTACCGGTCTCGCAGCCGGAAGAGACAGAGCAGGAGGAGCAGCAGGATGAGGCGCAGGGACGCTCGCGCTGATGACGGGCCCGTCGACGAGAGCGCGAACGCGTACGACGAGTAGCACTCGTTGTACGACTCGGGACTGAGTCGTGTCACTGTGCAGTAGTGGTGAAGGGCGCATGCACCGTTCAGGGGACCGCCGCAGCCCCAGATCTGCTCCACTTCGCGCGGCAGGGACACCGTGTTGGCCGCGTAGTATCTGCGGATCAGAGAAAACAAGAGTGCCATGCCTGAATACTCGATTTCAATACATCACGGTTCTCGTAATCTTAATAAGTGGAATCGAAGTTATTTTTTGATACGTGGACAGGCGCAATGTTCCAACAGTATTAATGACGAACTCAGCTGATGTGAGAGTCAGTCGACAGGCAAAATTGGCGCGTCCTCCAATCGAGACGATTTGATAGATCAATAAAACGTCCGCTACGTTACACGAAGCGCGCTTAAAGTCGACCGTACAAAACGTCGGTCGTGCGCGCTGGCTTTTATCCTCGCACTAAATATGTCACTGCAGCGCTGTCGTTGCGGGCGTCGCATGAAGAATCGTTTTGTCAATCCTCATCGCGGGATCGTTACTCGCCACGTCGTAACTCGTTTCGGGCGCGGGTCTAATGTCTTTTGACTTTTCGCCGCGCGCCTTTGTGCGCCGGGCGACAAGTCGTGATCGATCGCAAAACGATCCGTCGCTGAAACGAATGGCCGGGTCCCGCGGAAATAAATGGTTACAGCCTGTAAAGGTTAGAACCGACATTGTCATAGTTCGCCGAACTAACCCGCCGTTACATTCCTGGGTAGGGTGGGACGGTCGAGATTTATGACGCGACGATAAAAGCTCTCCGCTTTGTACTCACGATTGTGAATTATGTTAATGTTATCTCCGACTCGGCGGAGGGGTCGCGGGTGGGGAGGACTTTATGAACGACGGCGCCTGCCTTTTTTCCCGCCAACAATCGAGATATCTCAACAACGTCCGATTAAGAGAATTTCTTCGCTCGCCGAGTGATTTGTGAACGCGCGCTACTTGTTGCGCGTACGTGCGCGTCTCGGCGCTCCACGTATCAGGTCGTGGTGAAGAGGAGCGAGACGAGAAGGCAGGTGAGGGTCAGGTGTAAAATTTCTCAGCTCAATCTCCGTCGTCCGGCCATGAAAGCCGCGCATCACGGATCCCGGGGTTATGAATCAGATACCGCGGCGCGCAAATTATTAATAAATATTTCTCGGTCCCTCGGGCTTAAGTACACTCTAACCGAGAACTTCGTCCCCTTCGACGGCGGTCGAAATTAGCGTGGTCGCATTAGGCGAGCCTGCCAGGCGACCGAGGCGGTATCGGGACAGTCATTAGCATTGTAATGGCGCGGTTACCTTGAAAAGGGTAGACAGCTATCGGGCTTGCTTAGCCAGAATTACAGCCGCGTATAATTGCGCGGAAAAGTATGGAAATTATTAATCCTCGGCCGCGGCAGCGGGAGAAGGGCGAGGGGTGGCTGTCGTCGTTATATCTTATCGTATCGCACGCAAACCTTCAAATTCCATATTATTAAGCGAAGAACATTGAAATATAAAGAGGGTGCTCGACCGGTCGATCGCGACGCGTCTATTGGCAGTTCTTTGCTTCTCTTCCAACAGATCCTTTTTTTTTCCCGGTACATAAAAGTAGATCGTAAATGCAGAAAGATTGAGCAGCACCGAAATTATGTTTACGTTATGTTTATACGAGTGCAGGAATCGTGGGCGATAAATATATCATGACATTATAATTTATGTGACGTTATCTGTAGAAACGCAGCAGCGCCGGCATCCGGAAAAAGTCGTCGGCACTTCGTGAGAGGCCGACCCTCTAACTACATGGAGAGGCGAAGGTGTTTATTATGCGCGCGACCAGAGATTGCACGACGCCCGATTAACTAATGGTTAATTACAGTAATAAGCGAGCCGCGAGATTAGGCGTGCGCGCGGGCGCGCGTGCAAACGAACTCGTGCACGTCTGCGCTTTCGGCCTTCTTCGTACAACACGCGCTACTTTTAAACCTAGCGGCGGTCATTAAACGTCCCCTGACTTTTTCGGAGAAACGCGAGGCCGGCACGAGATACGCGAATTAAAATATAACGTCGAACTTCGACCGTTGACTTCTTCCACCGCGCGCTCGCATAAATCGTCTCCCGCGTGTAACGGACAAACGTTATATATTTAATGTTCATCGTGCAAGGGATTATAAATAGATGGACGGAGGATTTGTTCGGGGGACGTGTGGGGGCGAACGAAATGCGTGTATGGGCTTAATTGAGTCAGAAAATTATTTCATATGCTCGCACTTCGTGCTCAAGGAGATTTCGGATAACGCGGATTGTAATTTAACCTCATGGTGCGGATGGAAATGAGCAGCGCGGATGCGGCTCGATTTAAATCGTAACGTCGACGGTGCGTTTTGCGCTGGGAAGATAGAATAAAATTGACGTGGAAAGTAAATGACGTTTGCGTCATGCATCGGCGGCGGCGCGTCAAAGGATTTGTTCCGAAAGCAGCCGATACAGTATGGTCGCGTTCAAACGAACATTTAAATGGCCCCGACTGGCGTACGATTTACGCGGGAGGATAAACATGCAGCTTAATTGTATTTCGAAGCATTCTCATTTCTGTATAACGTGTCGCTGTCGACGTTTCCACGCGCGTCCTACGCCGAATGCCTATGTTATTCTCAACAATTTGCTAATTGTATAGATTAAACGGCGGCTAGCGGAGGTTCATTACGACACAATGCGCCGCTTTCGCTGGTTACAATTACGGTTCGAACGATTTCGCCGGATTCCAGCCCATTTTAATTCTCCCCTCACGAAATCGCCATTTCTCGCCGATCCGCAATGACCCCGTCGTTCATCCAAGTTATCTCTTTGATCAAACCAAAAAACGCTCCATCGATCGCGCGCCGCGCAATTACGCGTCGAACATTGACATTAACCCGGAATTCGAATGCTCTCCCGTATTCCACCCCCCCCCCCTTCCCCCTCCCCCAGACACCCACTCCCTGCATATTCTGCGGGCCCATTTCTAAATACATAAAATTCTCCGCACCCCGTCATATTAAAAGCTATCGCCGAAAGCGGTAGATTCCGGCGCTCGGGCACGTTCCTCAATAAACCGCGTCCACACGGGCCATAAATCGTCCCTTACCTCACGAAGGCGTAATCGTTCGATTGCGTGAACCGATCGGCGAGGTCGTGAAGACTGATCGCCGTTATCTCCTGCAGCTCATAGTACTCCAGCAGCGAGTACTCGACCAGCCAGTTCGCCTTCCTGATTGAATTCGCTTCCGGCAGATTGAGATAGTACTGCGTGTAGTCGAGCACCTGTACACGAGGGCAGAACGGGGTGTATGTATCGTGATACCGTGGTGAGAAAGATCTCTACTCGCGGCCCAGACGCCGACGTCATATGAACGGCGTCGGTCACTCGAACGCAGCTCGTCGACTGGAGAGCGTTAATTTTCCGCTCGCACTCTCGTGCCGACCTACCTGTCCGGTGTTAGTTTCGAACTTGTAGAGTCGCAGTCCAGGGTTGTTCGGACCTCCAAGCGTGCTGGGCGTTATACTGGGGGCCATCATTATCCAGGAGACTGGCAAGCCTGCGGACACGAATGCAGGGTCGTATGGAGCGTGGCGACGGTTCCAATGGAATTGATTGTGTTATCAACGTTACGCACGGTAGAAGTCGTCGTGCGTGGCTGCGCGCTGCCGTGCTGTCGCACAATAATCGCGTGACTCGGTAATTAGTGTGTGATAGGCGGACGCCGTGATTACACGAATTTACTCGCGTTTATCGTCAGTTCCTTGTGATTTAATTGCCAGGGAAATTGTCGAGCGAGAAATGATGCTTTTCAAGGAGCAGAGTCACATCTTCTACCGCGCGTAATTCGTTGTACTCTCGTTTCTCGTGACTCGTAGCGCGACGAGTGTCAATATCTCGAGCATATTCTCTTTGATTCAAGACAGGTTCAGTAACGTCTGCGACTCCGTACAAACCGCCCAACGTCAGCTGCGCAAGGACACGCGCTGAACGAATCTCCGAAAAAGATACGTGACTCGAGACTCCGGCAGAATGCAATCTGCATAAGAAAAAGCGTGTCCTTGAAAAACGTTTGCCCTGAATCTTATCGATCCACTCTTCGCCTCTGAATCACGAGCAACACCCATCCGTCCAATTCTTGTTCATACCCGTGTCGCTGTAGATGACCCGGAACGTGTCCGAGTGCCAGTGCCCGAAGAACTGTCCGCGTATAATGTCGGAATACTGCCGGACCAGCTGCAGATACCTGGCGTTGTGTCTCTCGCTGAGTGAAGCGGCCCCGCTTTCACGATCGTCGACTCCCGGCGGCGTGTGCCCCACGATGTACACCTGCTTGCCACAGAGAGACAGAGAGAGAGGTTGGTTTCCCGGTCAGCCCGTTTGCCCGGCTCAGTCGAGTAGATAAACACTCGCTAAATGGATAACGCCAGCTGCTGCGCGACGTTTGTGCACCGAGGTCTATCGGCCGGTATGAAGCGTGTCGAGTGGCGGGCAAGGCAACTGTCGGTGCCTTCTGTATATGTGGATGAACCCGCGCACACGTGTGTTTGCCTCAATGCGCTGCGAAGGAGGCCGATGGCCCGGATGAAGGCGCGATTTTTCGGAGTGAGAGCTTTGCACTTTATGTCTTTCTGTGTACGTCGACTGGAGTGGGCATGGATCGTAGTAATCGATACAGACGTTGTGTACAACATCCTTGACCCTTTCGCGGTTGATACTTCTCGCGCGTTTTGATTTCAATCGCGCTCGTTCTGGTAGTTACATCCGAATTTTATAGTTCCTCGCGATAATTTGAACTAGCGCGTCGCTTGAGGAAATGGTAATTTCTTTGTTGGACGAATCGTACCGGCTTATTCAAAATCGGTATCCGTGACCGCGTGCTACTATCATTTACAGGGAGTGAAATCAGGAGTAGCACCGACGACGTCGCGATAGGACGTAACGAGAGAGCGCGAGAGATTAAGCATCGCGAGAGAGTTTCCCGTTCAGCCGTGCTGGATGGTCCTTCTTGGCGCGAGGATTTATCCGGCTCAACGTAAAGAGATTATCTGCCCCTCCCACCCCCTCCCGCCATTCCCGTTTGCATAATAATGCTCGCCAGCAACGTGCCAGCTGCAAACACCTGGCGTTACGTCTCCTGCTTCGTCCCACTTTCTCTCTCTCTCTCTCTCTCTCTCTCTCTCTCTCTCGCTCTCTTTCGCTCTTCCTCGATCGTCAGCTCCAGGCTGCCGACGATCCCTGATGCACAAACTGATTATCGAGCCGTCAAGATGCTCTTAATTACGGAAGACGGTGTCTTCCAATGGCGGAGCGAAGACATTATCGCGATTTTATTACCGGCCTTTTTGTATCGGTGTGTATACACAGTTTCCGCGTTGCAAGGGCGGCGCGCAGTTTGATAATATCGGATAGGTATATGAGACTGGTGCATAGAACGTGGGCATGGAAGAGATGATATTAAAGGCTGTATATAATAAAAATCCTAATAATGTTGGCATTATGCATTACGAGCGATAAAAAATAATAAAAGTGGATAAATGGAACGTAAAAAGGGGGACGCGCGGTAGGTTGATACAATTTATAGTCCGCGATGTAATCTATTTTTACTCGTACGTACAATAGAAGCGTGCGTTACAACGTTTGACGGAGTGTGACGCACTGTCGTCGCGGTTCGTCGGCGAAGCGTTGGCAGTCACTTACGCCGTTCGATTTTTTCGCTCAATCGCGCCGGGCGGCAATGTTATTATCGTGCGCCGGCCTATAGCCTGCGACCTGCGATCAGAATGCAGAGGAGGGTCTATAGATAACCGTAGCCAACGACGCGTCGCGGATGCCGTATGCCGAGCGATCGATCGGCAAAGCGAAAACGTACTAATAAGTTACAAATTCCATCCGCTTGTGGCATTATCCGTGGGTCCCTCGCCGATAGAAAATGCCGAGCGAATTGAATTTCACGAAGGACCGCCTCTCGCCGGAAAATCCCGGAACGGCAGCCGACGGATGAGATCGAACATTGATCGAACAGAAAGAGCTGTACCCACAAGCGCGTCTATCGGCCCAGTCTTTATCCCACTCGGCTGCGGGGGGTCGGATTGACAGAAGATACGTCGCGCTCAAAGGCCACGTCGAACGAGATGCCTAATCGGATACACTTGGCGACACTGAGAATCCTCTCTCGCGAAAGAATATTGCTTGCACTCCAACTAATCCACGTCGATGTGAGAGGCTGTCTCATCTCAGGGAGTTCGGGTACATAGTGCATGGAGTACGGGTAGTCTCCGACTTACGAAACGGGTTCCGTAATGAGAGTATCGTTGAATGTCGAAAAGGTGCAGAAAAAAGGAAAATTGTATATGTGAGCATGTAGTTGGTATCTATGAGACGTTAGTTTAAATATAACCGAAATGATCGGCTCCGTAAATACCTTAATTTGTTTCAAGTACTATAAGTAGTACTGAGAAAGGTGATAAAATAAAAAGACGTCAATAAATCGAAGAGCATGGGAAATAATGTATTTGTTAAAATCTTTCACACTTTCATTAATATCTTCTTCAACAAATTTCAGTAGTAAGCGCTAATGTCCGTAAGTCGTCATCAGCCTCTATCTACTTCCAGTAGTACAAGTCGACGATCGTGTCCGACATTCGTACTCGTCGTTCAAAGCGAAAATCTCGGTTTCCATGCATTTCGGAGGTCGCCCACGGGGAGAGAAGATGGCATTTAACCGACGGCAAAGAGTGAATTCCAGCTCGAATTCGCGTCTGCCCGAAATAAACTCCCGACGCGAGTGCACCAGCTGGAGATGCAGCAGTCCGCGCATCTGGCTTGTGCATCAGCCGCGGTACGCACCTGGTTATCGCGGGGCATTCCCACTAACCCGTTTTCACCGACGCACTGATACCGACGGACAAGGGCTAAATGGACGCCGCTGGCACGTCCTGCGGCGGAATCCTCTGTTTGGGCAAACTTAACTTTTCACGTCGTGCCCGACATATCTACAGCGCGTCCGGCAATTGTACGCGCAGTTTTCGCATCTCGGAATGTGTATATTATGAATATTGCGGTTCGGATTATGCGCCGTCGGACAGACGTCTGTGCTGCACTGGATGTTCACGACGTAGAAAATTCGTTAAGCTATAAGTCTAGGTGAGAGAGAAAATGGCGGACAGGTTGTGTGTGTTAATCACGAGTTTCAAGTAAATGATGCAGAACTCGATGCGAGCCGTCCAAATATGTACAAATTTATCGCTCGGTGGAGGTGAAAAATGATGAGCTTGGAAGCTCGGGAACGTCGAAATTGTGTGAGAAATGTTAACGAATATCAAACTAGCATGCGAAACGTCGGCAGTTCTGGGACAGTAATTTTGACATGAACCCTGCGATGAGCATACGCGTAATTACGTAGAAAGCTAATAGACCAAAGAACTGCGGAACGACGTGTTTGTCGTCTAAACGTTCGTCGCATTAAGCGAGTTTGCGTAATTCGACGGGAAGTTCGGCAGTTCCCCCGGCTAAACTTGGAGAGACACAGACAGACATGTCGGGCGAATTATTCGACGTAGTGCCTGTGATTGAGCGACTCGACAGTGTTTTCACGATCCGACGCTCCCAGCTGAATATGATCTATGATATGTACTCGACTCTCGAGGGGATGAAGACGTTCGTAGTCAGACGTGCGCGCAATCCACTCGCGCCAATAGATCCGGGTTAAATAGATGCTGGCAGAGATTTACGTGCGAGCACCTAAGATGTATCTCTGTCTCAAGTGCGGACGGCGCAGGAAAACGCCCGTAACGACAAATCTCCATTGGCGTCGCCAACTGCGACGAGCCAAACGGATTGATGCCGAACAAGAAATGTTCCAACTGTCGTGAAACGGCACCATCTAGTGTCTATTGACAGATACCCGTTATACATTGCTTTTGAATCGGGTTCTGTGTCTAATTTTGACCGCGTTAATAATGTATTATTCGTTTCATGCACAGTACACTTTGTGTTCGTTCTGTAACAGTATGCGATAAGTCATTGAACGTAAATGAAGATATCAGTGGGCATATTGATTGACCTGTGACAAGATGCATTTAAAGGTGCATCACACTAAGGACGTAAACTAGTGAAAACATCAACGTACTGAATCGACCGAAATAGATATCTGCTGATCAACTGACTAATGGCGTCTAATAACAGGCTCTCGGCAGAGCGCGGCAGCGGAGACGAAATTGGCTCGATGTTGCGGAATAACGATGAATCAATCTTCATTTACCGGCGAAAGAGTGGAACGGCGAAGCGTTGTTGATATAAATAGTTCCGAATGGCGGGCATTCGATGTAAAGCGGTGTACAATGTAAAAAGCGTAAAACCGTATCGCGCCGCCGTTAACTGTTTACAGTCCGCGGAAACTGAATTCATAAAATTTCATTCCGCCGAAAAACATCCACGGGAGGGGAGATGAACAAAACTGAAAGCGCACACATACACACCGCACGCGTGTCGGCATAAAAAAAAAGTCGTCGTTTTCGGACCGTCCTCGGACGCGGGTGCTTCGATCCCTCTCTCTTTTTCTCCTTCCTCCCGTTTCATGAGAGGTGCGCGGAAAAAACTGTCCATTACCGGGAAACACCTGCGACGTCGTACCGCCAGCCCTATTCTCACGATAATTTGACCTACCCTCAATTCGGTCGCGTGACTGACCGCCGGCTAAATAGATTCTCCGAGGGGTGAGTTCTACGTGCACACGCGTGATGGGTCTCGCTGCGAAGGCAGAGAAGAAGAGTGTGCGCGTGAAAGAGAGAGGAAGAGAGAGACTCATTATTATCGAGAGGGACGAGAGGTCGAAAGTATGGTCGTCGACTTTCCGCGTGACCTACGTCGTTCGCCGATCGATCCCGGATAAGTTTCTTAGCCGCGGATAAAGACAAACGAGAGGCTAATCGAGCACGTTCGCGAAATTAGGCCCCTCCGCGCCCTTTTTCGCCCGCGATCTCATTCCCCAGGCGCGCTCGTAATCCGAGCGGATGTCACGGCTAAAAATGAGCGGAAAAGAGAGAGAGAGAAGAGATGGGCGTCGCCAAACGGATAAAGAGAAGATCGGTAATTTCGTAAAAGGGGAGGAAGACTGCGCTGCTTCTCTTTCGCCCCGGATGAGAATCTTTCCGATACGGCGAGCGGCGTGGATTTTACGCACCGATATCTGCATATAGAACGCGTCGCCCGACGACGGCATTACCGAAATGTCGCGCGCGGGCGTTGTCAAAGGACATTATACGGGGCGGTGGTTTAAAATTTCATTTTCCGCCAAAGGGAGTAAGCCGATGTGCGTTCGTTAATGTAGCGATTCGCTCTTACGCGACGGCGTGGAACGAGACTTTTGAAGAATTAAAAAAAATGAAGAAAGAGAGAGACTTAATACCCGTGATCCGCGTTCCCATTTACGTAAGCGCGGCCATGGTAATGGAAGCGGAGCGCGTCGATCACCGTCGCATTGTCGGAGCGTCAAAATTTCGCGATGAATGATTAAATCGAACGAATCGGCCCGTTGACATTGTTCGCCGGCTCGATCGAATCCGATCCAATCACCGGAAACGACCGCGAGGCTCTGTGTCGCGTAGACACGGAGACGTAGGGGCAAACGAGGCGGGTGAAAACGGGCAACGACGAAACGAGAGGGAAGGGAACGGGACGGGAGTCGTGCGCGCGGACAAAGTGGCGGACTCGATTCGGAATCAGCGCTCCGAGGTCCGTCGCGAAACGCGGCAAGAATCACGTCGCCATTCAGCCCCGACGTATGTAGGAAGCGAACAAATTCGAGCGAGGGCCCGACAATAGGGCGGCTGATTGGTCAGTTTTGTCGCTGACGCGCTTAAACGGCGCGTAATTTGTAATCGTATTATCGGCCCGCCGGGAATCGATCGCGCAGGTAACCCTTCCGACTTGCTGTCAGAGCCGTTCGAGCACTCGCGAGTAACGAGCCGACCCGAACTCGACTCGATTAATTGTCATAATTCATGTACGTAGGTCATGATGAACGTATTAATGTAATTGAAGAATATACATTTTTTAGTATCTTCGCCGTTTTTCGATCATACCTCGGTCACAGATCATCATTTTCCACGATTCGAAATGCTATGTTCGGTTCGGCTCGATACAGCGAGTTTCATCCGACTGGAAGAGTATTCGGATCGGTCGTGAACGTGATCGGTCGTGAACTCCGCAGGCCCATCGGATCGAGAAACTCGTATCACTTATGAACGCGCACAACGGCGGATTATACTCGCCGACGTCAAATCGGATTTCTATCTTTAGGATACCCGGGATCCGCCGGACACACAAGATTTCATGGGAAATCTTCGCGAAATCCCTCCGTCGGGGCAACGGTTACGGAATTCTTTCCGATTGAAGAGAGAGAGAAAGAGAGAGAAGTAGGAAGTGATTGGGGGTTAGAGAAATCGTTGTCCGGTTTATCGGCACGGATTTACGGCGATACGCGACTTTCGCTACCTTCGTTTTCATCTTTGCCATTATTACGCTTATTATTATCACTATTACGATTATCGCCCCCGCGGCTTATTGTTATTACGCCGCCGATAATTGCGTCTGTTCGCGGTCATAAATTGAAAGGCTTGCGGATCGATGAGCGCGAGGCGCGTTGCGATAATGGAATACAGCCCTCTGGGAAGTCTTTATTGTATCACGGTACACTGGCGAAGATCGACCTTTCCCCAGGAGTACGAAAATTAATCTCGTTCCGGCGCCGCACCGTTTCTTATTACCGACACCTCGATACTTCTTTCGGCCGCGTGTGTGCGCGCTTCCGCATCTTCCTGTATTGAACAACGCTAATCTGCTTCAGACTATTGTCGCAAATGCGTGTCGCCGGACGGCAGAAAGTCCAAATAACGCGGTTCCCATTGTCATACATATGACGTCTCGACCGTGCAATCTGCTAACTCCACGCTTATACGCTTTGCATAGATGTAATATTCACGCCGTAAGCTAAATTCGAGGTGTAGAATCGGCGTCGCTCAAATCTGAAACGGCGGACGGACACCGGGCGGATTCAATTTGTCACACTAAACTTTCATGCCGGCCAGTGTGCCGTGTCTGACGAAAATACAAGAGCCACGAGACGTTGCGGTGTCCCGCAAGGACGATATCCGGCTTCTTTCACACGGATCCCTCACACACGTCTGGCGCGTTTTAATCCAATTATTCATAGTGCGAAACCCGGTGTAACCGTGCGCAACGCTGTTATGACAACATTTTCGAGTTCTACGCTGATACTTTCAAAAGCTTGACGAAATGTGAAAGTGGAGCGGCGACGGGTGCCTCTCCCATATCCAGTTTCGCTTCGCACGGCTCCGCTCGCCGCATGGTCACAACTCCGACGTCAGAGACGACGAAAGAATCGATCGGCGTGTCACAAATTGCTGCTTCCTCATCAACGATTCTTCAATCGTATACCGCAGTACTACTTTCATGATCTCCAAAACTCCCGATGTATTTTCGTAAGATCAGAGCAAAAACATTCCATTATTTTCAACACGCCCGCTTTCGGATACTGTAACATCAGAAGAAAAAAGAAGAAAAAAGAAGAAGAAAATCCGTACATAATCCGCACGACGCTCTATACGACATCTTACTCTCCAATCACTCCGACGCCGTTCTCTCTCGCCACTCGCCGCCTGAGTGACCCCGTCCGCGTTCCCCGGCAGCGAAATTCAATTTGTCAAGCCGAATTTCGGCGAAGCGACGATGGCGCGCATCCTCTTTCCGGAAATGCGCGAGTCACGACGTCGATGCCGACGAAATAACACGACGGGCTTCGTCGACCGTGCACAACCCCGCGGCGGGTTCGGTCGACGATACGTGGGCGGAGGGCGGAGGGCAGGTACAAGTGTGTTGAGCGTGCGAGGGTGTGCCGACACATAGAGAAGAGATAGGAGAATGCGACGGAGATCGTGGTTAATACGATCGAGATCAATGGCGTCGCCGTGCAACGGCGCCGGTATATGGATCCGCAGATCGTGCGTGGAATACGAACTCCTTCCATAATTTATCGACGCCGCTGTCGTCCAGGAGCGCGACGGCATCGAGAGGCCGTCGGATTCGTCGATCGCGCGTACGCTTGTGGGTGTGTGTGTGTGTGTGTGTGTGTGTGCGTTCGGGGTGCGCGGAAAATTGTACGTGGGACGACAAGCTGATTCGTTGGGAAAAATTTGAGGAAAGCGTACAATTCATTGTTTTTATATGAGACCTCGTTTCTTAGATACATTCTGCGTAGGAAACGTATGTGGGAGAAAATTGATCGGCTTTCTTTCAAAATTGCATATATTTGAAAATTGTGAATATGGAAGAAGGTCAATTCGGTTGTTAGAAAAATTGATTATTATTTCATGATTCAAATTCGGCGCATTTCTTTCACGACGAATCTGAATTCTCTCGGCATGGGCTCCAGGATTTTGCACGTCCCTGTACTGTACGCTTCTGTATACGACGTGTATGTGTTTTCAATGTGCCAGGCAACACGCTGCTTCCGTATTGGCCCGCCGCGATGCGCCTCCGGGCGTAATCGATAACCGATAAGTCCAAATCGTCGCTATTTACAGACGATTCCGAAGATCTTTGTTTGCGGAATGTGACCGAGCCACAGGAGCTATTTGCTAAGTCGCATCCGCGTAGGTCGAATCCATGTCGCGAGAAGGAAATTTCGCCGATCGATCGACTTCCTCGGCCGACAAATTCCGCAGCGGCTAGTTTCGGCGCAAAACCGTTCGGCGAAGTCAGAAATGTCACCGACTCGATGCGTTTCGTCGGCCCGAATATATAACATAGCGTTCGCGTCGCAGAATTTCCGTATTATGCAATCTATGTAATGGGATCTGCCTAATATCGGCTTCTCTTACATAGTATGTACAGTATGCATGGATTGTTGGTATACCCGGGAATTTCGATGAATAACCGCGATCAGTAAAGATTAAGTATAGGCTGTCGGTCGATGTTTACACGAAAATGCACGAAAGTAATTTCGATTTCAAAGGAACCGAGCAATATTCAACAGAGATCAAACATGCATTTTTCATCGCGTCCCTGGCGCACTCAAAACTCCGGAATTCATTCACCCATTGCGTGCGAACATATACTCCGTCGGCACTGTCTAGCTGGCCTGATCCGTTTAATTATCGAACTTTCGATGTCACGCGAGCTCTCTAAACAGCGTAAACGGATAAATTTCTGCCGTCTTCCCGGCCGTCGCGAGAGAACGTTGCCGAGGCTTCACGGCCTCACCAACCACCCTAATACACGCGCAACGCGTGTTTGCGCCTTTATCTCCGTCGCGGCGTGATTCCCGATCGAGGATTCCCTTTGTCGCGAAATTACACGAGCGGGGAACATTGACGGAGAAGAATGAAACTCGTAAATAATGCCCGCCTATCTCCCGCATTTCCTGTTATACCTGTCGCCCGCCGATCCCCACCCCGCACCACACTACCCTTGTCTACATCCACCCCTATCCCCTGCCGACCCCATCGCGGTCCCGTTCGCCAGTTTCAATCATACGCGTTTTTTGATGAAAATGTCTCGCTCAAAAAGTGTAATGTAATCGTGAGCGGGCGGCAAACGGCTGACGCGTGACAGGAGGTGGCATTACGTGACGACGACGTCGTATTCCGTTATGACGGTGGTGCTCTTCGACTAATTGCTAATAGGCAACAAGAATCGGCAACAGTGGAACCAAGGGCTCGTCGAACGATTACGCGGCGTTACGAACATAATCGTTCTAATAAACAGAACGAAGAGTATTATGGTAACATTGACACGCACCGGGGTCTACGTGTGCTGCCGGCTTCTTGCTCGAGGATGGAAATTGCATTACTGTTACTCTTCGGAATTGCCCCTGTAACACGGGGTGGAAGGGAGGGGCGGGAGGGTGAGCAACAATTGGTAGTCTTTAATTTCGGAGCAATTTAGTTCGCATACCGAGGGCGCGCAGTTTGCGATAGTTATCGATAATGTGCTTACACGGCAGGGTATAACATTACACAAACTCATGTCGCCGCTTGAACGGCACGATAAATATCTGCGTTATCGTGGAAGAAAAAAAGTTAACATGCCTTGGCGATGCGATGCGCCGAACGAGATTAAGCGGTGGCGGAAAAGTTTCGCGGAAGAGAGTGGAAAAAGTTGGGCTAACGTGCAGTAACTACCGGATCGAGGATCCGACATTAACCCTTTCGCTGAGGCGTGGCCCGATCGAAGTGTCCCGGGACCATAGTTGACAAAAGTTACGGCCAAAAATAGAATTTTCGTCGTAAGATGCTCGGTGTTTCGTGTTCGGCTGATTTTCGGACTCAGTATTAACTATTATGTGGTGTAAACTATTTGTAGTATGAAAAATGAATTTTTTGTCAGATTTTTGAGTTAAACCACTTTTATAATGAACACTTGGCATCCGTATTGAACACTGTACCGCTCTTGAAAAGCATAAAGTGGAAATGGCCGCTTCGAGGCAAGACGCAGGAGACTCGAGCGGAAACTGTGTATAAAAGCACCGGCTCTACTCGAGTTGATACAGTCGCTGTTAGCGCAGTAAGACCGTAAAACGTTCGTTCGACTGCACCCTTTCCTTTGTTAGCAGCGAAAGGGTTACGGCGTGGGAATTTGTTCGATCTTACCGTCTCCTTTTTCTTCCTTGCATTATCAAGGACCGCCTGGAACCAGGACCATTGCCCGAAAGGATCTTGGGCGTTATCGACCGTGCTACTTAACGTACGATGCAGCACACGGTTGCCCGACAGGTCCAGCCACAAGTTCGTGTTGAGGAAGACGATCCGATATTTTTCCGAGCGCTGCTCGATCGTGTAGTATCCGGCTGTAACAAATTTTTAAGAGGAGCGCGTAAATCGTACCGAATTTATGCGTCGGGTCTGGATTGCATTTTGCCAGCGAACCCTGCGATTGACGTTTCGCCTCTGTGCACATACGCAGTAGACGTATGTTGGAATTTAACTGAACTGCTTTTTTTCGTAGTTTTCTCAGCAAGCACCATCTACCGATTATTTACCTTTCTGGCGTATTATGGCCATTTTCTTACGGCACAGCAGACGGAAATGTATTGTCATCTATGTATTTCAATCCGGCGTTCTACTTATTAAACGTCCGCCGAGGCAGCTTACACAATGAATATAACATGAGGACGGTATTGTATTACGTTATAACAAGCAGCCGAAGGTTAAAGTTCCCGACACGCTCGACGTTCCGACGAATAGCCCTTGAGCTGCGAGCCGATTCGAAGGATTTTAGCGCAATTGTATTCACCGTTCAATATCCTCATCATCCTCGTAGAATGCAAATAACCCAGAACATAACCGAATTCAAAGCGCATACACCATACACAAATTTCCAGCTCGTTTCACCGCGGCTTCGAGCTGATCTTTCACCCGTCATTTCTTCTAGCTAGTTCATCCATTTAGCCGGCCACTCCACCTCATACGCACCTTTCCCGAACGTATCCAGTGCCTCCGTCGGCAGCCATTGCTGCCACAGACTCGCGAGTTCCGCGAAGCTGACGTCGATGTCCTCGTGGCCAAGCGCCGGGAACACGAATTGTCCCTTGAACGTGCGAGACAACAGATCGGTCAAATTCCGCAAACACTGCAGACGTAGCTCGCTGCTCATGACGGCGCTGCGCGTCAGTGCGTCACTGCAACAAGTAGTTACAGCCTCGTTAGTCCCTGTTACGCTCAGGTGTGCGCCGATAATGCCGTCTCCACACCGGCCGAAACCACTGACGAACAGTTGGCGTGCAGCTGCGCTGGCCAGATCCAGTGTGGATACGCGTCACGTCGCCGCTTCTGTTCGCCAACAGTTTGGCCAGCGGCACGCGAACTGTTCATCAGCCGTGCCGGCCGGTGTGGACGCCGCATAAGCGGCGGAATGTGTACGTGAGCAGAGCCGTCGACAGACGTAGAGGCGAGAATGTCGTAAGATAACGCCCGCATCGCGCTTCTTTCGCTACTTTCATCCCTCCTCCATCCTTTTACCGAGCGCACGTACGGAGACGTCCTGCAAGCCGGACGGATCTCATGGCGTGAAACCCTATCTGAGGCTTTTTCCTTTAAACTTGTCTTATGGAGCGTGAGAACGGCTGAGTGCCGCTCGAGAGGAGAAGTCTGTAATCTGCGGCGACCGTGATGTATGGCGGTTGTGATACGTTTGCTTTATCCGAATATCGTTAAGGGTTGAGGTGAGAATTGGACAGGAGTGTGGAGTGCGATGGATGGGAGCGTGTTTGTATGCTTCGAGTGTTGCGTTATGAGTTGCACAGGTATCATGTGTCGGCAGATGTGTTCTAATTGTTTCGGGGGGGGATAGAAAATTGGAATGATGTGGAAGCATCAGATGCGCGAGTTTTGCTGGGAATGTGATACGTTTGCAGGAGCATGTGAGGACGTGAAATAAGGACATGTTTGTGTTTGTTACACAAATGTTGGAATATTATATTACAGCATTCTACCTAGTTTAATATGTGGTTACGTATCGAGTTGCATGATGTGTCTTTAGATAGATTTGAATTGCTTCGGGTGTGGAGGTCAAATTTTTATAACGGCGTAAAAGCAATAGCGCGCGTATTGCACGATGAGTGTGATGAGACTCATTTATGCAAATACATTATCGGCAAAGCACAAAATTAGTGTCGATAAATAGGGCGGAATGTAAAGATATCAAACAGGAACGTAGTTACATGTTTCAAATATTAAGGTATTATATTTCGATACTATAGCTAGTTTAATATGTGTTCGTTACATAACGGGCTGTATAATGAGCCGTTAGATATATTTGAATTGTTTCGGGTGCGGAGCAGAGAAATTTATAACGACCCAAAAGCATCAAGCCCGCCTGTTTCGATTTATGTAATACCGCATCGCGTGGTACACTTGTGGCCCAACGATGGCAATTAACGGACAATATTAACGATTATTAGGTTTGAGGACGATGAATATGAACGTCAAATCAAATTTCCTAATTTAAATTCCAAAGTTAGTAATTAGCGCTTAATGATCATGCCAATGAGCCCCAAGTGATGTGACGTTCTTTTTTGTTGACGTTTTTTTTTATCAGACGGCCGAAACAGTTGAGCAGCCAGCTCGAACATTATCGTTATCGGGTAATTTACGCCGCGACAAATATATTAACGTGGTATTAATTGAGGCACGTGTAACGATAATTATAAATTTAATCAACAATCGATATTAATTATGAGAGGGGCCTTCATAATTTAGCAGCTAACTCCGATGCGTCGGCTATTAATTCGTCAATTATTAGTGTCGCCGGGTGAATGATTCGCCGATAGAAAGTTCCGTTTGATTGAAAGTGTCCTTCGACTCTCAAATATTCTCGCTGTCAACGATTTCCATGACGTCATACGTGTACTATGGTCACTGATGAACGACGCAATAGTTGCTCGATATTGTTCAACTTTCAATTATATTGAGCATGGAGTTTTTCGATTGTTTTTCAGTTTTTACACTTTTATTACGCTTGAATCCGTATTGCAATAAAACAGTGTACGCGGATGGATTGTAAAGAATTCGTAATTTTCATCCCTCGCCTGTTGTTTTGATTGCATAGCAACGCTGAATTCGGTGATCATTGGTCTCTGCAATTTTTAGATGCAATTAAAGCGTACACACGGTTTCCCAATGGCATTCATAGAATTTACCCCATTGCTGCATTCGTTCGTTGAATGAATCGTTATTTTTAAATGGCACCCGTGTCGTTCGATTACACGGAGTCGTGACAATATTATATGTGACTTCATACTGCACATTCCTGCTAAGAGGTGCTATTATTTCCAATTATTCCTCAACTAGAGGTAATAGCAGCTGGCGTTCACCCAGCGTGAACGTTATTTGAAGCACGCAGAGAACGAGTTACGATACGCGTTTAAAATGCGTTTGTTCATTATTTTACCGTGGCACTAGAGTGAAGCACAAAGTGACATTTTTTTCAATTCACAACGTAACATTTTACACGGCTCCCTTTGAACAGCATAATTGACATATACATCAATTTCGATCGCAATCAACATTTCCGAAGTTAGTCATACAATTCTGATTTCAGCTACACGTGTCATCATACCTAAACATTTGAAATCACCGTCGAGTATTTCTTCCACAAAAAAATCAACTACGTTAAATTATCCGTTCGATAAACTCATTCAACACGAAATACGTTCAGTTCCACAAATGACTTACTTTCAAATCACCTACTCTCTATCCTATACTTCCGCCTCGACCTGCTACATGCAAACATTTCTGCCAGTCCGCGTCTCTTAACCTTGCACCGTGAATGCACCTTTTCTCTCCGCCCATTTTTCGCTACTGCGTCTCAGGCAAAGTAGCATGCACTCGTACGTCTGTCGGGCCGCACTCTTCTTCTACCTACCCCGTCCAGAGGACGAATTCGATTCCTTCGCCGTGTTTTGATCTCATTGCCCGCGCCGCTGATTCTATCAGTGCCCACGGCGAGTCGCAGCTATAGTCGCCGAACTCCCCAGCCAGCCTTCTGTCGAGTCGGATTCGTCCGCCGTCGACGGTGTTCCTCGTGTTCCAGCACACTGAAACGGGAGCAAAAACTTGGGCTTCCCTCTTGGGCTAGGTCGCGGCACTCGCAAACAAGGATACACGGGAGCGAGAGACTAGGGAGAAATGAAGCAGGGGGTTGGAGAAAAAAAATTACGAGCTCTGCCGGACGGCTAGGGGTATAATGGAGGATAGTGTGGACGAATTCAGGGAAAAGGTAACTATTTCGGTTCGTCTCTTCAGGACTCTTCTGTCCGAATTTCGATATTTTGTGTCGTTGATAACGAAATGTTCGGAGGACTGATTTTCTACTTTTTAATTGTAAGAAGATACAAATTTCTCACTTGCGATACCGTTACTTTATCGCAAGGAAATGAGTACGAAGTTTCTTATTTTAGCAGGTAAACATTTCTGAGGACTAACTTTTATTTAGCATAAATAATTCAAGACGTTTCTATTTATCGGATTTTATGATGCAATACCTTAACGTTTTACTTTTCCATTTCCTGTGTCTATGTACATTGCAGTTTCCAATTTGGTCCTACTTACGATTCGGATTGAATTTGCACGGTGCACGTGATACACATTTCGAAATTATTTGTGTTCCGCGCGCAATAAGGAATTTCAAATAGCTAATCTTCAATTTCCGACACATAACACGCACGAACGAAGCACACTCGTTACAACCCATCTCCTCCCGAGCACGAAAATATTTCGTGACGCGCACGCAACCGTTACACCCGGAAAGCACGAAATACTCCGCAGCTCGCGGATAATATTTAAAGAAACACACGAGCACCGGAACAGGCCGCTGTTGACCCAGGGTTCCGGCCGTCTGAAGCGGCAAAAAACGAACGGATCTAGAGCTAGGTCATGGGTTCGCGAGGAATAAGGAAGCACGGAAGATCAGCGAAGGGTACGAGTGGATACTGGTAGCTGTGTCATTAAATCGCTTTGCTTTTTCATCGGGCATGAGTAAAATGAATCGCCGTTGACTGACTCAAAAAGCAAAGAGATTTAATGAGAATCCGGTGAGACGCTCTGAGGATTTACAGATTTTGCATCTATCTATTTGAACACAAGCACAACAGAAATTCACAATGCAGCAGGTATCTATGGAAATGAAACGGTGAAACATTGGCAAAATGTTAATCTTGCATAATTGTTTGATCTCGCAAGGAGCATTGATATGCAGTGGTATTTCTGTATAAAAAAAAACACACACACAGATATGTCTGAATCAATAATAATACAATCTCGTCAGCATTCGTTTTGGGAGAAAAGGAAAAAATGGATTTTTTAATCGGCGGATTATCCGCTTACCGCACAGCCAAGAATATACATATACATATATATCCCAGACGATTTCTTTAGCCATGGAACAGGGATAGGATCGCAGAAGGAGGTGGCAAAAAGAAGTTACGGGATCGAGCGCGAGTTTAAGGTAGCGCACGAAGGTAGGGCGCCACGTTTTGTTTCGCACGGCTGTGTTCCCCGTGTTTCCCGTATAATGGAAGTACGGAAAAACTGTGGCTCGTGCTTGGGTCAGGTCGGGGAAGCAAGAGGAGCGCTGCTCAGGAGAAACAGAGAAAGAGAGAGACCGAAAGAGAAGGAGGTCGGAGGACGAAAGTAGGCGGCGAAAAGGAATCTCAAGATCCGGTAACTTTAAGGTGGAGACGCGTTTTGCATCGACGCGGCTGCTCGCGTTTCTCACAATGGAGCGCGCGCGGACGAAGTTTGAAACGCGAAACAGGGCCGCGATATATACGCGCGTCGAACGAGAGCGGCGGAAGAAAAGGGACGCGGACTGGGCCGATGGAAATTTCGAGATTGAGCACTTTAAGGGTAGGGCTGTTTTGCTTGGAGCGTGTTCGACACGCGCAAGAACGGGAGAACGCGAGAGGGGCTGCGATCGATATATCGAGTGCGGACGATTCAATGGGGGGAAAGAGTGCGGGGCAAAGAAGGTCCTGGATTAAGCGTCAATTTAGTGGGGCTGTGTGTTGTATGAACGCCACTCGCCGCCTGATGCGCTCTCGTTCGTTCGCACGCGAGCGACTGAGACGAGTTGCGAACGCTGGACACGAGGAAGTGGACGAAAGTCCGGCGGAATGAGGAGGGCGTACAAGTGCACATACGAGTCCCACGGGGAAAAACGTCGTTTTCAGAGGATCGCGTTTAAAGAAGTGTCATTCGAAACCCGCGCTTCGTTGTTATTAAAGTAAGGACGCGATAAGTATCACTGAGCGACGTGCAAAAATGAGTCCTGCGCGAAATGTTCGGCCTTGAATAAACAAGTGACCAGTCGCCTCCGAGGAGCTGATAAAATTAATTTTTAGAGAGAAAGAGAGAGAGCGCTCATATACGAGCTGTCTGACTTTTTTCCGAAACATCGTATTTCTAATATATAGCCGGGCATTAAAATGCGAGCAAGATGAACGGATTAAGGTAGCGCTCCGCTCGTTGGGAGAGGGAAAAAACGAAACGGGGACGCGACACGTAGAAGCGGGCAGTTGAGAAAAAAATTCGCTAGATCAAGCGGGTGTTTAAGTGGAAAACCGTCGTGCGTTCTGTTATAAATCCATGTACCAACGCAAAGCGACGTGTTGTGACGTGGCTGGTTTGCGGCGTCGGACACGAATGTCATGTAAGTGGGCGGGTGGCGGGAGAAGGCCGAAAGAAGGCAGCGGCAAAAAGGAATTGCGAGGTCGGGAGCGACTTTAAGGGCGGCGAGCGAACACGCTTCAAACGTTTTGTTTCTGTCCTGCCGTGTGCGGCCGACGTCCGAGTGGCACGGAGGAGTCTGGAAAAGTGTAGGCGTCGCCTGTTACAAGGTGTTTGGATCGCAGGATGTAAGTCTGGGGTGGAGAGTGAAAAAAGCGAACGACACGTAATATTGATTCCGAAACATGGGACACGAAACTCGCATAGAACACGTGACCGTGTTGTCAAATAAGCCTTTTTACAAATTCCGCCCTTATACATGAAGACGATAATGCGATAAAGCAGAATTTCGTGCACTCTCATATTTTCCACGCAACGCCAACTGTAATACCTGCTCGTTTCTCAAGCCAACTTTTTCCATCATCTTTTCGTCGCTTTTTGTTAGTCGAAAAAACCTTTATGTACATCGTTCGTGTCGCGCTATCGAATCAGATCTTCCCGAAATCTCGCTCTCTCTGATGCGCATACATAGACGACACTGCATTAAAGAAGCATATCCCAGCTGGCCACATTTTTCAAGCAACCGTCAACTATAACACCCATCCGCCCCGAAAACGTGCAGTTCCTTAAATACATATATTAACGATACACACGTGCGGCAGCGTAGGACATTTCGCGGGATCCAGTTCGCTGCCGGAGATATACGTAAACTCCGTGTTCCTACGCTCCATCCAAATGACAAGGCGAGCGGAAGAGAAGCGAGCGAGTAAGCAAGCGGCGGGTGGCGTGCGGCGGAAGAGGCTAACGTGTGGGTGGGCGGCAATTTAAGAGGCGGTACTTTTTCATGCAAGCCTCGTGCCAGCCAGACGCGGCGGTATTTTAAAATGATCGGTAAATACCTGCGGGGCGAAGCGGCTCGCCGGTCTACCAGGCTGGTACATACGCGGCCTCCGAGAGGCAGGGGAGCGTGTTCGAAACGGGCCGCGGAATACAAAGAAGAACGGAGGCTGGCTTGATGGCAAGGGACAGACGCGCGGGAAGAAGGCGGCGGTGGAAAAAGTGGGCGAGAACGGGGAGGAGGTTGGCGTGGGTGTAGAGACCGGGAAACCGACGGGCACATATACATTTTTTCGTCGCGCGCCCGCGCGCCCCTGCCAATGCTTTAAAGCGATCGGTAAATATCCGCGCGAGGCCGTGCATGCACGAGTGAGCTCAGGACGACGAAGGAAACGCCCGGAGGATCATCCCTTATCCAATGGATGCCGGAAAGGTGCATCTCCGTGTCTGCCTTTGTGTGCGGATCAAACGCTCGCGGACGGATCAGGCCATTCTGACTGTGCATATTGTACGCGCTGACCGGTAATGGCGGCAGACGCGATTTAGGCGCTGCGGAGTGTGGATGTCCAACGGATCGAGATGGTCAGTTGGCTCCATTCGAGGCGGCTCGCTGGAGGGCCGATTTTCGCCAAAATGTTTGTCACCGCTCGACTGTGCGCATTGTGAGCGCCGACAGCTAATGGTAACGTACGGGATTTTCGGAAATGTTAATGGCGCCTGACACGCGGTTTAGACAGTGGGAACTGGGGAGGGAGGATACTTCCGATCGAGACGTTGAGTTGATGGTATTTTGCCAGTTTATATGGACTCCCTGGTATTTTAAGTGTTTTATTGGAAATTGGCTTCAAAGGACAGTTCCTTGATTGTTAGTTATTTTGAATAATTTTGTTTTAAATACAGTTGTCGAGTGTGGCTCGACATAAAATTGCAAAGAGTCAATAGCGTGTCTAGTACGTGGACCAGCAGGCTCAATAATTCTGTGTACCGTTTGAAGAAGTGATTCGAAGTGAACAAGTAAAAAGTAGTTACATCATCAGTCAGCCGAGAATAGTCGAGCTAGCCGGGAGCGGGGTTAAGTATTCGGCAAACAAAATGTTTAGCAGATCCTGGGAATATGGCAATGCATCTTGCACAGTTCTGACGCTGCTTCTGCATAATGTACTCGACAGCGTGCCGTAGAAACTTGTCAAATAGGTAGAACTTCGACCCACGTCGTTTGAATGTACCTCCCCGCCAGTAACATCAGAACATTCATAACCGCTCTCGATTCCGTTCACTACCAACGCCCACCTTCACGTCAGTACCTTCATGCGAATCGGCCATTACGCGCTTCGACGCTTTGCCATGCACGATCGTCAGTATGTTAAGTACAACTTCCGGTACGTCAGACGCGAATGGCGGAAATCTACTTACATCTCGCTTCGCGCATTCATCCCTCGCGCCTTTCAAAGAAACGGCAAGTAGCGAGTGAAATCTAACGCGTCCTCGCTATCGCGATACGGAAAATCGTGCAAGAACGTGATCGAATCGGAAGCTTCGGCAAAGTATTATTGCCGGGAAACAAGACACTCGTTCACGATCACTTCAGCTAATATAATCAGACACGTTAAACGCTTTACAAGTCTTAACTTACCCGGTAGTTCATTCTATCTCGTTATGCAACATCGAAATCCTCGACACCACCGCTCGGTGTTTACAACAACGAGAGCTACTATCTCTGATTTATTGATACAGATTGCGTTAGCGCAGTGTACGCTATTTCCATAAATATATCTCCGCCATGTTGCGCACACATACCACCACGAAGAGACGCGCACATAAGCCGCGAATAAAAGTTACAGCAGGAAAGCGTACGTTCCGTAAGACATGAGACAAAACTTACTGCTCGCCGCATTTCCCTGCGTGGAATACTTCGGATCGTAGTGGATGTCGGTGATGTGCCAGAAGTATCCTGCAACAAAGAAGACGCCGACGTCGCCATTCCTCTCGGTGCTCGGTACTTTATGCAAGCGAATTGCGTGGTGCGAACGGCGTCGAAACGGAACCGGGAGCGCGGGCCGAGCCGAATGTTCATTTGTACGCGTCCCGTGTTCCGGTTGCACGTAATAACTGTGTCGGGACTGTAATTCAGCGGCGGAAGTACAGATTGGAAGTAAGCAGAGCGAGCGCGGCAAACGACGAAAGTTTCGATGACGCTCCGTGCGATTTCGTTGCCGATTGGATATTGTCGAGCTTAATCGGCAGAACTGCCCAAACGACACGAAGAGTGGAGTTGCGCGGATGACGAATATGTGAAACGACGATTTTAACCTCGTTCGGTCTACCGGAGTTGTGTGATGCTGTGAAATGTACGGTAGGCTATTCTTGTAATCTGTCTATCTAAAACGTATATTTAGATAGTTGATTCCGGAGGATAATGAACGATAAACGGATAGGGGCGGTAAAGCCATTAAGTGCGGAAATATTTAGAAGTCTTATAATGTCAATTATGGGTGATTACCGGGATCAACTGACGGAATTGCGTATATACCGTTTAAAGAGAAGCATCGACGAAATTGAATCGAATAATATTCTGAGAGAAACCTTTTAAGTTCGACAATAAACCGAATATCTTTCTCCAAAAAATCTATCAGGATTCGGCGAAATAATGTAGCACTGAAATAATCTGCCTATTTATTTCAAGCCACAAGATCAGATCATTTCTACCTCGGTTGATACGATTACTCAATTCTTTTCCATCGTAATTGGCGCATTCTCAATTATTTCGCGAGCAGATATTTTCACGTTCACGCGTATCGATTATACGACTGCGCGATACTTGCCTGTTTTTCCCTGCACCACGCAGAACCACGAGAGCAGCATCAGGTAATCGCGGATCATGTTTCCGCGGTTGAATCTGAAAAAGGAAAACGAATTAGTCGAATTGAGGTGCATTGCTTATGAATTCGAAACAAGTATACATTATCCACAATGATATAAAGACTTCTTGGTTCGCAGCACGCTAGGTGCATATGTACAACAGTTGCTATGTCTCTCGCTCGCATATATTTGCCAACATGGGGCGTAAATTTTGACTGAAAGACGGGTAAAGGCGGCGTCTGCTATCGGATTTGTTGATCGCATCCGGTAGACGGGGCAATATTTCGCGCACTCCTTGCGACAACCGAACGATATAAAAGCTTCGGGGGTGGAGAAAAAAGCGGGAGAGGTAGCACGAAACGTCTCCCGCGATTCGCTCGTCTAACTGCCGCGAGAGGTCGTAAAAAAAGCCTGCCGAGTCAATATAGCGTGCTTAAGGTCGGAGGTCGTGAATCGTTTAACGACGTGACAAAGGGATCACGTGACGATCGCGCCGCATAAATGTATCTTTTTTTCGCGGACGTGGAACGACTGACGTAACGAGGAATGTAACGGTTTCAGGCCACGCGTGCAATTGCGATTTTGTGTCGCGCGATTATTTAGTCGTGCAAATAAAACACACGGGGTCAGTTGGAATCGCTGCGATTACTTAGTCGCGTGCGAGCGCGTTCCTACCGAAAACTGTACATTTTCTTCCCGGCCTTAAGCGACGTCCTGTTCATACGTATGATTGGCGCAATATGAAAGCATCGCGCGCAAGATTGGACTCTCAACTCGAGGGAAATTAGAGTGGAATTAGGATTCGATTACCGGGATTTCACTCTTAAATCAAACTGTTCAGTCGGTACCACTAGTAGTCTCTAGTCTCTGGTCTATCTTCGCCGAAGATACGCTTCGGAGTATCGGAAGACTGACGAGTGAGCTTCTAGTCAAACCGAGTTAATTAGAGAAATTGGAGGCTGCCTCGCCGCTGGACATTTAATCTTATCTGTCCCACAACGTCTTAATAACCCGGTTTCTCTCGACGGGCTCGAATGACTCCCGCTAATTGTATCTCGCCGCCGTGATGCGACGTAAAACAACGAGCGCGCGCAATGTATGCGTTCCACCCGGCAAGGTGAGTCGATCGGGCCGTAAGTTCGAGAAAGCACGCGGTTCATTAAACGGGGCCGTGTGTGCGTTTGCTATCGAGTCGGAGGTTCGATACTTCGTTAAGCCGCTGCCGCCTCTCGATCAGCGGAAATTAGTCGAGTCGTCTCGAATTCGATCACCGCCCTTCCAACAAATTGCATTCCCGCCGTCGTTAACGGGCCCGATCGATATTCCTTGTCAGCCGCCCGTCAATAATCCCCCGCACGTCTTGTCACGTGCGACATATTGCTGCCAAAGTGTCGTAACGCTGTTATAGGTGGCGTGAAAACTTGCTTCACGAAAATTGTCCGTAAAACCGACTGTCCATAATCTGGCCACACATGTCAACATTGCTGTCAAAATGTGCCGACGGTGTTATAGGTGGCGCGGAGACTCCTTTGGTAGACATTGTCAATAATCTATGAATAAGAATGGATCTAGCTGAACTACCTGTACTGTTACTGCAAGACATTCCGATCTTTCAATTTCATAACGCTCACCGTCAACGACCGTTCATGATCCGTGCACAAATAATACGGAGCTCGTGCCACAATGCATAAAAGAGCTGAATACAAGATTCGTCGATGTAATACCGCGCGAGACGAGGAGCAGGAAAAAGGAGAAATAATGAGTGAGTACCAAAGCAAAGTATTCGGTTCGCCGCAATGGGTATTACGATAACTTCGGCACAATGAGTGGATAATGACGGCGTAATACGCTTTCGACAATCGGAGAATATTGCCTCGGTCGAGATTGTTTCCGATACGGCGCGGGCGCCGCGACGAATTCTTTCGCTTTTCAATTCATTCGCGAGGGAGACAGCCTCTTCTAGATCCTCGTCTTCCCTCGCTCGCCATTCGGATAGTAGCACAATACGTGCTTGGAAATGTCCTTAGGACGACGACGACGTCCGATCCCCTCGCGATTCGTCAGTAACGTCGTCGTTACGTCGACGAAAGAACGGAACGGCAAATTGCGTGCCTTCGCCGTAAACGTCGACTTAATGCGCGAATTGAGAGGAAGAGGGAGATAAGAGAGGAGACGAGAGATAGGGAGTCCTCATAATAAAGCAAGTGGCCGTAATTGCGTTCTGGCTAGACTCAAATGTTTCTCGGTGTTTAGCTGCGTACGTGCTGGGGGCTGGACGTCTCAATGCCAGGGTGTGTCGGTGTCTAGACGTCCAGATTCGAGACGCTCACGTGTCTCGCCGGAAAACTCTTTTGTCATGAAGCGTACGATTTTAACGATCTTTTTCAGTTCGACTACATGCTGTAAAATTAAGATAAGATCGCGACTGGAAGTCGGTAACGGAGCTTTAGAGCCACGAAAAATAAACCATCTCATAAAACAATTATTTCCATCTGCTCTCACAACAGTCCAGTCTAATTAATCGTTTATTCCCTAAATACATCGTCGGGAGCCCGCTAACAGAATTTCCTGCCAAGCGATCGATAAACAGCCAACAGGCGATCCTCGTGAAAGATGAAAAGGGTTCCACGGGCCGCTTAGCAGGAAACTATTATCCGTCCCCAAGACACCCGGCGCGTTAATAGTGCCGACGATTTTCGCGGCCGCGATCCGTGATTGGAGAATATCAGTGACGCAGCGTGCTCGGGGAGCTAGACAGTGAAACGGACTCGATCGTACCCCGGGGAACGTCATTACGGCTATTTGGTGGGTATCGCTGTCCGTGCTAGCGGCGCGATACATTAACCAATAACCAGACCCGGGTAATGTATTACACCGTACCTCGGGCCGCAGTTAATATCGCCGCGCGGAACCCGTTCTTCCAGCAGCCCTGTTAACTACACTTTTTCCCGTCCTCCCAACTCTGTCCGACTCCTCCTATCTACCAGTGTTTCTCTCGTTCCTATCGCTCACATTTCCCCGCTATCTCTCGCTGCACCGTCACCATTTTTCTTCACTTTTTATCTGTCATCGTTGCAGCTCCTTTTTGCACTCCTCCCGCGCTCCTGCCTTGCGTCTTTATTGGCCGTCTCCATCGTCTCGCGTCCTTCCTCGCGCGCCTCGCCGTCCCTCAGCGACTCGTCTCTAGTCGCGCTCGTCATTAATCTCTGTTAGTGACACGAAAACGATCGCGCGGACCCGACGAGACGGGAGAGCACTTTCGCCGGAGTAATAAGCGTTTACTTGCTCCGCCGGATTACATATGAAACGGATGCATCAGCCTCCTCCCCCGCCCCGAAATCGGTCACTGCGCGCGTGTCACGGACAGTGATGATCGATGAGTTTCGGGGGAGTGGGGCGCGACGAAAACGCGAGTGCTCTCGAAATCTCCGACGATGCGAAGATCAGCATGACGACGCGCGATGTTTGTTCGGGACAAGTATGCGAGACGTAGCGCGCGGAAAGTAGTTCCGGGGGGAGGGGCGGGAGGTGTTTAATTTCCTCGCACGCGTGTTTTTATCCACGCTGTCAATAACGGCCCTCGAGTGTCGAGTTCTGCGTTGGCCTTTTTGCGCAGTCTCGTGTAACTGCTTTTTTTTCCCTCGTTCGAGAGACTAATAGGCTAGCGCGCAGTGCTGATACGTACGTCGGAAACTGTCGGCCGGGTATTTATAGGCAACCGTACGTCGGATAGGAAACTCGTGTCTATTTGAAAATGCGGCTGCAAACCCGATCCCACCTCGCCGCGTGACCTCTTAATACGGATGAACGCGTGATTATCGATGTTTTTACTAGAGGTTAATCAGCGCGCGGGCGTGTGCAAACACGTTTCACGCGTGGCGTTATAATCGCGGGCATAAGTGGACCCGAGGAAACGGCCGCGCGAATACCCGAATTAATTCGCCATTATCAATATTCCATTTGCGCCGAAAACAGAAACGATCGTGCGCTCCACTAAAAGTGATCAGAATGCGAAAAGGTTAATATGCGGCCTTGCCCCGGCACCTGGGCATATTCAACTCTCCAAACGCTCGGTCGTATTCGTCTTTTCCCATTTGTACATGTAAATCCTCGAAATCTGGGTGGTTAAACGCATTGACATTGTTTGGCGTGAAAGCGAGGAGGCTTGGTGCGCGCGCGAAAATACATATGGATAGCAGTATGTATAGCGAGAGGAGCTGAACGGTGAGCCTAAGGAGGGTCGTCCCTGTTGGCCTGCAATCCGGTCGGCCGGAGGCCGAAGAAAGGCTTTCTGCGTGGCGGTCGAGCGGAGAACAAACGGTCACGCTCGCGCGCGGCATGAATATTTAATTGCGAGATTCATCTGTTTTGTTAGGCGAAACTATTACGGTCACAAACGGAACGCGTAATCCGGCGGCTTTGTTACTCGGCTATCTGATTACGGTGGCCGCGTGTGCGTTTAGCGGGCCGCAGCGCACGAGTGTTGCGCAGGCCCGTAAAATAGCTGCTCGCTCCGGCGAGAGAAGGGAAAAAGGGAATTCGGTCAACAGCGGGGCCAAAGTGACTCGAGTCGGCCGAGAGTAAGAGTGGACTCTTGCTTGTTGTCAAAACAACGTCTAAATGCGGCCAACGACGACCCGCTGGGCTAGCTCGTTGTCCAAGCCAGTGATGAGCAACCTCTTTTTCTGTGGCTAAGCAAAATTCTAGAAGTTAATTGTACGGGCACGAACCGCATTCGCAATCTTCAAGAAGCGAACTTTGTTAATTCCCTAGGTGGAATATTTTATTCTCAGCACCGGTAACCATGGATACACCTTTCATCGGCAGGAGTCGCAATTAATTTTTAAAGACAGACATAAATTCATAATTCTACCAAGTACCTACACTAAAGGTTTCTGTTCAATTTGAAGTGAGTAAATCGTACGTAATGAAAAGCAGAAGAGAGCGCTCACGGATCGGAAGTAAATAATTGGCGGGGGTTGGTCATCACTGGTCTAAACAGAAGGTAGACGACAGGAAAGAGATTGGGTCTTTCGTTTGGGCGTCGACTGATTCGTGGAAAAACATGATTATACCGTTCCATTAACCGCGGGACGAGGATGGTTGACGAGGTAGGGAGAGGGATGGAAAGAGGGGGGACGGTCGATTTCCATGAATCTAAATGACTTCTTCCCGGCTCGCGGAATATAGGAAGGTCGGACGATCGAATTAGCGGCTGCATTCTCTGGCCGCAATCAGAGTCGCCGCTCGGTGTGCCAGCCACCGCAACACTTAGCGGCGGAGGCTCGAAAATTACGCGCTCGACGAAAAGCGCATTAGCCACGCGCGGCGATCGTGCCCAAAACGCGGGGCGAGCCTCGCGCGGTACATGCCAGACGCAATATTTCGTCGGTTCGGCGCTCGCTCGTAGAGGTTGCCCGACTCCTCCCCCGTTTGTGCGTGAAATTCGCCAAAGCGGAAATAAATTAACGAGCTCCGGCCTCGCGCCGCGGAAATAATTCGAGCCGCAGAGTGCGTTCGAATTATTGTCCCGAGCGTTTGCGTTAGGCACGGGGGGAGGGGTGGTTGGGGCAAAAATTGTACATCGACTTCGGGCGAGGGCAGAGGACAGAAGTTTCATTTTCGTCGACGCGTTGCCGGGACGGCGAGCTGGGTCCGCGAGGACCCGATGCCAGAACTCATCCTGCCACGGAAATCTGGGCAAGCGTCGGGAATCGTTTTTAGTCGATAATAATTTTTTGCGCAGACGCTAGCAGCGAAAGCGTCATATCATCACGGTAAATCCCATTTCTTCGACGAAATCCTCTCCGCTCCCCGCATGACTTCGTTGTCCATCGCGAACGACTCGTTTCCTGTCCAGAAACGGGAAGTGCAATCCGTCCGTCTCGCCCGCTCGTTACGGACGAGTAAAAAATCGTTTAAATTCCGATCATCCCTTAAACGGGCGAGGGTAGTTGCTGCGGGCTGGCCCGCCCACGGGAGATAGCGCGATCATTTGCTGATTCACGGTGCTTGCGAGGGAAGGATTACCCGGGCGCAGAGAGAGAGAGAGAGAGAAATGGTTTTCCGCAACGATGTCTTGCCCGTTAGAAGACGGTGAGTCTGGTGTGAAGGAGGAGCGTCTTAGATGCAGGTAGTCTGGAAGCGTATATATCTATTCTCGCGCTTGCACGTAGTACTGAGTCCACGCCCGGCCAGAACTGTTCGCAAACAGTACGCGTACTGTTCGCAGCCACACTGGATCGCGCAAACACAAACAGTCGCAGAGATCTTTGCTTGGCGAAGCGATTCAATTGTAACTGCAATTCAATCCGATTTAATTCTTCATGAAATATGTTGTTAAGCATTCAAAACCAATAGACCTGTTTATAAGCATGGAAATGAATCGGTGTCATCTGATAGAGAGGAATTAGTGTAGAATTCAGTGGAACAAACGGAGCATTCGTCAGACATTAATTATTCAGATATTTAAATCTTAAAATGTTCCTCACGCCGAAACTAGACTTGAAAGTAACGATTTCCAATTTTTCGTCTTACTATTCTGTCTCATTCTTAATTTGTTACTATTACTTGCAGTACATTGGATAAAGTAATGAAGCGAGGACAGTCGGACAACTTAAGACGTAGCCAGAGGTGGCCGTGGCACGGTAAACACTCTCCGATCGCTGAGCATTAGGCATACTTCTCCTCCCCCGACATTGTGAGAAGCGTGGTGCCAGGGGGGCGCAAAAGTGGCCCGAGAGCCACAAGTTCTGCAGGCCTAACCTACGTCTACAGCCGAGGCAATCTCGAGGATCGCTAGTGTAAGTATCAACATACACACACGCAGACACATTCTATATCACCATATCCCTGAAAGTGAGAATATCGGAATATCTGACCAGGCACGTATAATAAAGACTTGATAAAGGTAAGGTTAAGGGTGTAAGAATCGACTACAGTCTCCGACCCTCAATCTGTTAAACGCCATGTCATTTAAGTGCGAAGGTATCTAAACACCCCCATGTCCAGATACGAACGTATCTATACGAACGTAAAGGTGGGACCAGTACGACCCCTTATCCAAGTCCATTTCCTCTCCGTCCGGCCCGAGAAGCCGTTAACCCTCAGGTCAACCTCCGTCATTATCGCCGGCCTCAAACCGGTTCCCATGAAACTTCGATGCACTGCGGCCGAAAAAAATACGACGCCCTTATCGCCTCTTCATCCGCCCTCTCCGTCGCTTCGTGTCGCGCCGCTCCGAGAGAACGCCGCGGAGATAAACGTGTCAAAAAATTCTGACTCCTTTACGACGAGATCGCGTGTCCCCGTCGTCGTCCGTTGCCGAGAACGCTGCCGGGAACGTTGGCCGCGCCGCTTAAACGCGCCGCGTCACGTGAACGAGGCGGACGCACACCACACACCCAGCCCGTGCACGGCGGGAAACGCTTTAAATCTGAGAAAAATCGGTAGTCCGCTCGTGCGAATGACTCTGTAACTGGCCGCTCCCACTCCTAGAGGAAGCCGAGGCATTGCCTCGCTATCGTGGCTCACGTGACAATTTCTTAACTCCCGGCCGGGCTCGCCTGTGCAGTTTTAATACCGGAGACCGCTTGGTCGCTGTCTGCCTTTCGCAGTTTACGAGCAGTACTTTAACCCTCGACTCGCCCTACTATTCCCTCCCCTTCGGGGTCACCCTCTCACACACTAGGTGCTCTTCTCTCTCTCTCTCTCTCTTTCTTTCTCTGTTTCTCGTTCGCGCAATTTCTACTCTCGCCTGGCACCCACTATGCACCACCACTATCAACCCCTTAGGCTTACGTGCCTCTGGGTTTATCGGTAATTGACCTTTGGACAGTGTTTAAAAGTCACCGTGCGGCCTGTTTTGCTCGGCAGAAAGAAGAGAACAATGAGCGGAGCTCACCGTGGTCGCGCGGAATTGGAATTCCTACGTGAGGGAAGATTGCGCGCGCGTTCTGCTCGGGTCTGGTGGCGAGATGGGCGGGTCACGAGGTTCGCGGGGAAAATATGAAAAATGTTAATAACAAACCTGCAACAGCCCGGCCGTAACGGAGCGTTCGCGTTGTTTAATTGCGATTTATGTAATTATCTTGGGAAATATTGACGTTTAGGTAATCGGTATCTGAACCAGATATCTGATTAAATAAAGATGAAGCGCTTTAGTAGCTGATCTGAAGAAACATAGCGCGGAGATTGGAAACATGTATTATCTTCACGTAACAAGTCAACATTGATTAACAACGGTTATAGAACCGCGAAATTTGTATCTACTTGCGTAAAAAAGGAATACATTCTATGCCCAAACAAATGATTGACCAACAATATACGATAATTTGTTCTATCCTCGTATTTCTTGTTCTTAACCCACTCCGACGATGAACTCTTCACATTCACCCTCCATTTAGTTAAAGAGAGATACCTGTGCTTCAGGTTGACATCATCTAGACAACGCTTTGTACACGCCATTGTGCTATCTCTCAGTGCTCCGACGATTGCGTGCTTTTAGCCAGAGCATCCAGCGTACGCAAGCTCTTATTTTGAACACACGCCCGCCCCGATGAGTTCCCGGCGATAACAATTTCCGCTTAGTGACAAGCAAGCGTCACCTGCCACTCTCGGGCGCGATCCGCCAAAATGAAATCGGCCATTGCGGAAGTATCACGAAAGATATTTCGTCTCGTTCCCTTTCATCTCCTCCCCCTCCTCGCCGTTACACACTTCTTGTATATCTTCCTCTCCGAACCATTGCTCCGGCTCCCTTTCTTTTTTCGCTTTTTCATCCCTATCTCCCTCTTTCTGGATCCTTCTGTCGGCGGCACGGTTCTTATCGGCGTTACGGTTTCGTCCTCGTTAACTTGGCTCCGTGCCAATCACAGGTGAATGCATACACGGGTCGGGAGAAAGAAGGATAGAGACTCGAGTGCGCACCTTCGTGCGCGCGCGCGCGCACACGAAGAGACGCCCGCCCGACGAGACTGACGTATGCATTATGTATACAGACATTCATACACACACCTATATATTTATACATATAAATGTATGTATGTATAGTCGCGTACAGACGCACGCAGAGATATATACGCGCGGCCTTTGTGCGCAGAACGGAAGTCATCAGAAACTTCCAGTTGGCACTGAGCGACCGAATATCCTGCCTGTAATTACCCGTGGTACAAATGCGCCCCTGCCGCGTGAACGCGCTCGCATATAAGTCGCCCTACCCGGTCGCATAGTTGCGCGCATCAGGAAATGCTCCGCAGGTGAATCCAGGTCGTCAGCGAAAGGCCTGAGATAAGGGAAGAGAAGCGACGTGGGCGAGCGCGTTAACGAACGAACAAACGGAATCGGGTGAGTGGCGCAACGATTGACCGGTCGAGGAAAGAAAACGTTGGACGGGCGTGAGGGACGCCCGTACGACACGCGAGACGAATCGTTTGAAATTATCGGTCGGATGTAATATTGTGAGAATTAAACGTGTCGGGAAGTAATGTCGTCGATGTATAGAGAGGGAGGTTGTTTTTTTTCTGAAGGGCCTATGGGTGAAATAGGGACGTAGGTGTTACTTTATCAGTCTGCTACTGGCTCTGTTTATGTTCAATAAATTAGAGGAATAAAAGGGTTAGAAATGCAATCAAAGTGGAAAAGCACGATCAAATCAAGAAGGGAGCGTGAAAAAATGATGAGTTTGGTGAATTGAAGTTAAGTTGATTTTGGTAAAGAGAGTGAGTGTTATTGTCTATTGGCGTATTTTGCGGAGATCGACTGGTACGTGTAATGGGAGAGAATGTGGGTCAGTGAACAGCGTTAGTGTCGTTCGATTGGCCGTGATAAAAGTGTCTTCGTACAGCGTCCGGTTAGAATAAAGTGTGTAGACAGAGAGTGACAGAGGTGCACGGATGCTCGTGTCTCTGTTTCTCGAATTAGAAGGCGACGCTCGATACGTATAAGCGTTTTAAAAATAGACTGTTTATCGCGTGAGTCGTAAAACGCGTAGACTATCTTCCACACCGTCGACCGCGCGAAACTATCAAACAAGTTATAACGTGAAAAACTTTCTACAGACCCTACGACAGCTACGTACAGCCTTTGAAAGATATATGTCGACGCGTAAAAAAACGATTCTATGAAAATGTACCTAACCACCACAGACTAAACGTGCTCCATCCACATTCACCTTTGAATCATCTTTCCAATAAATCGACTTCATACCCCACGTATTTATCAATACTCACGAAACTACCGACTCTACGCCCTAGCAAACTCGATATTAAAACTGCTTCCTACAAGTATCACGCCGAAAACAGAAATATGACCAACGCACCATTCGACTTGAAACGCCAGGATTGAATACATGGAAAATTGGTACATCTAAATACACTCCCGTCTACGTGTTCGCGTTGCGCGTCGGCGCGCCGAATCGAGGCAGCAGCGTTCGTTCGCGTCGAACACGGCCGCACTTTTATTACCGCGCGCGAAGTTTCCGTCCGTCAGCCGTGGAATCAGTAGTTAGGGTCGAGCGGCGGTCGGACGAGATTAAACGGACAAGCGGCGCGCGGTTGCTCCAACTTCCGACGCCCGCAGCGGGACGAGAGCGTAGAATACGCGGCTGTTTAGCATCGCCTGATTAACCGGGCCGCAATAAACAACGGACGGAAGGAGAAGGCGTGCGCGCGACACAAATCATCGTTAACGCGCGCGCATCTCGCATCGAAAACTTTGCGACGGCTGCCAAGAGAGAGAAGAACGTCATCGCGGGGGCCGCGACGCTCGACGCGGAATTAGAATTCATTAGAAATAGCCGGTTGGGGCCGCGAGCGCGACTAAATGCATTCTCGCTGAAGTTATACGACGGATTGTGACTCATTGTTACAGAGTTACGCGGCTCTACGACACTCTACGTACGAGTGAATTGGGCGACCGGAGTTTACCCTTCCGACGGCAACGAGTTCAGCGGTCCGATTCCGTGGGACTGTATATTGATTTTTCTGAAACCTGTTTTCGGTTGAACTTTACTTCATTCGGAGGTCGCGGCATAAGAATCATAACGTTATTTTTTGCGGAGGGTGAATGAAAATTTCTCGCTCACGATACAGCAGCGAGGGGTTCAGAAATTAGGCTCGTATTGAGAATGTGCGTAACGTTGTAAATTTTTGCTTTAAGCCGAAAATCAAAGTAGCAGGACGTCCGTCCGCCGCGAAATTAGAATTCATTAGACATTGCCGGCTGGGATGCGCGAGAGTAACTGAATGTATTCTCGCAGCAGTTATACGACCGGTTGTAACTCATTGTTGCATAGTTACGCGCATCAGGGAACTCGGTTCTACAGGTAAATTGGGCGACCAAAGTGCTCTCTTGCCAGGGTAGTGGCGGGAACGATGGAAGGGCAATGGACGGCATCGATATTACCTGTCTAATCAAGCTGCGGCAAAGAACATCGCGAATTCCAACACTCTCGTGCCTCGAGTCTGCATTCGGTTAATTGGCCGAGCTGTACCGCAGGCCGAAATTCGATATAATCGTGTATAAACTATGTACGCCTCGACGCAGTGTATATTCGTGACTGCAACTCGATCATTGTTACTATTGCGAAAATAGTTATACAGTTACACGTTGGCGTGAAACGTTGAAATGCCGAAATAATGAAACGTCTGTTCGCGTACGTGTTGACAAGTGGGACGATGTTAACAGTCAGAGAGCAACGGAGCCTATTGTTCTATTATGCGAAGAACGATAGTTTAGTCCATCTATTCGGCTATAAATAGATTATATTTTTTTTGTTGCTTTGTTCTGGAATGACACACTCACATCATTTCCGGAGCTTTTTTCCGTACCCTATTTCACTTTTCATTACATTTACCGACAACCTGCACCATTCCCAATAAAATAATCAAGTAATTCATACTTCATTATGTACACGCAGTAAAGGCGACAGCACGGAGGAACAAAAAAAAAACCACAGCTGCAAAAAATCATACAAGTACATAAATAAAAAACCAGCATCAGCAACAAAATTCGTGCGACGCGAAATACTAACGTGCACCTTTCGTCGCGTTGCGTTACGTTCATCGACAAGGTGTGCAGTGCGTTCGACTGCGGGAATTGCGGACGGCCTCGGCGGGAATCGTCTCCGTAATTGCGAGATATTCAAATCGCGCCGAGGGAGGGAATTAATTAGAAGCGGACCGGTTAGGAGCCGGCGAAATAGCCGGGCAGCCGCCGAGGAACAGAATATCCCGACGGCAGTTACACGACGCCGTATAACTCATTGTTACATTGTTGCTGTGTAGCGTGCATCGTCGGGCGTTCCGCAGATAACTCCAAGTCGCCCCCGACACGACGCCTCTGCCTCCGCTCCCCGCCGCGAGAAAGACCGAGGCCGACCAACGAAATCGGTTTCCCTCGATTAACCGCATTGCAACGGCCTCGCGAAAACGGCTAGGCGACGATTAGGTGGCGCGGCCATTTCGAAATTGACGCTGCGGGCCCGTTAACCGCAGGAATCTGCAAACGATATGTCCTCCGATGCACCCTGTTTTCGAGAAAATATCTCGATGATGTTCGGCGTTGAATAATAAACGATGGCGACGTTCACTTCAAATGTATTAGTAGATAGGAGGTTGAAATATGCAAAATTCTTAGAGACTATTGTCGTAGAGATATATGTGTAGGGATGCATACATGATTGGTATTGGGTCAGAGTTTGTCTCTGATAGTTTTTGAGGATTAATTATTACGTATGTATTTTACAAGACTGTTTCCATGATTTATTAGGTACTTTAAAAAGTGTGTCAGGAATAATAAGTTTGCAAGAAGGGAATTTGTTAGAAGAATGCTTTGATGAAGATATGAAAATATGAAATTCTCTTTCGGAATAGTATCCGGTGATGAGTCGAAAGTATGCGCGCACGTTAAAACGTGTTCAGTGGATGAAGGTTACAAAGGGCTTCCGAAAGAAATGTACTGACAAGATAGATGAAAGTTATAATCTTCAGACGCGGAACACTGTAATCCACGGCAAACGTATTAAAGTGCGATGGGGAGCAACGGCTCGGCGCGACATCATCGTTATCGCGAACATCTGTTCCGCGGGATAAACGTACCGGCCGTAATGAATCTCATGAAAAAACATCGTGCCCGCTGAATGGAAACAGAAGTTCGCCGGGAATGGCGGCCAATTGAAAATCGAGCGACCGAGTACAATTCGCGTAATTACTCGCGTTATAAATGTGGCTTTTCGCGTGAACGCGGATGCCCGCAATTCTCCCCATTTCCATTTTCCCTCGTCTACTCTTCAATACCTGTCCGCGGCCCCTGTTGTCCGTAAGTCGAGCGTTCTACGTTGCCGCGTTCTGTTTATGGTTTGCCGTTATCATAGGTTCGCGCATTATCAGCGGCAACGCGGAAATTTCTCGCTCGCGTAACAGCTTCACGAACAACTGTGATGATGGTTGCAGATATTGAATGCGTATTCCAAGACAAAGGCCGATATCAACTCTTCTTTCATCTAGCGATTGAACTTGACCGTTCAAAGTCAATGGCGTCAGAGTTTTATCCTCTTTAACTGTGCAGTAATTGGAATTTTTTGCTCGCAGCAATCCAGCTAGACTTATCCGTCAATTAAACTGGAATTCGGCCGAAATCAGTGACCCGAAAGTCGGAATAGTTTTTCGGGGCATGAGCCAGAATATTCGTCGCTCATGAGGCAACGGTGCATCGGCAAATTTCTCTCCTCGCGCTCGCGGGTTAAATGCAGGCCGCGCGATGTGCTACTCCGGACTGAATGACCGAGCGTAAAAGACGAAGCGGGTGATGTCGGTTGGCGGGGTACGGCTCGATTAACCCTTTCATTCCCATTGGCGCCTATAGCAGCTCGGCAAAATCCATTCGTACTGTGCTATCGGTTTTTCGTGGCAATAATCACCCCGGGACGACCGTCAGTTCGCGACGAGCAAATTCTTCGTTTTCTTTGACACCGTCGAATCCCTCTCTCACTCTCTCTCTCTCTCTCTCTCTCTCTCTCTCTCTCTTTCTCTCTGTTGCTTCCAATGTCACCGATGTCATCCTCGACAGATTTCGTTTTGCACAGTTGCGTCGCAACTGTTAACTAGTGGGCCCGTTCCGAGTGCGAAGACGAGGATGTATTGTGGGCGATTTCTTTAGAGAAGAAGAATGAAGGACATCGCACGTAGGTACAGCGTCAGAATTTTCTGTGTAAGGGAAACGGCGACAAAATTTCGTTCTACGTCTTCGGGCTAGCTTTCAATGGAACGTCATTCTTTTGATGCGTCTACCGCGGCTCGGAGAAGAGTCAGTAGTTACTCGCTTTTCATCGCAACAATTTTCTCGTGAAATCTCGCCGGTCCGCCATGCGGAACGTCTTACTTTCTTTAACCTTGTTAACTTTTTTAAGTGCCCATTGTTGCTCCCCATTCGAGATCCGTCCGTCTTGCGGCTGCTTTATTCGCCCCTGCGTATCTTTGCAAGCATACCACCCACTCCCATCTATTCCGCATTCAACGTCATGCACAAATAAAAAATTTAACCCTTCACAACGACGCGAGCCTATAGACGTTCCATGACTCACACTAATTATGCAAAGAGATACTTAGACATCCGCGACGTCGTGGCTGTAGAGTTCGCAACTTTTTAAGTGTCCCTTATCATTCGGCGCGCCGGCACAGTTAATTCCACGGTAATTTCTGTCCACGAGATACTACGCGCGTCTACGTCTGCCGTAAGTGTCGCGACGTTTCTTCCTGCCTCGAACTTCCCCGGCGACGAGAGGGTTAAGCACACCTCGATAAGCGTCAATAACCCCGACAGCAGAACAAAGTGCACACCAGCGAGGGGGAGAAAAAAAGAGCGAAACTACCCCCTATTGTCGCTCGTGTCTCATGAAACTCGCTCGCTGCGATTATCAGAAACTTTCCGTTGACACTGAGTGACTTGCCTAATCCTGTCTACAACGACACACAAACTCGGCGTATGCACATCCATTGCCCTTACACGTACACACACACACGTGTACACGGAAAGTCAACCGTTCCCTACAGACAAAGAGATAGACAGGGACCAGTCATTGTTGCACAGTTCCGAGGAAACTCATCGTACGTAAATGCAGATTATCTTGTACAACTCGGGACGGGCTGTAAAGTGAACGTGCGAAGTGCGCGGGGATTCGATGCTAATGGATTAGACGCGACTCGTTAACCGGCGACAAAGTGTCGGGGCACGGAAAAACATCGGACGCCCTAAAAAGGGAAGGTGATCGTCGTCGTGGATGGGTGGAGATGCTTCCCGTCTCATGTCGGCGAAACTTCCCTTGGCACCGAGTGTCTTCAGCGATCCTGCATACTGATTCGATCCTGCGCTCCACGGCTCTCTGCGTATAGATCGTGCATGTGACGTGGCACAGTTCATCTTGCGAGGATCGTCGATTTCGGTCAAATTTTCAAAAACGTCTCTGGGCTAAATGGAAAATATTTAGTTCAGGAATGTTCGTTTCGTCGATGATTTGAATTTTGAAGAATTGTTTCATAGATCATGTTTCGCGAGGCTACTGCGGCCGTTTTCTGATCGAGCCACGACGTGCACAGCAAGGTGTAGAAAGTCGAGGCCGCATAGTTCTCGAGGCAGTACTCCTTCGCAGGTAAATGCAGGGTATCCCGTGCCAGTGCGCCTTAGATGCAATACTGGGAACGGGAACGACGGGCTTAATATATGGAATCAATGCTAATGGGATTAACTTGAGGCACGGTAAACGGAAGTGAGGCAAAAATAGAGAACGGTTGGGAAGAGGCGAGGGGTCACAATTCGATGCGATTCCACGCTGGCGGAGGACTATTTGCGACCTGCTCTGGGGCTATTTGATTATAGTGCATTTATTTCGTTTGCCGGACAGATTAGTTGCACTTTTTCTTATCGAGCGTTCAGCGTTGCTCGGATGGCGGATGAACGACAGGGGAAGTTAAAAGCGTCTCGTGCAAATGAGAAAGGAAATGGAAAAAAGATGATTTTTAATTATGCCGGGTTTGGCGTAATACTCGTGCACTTATCGATTATTCATGAAACTGGTATTCTGTTTCAAATCGCCGAGCGCGTCCTCAAAATAAGAATCTGCGCGGTGTCAAATTAAGCAATTTGTCATTATTGCGTTCCTCGCGAAATTGCCCTATATTATCACTCGAATGATGCATCTGCCCATGTGCCGATGAATATGAAACTGGTGCAAGCATATATTCTTCGAAATTCCGGTCCCGTTCCACGTCAAACCCTGTCCGTTCTCTTTTTCGCTTACAAACAGCCGATGTCAGGAATAGCTCACCTTTAATGCATAAACTCGGAAAGTGTTCGAAACGGGTCACCCTGTTCCCACCCCTCTACTAGATGACTTATACGCGACACATGTGCTTTACCGTTCCTACGTGACAGCGCGCGTTCGAGTCGTCGAGACTAGTTGTCTCTGTTTCACATCTATAGGTATTTAAACACACGTGCAGCACACATATTAACGTGTCCGTATCTTGCGCACACGGTCTTTGACGTACGAACATTATTATTACATGTCTTTCTAATTCACTTTCGAAACCATGATCTCAAGTCGACACCGTACGCTCGCCTGGCCGCGAAATTCTTAATGATCTCATTCTGATCCCACGCTCAAAGGTTCTCATACAAGGAACGTCGTTATGCACTTCTGCCGACTCGCCGGCCGAGGCGGAAGTCATCGAGGAAGTTAAAGTTCGTCGCTGGGACGAAGTCATATGAAAGTTTGAGCCGTCGCGTCGGTGGACAACTAAACAAGCGGGCTCTCGCAATTACGGCGTCCGGAGAACGGGAATGCGAGGCTCGTTCGAACGTGTCGTAGATCGGCGAGGACAGAAAGTACTTCGCGACAGATTGGTAGTCAGACTTTGTGCGAGTCATCGTTGGGCGAGTCGGCGAGTGTTGACGTGCGCAAGGGAACAAAGACTTGTTGGAAGTGGCGTGGGTCCCGTGTCTCACTTCAGGTAATCAGTTTCTTCAACTTTAATTAGCCGGAGAATTATAATAAGCACAATATACTGTGTTATCAATACATAACGTCAGGCACATTATATTTATTATAAAATCCTCTTCTGCCGCATTAAATCATTCTCGCGCGTTTTAACAACACATGTCAACATGACACATTGAACCCATTCACCCGTGTCTATCGAGTATTTCATTTTGACTGACGAACCGAATCTGTCGTCTCCGCGCATTAAATCGTTGTATAAATAAAAAAGTTCCACTGGCAACTCGTGTGCTCCGAAAGCGTAAAAGCGACAGGCTGTCGGAGGGAGATAGATAAACAGATAGATGGATGGAGAGCGAGAGAGCACGTTATACGGACGATTTGACCTATACCGAGGTACGTGCGTGTGGTTAGCCAGTCAATTATCAAATTGGTCCGCTCGGCAATTTATCGTAAAAATTAATGAAAAATTCCTCGAGCCCGCGCGCTGCACTTAACGTGCACGACGGCGAGTCGGTTGAAAATGCGCGCCGATATTCAATTGACATCGCTCCTCGATATACCGCTTGAGAGACAGAAGTGTGGAATGCCATCAAGCATTCAATTGCCGTTCTCCCGCGCAAAATATACTGGCCGAGTTATGGAACGGAATATCTCGCCGAGGGAAACTCTCGTCGCGTATGCGACGCGTGTGCGATGTGTCTCTTATAAGGGACGGGAAAAAAAGTTCCGGCCACGGGGTAATTACGAACTTTGTCAAGTTTTCCTGACAACGCGCGCACGGACGCGCTTGACTATCGGCCTGCCGACTGTACGAGCGGTGCAGATTGTCGGCGAACAACGATGACGCGTCGAAATGCGAGGGTTGAATAGCCTAGAACGATCCGTTGTCAGGCTTTCGTTCTGCGACTCAAATCCGCGGCAATGGCGGTGGATAAATCTGTGAATACGTTTTAATCGAATCTGATGGCGAGAATAGGCTAAGGTAGGATATGGTTGCGATCATTGAACCAGCGCTATCATTGGATCGAAATCATGTACGTATATTAGAAATTGTTAGAAGCCGTTTGTTGCGGTTAGAGAATAAATATTACCAGCTCTACTTGTACGATTTTATATGCACTTTGTACATACGTACATATATGTATATGCAAATTTCTTCGCACTCGTCGAACCTGCGTCGTAACGACGACTACGAGTTTCCACGTACATCTCACAAATTACCAACCGCACTGGAATTATCGGAAGAAAAAGTCGGATGACGCAGGTGGATTATCGAGGATGCGTAATAAGCCGGCGCGGCGGTAAAAAAAAAAAAAATAAAGAAAAATGTTAAAAATGTGAAAAAAGCTGGCAGCCTCAAACGAACATCGGAGAAGGTTTTGCGATCCCCTATCGGTGTCGGGTGACGGTGCGAAGGGCGGGAAGAGAGGTAAAAATGCATTAGCATTCGCGGAACAGCGCGAAGACATTAAAGGGAAAATGTCTTTTTGCCGCGTACCGAGGCGGGCTGGTATCAGAGACATGCCAGCGCGATGCTTTCGCGCGGTCCGACCGCACTGAAATCAATTGCATCAGCGGGCTTCTTTTTGTGCCGGCGGGAAAGGAGGCGAGTACAGGAGTTCCGGTTGGATAGTGTCAGCCAACCGCCCGATCGAAGTGGGGTCTATATTACATTCTGTAATGGCAGACGTATGATATTCTTAAATTCAACTTTTCTTCATGTACCTCAGCTGAATTTACGCGCTACTTCTTAAACTCACATTTTTCCTCAATATTGTCTTGATTCGCGTGGTTTTAGACGTACGCAGCGAAGAACGACGTTTATCTATGTATCTTTCTGTTTCTTATTATTGTCTTCAGATGCACTACATTGTATTGTAGAGAGAAGCAGTTCAAGACTCGATGGAAGACGGTAGTCGGGGTCTTGTTGAGCGAGTAGAAGACCGTGTGAAGCTGTCAGCCATGTTGTTAGTCGGCCGTCACGTCGGCCAAGTAAAGACACCGGATACTGGCTCAATTTACGCGTTTTTCTACCACTCGGAAGAAAAAAGAACTTTAAACGAATATCGACCATCCGGCGCCGCACCATACGCATACGTACATACTGCGCACGGTAGAATGTAAAAGTTCACGTCCTTCCAACAAAATATACCGTCCAGAAATTGCAGACACCGACTGCCACCCTCGGCAGTCTGTGTCATGCGAAGCTTACAATACCGTCCGCGCGTTCATAATCTCCCCCGTTCGGAGTACACCCCAAGACAAGCACGTCGGCTAACTTTGCATCGAACAAGACAGCGTCGATGTTCGTGAATGACAAAGAACGTCAGGGTCGGCGCCGTCAAAGCCGGACATTGTACCCAGGTCGAAGCTGCCCGAATGACAAGCCGAACGCTCGATCGACCGAGAATTTATTTCCTGACAATTTTCATTAACCCCTTTGCCATTATGCTCACGCTCGCCATTGTCAACGGCACCGTAGGCTGTACCGTGCTCGCGCGCGCACTCCTGCACACTCGTGTACCACTGTCGGATATGTCCGACGGAGCTTATTGTCTGACCGCGGCCATTGTCGAGGGTACGCGGAAACTGACTTTCTCCGACTGTCTTGGTCGTGTCGCGCGGAGATTTTAGTGGAAATATCGACGAGCCGCCTTTGTGCTGCAGAAACCTCGCTGGCGAGCGAGAGCGGCCGGAGAAGACGGGCGGGTGGAGAGAATGAAGTAAGAGAAACGGAGTGGGAAGGAGCGAGCTGTTAAACTCGAATTTCATATGCACGCGCGAGTCCGTGCTCTCGGTGAAAAAATTCAAGATTACTCGTGCGCCACGTGAGCTTTGAACGTACTGCCGTCGGGCGATGTTTATTAATGGTATTTAGCAACGGCGCTAACCGTCATGGGCAAAGTGATAGAGAGGAGGAGAGGGAGGGAGGGAGAGAGAAAAATATATGGACCGTCCTTGATCGTTCGCCCGTGGCGTTAATTCCCAACCTCGAACACGTAGGGCACACACCTTGTTACGATCCTTTTTCCCCGCGAATTTATTCCTCGGACGTGGTTGGCATAGCGACAGCTGTACGCTCGAGATTTACGTGACCCTAGCCGGGGGTGCGGGTCTCCTGACGCGAAAGAGGGAAAGAGAGAGAGAGAGAGAGAGAAGGATGGCGTGCACGACCTACACGCACACGCGTCGCCGTTCCGCGTCGCGTGAGACTGATAATTAATGACCACCTTTAAAGCGTTCTAAAACGCGTCAAAGGCCCGAAAGGACTCTCGGTATGATTTACGACGTGCCAGACGAACGTCGTAACGTCCGAGCCGATATACTGCGTGCAGCGGCGCACGCTTCACGTGTAAGAACGAACTGGAATACGTACGGCGAAAATCTATGAGCAGGAATCGTGAGGGACGGACCAAAATTGCCGGCTTTCACAGGTGTCCGTGGCGCTTCCGCCTCTGACAGGTTCCGCCGTGCGTATATACATCACGCAGACGTAAACATGTGTCGACGTGGGAAGGGGGGGGGGGTATGGGAGGGCACAGGTAATCCGTGCATGTCAGCGAAAACCGTCGAGCCCCACTCGTTGCCCGCTTCAAGAGGGCGTCTCGAAAATCGGTGCAAAATTTACGCGTTAAACCGCTCACTCTCGAGTTATAGCAGGAGGATGCTCGTGGGACGGGGAGGAAATCTGTCGACATGTCGAACGATCAGCCAGCCGGAAGTCAAAGTTCGACTATCCCGAAGTTCACTACGTGCATCCTCTCATTTTGCGGGCCATGAATTCGAATGGTACACCCAACGGGTACGACGTCTTCGTCGGCACAGTGTGCACGCGTGGCACGCAATCTGCTCGGGGGCGGTTTCTTCACTCGCTTCAATCGCTGCGAAGCGAGCTTTATCGGACGCCAGAAATTACTGCGAGCCCGGAACTGGTAATGGTGTGACTCTATTATTTGACGACGTCCCGTTCACGGGGACGCGGATGAATTTCGTCGCAATTCGAGTTATTCGAACATGATGAAAATAGCATTGGTATTTTGGTTTTTCACGTTTTCGGTAAATATATAATATTATATTTGTATGCACTGCGCGTTGCGTGGAATTCTGATTCGTTCGCAGGTGGTTGGTCCTTTATTACGGTATTCAAATATTCGTTAGCCTGTGTTTCTGCTTTAGATATTTCGTACGTGACAAAACTATGATTGTCGATTTAATGAGCGAAACTTAGGGGCGCACGAACTTGATATACCGAAATCAGAATTTCCATTGCGTGCGTATATACGGCGTTCGCAGTAAAAGGATTACACCTTCGCGCTCGAAGCTCGCGCTCGTCGATATGAAAGGTGGTTAATTGGGACGCGGAAATTACGGAAGGGTGTCTTACAAAATGTATTCGACGATTTTTTGCAGCCAATTATTCGCTCACGTTTTCGTGACGTTCGCGCGGCGAAGGGAGGAGGAAGCATTAACATAAATAGGTAAGACGATGTTGCGTGAAGGAAACTGTCGTAATCGGATTTGCGTTTGGGGTAGAGAGCTTGAATAACAAGTCACTTCCTCTGCTATTTTGACTGTAAAGTCGGTTGTTAGTTTTAAATTTGTTCGGTATCGGAAAATTATATGACTCGTTGGGCGAGATGTATTTCTCGTCGAACCGTAAACCGTCGGCAGCGGAAAAGATGACATCGTGAGAGGGGAGTCGCTTTGACGACGATTGGATTGGCGTTTCGAGTGAAAGTCTTGAATAACAAAAATCCTACTTCATTAGCACGCGCGCGCCGAACGTAAAGAACTAATATCGCTAAGAGTCTCCGATGTCAATTCCTCCACTCATCTCCCGCCCCACGTTACACAAACGCGCTTCCCACTTCTTGCCGAGAGCGGACCAAACGAAAGTAGCGGCATAAACGTAAGAAGCCGTCGGGTGTAAGTGGCTCCGACAATTCCATCGGCATTTCTCGCAAGAACGTTCGACGAAAAAACTCGAATCCCGCAAGGCGCGTCGAACGTAAACCGTTAACACGATTCCGTCCGACAGTCGTTAGTCGCGCGGATTTATTCTTCGTCCGCGAATTATGCGACCAAATCATTGTTTATCGCCGCAACAAGCGAGATGCGCATGAGGCGCGCGACACTGACAGGAGCGAGGATTGAGGAACGTAAGGAACGACACGTACGGACGAAGCCAATTCCGCCGGCAGCTGCGGATTGCGGAACGTGAGGTCCGTGAGTAACAAAAGCCAACGCTCGCTTGACACTCGAAGCGCGGAGGGTTAAACGCAATCGCGATAGCTCCGTTTCTTTCGCCGGACGGTGCACTTTGCGCGGATTAAAACTGCTTGTCCTGGCTGCTCCGATTGTTTCCTGCCCGACGACCAGGCCGCACGAGGATTCAGCCAATATCTTTCTGGTTGCGGAGAGGCGTGTCGATAAAGTTGGCTCTCGGTACAAAGAGCGAGAGAGAGAGAGAGAGAGAGCTTTCTGACGTGGACCCTCGGGAAAGGGCCGTTAAAAAAATTATCATCCCTGGCGCGAAGGTGCGCGCGTAATCGATAAACCGCGCGCACTTACGGGCGAGTCGTTCGCCGCATAGAGAGCTCGTTATTTTTCCGCGTAGTTTAATCTCGAGGCTTTACCGCGCCGCGAAGGCATTGACGTTTTACGGGCGACGGGGCTGAACAAAGACGGACGGGTCGTTTTTCCAATTTCGTCACTCGCCGCCGGCGGGCTCGGCGCTCTCGCGGCGTTAAAGCGTGTAAGCGTTTCCCGAGAGAAAGAGAGGCGGCCGGGAAAAAGTGGACGTAGGAAGGAGAGGCGTGGACAGAGACGGAGAGCAAACGAGGGACGGATTCGGTCGGTCGTTCGAGTTACCGCCCGCCGCGGCTGGAATTTACGGCGCGTAATATCATTACGCCGACGTCCGCACGATTTTCGGCGTCGTACGTGTATGCGCACGGTCACGCGAGACGAGATTCCGACGGCCCGCGGTGTCCCGAGGACGGATTACTCTCGGAGGATGACCTTGTACCGTACTTATGCCGGCATCCCCGGCTCATGTAATATATCGGATATCAGTCCCGATAACGTATCGGATACCTGTCACACGGCCATTTCGTCGTTGAGCGCGACCTGCTCGTTTTCTGCCTCTTGGCCGCTCGCCTTCGTCGTCCCGTTCGATCGGAATCCGAGTCAGAGTCCGTACCTAGCCCGTAAAACTCACCGCGCGATCCTCGCGACTCGACCTTTCACGCGGCGCCGAGAGTTTGACCTTTGATTGGTGCGGGTCGATCGATCGTTTAAATTCTAACGCGTCGCCCCGAATGATTCGTCTCGCTCCTCGATCTCAACCACCTTCCGGCTTCCTCCGATCAATCTTCCCTTTTTTCCACCCTCCTCCGCCCCATCTTTCTGTTTATCCGCGCCGCTCTGATAATGACGGATGGCACTTTATCGGAAAGTTTAAAGCGCCGAGCAAAAGTTTCGGCCAGTTAAGCGACGAGTAATTGGTACTCCAGACGAAGGCTATAACTTTGCTACGGTTGAGCGCGACGAGTAAAGGGTCAAAGGACCGGGTCCGAATGGCAATTAGACGAAGCGAATCTGACTCTCTCTGCCGCGCCACGTCGCTCGGACTTCTCTTCACTCCGTTCCTCACCCTTCCCCCGCCCCTCGTTCCTGCAACCACTGAAAGTCGCAGGCAGCAGGTACGAGCGGTACAAAGGTCAAATGGATTTCGCTACCCAGCAGGCGGCGAACGAGAAATGTCGGGACGATTATAGCCGCCGGTTGTTAATTAAACGATCTCGACTTAGCCGCCGCTCCTGCTTTTTTAATCGGCCCTCGGCGCAAGGACGTCGCCCGATACGTGCCACAATAGAAGTCAGTCGCCGGGTAAATCGCGATGCCCGTCGGAGGCTCATGAATGTGCCGTTCGCTCGTTGGAAGTTTCATTTGAGAAACGGGAGCATTCAATAAGCCCGTCATTTTCTGCTCCCCTCCACCTTCATTCCCATTCTCCCGACTACCGTCGCACGCGGCGAGCGAAGAATTTTCGCAAATTGCACCTCGCGAGAACCGAGTAATCGGCGGACGAGGCCTGGTCCGGAGAAGAATGCCAATTTGAGAAGGTCGTTTCTAGCTCGCCTCGCAGCTCGCACCTCCCGGAAGGCCGGGCATTTTTCCCGTCGCCCCTGCCACGATTAACGTCTCTCCTTTTTCTCGCCAACGAACGAACGAGAGAGCGAGCGAGCGACCCGCACAGCGAACGATGAACAATCAGCACTTACGTGTTGTACGTCGGCGAGGGGTTGGCCGCGACAGACTTAATCGCGACTGGCCATAACTGGCGGAATCCTTAAACACGCGCACAAACGCACCCTTCTCTTCGCTCTTCCCCGTAATTTATCCCTCTCCGTCGCACGACCCTCTCTCGAGCGAAATTGAAGCGTAATCGCTGCGAGAGCCGTATTCCTCGTCGATGATCCTCGACGACTCAGTGGACCGTCGTCCGCCGCCTCATTGTCCGGCGGAATCTTCGCCTCGAAAGCCTCTCAGAGAAGTGTCGATCCAATCCGTGAGTGGGTTTCACTGTCGCACCACGTTTCTCACGACCCCTTCGCGAATCCTTCGTACCTCCTCGTACGCAGCGTATATATATACAGTACGTATGTATGTACATATATGATATATACGCGCGGTTGTAGTCGAAGGTTCGCGCGCACGGTTGTCACAACATTCGTAAACGGTATCCGGCGCGTTTGGAAAAGTCTCGGTGCTCGACGATCGGTGAACCCGTGTGCGGCCCGCACCCCCGCACGAGTCCAACTCGGTCTCTCCGGAACGATGTTGCCGGTGGGATGCCGACGACGTCGACGCCGACGCCGACGCCGGCGCTGCCGTTGCCCGCCGGGGGTCGAGGGTGGCTCCGGCTTTGCGACTGCGCCCTTTCAACTCTCTTCAACCCATTACGGTCCTCACGGGCGCGCGCGCGCGCGCGCGCTCACGCAGCGAGTTCGCGTACGAGAGTGTGTGCGCGGGGGGTGTAAGTGATATGTGTGTAGGTATGGGCATGTAAGTGGAAGTGAACTGCCTATTGGGGACGGCGGCGCAGGAATAATAGTGGAGTAAGTGATAAAGGTGTAAGAGTACGGCGACAGTGATAATGGTATAAATACAATGTGTGGCCGTAAGTGCCGTTATGGCGAGTGAAAAGCTACTCTGAGGAGGCACGTATTTTATGCTTATCGAATTGAGAGCCTTGAAAATTGCGTTACCGTTATCGACTGTTTAGACGTGTCTGGTTGAGGAGCGCGGTCAAAAATTCTGCACCACCCCTCTCTTGATCCCGTCATTTTCCTCCTCCGCTTTCTACGTCACGTAGACTAGGGAAGCTACGCTACAAATGAACGATAGTGGATGCGCCTCGGCGTGTTCGTCCACGTTCATGCAGGATCAGTTGTCAGTGTGTACTCACGCACCTTGCTCTCCCTCTGGGTCCCGCATCACCCGTCTCGCCCCGTACTTTCCCCAGAGTCTCCTCCCCTTCCTCTCCATCCCGTCTCCCTTTCACCCCCTCTGGGTCACCGCAACACACTCGCCTCGCCCCGCCTCGGCGTACATCGTATACTCCACCGTGATACATCATCGTATCACTTTATGTCTCGCGTAACGTTTTATTAACCAGAAATCAAGTGCGCCCATCCTCTCGCGCGACCTCTTCCTCCTCGTCGACCGTTCCGCTTCCCTTCAACCACCGTCCTTCACCCTTCCGACGTCCTGTCTCAGTGGCAAGCCTCCTATTTCGCCCCTGTTCGTGAGGACAGGCTAATGCACGTATACGCACGTGTGACGCGCGCGTACTCAAGGCTCGTATTACGCGCGAGACGAAACTGCACTGGCGCGATGAGAGACGAGAGGGAGAGAGAGGGTGGTTCGTATACGCAGACTGCGAGGATTGAATTAATGCCGCGACATATGCCTCCGCCTCGTGTCCTCATACCGCGCCACCCCCGCCTTTCTCACCCTCTCGTTCTTCTTCATATAGTACTCGACAGTGCCCACATACAATGATCCTTCTGCGCAGAGCGAATCTTTATCCGAATGCTTTTGGTAGGGATAATTATGTACTCAGCATGTACGGTGTAGTGATTCCTTCGTACGTTTGGAGTCTGCGACGTGTAGGTAACGTGTATGTATTGGTACAATTGTCAAATGTCATATTCGCGTCTGAGCGCGGAAATGGTTCATTTGTTTCAGAATTATCTCTGCAAATCATTTAGCTTATCTTTATGATGTTTAAATAAACATTCTTTTTTCCTCCACTCTTATCTGCGATGAGTGTTTCCCGTCGATTAATTGGATAGATAAATGAAATCGACATACGAACAGAGGCACGCGTAACACTTGCAGATCTGAAAGTTGGTAAACGTCCCAGTTCCGTTCGTAAGCTCATAATCACGATATCGTGCCCTGCACAAGCGGTTTTGATATACTGGATATCGGTGATTGGTGATGGTGGACCGCCGCGGTCGGTGCCAGAGGTACGGATATCGCTGATAAGGTTACAGCCAGAGACGTGGTCGCAGATAGAAGACGTACTGGGCACTGATAAATGTTAATGGAGATTAGTGAGCGTGCGCCGAGAATGACGATGAATTCAAACCTACTTCAATGTGGCAGAATGGGCCGGGACTAATGTCGTATCCCGCGCAATACGTCAACCTCAGCAGTCACACTCTAAGATATCCCCGGATAATCTCGAGCGGAACGTGAATTCACTTTCAACGCAAGCCAAATGACGAATTTCTTCCCTGAACCATCGAACGTTATACGCCCAACTCTACCATAATCAACGCAGTCCGCGCAACACGACTCTCCGGCCAGCCTCGCGAGAGCTTTCCAAGTAAGAATGGCGCCGTACGTCGGGATAATGATATATAAATACGCGCCGTCTGACTCGCGGTGTGTCTGTGTGTGCAGAGAGCGCGAGCACATAAAAGCACACGCGAGCGCAGACGTTGAATACGCCATTCCGGATCAGCCCGTCCCACACGGTATCGTGGTAACCAGGAAACACGTTATACCGTTCCGTTCAGCTCGTCGAATTCATCGTCGACTGTGAATCGAGGCAGTCTGCCTCCCAAGATCGTCCGTGATTACTGCCTCGTTTTATACGATTGACACTGTATGCCTGCGCACCTGCGACTGTACACATCGCGGCGAGAATGCCGAGAACGAGACGGCGGGTGGTCGGGCGGCCGGGGGACAAGGGAAGCCAGGCAGCTCGTAGTGGATAGCAAACTACGGGAGAATTAATGTCGATGCATGTGCAGCGACAAGAGTGATTCCCGCGACGCGTGCCTGCCTCGGCACTTAAGAGTGCACGCGTGTGTATTCGTGTGCACGTTTTACCACCCACCACCTCTTACCTCTCTCTCTCTCTCTCTCTCTCTCATGCTCGCAACCCGCGCTTTTCAATATGTGCGCGTTCGCTCACGAGGGTGTATTCATGCGCGCAGGTGGGTATCGGCTGAATGATACAGTAACCGTCGATAACTGAAGGCACGAGTAAGGCGAATAAGGTATGAGCGGAATAAGTGCGACGGCGATTCGTACGCCTGCCCGCTCCTCCGCGTTTGATAATAAATGGAAGCAGCCAGTGGAGGAACCTGGAACATCGCGCGCTCGCCCCTGTCGAAGAATGGAGATCGAGGAAGGGGCGTTCTTCGTTCTGTAAATATCCGCGAAATTAACGGTTCCGCGAGAGGCCGCGCGCCACTTTGGCGAGGGAAATTCCGGCGGCGATATTTTACGGCCGGATCCGTTGTTTCAAGCGGCCGGAACCTTTGGCGAACGCATTTCGAGAATGTGTGCGCGGTTATTGCGTCCGGGAACCGGCGGCAATTCGTTATTCGCGGACGGCTAATTAAGTATGATTCGTCGACGACGAGCAAGTCTTCGGGAATGAATGTCATTCATGCAGCTTTGCTCCAATTTTTCGGTATTACAAATAGAAGGACCGATATGGTATTTCAGATGGGATCAATCAAACAGTAGGGCTTAACGACTTTCAATGGCTGGCTTACTGGCTCGGATCAGGCCCATCGTGTTTCCAGTAATAGCCGACGTCCGCGTTTGTACCCACGCGCGAGACTGTGTGCGCGTGCCTCTGTCTGTGTGACCATTGGAAAACGTTAACTGGAGAATAGACTGCGCCGTGCGACGGCTATATCGCGTTCTCCCGTTCATCAGCGAGAGTTATGTTACCGATGCGCGGCTAATAATTGATTAAATAGTACCATGAGAGCCGTTAACTTCCAAAGGGTTCGCCGAACAAATTTTAAACTCATTCGCCGCTCGCTAAACAGGTGTGCCGAGCGGCCCCTTCCGAACTGTGCATATTCATAGTGTCCACTATCCGACGCGGCTCACTTCTCTCGCGTCGTTTCGCCGCTAACTCGCGGCAATAAGTTTATATATATATATATAAAACATGCGCCACATTCAGTGGCGCTCACCCCTGATCAGACAAATTCGATTGACCCAGTTGCCGCGACATCAAAGACGACGGCGCACGCTTCCCGGTAACGTATTTTGCGAAATGCAAACTGGATATCCGTTGCGCTACGGCGAGTCTAACGTCCCGGGAAAGATGAATACGCTCGTTTCGCCGGCTCGTTGATTTCGCGGTTAGAAGCCCGTACAATACGCTTTCAATTTGGCGCCGGAAAACAAATCGCGCCGGATATTCCGTTTGACCTGTGCCAGGTCTGCACTGGCGAGCGCCGAGCGGGCTGCTTGTGAGCAATCCTGCGAACAGGAGGCAGCACGAGTTGTAACGCGTTCCCGAGGAAATTGACACGTTACGGAATGCGGGCAGCAGGGTAGCTCAGAATGACGCGATGGAAAGTGTAAGATTCGCAATAAATCAGTGTTCAGGAGACAATAATGAAATAATGTGAAGAACGACGTTTTATATGAACGTTCGATATGAAAATAGGCGCGTGTAAAATGCAATGACATACCGGATGACGAAAGAGGGTGAGAGGAAGGGGTTTCGCAAGAAGGATGGGAAACATAATCGCGAAGAGAGGCGTTATGAAGTTCATAGTCCCGTGAGGAGAGCATCGGGGCATGATTCGTGCTAACGCACACACATTTTAGGGCCGATGCCCACATATCGGCTTTCGCTCGGCAATGTCTACCGCCAAACGCGCCCTACTAATTGCCAACGTAACGCGGGAGCAAATGAGTGGCGGCTGAACTTTCCCGAGGAGGTAGCTATCGTTTCAATGTGGATCACAAATTGTCCGGGTTTCGGTAAATTCGCGCGAGCGAGCGCGCCTAACGAACGGCTGAAATCATACGGAACGGCCGGAATTATAGAGAACGGCTTCTCGATAACGCGAACGCTTTCCAATTGAACTCCGTCCACCCTCCTGCCGCATATCCGATGCGATCGGTGCCGTTTGTCTCGCGAAATGAAGCTTGGCAGATCGGCATGTGACGAGTGCACCGGCTTTCGTCGCTAGGAACGAGACTTTAAGAACGTGAAAGCTTTCGGGGTGGCCAAAGTAAACTGTGTGTTTGCGCTCGCTATTGGACTGGGACACTGAACAAAGACGCGCGGGAGAGTACAGTTCGCCGTTCGACTGATCAATTGGGAACGTCGAATGGCGGAGGACGGGAAAAAAGGGCCGGTAATAAATTCGCAGTAACGTTATATTTCGCGCGCCCTCCTGCCCGCCCGCTGCCCTGTCTCGCGGAATATTGCGCGCTGCATTTTCTAAAATTCTCGCACGACATCCACGCGCTCGTATTGCCTGCCCGTTCCAGTCGGATCCGATACGGCGAACCGAAACAATTTAAAGCGCGCGCATCCGAAAACGTTTCCTTACTGAATTATTATCGGCCGGTGACATATTATTCTGATTTTAATCCGCCGAATTTTGCGCCGCGCGACCGGACGGAGTGTGCCTGATTTATGATACGTCGTCGGTGATTTTAACGGGAGAATCGGGACAGTTGAGAGCAGAAAGCAATCCGATGAATTGCATCGGACGCGATTTTTACACGATGCCACAATATTTCGATATGATTGCTTGAAACTCGTGTTGCACAATCACGACGTCTCGTTTGCCTGCGGAATTCGCGAGTTCAAGGTATCGGATAGCAGAATACGGTTCAGAATAAATATCCATGCACACGTACGTCCCTACGCTCGTGTCGATCGATAATCATTCCCACATTATCTGCTCACTGACGGCACAAGAATCCTCGTCAATCCGTTCTTAGTGAGACAAATCCCGTCTTGGCAGGATTTGACGAACAAAACTCCTCGGTTTTGTGAAATTGAACGGCTGCTCTGTAACGCTGTTTAGATGGCAGTCCGTTTGCGTACGCAATTCACAGGCTGGAAGTGTCGGATGGCAGACTACTGTCCGGAATTAATACCGATGCATATATACACCCCGACGTTCGCGTCGGCGTTGCCCGATTCCCAGGACGCGTCGCTCCCTTGGCGCTTAAGAGTGAGTGCGGGCATTAGGTATCTGCTGGATGATATACTAGCGATCAGTGAATGGTAGTGGTGCAGATACCGATGACTATGGATAGCAGTAAGCTGTCGCGCAGTTAGAACGGGCCGAGAGGTAGAGGATGGTGCGCGGAAGGAAGGAAGCAAGGGCGATGAAGGAAATAAGGGCAGAAAGCGAGAGAGAGAGAGAGAGAGAAATAAACAGAGACAGAGAAAGGATCAGTGTGCAAGGAAGATAAGACGTGCCAAAGTACGAAAGTGCGATAATACGAAAGTCCTGTGTGTACTCGTGTTCGAGAAAAAGATTCGAGCCGAGAAAGAGAGAGAGAGAGAGAGAGAGAGAACGATAGAAACCAGTATTAGCCGCTATTATATAACGACTGCGCAAAGGCAAGCCCTTCGAAATGGAAAAACTCCATTTTCCTTCCGCTCGTTGGAACACTTTAAATCGACAGCGGCGGTACGACGAGTGTCGTTTCTGCTAGGAATGCTTTAGCGGTGCCGCTCGCACTAATTAAGAGTGGTGTCTCGAGTCCCTGTTTCACTCGCCGTCCTCTCTTCCTCTCGCTCGTCCACCCACACTTCCGTCCGACCGTCCGTCCAGCAGTTCCATCCGAAAGAGCCGATCCGCCGCGCTCGGGGCGCTCAAATAAATTCGACGAATGACCTTTAATCGCGGGGTAAGTTTAATCGCGCCGAGCCATTTTTGCTGACACGCCTATCTGCCGGGGCAGACTTCGCACGCTGGAGGTGGGAGGGTGGCAGGAAGGGGGGTGGGGGCGGTTGAAGTTATGAATTGTAGCAGAAGTCCGCTGCAATCTCGTAACTCCGGGGCTCGAACGTCGATTTATAGTCCGCCCGGACTGTACTGGATCTTTCGGCGGAAGCGCGTGTAAAATATCCTCCACGGGGGAGCCTCGATTTTTATCCGCGAAAACGAGAAGTCGGAGGACGTTCATTGCGACGGCACGATGTCCTCGGCGATTTATATGAGATTTATACGCGCCGCGAATCGATGACGCGTAATAACGTAATGTGTTAAGTTCGGTCTAGAGTCTGGTTACGTGGAGATGGATGAACTCTTGTTGGACGAGGGCAGGCTTCTTTTTTCGACTCAGATGCGTCATTTTTGAAATAGCGTAAGATACAGGAGCATCGTGTATCGTACAGCAATTGATCTTATATATATTTACGTCACGGAAATATTGCAAAAAACCATTGGAGAAGAAGCAGGCAAGTTAAGTTGAGTAGATCTGCTACTGCGACACCCGGCGTACGATATTTACGTCTATGGTGTAATGAAGCTGCATCTCGGATATTCCTTACCGGTTGAGACGACGACGCTGGAGTGCAGCAACTTTTCTAAAAGCTTACCCAACGTGTCCGAGTTTCGGAAACAGGCGGCGTGCGACTAACTCTGCTCGCAGCATTCCAGAGATTAACAGGTACGCGAGTAAACGATTCCGGCGAGCTTTTGTTCGACAGGCAGGCGATGTTCGGAAATCCGTTTCCGTTCCCAACAAGGATACACGTCCACGCCGGAAAGAAAACTTATCGCTGAGACGGATAACGGAAAGGAACGGGCAGAAAGGGAGCACAACGGTTTAGCGAAAGCGCGATAAATCGCGACAGAAAGAGTGAGAGAGAGAGAGAGAGTGTAAGTGCGGGAGAAGGGAAAAATGCCTGGCGACGAGAAAAACGACAGCGGAGCGAAGTTTTTCTACTTACGTATACACCTTTCGAAATCCGGAGCGCGCGAAATCGTCGGGCGGGCAGGAGCGGGCGCCCGCTTCTTCTTTCCGGGCGAAATATATATATTTCACCCTCCGCACGAAGAGCCCCTGATGAAACATCCAATATAACCACCGCTCGCCTCGTAACAACCAATCCCCCCGGTGGCACCTTCGCGAAAGCGGATAGAGACTAACACGCCGCTGCAAGATGTTCGTAACTCCCCGGAACTCGTTGGAACTCGTAACATCTTTGCTACTTCTCGAGTGACAACAGCGAGAAGGGGTTGGAAATGTTACAGAGGGGATCGGCCTGTCCCCCCGCTTTCTCTCCCTGTCCCTTTCCACCCCCTCTCCCCTCATCCCTCCCATCGCCCATTCCACATCCCCGTCTTCGTCCTCAGCAGCGCGACGCGACGCTTTGATCTTTTACCTCGACCAAGCTCGCCGAACGTTCAAGTTTCCTCTCGGAACAGAGAATATTCGAACGTCCCTTTGCCACTTTTGCTGTGATACCTTTGACTTCATTGATCGGCCCGCCGACGATGTGCACGGCGAAGTCTCTTCCCTGGGAGCCGGGACTTAATCGGCGAGAGCGAGCAGAAACGTCGTCGTCGGGAAGGAAAACACATAAACTGTCGCTGCGAGAATAATCAGTCGCCGGGAGGTCGCCGCGTTCCTCGGGCCCGGGCGAACGGAAAATTATACGTGGCTTCATTTCGCCGAGCTCCTTTTCTATTTATCATTTTTCCTCGTAAACTACTCCGCCGCGGCCGAAGAGCTCTCGGCGTCGTAAAGCGAGGCCGGCCGATCTACTCGGGGATAGAGGAAAAAAAGTAGGGAGCGCGGGCCGGGATGGGCTGGCACGACGGAAGGAAGAGGGTGGTGTCTCTGTATCTGAAGCGACAGGATATTAAGCGGCACCGGTGTATAAATTGCGGCGAAATATATGGCGCGTCGGCCGCTCGACACTCTCCCGAATGTGGATATTAATTAACTGGGCCGTGCTGCGTCGGTATTTCGGCAGATGCAATTAAACGATTAGTGGTCGGCACCCTGGCTTTCGATATTTCGTGGTGAGCGATGAGAGCCTGACGAAAGTGACGGGCTGCGGATTATGAAAGTGACGCTTTTGGCTTCGTAGCTATCGTTCGCTGATGCAGCCTCTTCCCTACGTGTCCCGGTAGACGCTGCGATGTGAATTAGTTTTGTTCCGTCTTCGAGTGACGTTCGTTCATCTAAAATTCCATAAATCGTTATCATGTTAATTGGAACTTTTCTTTTTCACGAGTCAGCTGTTATCCGGAAATTCTCAGCTTCCATTAGTTCGATTCCATTCTCAGGTCGACTTTTATACCCGGATGCCTTATTTGCCTACAATGACAGTCCTTCATTTCTGACGTCCCGCTGAGAAATGGTGATTTTGTAATCCTAACAAAGAATATGATATAGAAGGGAGACGGGCGAGGTTTGAATTTATTGTGACAGAATTCCGAGAAGAATACTTTGACTTCTCAATCTTCTTCCGCATCTCGGCGGTTCCATTACACACCGCGCGTCCGCATTCAGGATCCAGCCGGAAAGCTCACTGTTACGAGACAGCAAACATGTTTATAACAACTCCGCCGAGATGAATCCGTCCGGGATAAAATATGATAAAGCGCCGCGACCGCGGCGGCTTAAAGGCCGCGATAATTGAATTCGGTCAGGTTTTTTTCCACGGCAACAGCGGATTCCGCATTAACGAGCATTCTTCCGATCGCCCACGCCCATCTATCCTCATCGCACGTAACGCGAGTAACCGAGAGAGAAGACGCGAAAAAGAGAAGAAAGAAAATAAACGCGGCGGAGGAACGAGCTGCGAAGGGGTTTGAAAAAGGAGAGACTACGCGAGCGGAAACGCGAGGCGAAACTATTAATTAAACCGTCGAAGCGATTACGAACTACCCACCGATAGTCGGGCCCGTTAAAGTAATTACAAGAAAAACGCTCTCGAGCTGCCGCGCGAGCGTGGGCGCGAGGCTGTGCGATCGGCGAAATTTCTCGCGCCTTTCATTTATTCCGCGATTACATGGGCGAGGTCCGGGAGGCGCGAGCTTTAAAAATCAGTTCGCCGGAATGCCGTTCGTTCTCGCGTCGCGGTCTATGAGTCGCGAACGATCGCCCGAGCCTTCCCATTTTCCATTCGACTGGATCTGTCCGACTAATCGATAGCGGCAGACACGCCCGACACGCTCCTGCCGCGAGATATCCGTCAACGAGCCGGCAGCGAACGGACGAGAGAGACGCGCGCAAGACGAGAACGAAGAGAGACGCTGCATGCACTTCCAACTACATGCCGGGCGTTATCGACAGTCGGCAGACGTTTCCTCGACGTTGCACGCTTCGCGAGACCGTTCACGTGCCGGGGCACAAACTGCGCGTAAAGTATCATTACGCTCGAAAGCCAAGGAGAGCGGGAAACTACGTGTCGCGCCGTAAGCTCGCCTCGCTTGCCTCCTGGGGCGTTACCAATCGAGCGCGTTCGATATTCCGCGAATATGTATTATACGCCCTTATTTTTCGCGCCTGCTCTTCCGCCTCGTTCGCGCGTTATCGCCCCAGGCGCACACACACGCTCGGGGGCCAATGATAAAATGTGCCAGATATATTTTGGCGCCTGAGCAGACAGCAGCGGACGAAATATGGTTACCCGTCGTTGGTAAGGAAGTTCGGAGCGTGCGTGGGTGCACGGCGTGAAACGAGACAGGAGTGCTCGCGAGTGAATTATTTCGACTTTCAATTCACGCGGGCGCTTGCATGGGTATTTGGTACGGCTATCGTTCCGGTTGAGAGGACGATGCCGATTCCGGTCATTGTCGCCGGGCTACTGTCTGACAAGCTCTCGTAGTCAATTACAATAACGTGCTAACGGCTTTTGCGTGTAATTGTGAGCGGAAATGACGCCTGCCCTTTCTTCCCTTGTCACGTTCTGTCTCCCGCGATCTTTGTCTCTGTTGCGATTTCTCTTTTACGTAAATTTGTCAGTGCCGGGCTTCCAGTATCGTTGTATCATGGTGCTATTTTTCATGATCGTCACGTTTATCGAGTTCTCATCACATGTCATCATTTTTCAGCATCCGTTGTTCGTGGCAACGTTAACTTAGAAAGGCATTATTACACAAGCAGTATTGTAGTGTTAAGTAGGGTTCCTGCTACACTTTCATACAATCAAAGTACCTTATATAATATCTAGGTATCATGTGTATAATAATTCTTCGTGTTTATGTGTGAGCAATGAACATTGCTACATGGCTATTCTTATTATCGTCATGCTTCTGCAAACCTGCGATGATGTTTCATGTTGCACAATTGTGACGCGCAATTTATTTGCATCGGTTTTACATAACAGGGAATGCCCGATGATATGTTGCTATCTCACGATGATACACAATAAAAAGTGTACGCTGCACGACGACGATAAATTATTTTCACGTTTATTCTAATCTGGCTTTTATTCCTGCTCCCGCGAAAATGTCCGACGATTTATACCCTGTGATGACAGAGGATAAAATGTGTACGTTACTGTCGTCGCAACAAATTATTATCGCGTTAGTTCCATTTTAATTGTTACTATTTATATCCGGGGGAAAAGGTAAAGCACGTTAGGCGGGCGTAATAAATTAATTCTATGCTTTCCGTGTAGTTTTACATTTGTCCCCTTCTGCGGATGTACTATCTTGATATCCTGTTAATTGTCATATTTCACCCGCATATTTAAGCCATATAGAAAAATATCATACTAAAGACATACGCGTACTTCCAAAATATATAGGTCATTTGAATTTTCGGAAGTAAATGACATTGTTCTTCAACAATATTCCAGAGAAAAGAGATTACGAGTAATTGACTTTAAAAATAAAGCTATATACAACATCAACTTGATTGTAAATCTACGATTTCTTTTCTCAAAACAAGCCAGCACAAATACACTACCCCGGCGAACGCAAAATGATCCACCTGTCGAGTTCCAATTCACCTACTCTCGAATCGACTCCTTCGACGTTGCCATGTAACGTTACCAGTCTCCACGGAGTGGCCAGTATTACCTTCGAAGCCTTGAGTCGTCATCCGGACTGAGGTCGGCCGAAACGGAACTATTCATCGGGCCACGCGGCGACTCGGCGACATTCCGACGCGAGCGTCGACTCCCACGTTCGACCTTCGTTACACACGCCCTGTCCGCGAACTTCTCCTTCCACGGAAGTGCGGTCACCGGGGGTTGTTTCGAATCGATCGCTTACTCTCTCTCTCTTTCTCACTCTCTTTCTCTTGCCGGCCACTCGCGCGCCTTCGAACTTGACGAACAATGTCAACGGTCGTCTTTGCGCGCCGCTGTTTGCCAACATCGCTATGGCAACTCGCTGCACCCTCGTCCCGCGTGACGATTTCCTGCCTCATTCCGCTCCTCGTTGTGCCCGCGCACCGTTCGCGATTTTCGTCCCTTTCGCCGCATCGAATTATGCAGCCCGCGCGTCGACGATCAGCGGGCAGGCCAATTAATTAGAGTGGCCCGCGGCCGTGTATCTCGAGTGCCATCGATTCCTGCTCAGTATCGCTCCAGGCGGAAGGCACCCTTGCGCTGCAGGTAGGGGGAAAGTAATTAAGAGGGTTGATGATGTATTAATTAACGGAATAATTGCCTAAATCGCACTCGATCGTCTGTGGGGCACGTTCATCGGGGTGGAAGATGTTTTGGTGTGTGGATTGGTATGGGTTCTTTATGTTGGGGTTGTTGTCCTGTTTTGTACACGCTTGACGCCGTGCATGTTGGTGTTTGGGGTTCAATCGATTTCGCACTCTGTACTCGTGCCTTTCAGAGACTCACTTATTCCGATTAATATATAGACGCTAGTAGTACCAATCAATAATTCCTAATATAGAATACTAAACGTTTATTTATATACATAATTTTCCTACCCAGAATCCCATACGTTGATCCACATAAATCTCTGCATCAACAACCGTCTAAATACTCGAACACGAGCGTGCTGAGACGCGTAAACGCGCACGTGCTGAAACGTCTAAACGTCCGAGCAGCTCGACGGCCAGCGGCATATGTACACCGACATAGATCACCGGGGTAGTTTTCATGCTTCGCAGCGCGTGCTCCTCGCCGAGCGCCGCCTAAACCGCGCGTAAACACCCTCGCGCAAAACCGATCCCGCCAGCAAACCAAAGAATTACGTCCGCGACGAGCGAGCATTCGCACACGTGCAAATAGCCTCGCCCACGGTAAAGCGAGCGCATCATTTTCCTTATAGAAACAAATACGCGAAGAAGTATTCATCGGAATATTGCCAGGCACGGATTTCGAGCCGTTGCGACCGGTAGTCTTGCGCTCGATAGGATCATAGACACCACAGGCATCGGAGCGAAATTTGTATGCGTCGGGATGCGAGCAGATACCTATATCCCGAGCCGAGATTCAAAAGTTTGCCTCCGCTTTACAGGTGAAGTATAAAAATCTCGTTTGTACGAGGATACGAGTGGCGCAGGGAGGAGCAGGTGGAAGGGGGAGGAGCGGAAAGGAAACGACGTCGGTTGAGCTTGAGTGCCCGGGGAAAAAAGCTCGGCAAACGGCGCGATGGCGATTGATTTTTATTACCTGCCGCCCAGCCCGCCGTGCCGATGCGTTCAGTTGCTCGCCAAGGCAATAGGCGTGCATCTGAACCTGAAAGCGGTCAACGTGGTCCAGGGGGAACACCTGAAGCCGGACTTTCTAAAGGTTCGTCCCAGGCCGTTTGACGATGTAGATCGCGACGATTCGCATTTATCAACGCTTCATTCCGTCGTCGTCCTTCTTTTCCATTCGTCGCGGACAAACGGCGGCGAGCGGGCTTCAATATTCACGGGAATAGTTACGAGTTGCGAATAGCGACGAGCGGGAAGGTTGTTTTTCAACTCTTTTGTCAGCTATCGCCGGACTATAGACACCTGACAAATTCATTCGTCGGCCGATCGACCTGGGTATACATAAAAGACCATTTTTCTATGCTAATCACGTGAACTTCTGCGTCGGAATATGTCGGCGGGGTCCTGGGGTAGGTCCATCGGGCGGTGTTATTATTATTATTAGTTTTTAGCATTTTTCACCCCTGCGAAATTTCCCAAATTTTGATGCACAAAGAATCTAACCGCTGTACCGCGACGTAGATTCGGAAAAGTGTACACGTTAATTTGATGTTTTCTTCCGCATTTATTCTTTCATCTTTACGAGTACCCGTCATCTCATTCTACGACTCGGTCGTTCATAATTCCAAACTTTTTCCGTCAAGCCGAAAGCAATACGGTCGGAACAGATTCAATTTTACTCGACCGTCCGTCGGCAGTAAAGGAGAAAAAACCATCGCGATACCCGAGTGAGTGTAAGGGAGAAAGAATTTATATGGAAACGTGGAAAAACATTCGGCGAAACGATGATCGATTTCTATTAGTCGAATTCGAGGCTCGTCGATGTTGACGGACGACCGTGCGATCACTTAAAGCCGGACGACGCGAAAAGTTCGCGCCCCTCGATGATGTAAACGAGACGACTCGCATTTATCGCGCCCGATTGTCCCATGCAAAACGTTCCCCCGCGCCGCTATCAATATTTAGAAAACAATTGCGACGCGGCACGTTGTTTTTTAACGTATTCAATTCCCCGTAACTGCTCGTTCGCCAATGAAAATATCGGGGGCGGGAGAGTGTACTGTATATATGTATTGCTTTTTTTCCAGCTGAATCCTCAGCACGTAATACCGACGATCGATGACAATGGATTCATTCTGTGCGAGAGGTACTAGTCACTAACGACGTTCAATTAGGCAATTGCGTGGCACACTTTCGTCGTATTTATTCAAATAATCGTGATCGCGTTTCAGTCGGCCTATCATGGCCTACCTGGTCGATAAATACGCGAAAAACGACGCTCTCTATCCGAGGGATCCGAAGAAGAGGGGTTTGGTGGATGAGAGGCTGTATTTCGACGTCGGGACGCTGTACGAGGGAGTCTGGAGATGTTATGTGAGTTCAACGACGTGCTAACGGTCGTCGGAATTGAAGTGGTGAATCGCTGCACGGCTTTGGCGCACTTGGCTAACGTTCGCGTGAGAACAATTTCCGACAAATTATTGTACGAAGTATGCCTAATTACAATTAACATATTCAGATTCCTATCATTTTCGGAATGACGCACACCATGGACGAGGAACAGTTGAAACGACTCGAACGAGCGTGCGAAATACTAAACGGCTTTTTGGAAGACAGTGAATTTGTGGCGGGTGACGAGATGACAATTGCCGATTTCAGCATTTCAACCACAATATGCGTTATTCAAGTAAGTGGCATTACTGAAATTCGAATAAACTCTTAAGTATCACAGCATTCTTGTCATTGCCACTGCCGGCGCGCGTCGTATCGTAAAACATATCACAATACATATCGCATCGCGCGGCCGACGAAAAGCGCAATTGCGTCCTGTCAAAAGCGCAATTACGGTCGGGCTGAAAACTTTATCCGCGACGATGAACTAGTTCTCCCAGCGCGGTACGTGCGGCACGTGACCGTGCGTCGTCTGCGCGAAACAATGTTTGCGTCAATTTCGATGTAACGACATTTCGGCGAAACATTTCACGCCTCGCATCGGCGGCGTCTGAATAATCCCGCGCGGGAGAAAAAAAAAAACGCACGATCTACGACCGTTCACTAAAATCGCGGCGCCGTTCTCTCTCTGTTTGCAGTGCTGCGACTTCGATATCGGCCGATACGACAACCTGGCCTCGTGGTACGAGCGCTGCAAGGAGGCCATGGAAAAATTCGGCTTCGAGGAGGTGCACGCTGCCGGCACGAAAATGTTTAGCGAGTTGTATCGTGCAAATTTGCAGGAATCTAGTTAGCGGCCGCCGTCGTTTGCGCGGTCGAGCGTTGGCCGACGCCGACGCCGACGCCGACGCCGACGTGCAGATATCCGCGTGACGCGCACACGTGGGAGATGCGAGTTGCACGGGAAACGGGATCGATAATACCTCGTTTGCCATGATCGAGATTAAACAGGAAAACTCGTCCGGATATTGTAAACGGCAGAATTTCCGGGGGATACGTGGCCGCGTCATTCGGCCAATAGAACGCGCACTGCCGTTCACCGTTAAATCATCCTCCCTCTATCTCTCTATCGGTCTCCATCCGCCTCACTTTCTCTCTCTCTCTCTCTCTCTCTCTCTCTCGTTCTATTTCTCTCACTCCATCGAACGATTCGTTTGAGGGGCCCGCAAATTCGCATAACTACGTTCTGTCCATTTTACAACCGAATCCGATTCCGAATCCCGTCCGCCGCGTCGGGATAGCATGATCGAGAAAATTTGCGCGGTTGGAATTCCGCTTCGTTCCGACTCCCCGCGGACGCGTGTGTTTTTCGTATAATTACGAAGAAACGTGCGCCGCTCTCTCTTTTTCGCCGTCCATCCTGTCTCTTCGCGGCGAACAGTTTTCTTCCTCTCTCCTTTCCCGTCTTTGCCTCTCTCTCTCTTTTTACCTGCCGCCAGAGCTGAGTCATCTTCAAGGATGAATCGGTTGTTCGCCGGCCGCAAGTGCTAGATGGGAGAGTTTCAGAATCATGCTGAGTCATTGCTCTGTCAAGGAAGAGAGGATGCCAGGTCACGCATCGGCTGATTGAAAATTGAGCGGACGGACGATTCGAGAGGGAGGGGATCGTGATTTTCGTCACCAGGTGGCGGCGAATTTGTTTAACTCGAAATTTCCGGACGCGCCTGTCAAGCCTGCTTCAGATTGGCTTGTGAAGCAAAGTTCCTTGATCGTCAATTGACTGTTAAGCGGCGGTGAAGAAATTGATACCTAACTGCCGGCCCTGCCTGAATATCCGAGCGTGTAGTACAAATAGTATGTGATATGTGTGATAGTTCGTATGAAGGATGTAATGCACCATTCGGCACTGTTATGGCATTCAATAAAGATGTTAATAAAATCGCATGTACCTTATGATTATTTCACGATGATTTTCAAATCTCGTGAAATATTAAATTTAATAAAACCGTGGGAAACTCGTGGAATCGGTGAATCCTCGAAATCATTTAAATTATTTCAAATATTCTAAATAGAAACATGTTATTATAGTTCAAAATTATGTGACTAATTAAACGTATTACAGATTATTCATTTTGTTGCTCTGATGATTTGTTCTTCTCAATGATGTTTTTCGTTTATGTAACAGGCACTAGTTTTATATGCTATAACTGAGACATCTGAAAAAGGTTCTTAAAAAGATGGAAGGAATCACCGGTAGCAGAGTGTCAATTTTTATTAAAGACCACCTTTAACCCGCAAACGGGTGGGAGCAGGGAAAAAGCAACGTCGCGCGCGGGAAACTTATGCGTGCCGGTCTACTTTATCGTTTTTTCATTTCATTCTTGTAATTCGAGTAAATTGCACAGTCACCTGCGTCGAAGAGTTTAGATCGAGCGTCAGCTGCTCCTTATGCTAGTTGCCCCTCGTAAGTTACACACTGACTAAATACGAAAGGCAGAAAAAAAGGAGCGTGGATGGAAGAGGAAGGGAATTATTAGAGTAAAGTTTAATTATATTATCCAGACGTTCGAGTCTCGTCGAACTCTTTCGAGCTGCACGTCGATCGCTATCTTATCATTATTTTTATCGGATAACCGGTGCCATCCTCGAGCGATGCGTGCATCAAGATAGGTCATCAGTTATCAAAACTTGATTCTCGTACCTTTATATCTGCTACCGACGCATTTGCACTGAATTAAAAGATTGCCCAGTTCGGAGCATTGTGAGATTTTTGTCCGAACAGTCGTTAATAAAGCATCTCGGCAGCAAAGCTTCGTATTTGAAAATTTTATTTCACATTTTTCACTTATTTTTTTACGCAGAATTGTCAGCTTCCCAGATCTGGCTCCAGTTACAGTACACCCTGTACATCTATCCAGCGCGCGTAAACGTTTGCTCGCTGACGATTACGCAATTGCGAGTGAGTGCCACGATGACGGCGCAGAAACAGTGGCTGCGGCGAGACTTGGAATCCGGTTCGGTCGGAGGCCAACGAAGGAAATAACCGTTGCTTCCGTCGGCCGGTTCCTCGACTCGCGCAGACTCTACAAGGAGAGAGCGACACGATTCGCGGTCCATTTGTCGTCCGCCGAGTCACTGAATGCCTTTGAACTGAAATCGGTAGGCGAGTTTCTTAGCCCCGACTCATTCTTGTTACGCTTTCTCTCTTCGGCTCACAATCTGAGAATCTTGAGTCTTCTTCAGAAAGTGCAAGTTTCGTTAGATAAAATGTAAGGTACGGTGGTATGCCAAAATCGCGACGTAATGTAAAGAATAGGTTACATACGTGAATAGAGATGATTCGAGGGAATAACGAAAATTCAGTTATCTTGTTCATTAATATCTCTAACAGATTCATTCGTTCGAAAGCTATTGAAACTCTCCCGCGCGGTCATTTGCAAAAAATCCTCACAGACATTTCAGGATCCCTCTGTCATTCATTTAATTATTTCGTTCGCTAAGTTCTATAAAAATTGTTTTACTGAAAAGCTATTGAAATCCTCCGTCCATTCACGAATAAAGCCTTTTCCAACTTTTCAATGTCTCCCTCTGTGTTTTATTAAATTATTTAATTCGCTAATTCCTCAAAAAAATTCGTTTACCCGAAAGCCGTTCGAATCCTTCGCCGCGTTCCATTTACGACCAAAATCTTCCTCGTCGAGCCCGGCCATCTCTCCGGCATTAATTCAATTATTTACCCCGCTAACGTCCGCAACCCGTTTTGTTCGGTGAAAAAACATCGTTCGAGCCCTCGCTCGCATCGGCTCACGAAAAAGACATTAAAGGCATGAAGGACATAAAGGACATCTGTACTGTGAAAACGAGGCTATCAAGCGCGGGAACAGAGAACTCCGCCCTCGAATGTTCGCTGTTCGCCTTTCGCTGCCGCATCCGTTTGCTGCCTCGTTACAACGAGCGCAGTTAATTGGCAATGGATTACTTCCAATTCTGTGTGCGGCTCATCGGGAATTCAATTAATTGTCTCGCATAATACGCTCTCCCGTGTTCTCTCTCTCTCTCTCTCTCTCTCTCGATCTCGATCTCCCGCGATCCACCTCGGATCTGCCTCGATCTCCAGCGGCGCGCGGTGCATGCCTTAGGGCCCACGAAGTCGACCGCAAGTGATTAGAAACGCGTCGCTTCGGACGGTGCAGGAGTGTCGGGCGGTTCGAAATCGGAGGGGACTTGCGGTCAACTTCGACTCTCCTGCAACCTGCATGCCGGCGTATGTCCGCTGTACAGGGTGTTCCGTAGTACACGCTACAAACGAGATCAAAGTCGTGGCCCGTGAGGAAATCAAACGAAACTGTGAGGAGTATTGTGAAATAATTTGCTGCGAGTAACGAATGAAATGGAGAAAATTTGAATAACATGCATTTCTTCGGGTAGTTACCTCGTGCGAGTATTCGTTGAAAACAATTTCGCTAACGCTCAACTCTGTTGGTGTCTTCTTGTCAGAAATAGTCCCGACGTTCGGGCTTTGCGCTCTTGGCGATCGATTACGAACTAGTAAATGCTACGACCCACTTTTCCCGTATTCCTCGTTTCCCGCCTGCCCACCCGTCGACCGTGTCCACTCTTCATCGGATTCGTTCTCTCTGTCGGTTACACCCACGGGACAACCCCGAACCTGACCACACAGGCGATTTCGTAATTTGCGTACAAACCAAACGGACGATGCATGTTCCAGGAGCGAATGAATCGAAAATGTGGATCTCTACTTTTATGTCGTGTTTCGGTTTGGCCAAAGGATGGTGTCGATTTCTAGCCTCGTCATTCGCTAATTGCAATTTCGAAGTGCTCCGATTTCCCAGTCTCGCCGTTCTGAAATTTTCAATTTCGATGCCTCCATCATTGAGTCTCGCCATTTTCGATGCTCGATTTCGTAATTTGCGGTTCTGACATTTTCAAGGTGCGAATTATTCATGGAATTTCGAACACTGCGCCGTGGCACTGGCTTAAAAGGGAATTATAGCGAATGGATGCTGTATATGTGTATACTATGTACGTACGTACCTCCCATCAATTTCAAACTTTGATTTCTTCGAATACGGTATCTAAAATGTCACTATATTGTAATAAACTTCATGCACGCGTTTTATTTCCGAATGCATAAAGTTAGGTTCATTAGACTATTTAGATAAGTAATGATAAGATCGAATAAGTTTCGCCAATTTTTAAGCGTATTTTATTACGGTATTGAAAACTTCTCTACTGATGTTGTGCCACTCTTCCCAAATTCTCTTTCGCATAAAACTTCACTCCCGAAGCGAACAGAATCTATCGTAAAACGTGCGAATATTACTTTTCATTTGCAAGTCCATCCATGTTACATGCATGTTTAATGCATTCGTCGCACGTGCGAAAGAATGAAACGTCGCGGATGATCTGCTCAACGAATTCCGACTCGGTTTTCGTAAAAACTGCTGTCCGAGCCGCATGAAAGTACAAAGTTGACCGGTTCCTACATTATTGACTATGACGGAAGGATGGCTCGTAATCCAGCTCGGTGACGTTTTTCGTCGACTATGCACGCGCTTAACTCGTTCAACGCTCACTTACGGAAAACGGCTTCCGAGAAAGCAAACGCAAGAATCGCTGTGACGATCTATGGGCCGCGCAATGCGGCCAATTTTCCGTCGAAACGATTTGTCGCAGAGAAAATGAGTCGACGGGCCGGGAGCAATATGTGAACCTTTTTATCTGCAAACGAAATCGTTGTCGACGATTAGGGAACGTTAAACTTTGGCCACCAGAATGTTGGCGATATTTCTGTTCGTTCATATTCATGTACGTTTCCAATATCCTTGACGTGTTTCTGGATAACGATAATTTGCTGATATGCGTAACAAGATAAGATGATTTGAATTAACATTGTAGAACTTTGTCGGAGCTATTCTGAAGTTCGCTAACAATAAGATAGTTTTTAAGCATCAATTAGTCAGTCCTCTTGGCCATGCAAATATTTGTCTTGTGCATCAACTGGGCAACAATTTCTCTGCAATTTAGATCATTTGCAACTCGTTTCCACGTCTCATTTCGATAGTGATATTGAATTCAGTTATCATGCTCAACGAACTCTGAGGCAACGGCCTTGACAGTTTTCTTCCAAGGCTGGATGAATGCGCTGACTAGCACTTTTACTTGACAGGTCGATTCACGTCAGTGCATTCGTTGGAAGAAGATAAGAATCCGTACCGACTGAAACGAACAGGCCAAGTAAATGAAACATACTGGTTATATTAGTAAACTGGTATTTTAGTTGTGCTGATTATCGATTGTGTAACATCGTGTTTTCGTCTGTAAGAAAAATTGACACGTTGCGTAGCGGCTATGAGATATTTTGGTTTTGGAAAAAGATTGAGTGCTAACAAGACATTGGCGAACATTTGACTGTCATAATACTTCACGGCTGGTTTGTATGTGGTTATGTACTACAGACACAGACAGAAGTAAAAGTAACATTGTACGGTTACACAGTTCTTGATAAGGATAATCAGCTAATGATAACATAGAGAACATTTCAAAGTAAGTTAAACTAGGCTATGTAAATATAGTTAGTTCATTTCACTTGACGCATTTGACTTATTTTTTCGCGTACTATTATTACTAACATTTTTACCACCTACACTACAAGATACAATCTTGCGGAGTTACGGAGATCGATCGTGTCACCTTTCGTGAAAAAAACATGACGGGCGATTTCGTCGACATGCCGAGTCACGGAGTGCTTTGCGCCGCTTGGCTACTCGAATCATCAAGGACAGAGAACGTTCCGCAATAACGGAACACGCCTGTGAAACCGTACTTCTACGCCACTGGCAATGAGAATCAAGTGTTCCGTATCCTACGTGTAAAACGTGCATGAACTTAAGCAACGTTCCTGCAAAAAATGTGCATTTCGCATTCGACAGGTAGAAGACGATCCTAGGCAGGCAAAATCGATGAGCAGCTAGGCCAGGCGCGGTTCGAATTGAGAACCGTCGGCGCATGATCGATCTTTTCGTCGCGTGTGCGCTAGTAGTGGCAGCACTGTTGGCCTGCGCCGTTTATAAAGAGCCTGGAGAACCGGACCCGCTTAGACAGTCTGCCATTATCTTACTGTGCGTCTCCGGAGACTATATTCTCAGGTTAGTCTCGGCCGTCGTCCGGAACTTTCGGGGACAGTCTTCGCGTTTGCGCCCTCGGGTCGGAACTCTCAAAGTTCGTTGCCGCGGCAACCGGGAGCAATCGTTGCTTTGCCGATTACGACGATTTCCGTCTGCCGCTGGGCTTGACAGTGCGGGGAGAGTGGAAACGAAAATATTTCGAGTTATTTCGGACCTCCGACATTGTTCGCAGTTCTTTGCGTCGCGACAAAGTAGTGGTCTCTTGAAGATTCCGAATGTTTCGAGCGCTATCAGCGTTGTAATCGCGCTAAGTGTCAGCCCGAAACACAAATAGTGGAGGTTCGGAGGTCGAGCGGTCGCAAAGTTTTTCCGAGTTTTTGAGTAAAGGCGGAGTAGTAGAATTTGAAGCGTTCCCAAGTTTTTGAGGGTTCTAATCAGTTTGAAACCGGCTTGAGCTGAAATTGCCGGTACTGCCAGTGACTTGTTTGGATGGCTGATTGTGAGTCGTTTTCACGGCGACGCTGTACGTTTTTTAGATGTCGATGGGGAATGATTGTAGATGTAGTGAAGTTTGGAGTAATTAGCTCTTTTACGGCCGCCCGGTTTCCAGGACGGAAATAGTCGTATTTCGGCCTCAGGTGCATTCTGTATGCGTGTTGGTTTTTACCGAGATGGGAGTGCTGATATTTTTACACGTTTGAGTCGATTGTATGTATCTGTAATACATTCTCATTTAGTTCAATATCATAATAATCTTTTCTACAAAGGTGAGATTTGAGTTACGATTTTCATGTGGAATTATTTTAACGTTGAGCCGACAAACAATGCTAAATTTCGCCATCAAGCATTCGGTGAAATTTAATCGGGCATTTCGCGCGAATTGGATTGATTGTAATTATCAGAGTAGGATGTCGACACTGTACATCGTTCGAATACTGTAATGCGCGTTAGAATAGCTAAATAATTCTCTGATCCCGACTGCCCGAAATTACCACCGAGCGAACACGTACGAATATGTGTATAACTAGTGTTGCGAGTGCGTAGAACAAATGTCCCGCTGTATTTAGTTTATCGTTAATCGATCGATGAAGTTTAATCGTATGCGCCACGTAAATTGGGTTGATTATAATTATCGAAATTGTAGAAGGCCGATATTGGGGTGAGTGCTCGAACGTTGTAACACATGCCGATAGGATAGGTAAATTATTTCCCAACTCCAATTACGCAGCGATAGGCCAGGCAAATAAGTATAACGCATCCCTATGCAACGTTTCTCTCTCCACGTTTAATCTGTCGTTAGTCAATTGCTGAAATTTAATCGGACGCATCGCATTCGCGATGCCCCGTTAATTGTATTCGTCAGAATTGAATTTCGACGGAAGGCAAATTAAACGCGGACAGCATTATGTATGGAAATAAGACGATTACGTTATTCGTCGTTTCGCTCCGATGTGCACATAGTGGGTCGAAAATTCATAATTTTTGGTGTACCCGTAAAGAGAGCTGTTTGACGTATTTAACGTTCGTTTATTCAAATGCCGTTAAACATTTTCCACCGGCCGCTATTAATCGTGAACCTTTCGGCAGCTTGTTCTGCTATTAATGAGGTTGTGAAATTTAAGACACGTAATGAAGAAGTAAAATTTATGGAAGTAAATATCGCGTTTGGTATAAATTATTATTAATTATGTGTAACAAGGGTGAACCTACAAAAGTCGCAACATGCCACAGGTTCGGACAAGCTTACAATCTATATCAACGAATCGTTTACGCTTTTCAATTAAGTAATCAAATTGGTTTCAGCGGAGTCGGAAAAATTGGAGTAAATTTACTATAGTATTAATAATCAAATCGAATCAGACGTCTGGCATAAAAACGGTTGATTACAATTATCGTAATGGAATATTGATGCGAATGCTTTCAAACTTTGCACATGTATTGGACCCTTTCACGTCGTCTACCGTGATATTTCGTTCAATCAGAACGATATGAATATCCATAAAAGACCACGGAAAAATTGTAGTTTCAATTTTCTCCACATTGAATTCTTATTTCACGCTTAGGAGACTGACGATAGAAATACCTTTATATAAAACAATTTAATCTTCCCTTCAAATTTATTATTACAGGAAACCAATTCGTCCTGCAAAAAAAATATGTAATTCCACACTTCCAACTAAACTTTCTATGCACTAGTGATAATCTACGTCTACTATATATTTCTTTAGCTAGCTTCATCCAAATTAATGAGTTTGTGTGTATCATAATTTACGACCGGTGACTTGTAGCGAGTCGATTCCATAAATTTCGAGTAGACAGAAAGAGACTTTCGCCGGCCGGCTTTATATCTCGCCGCGATAAGAAGGCCTGGTAGTTTGTTTTGTGACATGCGTTGGCGCGATAATTGCGGACGTTGGCTGATTACGGCGATAACCCAGTTCAGGGGAAGAACGCTAACACATTGGATCTCTGATTTATATTATTTCGATATTCCGTCTTTCCTTACTTTGTCAGCCTCATCCAGATAATCTGATCTTACATTTCGATCGTTAGCACCAATTCTACCTCTGGCCACTTACAATTATTGATTATCTATTGTACGATATACGTTAGCCTAACGCGATAAGAATGAGATTTTAATGACACAATATTGTTCAGCCCGTTCGAGTCCGCGATACTCACGATTAATCTGATTCGAATACAGTAATCGAATGTTCTCCTCGTTCGTGCTAATCACAATGTGATTTGCTAAGAATGATTAGAGCTGGGGCACGTTAATATAATTGTGGACAGGAGTACGGTAAATAAGATCGTGGAACTGTTTACAGACCCCAACATGACGATCGATCTGTACCACGTTGAAGGAAGCGGACCATGCCGATCCGTTCGGTTGGCCGCGGCCGCACTCGGCGTGGACTTGAACCTGAAATTCACCAATTTGATGACCGGAGAGCATATGACGCCCGAGTTCATCAAGGTATCATTAATATCATACAGTACAACCATTATGATATTAGTTCATTCAAGCGTCGGTATTTTTGTATCGTTCATAACCGTCCACTTCCAATTTCATGTCATTTAATGCTTGAGAAATAATACTTCCTTCATAAGTACAACATTGTGCAAGATTTTCCTGCTTGCGTAACGCGTTAGTATGAATCACGGATTAAGCAACGTTTTTATTTCCCACATACACAGATGAACCCACAGCATACGGTCCCGACAATGAACGACAATGGTTTCCACCTTTGGGAGAGGTAGGCTGCTGACTCGTCTCAGTAATAATGTTAATTGCTCGCATGCATGTATAGGGTGTCTCGTAATAAGTGGTATATCTAATAGGAACGTGAATCTGCATACAAAAATGAATTGAAAGCAGAGAATATATCGTGTTCGCACCAGACTTCGGATGAAAAAAATTTCTTCTGTATCTTCGATTTATTTTGCTACATAATTGCCTGTTACGATACACCGTGTACAGAGTATTCTCAGTAAATGCGAGACTACACTCAATGCAATTTTCGCACCAATCATTGCGTCACTTACAGCCGTGCCATTATAACATATCTCGCCGAGCAGTATGGCAAGAATGACTCTCTCTATCCCAAGGACCCGAAGAAGCGAGCTGTCGTCAACCAAAGATTATACTTCGACATGGGCACTATGTACCAGTCTTTCGCCGACTATTATGTAAGTCTGATCTTACGTTTGACCGGTTTGCGAACTAAATTCCGACGCCTCGTTAATACCTGCACTACATCACAGTTTGTTACTGGTTTAGTCGGAAACTATCAAGTGAATGACATTTGTCGGTTTTATAGTTCTGACTACGAATGACTACGATCGTTGAGTATAGTGGAATGTTGACGTGGCGATGGTTGTCTAGCCTTGATACGAATATGTGACGGGATAGGTGTCATTAAGCATGACGCAACAATACGTGAATTGTAGAGTTTGTGATATTGTATGTAGCGTGTGGAGTCGGGAATGGAAATAGCGATGCACGGTGTTAAATATGATTCTGTAATGTACACAGAGAATACGATACGCTCGCGGAGTAATCGAGTTTATTATTTACATGGACGGCAGCATAATTCTTTCGGAACGCTTTTTCACCGGTGTATAAAGGGATGCGATGTGAATTGTTAAAAATTATTCGCTCGAATCAAATTGAACTGCTGGGGTGAGAAATGCGATTCCGACGGCGGAACGTGTTTTTGTGGAACTATCAAATGCATTTTACAGTTATCGAAACAAAAAGGGATCGACAGGTTTTGACATTATACGTCTCGTGTCGATTTTAGGACGTGCAACGTTATAGTTCGGGCGAAAAGTGACCGAAGTTAAATTCTCGTATCGAAGCCATTTTACGGCGTGTGATGGGTCTGATTTATATGTTGCTTTAATGGATCTTTCTGTTACCAGTATCCAATGATGTTCGGCAATGCGCCAAAGGATGACGCGAAATTCGAGAAGCTTTGTACTGCGATGGGCTTCCTTGACAAATTCCTCAATGGACAGAATTATGTTGCAGGAAGCAACTTGACAGTCGCCGATCTCGCTCTTATCACGACTGTGTCGAATTACGAGGTGAAATATCAAATTTCGTCATATTTCGCCACTCGCGTTTCGACGAAATACAAAATTAATTTGGCAATTTTACCTTCGATTGCGATCGAATTTTACGCAAACACGCGTCGACTACAAACATATTTCGCGCGTTTGTCAGCTTATTACGCACCGGTAGTAGCAGTAATTGTAAATTCATTTCTGATATACTCAATCCAATGCAGTGTCTGCGTCGAGCACAATTTGCATATTTGCATTGATTAATAATGCAGAAAACATATATAATCCATTAGAAAAGTTTGCAGCAAAATGTAACCTTCCGAGAAACAGATGCATTGTACGGAAATTAACGTTTTCATCGAACAAATTCTAGTTGATGGAGTTCGACATGAGTAAGTACCCGAATGTGATGAGGTGGTCCGCGAAAATGAAGAAGGAGGTTGTGAAGTACGAGGAGATCAACGGCGCCGGACTGAAGGCCTTCAAGGAATTCGTCGACAATCTTAAGAAGAAGTGAGAAAGACGAGAGCGTTCGCAAGAGAACGATTCCACGCGTGCTGCCCGAGCGCACCTGTAGCTTTAAGCACCTTACCGTTTAACGCATTTTTCACAATCTTGTACAAACTGTTTTGCACAAATAAATTATAAGCATATCGCTTAAATTACGAGTTATCATTTTATTACGATTAAAAATCGAGAAGTTCAACATCCCTTAAGAAATTCTCGATTTTTAAACGGACCTCTTACGCCTAAACTATTTAGTAAACTGCTTCTCCATCAAACTATTACTCCATCCATAAAGATATCAACCCATTACTTAATCGTTTCTCGACATCAGTGTCCACAACACATTATTTGCCAGACCGTCGGCGTGCGAATTATCTGTCGCCTTTCAAATCTTTGGCAAACTACTCCGACCCAATAAATTAGAAGCGTCACGTGCGAATCGTCGTTCTTCGCACGTTCCGCCGTCGACGCGGCAAGATTTCGTGGATTATTCAGCGAATGCATGAGAACCGCTCTAAGCGATGCAATGCAGCGTGCATTGACCTCGTTGCGCGTACATAACGAGCAGCCACGTAATGTTGCGCGGGGGTGTTCATCGGTGTGAGTGAAAGCCGTGCGCTTTGGCGAACGCTGAGCGTGTATTATTGCGTTATGTCCATTATACGTTATATATTTACTACCATACACGTCCGGATTCCTCTGAACGGATGGATGCCGTGAAACTATAGACACAGACGCGGTCATCGAGATCTGTGGTCGTCTAATTATCTCGACGTGCTGGGAGAGTTGAATGTACGGGCCAGTTGTATATAGGGTGAGCATTATTTCATTGGCTGTCAAGAAACATCGTAATAATTGATGTATGTTGCTGACAGTCTAAAAAAGCATTGTCAAAAGAACCAGGTTTTCTTTGGGTAATTTCGAGTACGGAAACATGTATACAGTTTTACTACACGAACATTGCGTGTCGTACGATTTGAACATCACGATTATTATCGAGCGGAGGAGAAAAACGTTCGAATTCTTAGCTACTCGAAATAGTGATCCGATTGATATTCGACGTATATTCGGGTACCGAGGAACTCTACGATAAATTCCGAATCTAATTTTAACCCATGTTGTCGGTGGAATTTCTTACGCGGCGAATAGATTCTCCTATCGGATCCCAAGTCAGCGTCCGCACGTTCGGACACACACTCCGCGGGCGCACATTCGCAGGGCAACGTTCTGGTTATCTCGTTGGAGCTGTGCCACATGTGCTTCTGTCTTGCGCGTTTAAAGTAGTTACGGCGCACCGACTGTGCCGACCGATCGTTCGTCGTGTGATTCTTGCATGAATGAGAGTACGGCCCCTTCCATTCCGCCGGGGCCACTTGACTCACATATGAATGCGCGCATTATATGTACATATTACGGCTGTATTATATGTAGGAATAGGTTAGTTGGGAGCGTAGGAGCAACGCACCGTTACATACAACGCGCGCCCTCAAAATGAATGCCGGTATTTTCGTCGAGCTTAATACATCGCCCGTGCATAATGCGGCGTGACTTACGATCGCAAAAAGCTCGCCGACAATCCCAGGCGGACTTTTGTCTTGACGCTAATTGGACTCGCTCGGCTCGATTGTAATTTTCACGGCGTGAGCCGCTCATTTTGAAACCGCTGTAAGTTCACGTTTTCCCTGGCTCGCGATACTAAAAAGCTCGCCTCTTAGGTTGTGGAAATGCAGAGATAACGGATGAGGCGATGATTGCGCGCTTTTTTCAGGTCATCGTGAATAGTTACGTTTGTTAGGTACATACGTAATTTAACGTAGCATTGACGGGTTTTGGTCATAGAGATTTTCGCGATTTTTAGGGTGTTTAACTGTATAATAATTTGAGCGTACGGATTGAGACAGTATTGATCAGATAGGTCACTATCAAGATACGTTACAGTCGATAACTAAAAACAAATCTAGCCATGGCCGTCACATCAACCGCATCATAAATACTGTCTCGCATTAAACATACCGACCCTCGTCCGCTAATGGCTTTTCATAAACGCGATTACCGAAAATCGTGCTTAAATGGACCGACTCTCCTCCGGTAATCGTGGTTTCTCTTTTCCTTCCATTCTTGTTCCCTCTCACACGGATCGCTCTCTATTTATCTTCGCTTCTTTCACCGGTCGCCTCGTCTCTTTTTCATTTTTTCCGCTTCTATCATCGCGCACGCAGAGAGCACGGCATTGTGGCAGGTGTCTCTTTCTGCTTCACTCTCATTTGCCGATTCTCTTTAAAGCGACGCTCAACATGGCCGATAATTACCGCGTAAAAAGTAGAAGGTTTTCTCGACTCCTTCTTTCTCCACTCTCCACCGTCGCGCGTCGGGTCGCTCGGGCATTTAATCGAAGGGAGGAAAAACGCTAATGGCTAATTTTCTACCCTTTACCGCGTAAGACACTACCTTCCAATGCACTTGGTGACGACCCGAAATAAGTCTGCGCGGAAAGTTGTGCCGTTCACCGGCGAAGACTCGGTAATATTCAATTAAATTTCGAAAACCCATCCCCGATACTTTGTTAGTATTATGGATCTATTAGTATTATGGTTTTATGCTTTATGCTTTATTCTAGACAGTGATTATGTAAAATTTCTTTATTTTCATTATATAAATTGCATCGCCAATGCCAACATAACCGATAAAATTTCCGATTTGTCTACACTCGAGTCAGTCGACCGGACAGAAATGACGTCAAAGAATCGTACCTATTAAACATATGTACAACACACCTCACCGATCGCAGAACGTCGACCGGCCGACGATCGCGCGGCACACTTCAAAACTTTTCATTGAAATTCGACCGTTCCACCGGCATCGGCTGTCCGGCCGTGTAATTTTATCCGAAAGGAGTGAAAGGACTGAAAAAACGAGGAAAAATCGCGAGCCGCCGGCAATTGATCGGAACAAACGACACTTCCGTCGAATCGTTCGGACTCTCCCGAAACGATTTACAATGTCTAAATGCGTCAACAGCGGCCGATATTTCCGGGAGGGCTTAAGCGGGGCGCGATAAAAGAGACAGGTCCACCAACCGATCGCTCGTCCGCGAATTACACCCCGTGTCCGTCCGCACGAATTCCTCGCCCGTCGGCTTTCGGGAACGTCCAAGTGCCAATCGACGTTCGCTACGTGCCCCGCAGTCGGCCGTGTCGCGCGTAATTCTCGCGGCAGGAACGCCGCAGCGAGGATATATCGGGGTCGGGTCGGGTCGAGTCGAGTCGAGATGGCTGCGACCCCGAGGCGAAGATCAGTCGGAATCGGTATTCCTCGATGTTGCGGATTGCGGCGCGGCCTGGTTGACGTTTACGCGAAGGGGGGAACGGGGAAACGATGACGGACGTGGCAGCAAATTAATGTCAAAGTATTTTCGCTGGGGAACGACAACTCTTTCGAGATCTATGTTCACATTGCTCACTGTTTACGCCGAATTCACGGAAAAGTTTTCGGACGAATTCGGATGAAGGAAAGCGAGGGAGGTGTGTGCGAAGAAATGAATTGACCATTTCGCTAGGGGGAAGCGTGTATTCGGTGGAAATCGGATACGAGGTGTAAGGGATTGTAAGTGAGATTTACTCGGGAGATTTGCGACGGCTTGTAAGTGAGATTTCGCTCCCGGTAGCCGACGTTTCGTTCCGACCGATCTCGTTCCATTCGACTTCCGTTGGACACGGGCAAATCAAATTCTTGCTTCTATTTAATGAATTCGTATATCAGATTGTCTCACTTCCGTTCACGTCGGACTGATAAATATAAAAGGAAGCCGGTGACAGAAACGTTGTCACGAGGATTGAGTAGATTCTCAAGAGGTATATCTTGATTATAGGAATACATCATATTGGAGCATCGTGTCCGATGGGATCTTAACGAGGATCACCTTTGTGTCTGTCTCGAAAGGATTTTTCTATTGACGGCCTCTTCTCGAGTCGCAGCTTCTTCGTGCCGTTTCAATGAATAATGTGTATAGCCATATTGGTTGGTACACATAGGTATATTATTATAAGACGTATAGATATGTACCGCAATGTACAATGGCCATAATATTGTACGCGGTATATAGCACACCAACATTAATGCGTCTGCATAAAGTATTATAATGGAAGTAGGTTAAATCGTGCTGATCAATAATTCGTATCGGCTTCTAGATTTTCTCGGGAATATGAGAATCCTTCCGCAAGCAATTTCGTGTTAAACCGAATTAATCGTACCAAATCATAAGTAATGAATTACCGACAGGATTACCAACGAATTGAATGCAGTAGTACATGAATATTCCGATTGTAATTATCGCGAAACTTGTAGATAATGAACTCACTTATATCGGATTGAATAATGACGATACTGATACTAAATCAAATATGCAAAAGAAAATACGTAATAATAAAATAAAAAAGAAATAAACATGTCACCGCCCCTTAATATCATTCGATTAACAAGTATTACATAAAATATATACGAAACACGCGCCAATCACCGAATTGACTTTACCGAAGCAAAGTGATGCGACGCAACACAATTCATGAGCGAATCCACTTTGACAAACCATTTCTACTCATCCCCCATAGCCATTGAGCGCTTCTAAACTATCAAACTCTTCTTCTAACACGCCTGCGCAATCCAACACTCGTCCACGTTTTACATACGTAAAGACCGTCAACGTGAGATTGATCTCCCCCAACTCTGCCCCGGCTCTCCCTGTAATATTCCGACGCGTGCAGCCGAATTCGGTGAAGGGAAAGAGTAGAAATGGCCCCAGGGCATCTTGAGAAGTTTGCCTGGGTGGTGAAAAGCGAGCGCGGCTTGCACGAATCTCACCGTCGCCGTTCCCAACCCACCCCCGCTCGACCACCCTCCACATTCTCAAACCGGGCTACGATTGTGCGTAATTGCCACTCACTCCCGACGACGTTCACACTCGAGAATTTTCGCCGCCGAACTCTCTCGATCATTTCGCTTCGCGAACGAAACTCGCGGCTCAACTTTTATTGCTGGAAATTGACGAGATACCACCGAAACGGCCTTCGAGAGGGCAGAAAATGTGTCGCGCACCTGACGGACTCTCGATTTAGCGTTGTTTTCGGTGATACTAGACACTATAATCAGAGTCACCAAATAAATGTGTCGATTTTGATTTGGTGTCACCGTTTTTAAACGAAAGCAGTATCGTTGCTTTTTGTGAATTGTCAGGTAAATTGACGTAACGGGTTCGAGGTGTTCGTAGTCATCGACGCATCGATTTTCTTTCGGTGCTGACATTATTTCAGTGCTTTTGTGTCGCTCGCGTAGTATGATAAACTGTCCTTTTCCCCCACCCGATCGAGGGTAGTCGGAATAACTCTTTGTCAAGCGCTATAGTTTAATATAGGTACTACAAACTAAGGAATTGGTATAGGTATGGCAGAGCTCGCATATTGACTTGAAGACAGGCTTTACCGTTCAGTCTGTATGTTCTGCCGGAACGATACGTGCGTCAAATACTGTGCCTAATACGACGAACGTCAAAATCATTCGTAGTTTCAGAATAAAACACGGATATATATTCGCGTAAGTGGAACGCAGACAATTTCAAAGTGTCGTAAGACGCGTGAGAATTAATTTAGAGTACATATTGTAATTGTCATTCGACTGGAAAAATTAATTATTAGTGCTTCATGTTCAAAGTATCTCAGTGAAACATGGATTATATTATATTATAATTGCACGCGACACGTCATAACGAATGTCGAAAACGTTTACTAGCGAAATGCTAGTTGCGTACACCGTCACCGTTGCATGATAGATTAGTGAACATAACGATTCATAGAAGTAAACTTGAAAACAATAACATTGTATCATTTCACAATTTAGCGTGAAATTAATAACGACACCGACCATTATCTTTAACGACCGTAATTACCACTAGCAACAGCCGTCCTTAGTTTACGACGATAACCGCTTTATCAATTAACCGCGCGTGCCCATAAACATTATGAGAAAACATCGTTAATTCTCGTGTAATTGTACATTTCGCATGTCAGCGGATTCTAATTCATTCCCCCAGAACGCGCAACCCGCTATGGAGGTCAGGCCATGAGCATAATTAAACAGCACGATATAATGGGACTGATTGCGATAAAGGTCAAGTTTTTCTCTCTTTCGTCGTTTTGTAAGAAAGACGCGCGACGCGAAGCTGACATTTTGCTACGTACATTCTTACACGTTGATTGGAGTGGATCACTCTCTGTCTCTCTCACGCACACGCAGTCAGTCACTCGCATCGATCTGCCCGGCTGGTTCGACGCTAATTTGAGTCTGAATAATTTATCAACTCGCATCGATCCGCCGTTAATAGTGACTGTATATAGTGCAACACACGTCGTGCATCTATTTATTAAGTTTTACCCCAGACCCATGCCGATGTGTTACGCGATGTGCACTATACCGGCCGCTAGTAAATGCCATTTATCAAATTTTATTTTTCCGTCTCTCAGCACGCTTGAACGATGAACTTTGGAAAAATAAACTTTGCATCTCTTAAGGGAGAAAAGCAGGGGACCGTATTTTGAGAACACGTAAATCATAATGGATGGTAGCGATTCCGTAGGATACGAAGATTGTAATGACAGATTATGAAGGGGTCGTCGAAAGGATGTGAAATTTGGATCGTGTCACTTTTGTAGCCCCGGCAAATTTCAGGTGAAATTCAGGTCCCGCGCGATGTCGGTCGATCTGTACTACATGCCAACGAGTGCACCCTGTCGTGCCGTCTTGCTGACGGCTGAAGCCGTCGGGATTCCGTTGAACCTGAAATACGTCAACTTATTCGAGGGCGAGCATCTGACGCCGGAGTACGAGCACGTAAGGAAGCGTGTCGAAGTATAAATAACCGTCGCAACTGGTGTGTCGCACAATGCATGGAATATATTCGGCCGCGAAAGTTCGCCACCCTCACTCATTGTTCCCACGACACGCAATATCGCAGCAATAACGCGTACGGCCGCCTCTACTAGTATGCACTCTTGTCTTGTCTGCGGACAGAAGTGTTTTTCATTTATGCGAGCAACTCTGTATTATTCCTCAGCTGAATCCGCAAAAAACAATTCCGCTGCTGGTCGACGGCGATTATAAGTTGACAGAAAGGTCCGTATTTAATTCGCAACGTACGTCTAGCTTAGATGCTGGCCAGGACTTTCTTTCTATTCCGTCCGTTTTGGTGTCAGGCCGAAGGGATGAAAAACATGAAAGGCACACGTGTGCGCGGTTTGTTTTAGCCGAGCCATTATGTCGTACTTGGTGGATCAGTATGGAAAGAACTCAAGGCTTTATCCACATGCTCCAGCGGCGCGCGCTCTTGTTAACCAACGGCTGCATTTCGATATCGGCACTCTCTACAAGAACGTGGTCATCTGTTACGTACGTACGTTTTATATGTAGCTGAAACGATGCGGGTGCAAACTAAAACACCTTCTGTAAAACGCTCCAATCACACGCGTCTGCTCCTGCAGACACAATTTTTGTAGTAATAATTTTCAGTACTGATTAACGACACGGTGCATTGCGCGTCACTTTGCAGCATCGATATTCTGTGCATGAATGATCGTATCATGCAGCGTGCATAATGAGCGATTGTCGGAGTGGGAACTCTTGTTCGCATTAAGCGTACGCGTGCTATAATAGTTAGCACAATCTTACAAATGGAACAAGGACGTCGACATTGTACATCGCGATTATCGTCGGAGGGACAGAGACATTTTATTCCGCCGTAACGAGAACGCGTCATTTCACTGTACAGCCTGTGCAATCGATATCGACTTTACGGACGCAGGATGTAAACGTCCATTCCATTCGATTTCAGTATCCGATGTTGCGGGGCCAGCCAATCGCGGATGAGGCGCATTTCAAGAAGCTGAGGGACGCTTTTCAGATATTGGACACATTTCTTGAGGGTCATGATTACGTGGCTGGGCGTTGCTTAACGATCGCCGACCTTAGCATTGTCGCAACTGTGTCCACGGCGCAGGTAGTACAGTCCAGAGATGGTCATTTTTTCGGGATTATTTCGAATAAAAGTTAATCAAACGTAATTGTAAGATAAGAACTGCTTGATTGCTTGTTATTCGTGACACTGGAAATTTCAACAAGGTTTACTTTGCGCGATCAAGTGGTTCGGGAAAAGTGACTTTCGCCCGAGTCTTCATCGTGTTATCTGAAAAATTCCGGGAATCGTTTGCTACTCCCATTAGGCCGGCAAATGAAATCAGTCTTTCTGAGACGGTAATTACATTGCTGGTAATATGAATAGCGTGAAAAATGAACGGAATAATTTGAAGCAATTTCTGACATGATTCCTGTAATAAAGCCATCAGTGTCGCTCAAGAATTCCATCAGCCCGACGAAAAGCCGAGCATTCCGAACGAAGTGCATTACCAATACGAGCGAAAATCAGCGGAAGAATGGGTGGCTTTCGAAAAACGTAAACTACGCGCCATCCGACGCGCTATATCACTTCTCATTAACCCGCATCGTAATCACACAATTACGTCCCCGTGTCGATAACATCCGCTGCCCACCCTCTCTCCCCCAGTAAAATAGTAACTTAGCCAACTCCTAAAGAGAGAAAACGAAAAATTCCGTTCACTTCCCTACCCGATAGCGCCACTCTGCCGTTCTCGGAATTATAAATATCGCAACTAAAGAAAAAACGCCGCAAACGGTTAGCACGTGTAATATATCCCGCGGCCTGTTACTGGCACATACACGCACGCGCGCACTCATCTACACGTGGTCGCGCGTTTTCTCCGTCGGAATATATTTATGTTAGGTGGATCGATAAAGGAAAATAGCCGGGGAAAGAATCGACGTCGATAAAACCGCGATAAATTTCAGGCATTCGGATTCGAGCTCGGTACCTACAAAAACGTGGTCGTGTGGATGGACAAAGTGAAGAGCTCGGCACCTGGGTACCGAAAGGTGAATGTGGAGGGACTGGAGATGGTGAAAAACTTCCTGGAGCAAATACAGCAGAAGGGACGGGAGGAAGTAGAAGAAGAAGTGGATGAAGGAGGAGAGGAAGAACAAGAGGAACAAGAGGAGCATGAAGAACAAGGGGAAGAAGGTCAGGAAGGACAAGAGGAAGAACCTCAGGAAGAACAAGGTGAAGAAGAGCAGGAAAAGCAAGACGAAGAAGGTGAAGAAAAGGAAGACGAGAAGGAGCAAGAGTAACATGCAGAAATATTACTTTGACAATTATATATGTTTTTGAAGCTGTTATGAAAGTTGATCGATGTGTTACCTAATAAAGTTTCTGCTCATTTGATGATCGAGTTTATGAGAATATTGGGTGCGGTTGACAGCAGTTCCGTGAAAAGTTTACTGCTTTTTCTGCCGGTGATAATGTCAGAGAAATTTTTCTACATTTCCATATCCTTATGGAGGATTGGTTTTCCTGTCTGTGGATAAGATTAAATCGACATGCAATCACAGGTACATTGTTTGAAATTGTAGTGCGTATTGAAGTAGGCGGCGGAAGCAAAAATACAATTATCAATATTTGAAACGTAAAGCCTTTGATGCTAAGGTAATAGTAAATTTGTTTCATTTTTATATTTGTTCTTTCAAGTTGTATCGACTGTTGGGAAGTTATTATGTGCCGTACGGCAAGAATTCTACCGTATCATGCAAAAATTGGTAAATCTACAATTGATCCATTTTCACGTAAAATAAGAATATACCTTTTGTTCCACCATTTTAATTCAAATACCATATACCTTATATACATGGACTGCGTATTCCCTATTCCGGCAATGCACGGGAGTTGAAGCCAACATGAGGAGGATATAAGATGGTCGTTTCGCTCTGTCTCTCCTCCGGGGAGTCTGCAAACATTCCTTTGTTTACTTATCTATCTAATAAAATTGATCCACAGAATACTTTATAAGCAAAGAAGTAGATTAACCTTTATAATAGATAATGGCGTTTACGTGTAGTATTTCAAGTTAATTTTATAAGTTTTTGAATTTCCGGCGTCGCCTTAATATCTTTGGTACGGTGGCGCGTTAAAAAAAAACGGAGAAACGCTCAAACTAATCATTGGACAGCAGTCGGCAATGTTGAGAGCTGCATCCCCCACCAACCCCTTAACAAAATACCGACTACTGTCCAATGATTAGTTTGAGCGTTTGTCCGTTTTGTTGGAGGCGCCACCGTACCGAAGGTATTAAAGCGACACCGGAAATTCAAATTTTTCTTTGAAAATTAACATTAAACTAGCTTTTTAACCTTTTAGGGGCCAATTTTTCCACGTCTGGGTGAACTGACAGGTAGCTATCTGACAGATAAAATTGTAACTAACGTTGTCCCATGAAGCAAACTGGACTGGATCTTGCCACGTTGGTTTCTAAAAACAGACGGCTCCGTGCTCGCTCCAGTTCATCTTTTTGTACTGGAAATTGTCGGGAAAAAGTGGAAGGGATGCATATGCGGAGAGAGAGAGAGAAAGGACAGATAAAAAAGGACAGACTAAGATGGAGGAAGCTGGTCGCACTGCAAAGAATTCTAAAATGCTCTTTATTTGTAAAACATGGCTACATGACTTCTAAAGGGCGTCGAAAATGTGTGCGACTTCCGTACGTAACACGTTAATACCGCCGGAATTTGTATCATTCAAGAGACTGTCCCGAATTAACGAGAGTAATTTCCAACTAAATTGCGCTAGAAGCTAGGAGTTATGTCCTTTCCATGCTGGTTTGTCTCAGCAGAGTCAAATATGACGCCGCACTGCTCATCACCTGAAAAGAGATATTGAATATTAAACGCCGTCCCATGCAGTAGAAATTCGTAACATATTGACTACTTCTATTAACGTCCATTTCCATATTTAAGGGGTGAAGAATTCGACTTCAAACAGTGAATCTTGTAATCGCAAAGATACTGATATCATCCTTTACATCATTTTGAACCGTGGAAAAGGACATGGCCCGCGACCTGTGGAAACGCTTATTACCGCGGTGTAAGTTTCCAAAGACACTGGGAAGAACTTGCCGGCAGTGAGACAGCAAGTTCGTCTCGATCTCATGATAATGAACCTGATGTCGTTTCGTATGTTTCTTCCTGTTATGTCCAGTGTCATAGTGTGCCAAGGCGATGTGAACGCAGCCTCCGCAACGCTGCCACTTTGCTCGATCAGTCTGTCACAACTGTAGGTGAGCATGACCAATTGGCAGATGGTGCCCGAGAGGTGGCAGATGAAGATCGCTCGTCTTATGGGCGCTGAGCTTGGCTGCGTTTCAGTTTGAGTTATTGTCGACGAAAAACATTGGAAAATAATGTTCGGGAAGAGACGACTTACATGACCGTCGGCCACATGTATTATATGTATATATTTTTTAAGTCACCTGCAGTACTTGAAATCCCACGAGACATATGAGAAAGCTGTAAACCATCATCTGAACAAGTATAAAGAACGAAAAGACACTCTCAATGTTCCTGCAGAATTCGATTAGTGCCTGATGTTGCTGTATGCAGTCCTTTAACTTTTTGTAAGCTTGCGTCGATTGTTTGGTGTCATCCTCCCTCCTACAGGCATGTACAGAATCTTCATCCCTATTTTTAGTATCACTTAAGAATTTGAGCCTATACTGCAGTATGCGAAACTGTCCTGTCACATGCATGTTCATGATGGAGAGAGCGCAGTCGAAGCAGGTGTAGCAGACGAGGACATAACACAGCATCAACAGCTGTAAAAATAGTAATCGAAAATAACTAAATTTGCATACCGCGCGTTCGATGTCGTTTATCGTGATCGTGAAATTTTTCTACAGCCCGATTCATGTACGTTCCTCATGTATCCCAGAAATCATAAGTAGTTCTAGAGGTCGTAAAAACAATTGAAGACACTGCATTCTACAATTGAGCCATAAAGCAATGGTCTACATTTTCTGACCATTTGAAAGTAGAACAACATTTTCAACAATTTGGGTGTATCACGTACCTCGGTCACAAAGGCGATTTCATAAAAAGGCGTTTGTGCAAGTGGTAAGTCAAAATACAATTTAAAAGGAAGCACTCGGTCCGATGAATTTTTTCCACGGTTCTCTGAAAACACACAGTAGCAATAATAACGACCGTTTTACCAGTACGTCCGGATATGCATAGATCTACATATCCATAAATCAAGGCATTTGTAGATCCTTGCGCTTATGGATCTGCATATCTGTAGATCTATGCACGTATTGTTCTCTGTGTCCACGGGATTGTCAATTAATGCTATATAAACTTTCAAAGACGTGAAAATTGATCAACCCGTTTGGGAGTTACGCACGAACATACATACAAATAAAAACAGTTGCGTAAAAAAAGAAGAAATATACATGTCGAATAGAGAACCTCCTTTTTTGAAGCCGGTTAAAAAGAAAATCGTATAGGACAGACACAAGAATAGCAGAAATATAATTAAATAACGTAAAACAAAAAGAGAACATTTTATGCATATTTTTTTGGCGACTATCTCTACCTAAATTCAACAGTTTTCGTAAAACGTGACGAAAAATTTGTGCGAGCAGGAAATTTGTTGCGTGAGCCAACGTCGTTAAACGATTATCGCAAGTTTTATTAGCGTGAAAGATGGTCGCTCACCGAAGATAGGCGCTAGCGTGTAGCAGATGACAGTACATATCGAAAAAAACTGGAACACGTATATGAAGAACCCGCATATCTTGCTGCACTGCCGCACCACGCTGGTCTCATATTCGTCGTCATATGGGTGCCAGAAATTCTCCCGCGTGTAGACAATTAGACTTATGAATTCCTTGCGATGCAGCGACAGAATAAATATTTTGTACAGGCACGTTGTTATGGACGCAATGTTGCAGGCGACATAGATGGCTTCCTAAAAGATTTATTCTAAAATTATTCTGCGTGTGTTCAGTTTGACTCCACGCGCGAGGCAAATATTCGCCGATCTACGAACCCTCACGCTAAAGAGAAAACTTATCAAAATATAAACAAATGAAAGATTTAATAAAATGCGAATACCGTTTGTGTGTAGGAAACACTTGCACGTATCGAAAATATGTATGAATACAATAAAGTACGCGTGAGTATATATAATATAAACTAGAGATGTATTTCTAGACCGTTGTCGCAATGCCAATGTTTCTTTTCCCCCCAGTATTTTCCAAATCGTTCGAGTTTAAGGCAATGTCACAATTACGTCGGACGCTAAAGTATTTTAATGACGTTTCGACGAACTCGTCGGGAAAGTCGAGTCTGGATGGCGATATTCAACAATTCGAGGAAATTTGATTGTGGGGCACGGTATTTGCCCATGCCATGGGTAGTTAATTATGGCATGACACGCTTCATTAATATATCGTAACATCTCCGGAGCGGGGCTCATAGTCGCATAAATTATGGCTAGCTAGTTAATTATCGGCCGATGTTATATACGGCCGAAGAGGGGTTGGCTCACTAGCGGAAAGCTGTGAAAAATTCATGCATTCCTTTGACTTGTCATCGAATATCGTGCCACGTCAAAATTGACCACGCCAATAGGATTTATCGTAAAGTATCTTGATTCAAGCTACTATGAAGAAACATTGGTTGCGTTGGCTCCATACTGTTCAAATTAATTAAACAAACCGTTCTGACTGTTTTTGAAAAATGTGACGCTACAAAATGAAGCAATTCGACACGTCAAATAATTCACTTATACTAATATTTATTATAACACACTGAATTGGAACTGTTATTATTATTGTACAAGTAACTAAGGGCCGGTTTCACCAACGACTGATAAATCTCTAAATAGTTATTCGGCCAATAAAATTTATTTGTCAGTTAACGAGAGTGTCGAGGCCAATCATTTTGTCGAATAAGCGCTAACTGAAGTTGGTGAAACAAAAAACATCGATTTTATCCGACAAATAACTTTATTCTACGAATAACCACTTATTCGTCGTTGGTGAAACCGGCCCTAAGAGTTATGAAAATAACTTGACCCAAGTTTCGGTACTTGTCGCATGAAAATATTCCGATGCTTTTATCACCAGACCACCTCTTCATACTCACATTGAAATCAGAGAGCGAGTGAAACAAATCAATAAATAGCATGCAGCAGCCAACGGACAACATCAAGACGGCATACGCGAGCGCAAAATTTTGTCGACGCTGTTCAGCGCTGTTAGTTGTCAACCAAAATCCGGCGCATTTCAGTAAGATCGCTGTCAGCTTGACTGGCATCGTGACTGGATCGTGCATGCCGTTTTTCGATGTCATGTCGCTGTCGCGCGCGTAACAAAGCACTTGATGCGCGTCTCACCTTTGATGCCACGTTCACCACCTTCCGCGCCTTCTTATCTGAGCGTGACATCGCTGACAGCCAGGTATTAGCAGCCGCGGATAAGCGAGCTGACGTCGACAATTAAAGAGCTTGCATTCTTTCTTCTGTAAAACCGTTCACTCTATAATCAACTACCGCACACTTACGCCGCGTCGCTCCAGTTGATGTCGACCTCTCTTGATCCGCGGGTCGACCTCGGGAGTGCAGTCGTCTTAGATCCTATGGACGGATCATGCTTTCCCGGTGCACAGTGCAAGTGGTTACAGTCTTCCATTGGCCCAGAGAACACGGATAAAGTCGAGTCACGTAGTGTGACCAATTATAGGGCATGTGGAATGCTGGAACGTAGTCGATTGAGAAGACTTCGGAAGGTGAGGGAAGTTAATCAGTTGTGGGAGTAAAGTTTTATGTTTTATTATTTGAATATTGATGCCGTGGAGAATTTTAGGCATTTCGACATAGCAAGAACTTTATATGCTAAATTTATATTATCACTTTGCTGACCGGTCACGAGTTAACTCGTGTTTTCGTGGGCAAGCGTTGGTGACCGGTCACGAGTTAACTCGTTTGTTTTCAAAACAATAGCCGGGCACATGAGGTCAATTTTCAGAAAAGTTGCCGGTCAGCAATGTGTTAAGATTCGGGATCTTTCGTACTAAGAAAAATATACAAGTCTCTTTGATTACTACCGTTATTCCATGGTGGAATTTCATTGTCGTACTTAATATAGTCGTTTATGAATTGCTAATTTCTTCACCAACGTTACGCAGTAACATAAAGTACGAGCCCGCAGCACTTAACACCTAAAAAATGTTACTTATACACTTGGAAGATAGAGATGAAGCTCGGTGGAGTCAAAATGATTTCCTTGTTCACTCCGTTATCAATGATATAAATACAAATCAAGCGCACAGGTAAAAAGTGACTAAAGAATTAGTCTCCAATATACAGAACATTTATAGCATTGTAATACTATGTGCTTTTTTTACTGTCCTATCGAAACAGATGAATTACGACTCACCGATTTCAAGGTCTCCAGATTGACGGGGAAAAAGTGGCCGGCAGTGAGACAACATGGTTGTCGGGCGCGGCGCATGATCATTCGCAAGTTGTGCCTGATTTTACCGTGCTCTTCGTACGACGACACTTGCCAGGCTGCCATGTAAGCTGCCAGGCCAATCTCGGTACTTTGACCCATCACTTCGTCGCATGACAGCGTGATGACGAAAATTTGAAAGAAGCTGCCATACGTGTGGGCGATGAAAATTAGCCGCCTGAACAATGTTCCATGCGCCTTGAACAAAGTTACGATCAGAGGTAATGATTTATGTTCCGATGACTATTACTTAATATGGCCTAAGCAAAGAATTTTAAACAAAATTCAGCTCTTTGATTACGTTTATTCTCGATTTTTCGACTGTACTGTCAGTTACGGAACGTCCTGTATAAGTAATAAAACTCGTCTGTTGAATGGTGGTACTTACTTGACTAACTTGAAAACCGGCAACGCATAAGATTATACTTGACGTGACCAGTTGACACAGAATGACGTACGCAAACAGCTCTTCCAGTGTTTCCATGTAGCAGATCAGATTTTTATGCTCCTCAACGCACTCCTTTAGTTCCCTGCGTATAATAGTCTTCAAGAAAATGTCAAATAATATTAACGTATTAGGTGTAATGACATAGGATACTTCTATAAGTCATGAACACCAAGATTGAAACATAGACGGACATAAAATGATTTTGCGGAAATCATTAACTACACCCGAAGCATACATCAGATAAAATTTCTAACTTTCCAAAATTGACATAATATAGCACACTCTCTTTTTATAGCTTAAGTATTTCTGCTCTTTTAATGATCAGTGAACATTCATTAGATTCGTTCAAAGATAGACGTCTAAAATTAGAGTTATCACTACCTGGCCACACTTTCGTGCCTCGACTTCTCACCGTGCGATCCTTTCAGCGCCAAATAGTGCCTGTCATAAATGGTCTCAATTCGTTGCTGGAGAATCTTAAACTGCGCAGCAGCATTCAAGTTAAGCAAAAATAGGAAATTGTCGAAGCAACAGAAGCAGACGCCTGAATGCATCAGGAGAATGGACTGCGAATTCATAGCACGAGAAAATGAGATTACACGCATCGCCTACATCCCGAAAGTTTGCCTCTCGTTTAATGTCGCACAATCACAAACCTGCACGAAATACATTATCTCGAAGTATGGCGAGAATGCCAAGTCTATGTTGAAGAACCATGTCCGCAGAGGAAGGATCCTATCGCTTTCGTTCTTTCCGACGTTTTCTGTTGATCAGAAAAAGATTCCGTTCTTTGATACCCAAACAATTGTACGAATTAGACTTTTTATCCTTGGAATTGGAAGTGGAACGTCGTGCACGTGTATTGGCGAGAAGATAAATAAAATTGTTCGGCAGTTAATACAAATCAATAGTGCAGATAGTACCGAATATAGGAGTCATTGTATACGTGATGCAGGTTAGTTGAACGAAAAACGTGAAGGAGCATATCAGTACCGCTGCCTTGCGGTTGGTGTCCTGCATCACCTTTTTCCCGAAACTGTCATACTTCCCACGCCAAAAGTTGTCCTGCGTGTACCTGATTAACTCCGTTATCACGTCCCGATACCGCAGAAACTGCACTACTTTTACAAGTATAATACCCACTGGGATGGCACTGCACAAGGTATACGTGAGAGTCTAAAAAATATCTCTAATATTGTGTCGATTCACGTTCCGTACAGAAAACGTATAGAAAATTCGTATAACTACTTCCGACTCGTTGACTCGTAATTACTATTCCGTCATCGTAAACGAAAGATCCGAACGGCTACTCACGTAAAAGCTCCCTACGCTGAGATAAAATTCCAAAATCTCGGTCCAGACGCTCAAGAAAACTATGCACATCGTGATTGTCACGATTATATTCAACTGCCTCTTTTCCTTCTCATTCTCCGCCGCCCAGAATCCAGTTATCGTCATGAGGAACCGCGAAATGCGAACGGCCAGATAGTCGACATCCTGCCGTGGCTTCGTCATGCTTCAGGTTCTACTGTCACGCACGAAACGGCACCGATACCGTGGTGGTCGAATGGTCGAAGCACGAATCATACTATGCTGGCCATATGTAATGACAGACTTCCAACTCCGGCTATCCTTTAATCGAAACCGCCACGGTCCTCTTATTACACTCGACATCAAAGTCGATAGGGCGAAGGAGCAGTCGCATAGATCGAAGATTAAGCTGTTTCCGGTGTCTTTTCATCACGATCGGTTCCGTTAAATTTTCCACGATCGCACGAGCATGGTAAACTATGTGATATTAGGAGGATCAATGAGAAAGGTGAAAAGTTGATACACTGTGAGTGGACGTGGAGCCGGTCATATGTCTGACGCCGCAAGGTTTTAGTGGTACGATATGATCGTAATAAACGTCTTATTTTGTGGTACATTTACCAATTAGCACCTGTGGTGTCTTATACTGGTATTACGACGTTTCTTTAGTGTAACTCTTTTACTGTACATTGAACGGTCTCTGAGAAATCTTGGACATTCACTTCAGACGTTTAAATGGTAATCGACGGGGTGCTTTGTATAAATATGAGACATGGTACGGATCGGTGACAAATATATTTTCTAACAGCGCATTGAAGCCACTATTGCCTCGAACGTATTTACATATCTACATTCGTCAGTATTCTCTGACTGTCAAGTGACTCAATCTGAAAGAAGGTACTACTTCAAGCATCATCTTCATTCGCGTCAAAATTGCGCAGTACGGTGAAGTAGGATGCTGCCGTACTTAAAACCTGAAAACAAGTACATATTATTAATTATCTTTTCCAGAACTTTAGCTACTCCTTAATATCCTGTGCTATCGTGAACGCCCACCAGGCACTGAGCAAGCAGATCGATTACCGACATAAACGTCTCGAACGACACCGTGAAGAACCCTCCTGCCGACATGCAACAGGGCCGACTCGATCGTTTCATGACCATCAGAAGACCGTGCTTGACGTTGGTTTTGTCGTTTTCAGGAAGCGCGGTCTGCCAAGTCGCCGCGTAGGCAGCGTCACCCACACCACTGCTCTGGACTATTAGATCGTCGGCTGTCAGGGTGATGACGTAAAGTTGGAAGAAGCAAGCATTGCCGTGCAAGATGAATATGAGTCGGCTCAGGAAAGTACCCCGTGGCTTTGCATGAAACACGATCGTACGATTGCCGCTTCAGTCTTGATTGTTAGTCGGTGCTCGATAAGTGAGCGCGGGCGCTTGTAACAGTGAGTGTTGAACTACTGCTTCGGTGATGCGATAAAGTGATAGATCTCGAAGCAATCGCGATGCCGAATTACGGAGTGGTTGTGATTGAAATTGTACGGAATCATGTATTCGTGCTGTTACGGATCTACGTGGTTTGAAAAGTTTAAAAGGCTTAAATTACATAATTCACGAGTGCTAAATTCGTAAGTGTGGAATGCTGGTAAAATGCACAATCTCATACTCATTGAATATAATAGGAAATCGTGCATAAATATACACGGAGGACCAAATTTGCCAAAGCAGAACATTTATTTAAGAGTTAATTTTTACCGTTATCACTTGGAATCCAACGACGCACAGCAATATGCTCGACAACAGCAGCTGAATAAGGGTAGTATATTTGAATAAATCACCCACCGTTTTAGTATATTGAATCAATCTCTGATGATGCATAACGCACTCCTTGAACTCATCGTGCAAATTGTACTTCTTGTCCACCCTCATGTAACCGAAACTATCCAAGCCCTTGTAAATAGATGTCAGCCTATACTGCAGCATCTTGAACTGCCCAGCCGCATGCGCGTACAGGAGACAGACAAAATTGTCAAAGGAGCAGTAGCACATGCCCGTGTGAATGGTGGCCAGTGTCTGCGAAACCATAGCATCTAGAAACAGTAATCACGGCGTGCACGGATGAAGAAGACCTGAAGCGAACGCTTTTAATTTGTTCGACATTTTCCAACCACTTTCCCGTACAAAATTGTAAATTGACATTTTCTCAGCGTCGGCGACAGTTGGTTTCTCGCCGCAAATCATGAAACGATTAAGTGGAGGCAGACTATCGCTCTGTTCACCTGAATCGTGAATATGATTTCGAAGTAAGGGGTGGTCGTCGAGGGAAAATCAACCCGAACGGGGAAGGGAAAGATTCGATCAGTCTCGTTTTTCCCGACGTTCTCTGTGAATAAAAAGAGACGTATGACGCAGCCTTTATAATAGGTAACTTAATATGATTCTGTTCCAAATTATACATACTGCATGTTTATGATACTTTCCTGTAACACTCAGTTACAACAAAACCAAAAAATCGATGAATTATATAACTTTCCAGTTACTAAAAGACGACAAAAATATTCTGACAATATAATATCATTATGGCGCGAAAATTGCGAATTTTCCAATATGCTCCAATTTCAAACATAAATTCTTCAAGCTGTGTCGTGTAGATAACAACATGGACTTGGATATAAATTGACTGAAATTCTTAATATGCGAATCATTTAAAATTCTTGAAATACAAGTCATCGACGAAGTACCAAGAACATGTATAGAATTTCCACTCTACCGATGATCGGTGTCAGGATATACGCGGAGACGGTTCCCGTAACGAAGAACGTGAACATGCTCATCAGAATCAACATGTTCCTATTGATCAGTTCCAGAACCTGATAGCCGTGCACATCATATTCGGCGAACCAGAAATTGTCCTGCGTATACTTCAACAAGCTCAGAATTTCTTTCTTCTGCGTTATGAATGAAGTGAGCTTTATGAACACTACCACTGTCGGCATTGTACTGCACGCGATGTAAGTGAGCCCCTGAAAGCGCAGAACATTAGGTTGTCATTGTCAGTTGAAAACTTTCCAAACTTCCCGGTCTGCCGTTTAACCAAAAATTTATTTAAACGTAAGGAATCACGGCAAAAATAAGAATGCAATAAAACGTATCACTTATCTGTTATCAGAACAATCGAATCACTGAATCCACAGCATCACATACTCACGTAAAAATCGCCCCAACTGTGTTGGCACTCAAGTAACTGCACAAAAAACGCGAAAACGATCCCCGTTAACGTGTAAACCCTAACCCCATTGAGTAATAATTCGTGACACCGCGAGTCCGGGTACCAGAAGCCGACGCACTGCATGAGATACTTCACCAGCTGTATCGACAGATATTTCGATTTTCTCGGCGCCATTGGGATCGCTTTTTCCATTTGCATTCCTTCTTTCTTCCTTGCCGCGGATGTATAAGGATACGCAATGTCAATTAGATAGGGGGCGATACTAATGACAGCCTACATCCGTCATAATTGAGACGTTCTTTTGATCGCATGAGGACCCGGCCCCTGGATCACGTTTGACTATCTTCTTTCCCTATACTTCCGGCGTAGTTAGAGTAAGGTGGTATAGACGAGGGATCGTTTGACTATGAGGGGCTGTAGAACGGTATAGAATAAGGATCGTTTGACTATGGGAGGGTGTAGAACGGACTTCGTTCGACTGGGTAGATGTTGTAGGAAACGCATGACTATAAGATGGGGGTGGATAGGAACTGGCGTGAATAAACGAGGCTCACATTACTTTGTCTTTGGGAGAGTAAGGTTGACGCCTGCTGCATACGGACGACGACGGTCGTTTCCGGCGGAATTATTACGAGTAGTAGATTACAGTGTAAAGAGTCACGCATTCGGTAATTGATGGGATGCATTGTACAAGAAGCAGTGTTCGATGGATCGGTGTATTCCCTTTGTTATACTTTGTGAAGCACGTTCTTAAGCAGTCGTTAGGCAGTTGGCTCATGTGCCTTTACGTCTGCGGTTTCATGCTGTTCCGTGCAGCAGCGGGAGATCTTTTCTGTTCTTTTGCTATAATCTCAATTATCGAGTTTTACATTTTTGCTATTTAGTTATCATTTTTTTTTTTTTATCGTATGCTACATTTTTGTCCTTCAACGAGTGTTTATGTTTGAGGAAAAGTACCAGTAATTAAATACTGAATATGAAGTTCAATTGAGATACAAATTCAGTCTGCGAGTCATAGGATATACGGATAGAAAATGTAGATTATAAAACTCGGAGAAACGATAATTACAAAACACGTCGTGGCCTACCACCACCACACCTCAGAACTGGTGGGAAACATTAATGGACCAAGACGGAAAAAATACATCATAAGTTAAAGGTATTTTTCAATATTTCACCCATCTGCGTTTTTTGCAATATTTTGGTGAAAGCATCTTTTTGAAGAAATGTGCATAGAGAATTTGTGCAAACTTCAATGGGTGTTTCATATAGATTATCGGCGTTAGCCCTATATGAAAAGGCGTCAAAAAATATGTCCCACCTAATCATGAAAAATTATGCAGTAAGGTGAAATAGGACACGACCGTGCTTAAAACCTGAAAATGATATAATGATCAGCTTAAGTTCTTATACAAACGAATCTCCAAATCAAACACCCAGTGCATAAGTTGAGACATTCGTGAGACACATTGTACATATGCGCGCATATCTTAGGTATCTTACCAGAATAGCCGTAATCGTAATATTTAGTAATGGTACTCGTTAATTTACTATAATTCCCTTACTACATGTATTATATATAACTACGATGTGCTTGAATTTATGTTTTCTATGCGTTCTATCGAAGATAGTCACACCATCGGCCAACTAAAAACTCGCAATCTACTCTACAAAGCTCGACCCCTTCGTTCCGTGCTGAAAATCGCGGGAACACAGCACAAAATGATGACTGAAGATAAACTGATCAATTACCGACATAAACGTCTCGACCGACACCGAAAAAAATCTGAAAAAGACGCTGTTTTTGCCTCTGTCGGACGCCGCAGAATGCCAACCCGATCCAAAAGCAGCATTTGCCATGTGAGTGAGAGGGCGCATAAGAAAGTTCAGTCGACTTACTAGAGGGTGTGAAACATACGTCATTCGACTAAAAAGAGAGTGCATAGATGATATGGCGCGACGGGGAAGAAGGGCTTAGAAAAGGAATCGCGTGAACGAGTGAGCACTCGCTTTAGGATCGTACGATTGACACCTGCGGCGTGTCGATGAGAACGATCTTATGCGGAGTTCTGTCATAGGTATCGGATTATGTAAAGTGCAATGGGCCGCGCCGATACTTATATAGATATTTCGACAGCTTGATCGTAGGGAAATAGTATTGAATGGAGTGTGACTCGGGACGATATATTCTTTTCACTGCACTTTCCAAAGTTTTCTATAGTGCATCCAGGCTGCGCGAGCTAGGTATCACTACTCTATTTTTATATCATTGTCGGATTTCTGATTCTGTTGCACTTTCCATCTCTGTCAAATGTTAATTGTTCATAATAAGTACTTGATTTTACATGAACAGATAAGGCGCTCTACACGTTTACGGACTGCAAAAGGAACGGATTTGGAAAAAAAGGCATCCAACTTTCATGCGTAAGTCTATTTGGAATGTGATAAAAAAAGCTGTGTGTTAAAATAGATCAGCATTTACATTCTTGTCCGTATTATTGAATCTATCTGTAGAGCCTTATGCAAGTTACGAGTATTAAAACATAGACTTATAAAACATACATTATTTGAACAATGAACTGCAGCGATCATTCCCTCGAAGTTATTTATACAGCAGCACATGCTTCAGGATTCTTGTCACATGGAATGGTATTATCTTTAATCATCGTCCACGTCAATCTCAAAATTGCGCAGCACCGTGAAGTAGGACGCGGCCGTGCTTAAAACCTGAAAATTATATCAGATCAGTTCAAGTTATCATGTAATGGGATAATGAAGCGAATTCACGTTAAGTTTGTTTAATATATACTTTATAATAACGCAATTAGACGCAAATTGATTACCGACATGAATGTCTCGAGCGACAACGGAAAGAATCCTCCTGCCGTTATTTGACAAGGTCGATTGGCTCGTTTCATGACCAGCAAGAGACCGTGAATGACGTTTCTTTTATCATTCTCGCGAGACGCGTACTGCCAATTTGATCCGTAGGTAGCATCTGCCACGCCGCCACTCTGGATTATCAGCTCGTTGGCAATGAGTGTGATCACGAAAAGTTGGGAGAAGCCGGCGTTGCTATGCGCGATGAATATGGCTCGTCTGAGTAGAGAACCATGTGCCTTCCCGTGAAACACTTATTTCATAATAATATCATAAACTAATAAATCCCGAAGCAATCGGAGTCCCGTATTACCGAAGGGTGAAATTGAAATTTGTAGAACAGAATATTAATTGCAAATTTTTACCAGAAACACTTGGAATCCACCGACGCAGAGCAATATGCTCGATGAGAGCACCTGGCAAAGGGTAGTATATTTGAATAAATCTGCCAACGTCATCGCATATTCAATCAAGCTCTGATGGTATACAACGCACTTCCTGAACTCTTGATGCAAATCGTACTTTTCGTTCATACTCATGCAATCCGAATGACCGCCACTTTTAAAAATCGACTTCAACTTATGCTGCAGTATCTTAAATTGCCCAGTTGCGTGCATGTTCAGGATACATGAGAAATTGTCGAAGCAGCAGTAGCACACGCACACGTGAAATACGGAGAAGACCTGCGAAACCATAGCGCATAGAAACAGTAATTACGATTTGCATGGATGAAAGGGTCATGAAACGAACAACTTTGATTTATTAAATTTTGCTTCGCGACACATGTAACCTTTCTCAGACTCAGTTTCAAACGTAGCTAGGTTTAATTAAATAACCCGAAAAAAGTCGGTACGACTGTGAACGGTGTCGGGTTACGTCGGTGAACGGTTTTAAGATGAAAATTAATCGGCCAACTTTCGTTCTCGAAAACAAGATACAGAATGGTGGAAGGTGGTAACACGTTTTACAAGAATATTAACGATTTTTGGCGAAAGAGTCTCGTAATTCAGAAGAGAATGATTGGGAAATTTCTTCAGCATTAGCAGCAGTTGACGTTCTCCGTCATAAATCATGAATGGATTAAATGAAAGGAGGCTGTCTGATTATTCACCTGAATCGTGAATATAATTTCGAAGTAAGGGGTGGTCGTCAAGGGAAAATCCATCCGAATGGGGAAGGGAAAGATTCGATCAGTCTCGTTTTTTCCGATGTTTTCTGCGAATGAAAAGAGACGTATAATAGTTAGCTTGGTTAAGAGTGGCTGGTTAAGACTGTATTTAAAATGATATATGCTGCTTATTAAAGATACCTGTATGTAACATTCAAATACGACGAAGCCAGGCAATGATCAATGAATTGTACATAAATATCCGCATAAAAAAATAATGCTTCTGACATTCTTGAGACACAAAGATATTTCCTAGATGAAATGAACATGTATAAAACTTCATATAACCATACCGACGATTGGTGTTACGATATACGCTAAACCAGTACACAGAACGAAAAAGGTGAATGTGCCCATAAGAATCAATAATTTTTTGTTGATGTCTTGCAGAACCTCTTTCCCGTAGGCATCATATTCCCCAAACCAGAAGTTGTCCTGCGTGTATTTGATCAAATTCAGAATTTCCTTCTTACGCACTATGAACACGGTGAGTTTGATCCACACTACCACCACCGGCATCGTACTGCAGGCGATGTTAGCGATCGCCTAAAAATGCAGTGCGTCGTATCGTCAGTCGTTCCTCCCTCATCAATGAGAACAATCATCAAAGATGTGTGCTTCGAACAATGAATCATCGACGCATCGCTATTGCGAAACACGACCGTATTATTTCAATGGAATACGCATTTGAAGTAGGAAGTAAGGAATTATATTAAAAAATACCACGTCATTTGCATTCCTGTTAGGCACGCCACAAAAATTCATTGCTCCACCAAAATTACACGTGATCCAAGCATTCGGTTGGATACCATTAAATCTCGGCCTCACATACTCACGTAAAGATTGCCCCAATTATAAAGGAAGTCGGATGACTGCACGAAGATAGCTATGCCAATGCTCAAGATCGTATAGGCCATAATACCACGGAGAAACCATTTTTCGCGCCTAGATTCCGCGCACCAGAAGCCGACGGATTTCATGAGAAACTCAGTGATCTGCATCGACAGATATTTCGACTTTCTCGGGGCCATTGGCTTCGCTCAATCAGTTTTCTTCCGATCTCACTAGCCCGTCGCCGACGTGTAAGTAGATGCACTCCTGATCAGAAATGGGAGGCAGCGCAAACGAAATTTGCCGGCCGTCGCAGTTGAGACGTTCGTTTGATCGCATCGAACCCCAAACGCTCAATAATCTTTCACGAGCTTCTTTACCGGTTCGTCATGTGATGTCGCAAGTGAGAGGGTGGCGAAGAGTGGGCGTAAGACAAATGTCGAACAAATAACGAGGGGGTGTCGGACAGACATTGCACTACTAAAAGAGGGTGTACAAAATAGATGGCACGACTAGGAAGAAGACTCGTCGAGGACTCTTGTGTAGCGTTTAATACCGGAAATCAGATTACAGTGCGAGGCGTCGTACGGAAGTCTCCGTAATTGAAAGGTTGAATCGTAAGGGTATAGTGCTCGACATGGTATAATTGAAGCCGATCTATTCCCATTCTTACCTTTTGTTAACCTTTACCTTGCGGTTTCGTGTTGTCCGCTTAAACGGCACGGGAATTCTTCCGTTCACTGCGCACAAACTTTTCAAACCGTCCCTCTTCAAATTTTACCCATTAAGTACATCTTTTCTCTTATATCATCATTTCTACGATTTTTAAAGTCTGTCAAAATTTGTGCCTCAACTCGAAGATATTAAAAACCTGTCCGCAGACCTGGCGAAGTGCCTGAAAGGGGGTGAAAACAGAAAGAAAGACACCGTACGGTGGAGGTATTTTATTACATATAATTCTGTCAACTTTTTTGAGAAAATACGTATACTTACTAGCAACTCGTAATATTTCATTAACGTGACAGGCGACCCAATCCCATCAGCCGCGGATCGTCTCGAACCCCGTGGCAGCACAGTGACGTTTGCACAGAGAATTTATTGCTACTTTGAACCGAGTGGCCGAATCCACGCCGTGGTGCCCCGTGCACGTCTGCAAAGACACGTCTTCGGACCCTGTTTCTCATGCCCACAACGTCGAGTCGCCACTGTCACGGCACGTTCTCATACGCTATACTCTAAAAACGTACAACAAACGAAGACTGTCATTCGTATTTTACACTTACGTATTCGACTTAAACCTTACGGTACCTCGAACGTTATAGCGAGTAATCGGGAACGGGATGTGTCGCGAGATAAGGAATCGGGATTGGGATTGGGACGAGTCGGGACTGTTGGGGGAGCGGGGATAGACGTTTCGATATCGGCAAACATCTTGACGACTTGCTGTTTTCTTCTTTGTCCCCGGTACATACACACACGCCTTGGTTCAATACTAGACACTTATCAGTGTTCGTTTTGCAAACATTTTCCCTTATCTAATATGTTTCTACTATTTCATTGTTATTCGGATAACGCTGCTTATCCATGTAACGTGTACCCATCAAAGCAAAAAGTAAACCGAAACGAAAGAGCGTAGCGTACTCGCCTCACTCCCTCCTATACGTTTAAACGATTATCTTTAGGTAAGAGAACTCTCTTCTTGCTCACCAACGTTAATGTCGGCGCGGACTCGCTATCGTTTTGAAAAAGGACTTGGTCATTATTGATAACGGTGATGCTTAAAACCTGAAAACGATATAATGATCAGCTTAAGTTCTTATACATACGAATCTTCAAATCAACCACCCAGTGTATAAGTTGAGACGTTCGTGAGACACATTGTACATATGCGCGCATATCTTAGGTATCTTACCAGAATAGCCGTAATCGTAATATTTAGTAATGGTACTCGTTAATTTGCTATAATTTCCTTACTACATGTATTATATATAACTACGATGTGCTTGAATTTATGTTTTCTATGCGTTCTACCGAAGATAGTCACACCATCGGCCAACTAAAAACTCGCAATCTACTCTACAAAGCTCGACCCCTTCGTTCCGTGCTGAAAATCGCGGGAACACAGCACAAAATGATGACGGAAGACAAACTGATCAATTACCGACATAAACGTCTCGACCGACACCGAAAAAAATCTGAAAAAGACGCTGTTTTTGCCTCTGTCGGACGGCGCAGAATGCCAACCCGATCCGAAAGCAGCATTTGCCACGTGAGTGAGAGGGCGCATAAGAAAGTTCGCTCGACTCACTAGAGGGTGTGAAACATACGTCGGTCGACTAAAAAGAAAGTGCATAGATGATATGGTGCGACGGGGAAGAAGGGCTTAGAAAAGGGATCGCGTGAACGAGCGAGCACTCGCTTTAGAATCGTACGATTGACACCTGCGGCGTGTCGCTAAGAACGATCTTATGCGGAGTTCATAGGTATCGGATTATGTATAGTGCAATGGGCCGCGCCGACACTTATATATATGTTTCGACGGCTCGATCGTAGGGGAATAGTATTGAATGGAGTGTGACTCGGGACGATATAATATTCCCTTCACTGCACTTTCCAATGTTTTCTGTAGTGCGTCCAGGTTGCCCGAGCTAGGTATCACTACTCTATTTTTATATCCTTGTCGGATTTCTGATTCTGTTGCACTTTCCATCTCTGTCAAATGTTAATTGTTCATAAGAAGTACTTGATTTTAGATGAACAGATAAGACGTTCTACACGTTTACGGACTGCAAAAGGAACGGATTTGGAAAAAAAGGCATCCAACTTTCATGCGTAAGTCTATTTGGAATGTGATAAAAATGCTGTGTGTTAAAATAGATCAGCATTTACATTCTTGTCCGTATTATTGAATCTATCTGTAGAGCTTTATGCAAGTTACGCGTATTCAAACATAGATTTATAACATGTACATTACTGAACAATGCACAGCAGCGAACATTGCCTCGAAATTATTTACACAGCAGGACATGCTTCAGGATTCTTGTCACATGGAATGGTATTGTCTTTAATCATCGTCCACGTCAATCTCAAAATTGCGCAGCACCGTGAAGTAGGACGCGGCCGTGCTTAAAACCTGAAAATTATATCAGATCAGTTCAAGTTATCATGTAATGGGATAATGAAGCGAATTCACTTAAGTTTCGTTAATATATACTTTATAATGACGCAATTAGACGCAAATTGATTACCGACATGAACGTCTCGAGCGACACCGGAAAGAATCCTCCTGCCGTTATTTGACAAGGTCGATTGGCTCGTTTCATGACCAGCAAGAGACCATGCCTGACGTTTCTTTTATCATTCTCGGGAGACGCGTACTGCCAATTTGATCCGTAGGCAGCATCTGCTATGCTGCCACTCTGGATTATCAGCTCGTTGGCAATGAGTGTGATCACGAAAAGTTGGGAGAAGCCGGCGTTGCTATGCGCGATGAATATGGCTCGTCTGAGTAGAGAACCATGTGCCTTCCCGTGAAACACTTATTTTATAATAATATCATAAACTAATAAATCCCGAAGCAATCGGAGTCCCGTATTACCGAAGGATAAAATTGAAATTTGTAGAACAGAATATTAATTGCGAATTTTTACCAGAAACACTTGGAATCCACCGACGCAGAGCAGTATGCTCGATATGAGCACCTGGCAAAGGGTAGTATATTTGAATAAATCTGCCAACGTCATCGCATATTCAATCAAGCTCTGATGCTGTACAACGCACTTCCTGAACTCGTGATGCAAATCGTACTTTTCGTTCATACTCATGCAATCCGAATGACCGCCACTATTGAAAATCGATTTCAACTTATACTGCAGTATCTTAAATTGCCCAGTTACGTGCATGTTCAGGATACATGAGAAATTGTCGAAGCAGCAGTAGCACAGGCCCGTGTGAAATAAGGAAAAAACCTGCGAAACCATAGCGCATAGAAACAGTAATTACGATTTGCATGGATGAAAGTGTTATGAAACGAACAACTTTTATTTATTCAATTTTGCTTCGCGAAACATGTAACCTTTCTCATACTCAGTTTCAAACGTAGCTACGTTTAATTATATAACCCGACAAAAGTATTAGAAAACGGTTTTAAGATGAAAATTAATCGGCCAACGAAAACAAGATACAGAATGATGGAAGGTAGTAACACGTTTTGCAAGAATATTAAGGATTTTTGGCGAAAGAGTCTCGTAATTCGAAAGAGATTGATTGGGAAAGTTTTTCAGCATTAGCAGCAGTTGACGTTCTCCGTCATAAGTTATGAATTGATTAAATGGAAGCAGGCTGTCTGATTGTTCACCTGAATCGTGAATATGATTTCGAAGTAAGGGGTGGTCGTCAAGGGAAAATCCATCCGAACGGGGAAGGGAAAGATTCGATCAGTCTCGTTTTTTCCGATGTTTTCTGCGAATGAAAAGAGACGTACAATAGTTAGCTTGGTTAAGGGTGGCTGGTTAGGACTGTATTTAAAATGATATATGCTGCTTATTAAAGATACCTGTATGTAACATTCAAATACGATGAAGCCAGACAATGATCAATGAATTGTATATAAATATCTGCATAAAAAAATAATGGTTCTGAAATTCTTGAGACACAAAGATATTTCCGAGATGAAATGAACATGTATAAAACTTCATGTGACCATACCGACGATTGGTGTTACGAGATAGGCTAAACCAGTACCCAGAACGAAAAACGTGAATGTCCCCATAAGAATCAATAATTTCTTGTTGATGTCTTGCAAAACCTCTTCCCCGTAGGCATCATATTCCCCAAACCAGAAGTTGTCCTGCGTGTATTTGATCAAGTTCAGAATTTCCTTCTTACGCACTATGAACACGGTGAGTTTGATCCACACTACCATCACCGGCATTGTACTGCAGGCGATGTTAGTGATCGCCTAAAAATGCAGTGCGTCGTATCGTCAATCGTTCCATCTTCATCAATGAGAACAATCATCAAAGATTTGTGCTTCGAACAATGAATCATCGACGCATCGCAATTGCGAAACACGACCGTATTATTTCAATAGAATACGCATTTGAAGTAGGACGTAAGGAATTAATTTAAAAAATACCACGTCATTTGCATTACTGTTAGGCACGCCACAAAAATTCATTGCTCCACCAAAATTGCACGTGATCCAAGCATTCGGTCGGATACTATCAAACCTCGGCCTCACATACTCACGTAAATATTGCCCCAATTATAAAGGAAGTCGGCTGACTGCACGAAGACAGCTATGCCAATGTTGAAGACCGTGTAGGCCATAGTACCACGGAGAAACCATTTTTCGTGCTTAGATTCCTCGCACCAGAAGCCTACGGATTTCATGAGAAGCTCAGTGATCTGTATAGACAGATATTTCGACTTTCTCGAGGCCATTGGCTTCGCTCAATCAGTTTTCTTCCGATCTCACTAGCCCGTCGCCGACGTGTAAGTAGATGCACTCCTGATCAGAAATGGGAGGCAGCGCAAACGAAACTTGCCGGCCGTCGCAGTTGAGACGTTCGTTTGATCGCATCGAATCCCAAACGCTCAGTAATCTTTCACGAGCTTCTTTACCGGTTCGTCATGTGACGTCGCAAGTGAGAGGGTGGCAAAGAGTGGGCGTAGGACAGACGTTGGACGACTAACGAGGGGGTGTCGGACAGACATCGCACTACTAAAAGAGGGTGTACAAAATAGATGGCACGACTAGAAAGAAGACTCGACGAGGACTCTTGCATAGGGTTTAATAGCGGAAGTCAGATTACACTGCGAGGCGTCGTACGCAAGTCTCCGTAATTGAACGGTTGAATCGTAAGGTTATAGTGCTCGATACGGTATAATTGAAGCCGATCTATTCCCTTTCTTACATTTTGTTAACCTTTACCTCGCGGTTTCGTCCGCGGTCGTCCGCTCAAACGGCACGAGAATTCTTCCGTTCACTGCGCACAAACTTTTCAATCCGTCCCTCTTCAAATTTTACCCATTAAGTACATCCTTTCTTTTATATCATCATTTTTACGATTTTTAAAGACTGTCAAAATTTGTGCCTCAACTCGAGAATATTAAATACCTGTCCGCAGACCTGGCGGAGTGCCTGGAAGGGGGTGAAAACAGAAAGAAAGACGCCGTACGGTAGAGGTATTTTATTATATATAATTCTGTCATCTTTTTTGAGAAAATACGTATACTTACTAGCAACTCGTAATATTTTATTAACGTGACAGGCGACCCGGCGTCGCGCGATACTCGTCAATCCCATCAGCCGCGAATCGTCTCGACCCCGTGGCAGCACAGTAAGGTTTGCACAGAGAATTTATTGCTACTTTGAACCGAGTGGCCGAATCCACGCCGTGGCGCCCCGTGCACGTTCGCAAAGACACGTCTCCGGACCCTGTTTCTCATCCCCACAACGTCGAGTCACCACTGTCACGGCACGTTCTCATACGCTATACTCCAAAAACGTACAACAAACGAAGACTATCATTCGTATTTTATACTTACGTATTCGACTTAAACCTTACGGTACCTCGATCGTTATAGCGAGTAATCGGGAACGGGATGTATCGCGAGACAAGGAATCGGGATTGGGATTGGGAGCGGGGATAGGCGTTTCGATATCGGCAAACATCTTGACGACTTGCTGTTTTTTTCTTTGTCCCCGGTACATACACACACGCCTTGGTACAATACTAGACACTTATCGGTTTTCGTTTTGCAAACATTTTCCCTTATCTAATATGTTTCTATTATTTCATTGTTATTCGGATAACGCTGCTTATCCATATAACGTGTACCCATCAAAGCAAAAAGTAAACGGAAAGGAAAGATCGTAGCGTACTCGCCTCACTTCCTCCTATACGTTTAGACGATTATCTCTAGGTAAGAGAACTCTCTTCGTGCTCGCCGACGTTAATGTCGGCGCGGACTCGCTATCGTTTTGAAAAAGGACTTGGTCGTTATTGATAACGGTGACGCTGGAATACTTTCGCGTAAGCTAGTTAGCGTGGGATAGTGCATTGTTCTACTGTGAAAGAAGATTTTCTGAATGTTGGTCAAGTCATGAGTTTAAGTTCGTACAATTGTTATTAAACGAAATGTTCAATATTATATATTGATCTATGTAAGGTAGGCCAGTACAAAATAAAACAAAAAGTCACGTGGTACACGGGAAATTTCATATTCATTAAGGATCAATCGCATTGACGTGAGTCTCGCGATATTCGAGTTCAACATGATTTAACCAACAGTTCGCGGAAATCATATCGAGAATAATTTTCGGTTCGTGTCTCTAAAATCTGTAATACGTGGGCGTGAGATTTTTTGCCCACGCGAAAGCGGGAAACATTATTGTCGTGCGACGTAAACGTAAACGTAGAATGAAAAGTCAACGCATGCCATATAGCAGACGGTAAACTGTACGATTAACGTATCCGAGGAACGGGATCAAGCTAATATTATCGAGCGCAAGCATCAGTTCAATCCGCTATATACAAAGGTTTGTTAGGGTTTGAGGGACGCATGAAAATTCGAAGTAAAGCAAAAGTTCCGGTCGGTGCGAAGTGTTTAGTATAATCAACATGGTTTTAGTACCGGGTGCAATTACATTGGACAACGCTAACAGTATGAAGGTCTCGTTACGTGTAAAGATTCCGAACCGATAGATTCACGCTATTCGTATTTCCTCAAGCACGCTTCAAGTTCCCATACTTTTAATGTACTCTTACAAATAACATACTTGTTACACACGCTTCCTGTTATTCCGTAGCAAGTATGCCCTACGACGAGTGCGTTAACGTACTCGCCATCCTATGCTCGTACAAAATGACACGTCGCAAATATCATTCACTCACGGTCATTCTCTCGTCTCAAGTTTCAGTTAGAGGACTGATCCCGTTCCTGATGCTTAGCATAGCGACGCATACTGATTACGCGATAGACGATATAAAAAGGAGAACTACGCGAATCGACCTCTCCTCACCTACGCTCGATCCGTTCACAGAACTCTCATACGGCGTTCGAAAAATATATTTCCAATAGTATACGAAATAGTCGAGTAACGCCGACGCGGTTGCATCGAGACACTTTTCGGTACTTCACAAATTCGTCGGAACGGAAGCGTGTAAAGAAAGTCTGAAATTGATCGCTAACTTTTGAACGTGCGTTCTAGACACATCGCAACTTCGTCAATTTGACAGAAGGATCGACGTAGATATCTGACGTCTTAATATGATCAAAGTAGAAGAATACAAAAAAACAAGCCGAAGAAAAAGAAAAAATAAGTATATACATGTTAAATAAACGATCGATCGAAACAAATCTATCCAACGTCGATGCATTCTAGATGCAAGTCACATATATGTGTATAAGAATCGCCCTCTATACGGAATGTGTCTCGATCCGCAACCGTTCGCCATTTCGGACGATTAGAAATCCCTACAACACTGCTTTCACTCGTATAAACTTCACATCACGAATCGCACTTCTATCAAACACACATCGGAAGGCCACCCATGTCATTATTTTTTTTTGTCCGCCTGATTTTCGTTTTTTTCTCCGTTACAACTATCAGCGTATACCCTCGTCGTGACTATGCGTCCGCGTTTCGTTTGTTTTATAGTCGCTTTTGCGAAAGGGATCGCGAGTGCGATCGACGTGCAATGTGAAAGATGCTGGCACGGTAAGTTCTAGCGGTAAGAAACAAGTACAGCGTTAAGTCGATCGTATGTGGAGCGGCTGCGTATTCGGATGGAATAATCGTTCGTTTAAAGCTAGGCGAATTATAGTAACGATCGACAAACAGATCGTCCATCATACTCGGACCCTATTGCACTTCCCGTTTCTGTCGTTCTCGGCACTTAATTAGCCACGTCATCCAAATGGCGGCATATAATTGTTGACGTTGTTTGATTTCAGATGAAAAGATAAAGCGTTCCAAACGTTCACGAACTGCAAAGGGGACGAGTTCGATAAACGATCCTTCGACTTCGATGCGTATGTTAATTTCGAAGAATCTCAAGAAACTCGATGTGTCCAAGTAGTTCTGCAGTTACGACTGCCCACGTACTATTAAAACTGTGTGTACTTGGAGCAAATTACGAGTATTACGACGTTCCAGCTGAAGTCCGGTTGTTTGGTGTAATACCGTATAAAATGATTCTCAATTATGCGTATGCGTATTATGCGTTGAGTATGTGTTACGTGTGTGTCATGTATGTTGTGCGCGTACGTTTAGTTCTCAATCAGCTCGCACGCACAAAGTGGATCCTCAGTGACGATAACGCCATGTATGCGATTTATCATCTCGGAACGGAAATTAACTCTGCTTCGCTGGTCTCGAAACTTCCTTTCATAATCAGAACAGTGTCGTCCTCGAATTTCGATCTCGTAATGGCCGTTGCCAGTTGCGTGAGAACTTGTCTGTCACCGATACAAATAATGCTGGTCGTATTCTTAGTGGACGAACACGTCATTTACCACATTAACATAATCGCCGTCACGGAATCGAAAATATTCGTACTGACAATAAGTTATATTATATTATGCGAAAGGCTGATATTTGTACTACAAATTGTGTCGTTACTGTTCATATACCAATTATGTAAAATCTTATTCCCCAGTCAGTGGCAGTTGACATTATTGATGTGTAACAATTTTCTCTTTACACAATTTAAACGCGTTTAATTGAATAGTGCAAGAACGTAGAATAATGCACGAGATTAATTGTAAACTCAAAGTATTTACAGTGCGAATAATTAATGCAATCGAAGACTGTGAACCGCGTTCGCTAAGTATATAAAGTCCGTGATCTGCTGAATAAATGCAGTATACAAATACCGAATGCAAAAAACGTATAAACGAAGACACGAAATATAAAATATATAAAATCGTATCATGCCGAAGTCATTAACGAGAACGTCCCAATTTATATTACAACTATATCCCGCTTTCAGCGACTATAACAGAAAACAATACAAGTACTTTTATTTTCGCTTCTCGGCGAAAATTGCGTTAGTGTAGTAAATTATGTGTTTACATGTGTATGCCTGCGATTGTATATGCACCGTTCAACGAAAATGTTACAGCGTTCTCGTAACGGATAATACCGGGTCATATTGGCCAGAACTTTTCACGAATTAATGCAACTTCGTACGTTCGTACTCATACTGGATCTGGGGAACAGAACACAAACAGTTCCAGAGCTGTTCGCTCGACAATCAAGCGAATCAAGTCAAACGAAAACCAATTTATCGGTGCAATTTTTTTGTTTGCATACAAACAAAGTTTCTATCCGCTTTTGAAGTTAACAAATTTGTTGTATGTAGTATTACTTGATTTCGTCTGTGACACGATTGACAGAAAGTGCTCGGTAAACAGTGAATAAAACACAGGATAGGGAACGGACAATGACCCACATACACGAGCGTAGACTATTACCATGCGGCAGGGAAATCGATATAGAAAGAATAGATACATTGACCGAGGTACATCGAGCAGTCCCCTCTCTCCGTATTCGAATACGAGAACAACGACTCCATCCCTAAAACCACCTCGTCTCCATTGTCACGAAGATATTTATACGCGCTGATATTATTAGAAGATTCCTCCAGTTCGCGGTTCTTAAACGCTTAATAGGTCAGTCGACGATCAATCTGAACACGTTTCAAATATTCGAAGACACAGCGTTCGTCGGCGCGGCTGCTCGATAAGTCGCGCATCAACATTTTATTTGTCCATTCGCGTCAAGTTACATTTGACCGTTACGAATTAAGCTAACATTAACAACGCATCATAACGCGATATTCACACTCAGGCTATTTAACGATATCGGATAGTCGAGTACGATTGAGCCGACCTATCGAGCAGCGACCTGATTCGGTATTTTCGGATGCGACTGGGCTGTGCTGGCTTCTTGGCTTCTCCCGTTAAGGTGAAGAAAGTGCGTTCGACGAGACGTCATCGGTTTCCAGCCAATGCGTCGTTATAGCGCATACTCGCGGGGACAGTTCGTGCTTTAATTGCTACGCAGTCGAATTCACTCTCTCCATCTTGCGAACTTTGTCCTCGGGATTTATATAAACGTGTCCCGTGTGTATGCGTGTGTATGGGTGTCTTGTAAATTGATCGTCGATATAAACCGTACCACTTCTTAGCGTGTGTAATATTTTATGTACTATACCAAACGAAACGCGTATTTCTTACGTCTGCTTCAACTGAATTCGATGTAGGGGAAAAGTGTGTTCAATTCTCATGAAATAAATGTAACGTAATCCTATTAACCCAGTTTGACCGTATTACTTTGCAGCATCGTAATCGTTTCACTGGAAAACACCGAAATTGTTCATCCTTAGAGAAACGTTAACTGAGTTCAACGAGAAATCATAAAATCATCACAGTTTAATAAAAAGCGAACATATGCAATAAGACAATTAAGATATAGGTTTACACGCTAGGTACTTATATAAAATATATCGTTTACAGTACGAGTTCTTACAGCATCTTCACATATTCGCTTTGCTTATTGAGACGTAAAGTTCGAGACAAGTATCTCGTATGCCTACATGTATAGTATAATGAGTAAGGTATTCCGACCAATGGTCCACCCGACATAAGTTAATAACGAACATCGTTAAGCGTCAGTGTGTCTTAATACTCCTCGCGAATTGCGCAACGACCGAATTGCTTCGTGAGAAAGCTCGCTATTCTGTGTGCGCACAAATCTTTCACAAACCGGGCGGGGGAGAAACATGATGAGCATATGGCAAAGGGTGAGATCATCGGTGTGAAACAAGAAATCGGGTGATTCACTGCGGACAACAGCGGGTGATTATAATAACGACGTAAACCTACGATAAAGACAGTATTTACATTTACAAGACATCATTGCTAGACGTACGTACTATCGATAACGTATATACGTGTACATGTATATATACATATATATATACATACGTATGTATATTACTCATGCTCATATACAACCTACGAGTTGGTACAACATACGAAAAACGCATCGTGCATGTCACAAGTAGCATCTCGAGATTGTTCAATTGCCTGAAAACTTCGCTCACATATTTCAATCTTACTATTCATCCCACGCGCGTCTGACGTTCTGATCGTGTCGCGTCGAAGGACAATTTGACATCCCGAGCCGTTATTGGATATGAATGAGAGGGTAATCCTCGGATCACCTGTGCACTAAAATCCACCCCGACTTACAACTATGAGCCTGTCGTTCCTCGTATAAAAACCTTACGAAAATAATTCTCTATCATAAAATCCGTCGCCTTCGCTTATTATAGCCTCGACGAAGAAACCTTACCCCCCGATATTTTACCACGCTTTTCTCTCTTTCGTCTACGAATGTACGCAGAGAGGGTGTCGTTCGATTTCGCGCGAGATCGCATGCTCGTTGATTCGTTTCGATCGAGAGCGATCGTCGAATCGATCGGAATAGTCGTGCGAAGAAACAACGAATGCGTGCGACAAATGCGTCTCAACTGTAGAGAGTCAAAAAGCCGTCGTGAAGCGCCGTCAAACATGATTAATCGGAAAAATTGAGTCTCACTGTGGACCCGCCGTGACGATATCGTCCGGAGAAAGTCTCCGCAGTGCTTACTTTTAATTCGATCTTAGATAACGTTTCTCCAACCCTCGAACGATAATTCGACGTCGAACCGTGTCTTGCAACATACAGGGTGTCCCGTTGCATGACACCCCGTGTATGAATCTGAGATCTGATGAAAAGACACTTTCGTCGCTCGTAACTCAATGTTTCACAAATCTTTACAGACGATAACTTGTTAAATAAAGTACAATGGCAAGGACTTCTAGTCTAAGAAGCGTACCATGGATATCTTGGACCCACAGGCGGTACTTGTACGCCCAAAAAGAGGCAGATTCGACGTTCGAGGGTTAACGGTGCGAGAAACGTTCGCGTCGCGCGTGAACAAGCAGCGACATTCGAGAAAAACGAGTCTGAGATCATTTTTCATCTCGACTTCGGTCCCGTTCGAGCGAAAGCGTTAGTTACTCGAACTCAATCGACTCGCAATTTGTCGGGGCGCTCTTTAAAACGATCAACAGTGAAACTCGCTCCATACGTCACACACTCTTCTCTTTCATTCAAAGACCCCGTTTGCTCATAGGCATATACAATATGGCACCTTATAAGAACCCTCAAAAGGACTGGGTCGACTAACGTTCCAGTAAGAAAATATATATGTATATATATATATATACCTAGCTAGAGTCGACCGATTCTACAAGTGAGTATAAGTTTAAAGTACGTAGTTAATCGGTTTCGGTCTCTTCATGCGGAGGTAGTGTTATTAAAATTCGATCGACTCTAGAATCTCGTCTCTCTCTTTCGCTACATCATTTTCATTCACTCCTTTCTGTCATCCGTATATATCATATTATACCCTCACTCTCTTCCGCTAGCTGCGTAATGTAGTCTGTCTGTTAACTTTCATTCAGCGCGTGCATGCCAGCCTCCGTGTACAGGGATAGTAGGTGACGTGTTTAAACTAATCATTTCGTATAATAATTGCGGCATGCGACGGTACGGAATATGAACGTCTGCGTTAGCCTAATCCTAAGAGCTTGAACTTCTGCGCCGAGACGTGGGAGATCGGTAACGAGCTATGTATTGTTATTCAACGTACAGTGTTAAAGTATCATCTAGCCAGTGACGCGTGCGTATTCCTCCCTGACGTAGATACCGACAATAATGGCGTTGTTGGTGGTGCGCCACGATGTTTCCAGTCGAGTGCGCTCTCCATCTCTCTCTCTCTCTCTCTCCCCCCCCCCCTCTTTCTCTCCTAATTATATCTACTCCGTGGACTATCGTACACTTTCTACAAAGACTAATTGTATCTCGTGGCGGCGTACACTGAGCAGACTCGATGGTGCGTATATTTAACACTATAACTGGCAAGGAGTGCATAACTGACTGGTACGATTACTTGGTTACAGCGATTGCTCATTTTTAAATCGTCTTATTCTCTCAAATTTCGCTGGACTTTTGTATATCCATGATCGTTTGAGCAACATTTCAGAAAATAAGGTTTGTAAATGCGGAATCGTTGTAACGAAATGGTAAACCAGTCATTTTTACACCCTTGAAGATTTTAGTGTCAGAGACATCGTACATACAATGCATGCTGAACCAACATACATGCGGTACATGTATCGAACACGATACGTACTGTACGTCTACATTCGTAAACGAATAGACTTTACGTCATAAAGACTTTAGGGCACGTAATGTATAATTATTGGATTGTGTACGCTGACTTTATGACGTGATGTCTACGTAAGGCAAGCTCCGAAGGAAATATGTGTATTCTTCGAAAAAAGGAAGTCGCAATTGTGAAATCAGAAAATTTCGTGCAACGCTTCCTTTTTCGAGAAAATAGACTGTAAACATTATTTTAGTTCGAGTACATTCAAGCAAGACTCATTTTTTTGCAGTTATTGAATTACAGTCTATTTTCTGGAAAACGAAGAATCGTACGAAAAAATGTTACTCCTGAGTTGCGACTAATCTTCTCACAAACTACACTCCATATTCATTGTACCATCGCCACCCTATAAGTACCTGCAAGTGTGTATACATATGTATATAACTATATATATATATATATATATATATATACGCGCGTACACCGCCTACGAACGAGATGCTCGAATTTCATTTCACGATGCAATTTTCATTCTATTCTTCGCTCCGCGCACTTCGCCCTCGCACTTCCCGCCTCAAACTTGTCTCGCTAATTACGACTCTTTCTCCGTTTCTCAACCGTCATTGTGCTTGCGACCTTACGAAACATGACTCGATATCGGCCGACCCCCTCCGTTTCGAAAATTCTTCGCGCGACGTCCTGAAAATGCACGGAACTAATTGCGGGCGTAGTCCATTTTAGTTTAATGATGAGCGCGAATCAATAGCGGAACAGTATGTCCAAGGACGATGCGACGAATTTAAGTGAAAATTACCGAGACACAGACACTCACACACTTTCACGCAAGCACGCACACGTAGACGCTTTATATTATTTATATCTCGGCGAATCCGGATTACGTCGACAAAGTTTCAATCCTTCGCTTTGCTCGTGAGTATTAAAATGACGTTTCGCATTGTTCCGTCCCGTCTTGTCTGCGTTTATTCTTGAAAGGTCGAGAGTGCCGAGTGCCGTGCGAATGATATACCAGAAGGACGATTTCGTTTCGTTTAAATGCGGAGCGAGGTATAGCATCAATACTTTCGGTCGATTAAGAATGCTGGCAGGACGAAACATTGCGAACTAGTATAATATCCGGTTTGGATGGTGTTGGTTTCATTATGAACGAGCCTTCGAACGATTCGCTCAGCTATCTGCCGCTTCGCGTTCTTAGTCAATTTGTTCTTATAATACATACGGACATACGCTTCGTAACACGGTAACTCTACAATATATAAATTCTACTGTATACACGCTTTGCGATATATAAATTCCACAAAATGTAGCCTCAGCACCACACAGCCAAACGCACACATTTCGCCGACGCACTCCGTGAGTCTACAAGTTGCACAATTTACATATCTCATTATCAGACCACATAACACAACCCACACAGAATGCAAAATCCGTAGGACCCAAATATTACATATTGTAGATTATATATTTACAGTATATATTATACGACCTTATGTATTATCAGACATCATTACATGCAAGTAGCGCAGCGAAGGAGATCCCGAGACGTGCGATGAGAGAATCCGTCACAGTAACATCAACACCATCCGAACGGAGTAAATTAGAAATCTGCCGAAACCCGATGTCAAGTAACATCGGCGCGTATAACACAGAGAGCCCCCCTCTCTCTCCCTCCCTCTATCTCTGAATACCACAGGAACTGACTCCCAATCTCTCCTCACCCATACTCTCTCGACTTCCGGCCCGAGTAACAATCGATTTCGATCAGGATTGACCCAGAACCTCGGACCGGCTCTCAGTTGAAGCCCTCATCCCGGGCCAAACGTCGTCCACAGGCCCACGATCCCATCAGCTTCGTCTTCTGAAAGGCCCGCGATCCTCCGTCGATCCTCCAAATATCCCCCCGGTCTCGATCCTCGATCCACTCCTGAAGCCCCGGATCGAGCGTCGGAAAAAAACAACAGCGCCGCCAGTCTGGACGAGCGCGCATCCTCGATCGTCAGCCGCCGACTTACACGCCGGTATGGTTGAATATGTACGACACGTTGCTGTCCTGATGAACGGGCGGCCCGTGGCACGCGGCGCGTCTCGTCGACGAGTTGTTATTATTGTTATTGTTGTTGACGTAGTACGAGGACTTGCGCATGCTGGTGGAGGAGGACATCATCGCGACGGTCTCGTAGTAGCGAAGCTTGCCGCAGCAGCGTCCGCTCTTGAGGATAGCGACGAAGCCGCGCCGGTACTTCTTGTTGAAGAAGGCGTAGAGGATCGGATTGATGCAGGAATTGCTGGCGCCGAGCCACTGGGCGATCGGCGTCGCGATTGGCAGGATCTCGTCCTCTCGCTCGGCCACGTCGCCGCCCAACTTTATCACCGCGAAGATCACGTAGAGCGGCAGCCACGAGAGAACGAAGAGGATCACCACCACTACCAGCATCTTCACCACCTTCACCTTCGACTTCTGCTGTATCCTCTCCATCTGCGCGTCCTTCGTGTCGGTCGGTATGTGCCTGCGCCAGACCTTTATCCAGATCAGGATGTAGCAGAGGGAGATGAGAATCATCGGGAGGACGTAGCAGAGGGTGAGGTTGCCGATGAGGAAGAAGAGGGAGCCGTCCTCGGGGCGAGGCCAGTTCTCCAGGCAGAGACGCAGGTCTGGATCGTCGTCGTAGATCGCGACCAGGTCGAAGAAGAGTAGCCAGGGCGACGTTGTGGTCAGGGCGATGAACCAGATCACGACGATCATCATTCTGGCACGGCGCTTCGTTATCTGACACTTCAGTGGCCACCAGATCGCGAGGAACCTGGAACAGGACGAGCCTATGTCAGTGTTTGCATTTTGCGTTTAGTATTTCTTGTTGATTATTCGAAAAGGCGAAGATTGCTATCGGTGTCGGGCTACAGTAGACAGAGCTGATAGTGCTGATACAATGGTATCGATGATGAGAAATGTGCGATGGCCGAAACAGAAATTAATGGAATAGGGATAAGAGCTCCGGTTCGAAGCTTTTGACACTTGAAGCGCTCGAGAGAGTGTTGAACGTTCGCTGATAAATGACGCTCAAGCGCCTTCCATTCCGCGAAACGAATCGTTGCTCCGAACAACGTATGAACATTAATAGCAGTCGAAGCACTTATTAGACAGGTTATTTCGTAGGGAAGGAAAATTGAATTCCGATACTTCGTGTAAACCTAAGTAATGGTCGATTTACACGTATCGCGTAGAATATTAAACGGCAAGGAAATCTTTAAATAGCCGCATCGATATGTAATATGTAATAACGTCCGATATTTATTCGATTCGCCAGAGCGAAGGAATTTCTCTTATAAGCTAGATCAAGCGATAGCCATTCCTAGTTTCCAAGTCATGTAACCGTGTTTCACATGCTATACGTATCGACGTATGTAAACAAATCGGCTGTACGCCACTTCCATTGTCCAAGGAATTTCGTATCGATAACACACTCCTAGCATGCAGTCTGGAATTCTGAGACCGGCATAGATTTCGCCATGTGCATTTTTCACTCATTCTGTATTGGAAATCGGTGCGACGCAAAAAACAAACCATTATATTAAATTTTCTATCAAATTTTTTCTAAGCGAACCAGTCAGAGAACTGACACGATTTATTAAAGTTCATTTACTTAATGCAACCCATTCCAAGAAATTTCCCCGGCCAAGATTGAGCCGTACGCGATTCTAGTTCGCAAGCTATGTAAATGTCTTTACATGCCACACATAGCAATGTATGCAAATAAATCGATTATACGCCACGATTAACGCAGAGTGACTTTCTATCGATAAAGCACTCCAATGACCAATCATCGGAAAAGCCTCGGGTGTCTGTGACTGGTCTCGCGTGTGCGTTCATCAGCACGTACAGTTACAAAGATTACAAGCTATATATTTATCCGTGCCCCGTCTAAACGAATTCTCACTCTATCGAATGCAGTGTTCGCCCGTACAATTCCCAACTACTGCAAACCTACGTTATATCCCATACGGTCAACAAACGTAGCATCCGCGTCCATCAAGACTCCATAACACACCTCTGTAAACGAAGCCTCGGGCCTCTATAAACGGCACCGATCTCACGTATCCCGCGACACCCACGCGCGCCTGCAATTGCAAAAGGTAACCGGTCATTCTTTACGCTTCCATTATGGGCGCCTGCTACGACGACGAATATTCCGTTCGCCCGTTTCGAAAGGCTCTCTCGCTCGGCGCTCGTTACTTTCGTTACGCTTCGCCGATCGTACGAACCGTCTAAGAATAGAGACACGCGCGCTCACGAGGAGTCCACCTTTTATACGCCGCGAACGGCCGGATAATTGAACGTTCCTGTTTCCAGCACGCTGCGATGAATAAAAAATATCCGACCACCGGCACCGGTTCGCGTTGGGTCTGGCTTGATTCGTTAGGTGCATGCGCTTTCGTGCGACGGGAATAGACGTTTCGGTACGGTTTCGGATATTCTTCATAAGGGGTGCCGGAATGAGGTGAGGCGTTGCGTTGTCAATTTTAGCAATTAGCAACAATCGTCTGGACGGAGTTCTGATGCTACGAATATAGAAGTTCATATATATGTATGTGGAGCGATCGCAGGTGAGATATATTAGGAACGAGTGCATCTAAATATAAGGAATGCAAAAATGTGATCAGATGATGAGAAAGGTACTGCAGGGTAAGATTGGGATCATTGTACATTCTTTTGCTCCGTCTCTCAAATCGACATCAAAACGACCGTTGCGAGTACATATTCTGCATCAGGCTGGACACCATTCCATCGGAAACGTATTCCGTCGACGAGAGCAATCAATCCCCACAAGCACGTCCGTTACAGGACTCTCTAGTACTATAATTACATGTACGCACGGCCGTCCGTTAAATTACACCACTCTCGTGTCTTCATTAATCTGACACAGATCATGGCACCCCGTAACTTTTCTCTGTATTTACATTCGATACTTATAGACTAATTGATTGCTGTCATTCCGTGACCATTAATTAAATAATTAGCATCATGGTGATATCGTGAATTATAAATGCGAACGTTATGCACGGGCGAATTAATCCGATGAGATTTCCACCGTCTACTGTATTCATACATATATTACAAGATTTTACCCTAATTATTATTGACCGCTACCCGCTAGAAATTAAGTGAAACTCATTCGATTAGTAATGTCACCGGAAGCAGTTTTGTAATCCTTTCAATTTTTGCATCCTGATGCATGAAAATATCCCATCATTTGTACAACTTTTAAGTTTGTGAATTGCTGTCGTATAGTCGTTGCAATTCATGACAGCAGCCCGATTTTCCGTACATTTTGAATGGCTTTGACGTCCTTACATGTATCTTGAAATTGTAGCGAAATCTATGTTCACTTCACCATGGTCTGTCTTCGTTAGTCGCCGATCGTAACTGTCGTAGCTTCAGTTGCGAAGAAACCCACCACACAACAAGCTACTCGCTTTTATAATAATTGCCGAGCAAACGGGGATCAAAGCTGCTCATAGCCACGCTTTCTGTTCCCTCCACGTGAAATCAGTTACGTCACAATGATCGCGGAACAGTCGTTCCGACGTCATGATTGCACTTCGCTGGAAATCAACAACAGATCTTCCACTCATCCTCCCTCGCGACTTCTTCCGCCATTTTAATACTTGAGTAATGTTACTTATTTGATTAAAAACCAACATTTTATTTCACACTAAAATGACCTATGCCACGGGTCAAACTGACTTGCTCGACACGATACAACAGAGTATGACGCTCTCATCTCTCGAGAATTTCACGTCTCACATTCCGAATCTATTAAATTCACATTTTTCTACAACTACAGAACTAATCTCTACGCGCTCGTACATTCCTATCTTTCGTTTCTTTTTTCCTTGCCACGGCGAGGAAAGTAGTGGTCGCGTCCGATATTCGATTAGCGGGACTCCTGCCTTTCTCGTACGATTTGCAGTTTATCAGACAGATCGGCGCATAGTGCGCGTCTCGGGTGGCAAACATAGGCCGCGTCCTTCGATTCGATCGGTGAATGTTATAACAAGCGGACGCTAAAGAGTCCTTCCATAAATCAGGCAGAACGATACTGATCTACGAGCGTTCACACGCGCGTTACTTCCGACTCTCTGCTCGCTCTTATGCGCTCTCGTCGGGCTATTACATATGCACGATGCAAAGTGCCTCCCCTCGCGTCATGGTGGTGACAGAATAAGAAGAAGAAGCGGTGGCTAGAAGGGAAGGTCGAGAAAAAAGCGTCGGAGTCGCGGATGCCCGCATCGACCAAGGCTGACAATGCGGATTCGCTTATGCGGGCAAATGTAGGTACAAGTGTGTGTGTGTGAATCTCTACGTATGTTCGATTTACCACATTAATGGTGTCGGTTCAAATGAAGGTCGAAAAATTACGGCAGATTCCACATGCTGGTATGTGCGATAAAATATGAAAAGTTAAATATGACGTTTCATTTTCATGATGTCAATTTAATTAATTTCACAAAAGTGATCCATGTAATCCACACGTACGTGTAAGTGAGCATTGAATGCCTGACACGAATGGTGCCTATTAAATTAAGCATACAGCAAAATCGTCGACTCAGTTGACGGTACCTTTAATCATTACCCACGACACAAGAGTTATCTTAAAATTACAGAGACATAGAAGGCTACAGCCTACGTCGCGATACGTGACACTGACCCTACTAAATATAAAATCTGTACCACAGAGTGGACATGAATGCAAGGACAACGAACGATTCAAAGCGTGCATCGCAAACCGTCCATCACATAGACCAGTCTCGGTATAAATACTTTAGTATCTAGGCACCTAAATACCTTGACTGCCCTATAAGTACAGATCTAGATATCAAAACCTTTGAGCATCCGACCGTATAGACGAGAACACACAGGCTCTACAATACAATTGCATATTTAGCGGTTGTTGAGCGTACCGTAGGACAAGTTCGCACTGCGCGACCATGAAGATCGATGATTACATGCGAGAAGGAAGACGGTCACGGGGGAGGGCTGACACCATCAGCAGCTTGACATTGCGAGGCGGACAGATAGTGGGGCAAACAATGGATACAGCGAAGCTTCCGGGACAAATATATAAAGAGTTCGATTTCTGCCGTACTAACAGCAGTATCGATTTGCTTTCCTCTCGGTGTTCGCTAACGGAAAGCCGATAAAACGTTTAACATGTTCAAGTTGGCAAGTATATCTCACCGTACGCCCGTGTACGCGCTCCTGTTCCCACGTGGGCAGTGTTCCGAATTCGCGTACGAGTAAATTCGGTCGAGAGAGAGGAAAAGAAAACAAAACATCGTCGGGTTTTCCTAATTAAAGGCACATTGTGGCGCCGGACAATGTCCGATTGATACGCCATCTATTCGCCCCGTCTTTGTCTCTTTCTCGTGCGTCTTTCGTGCGAATAACTTGATTTTCTTTCATTTTTCCATAAAAGCGCCCAATTAGTTCGCGCCGTATCGTGTTTCAAGAATCCGTATATCGTGCTCTATCATCAACTTATTCAAGCCACCAACCATAAATTCAAATCGTACAAAAGGACTGTAATTTGTGACACATCAACGTGCGCGTATTAGTGTAGTGCGAGCAATAATTGGCACGCGTGCCGTTCGTTTATTATATTATTAGTGCAGTGTTAGCAATAATTGGCGCGCGTGCCGTTCGTTTATTATATTATTAGTGCACCCTTTACGCAGTATTAGATGTGATACAAGATACAGCGTCTGAAACGAAATTAAAACACTCTAATACTCCGTGTCGTGACGCCTAAAGAGAATGTGGGACGAGAAGCCAGTGAAGTCGCGCGATATTTGTTAACAACAACGGGCACTTGCGACAACACCGTCGCAGCAGCCGATAGTAACAATTCAATAAACAGTCCTGCCCGTCACGCAATCGACCGAGAACGCGCGTCGCGAAACTCGTTTCGCGATGAAAGTTCGCGAACGAGTGTTTCGCCATTGAATATGCGCGATTATAATCGCGAAATACTACGTTGTCTCGAATTCCTTGTTTTCCAGCGGACAGAAAATGAATAGGTGTGAAGCGTGCAATAGTCGCCGGTAACGGGGCATAAATAATAATAAGTCACCCGTAACATTGGTTCGCGCAGAACTTTTCGCATTCCCCGCGAAATCGAAATATAATTGGCACAGGCTATCATTGAGTATGATCATACGCGCAACCGATGACCCATTTCAAGTAGTATAGCTCGAAATTAGCTCGACGTCGAATTTTTCCCAAACTTCACACTAATATCGATTTCTTTCTGTCGAGGTGATGCTCGCGATGGGTTAGTTTTAGACTTCGCACTCGATCGCTCGTATCTTCGCGTTTCGTCATTAATGCACGGAATTATGACCCGCGTGGATTCGTTCAAGCCGAATTATTCTTGGCGCCCGACAAATTATCTCCACTTTGCCGCATATCAATTTTCACTATCTCGCCGCGCGTAGTCAGTTATGTAAGCAGAAACCTATGTGCGGCGGGAATTGTATCTGGAAGGCGGCTGAGCGTTCCGCGCAACTAACAAATCCGCCCGGCCCACGCCGCGCAAACAGACGCGCATTTTTTCGAGACTTTTCTGCGCCTGTCCCTTGCACGGGCGCACTCGAAAGTCCGGGCTGTCGATTTAGCTTTCAATTTAACCGGTCCGGTCTAGCTTGGCCCGTTTCGCTCGCCCGACCACGCTGGTCCCGCGAGTTGTGCAACTTCAAAATGTGAAGGTAGATTTCTGAAATGGCGTCGAAGCGAAAACTCTTGCCGGCGCACGGCGGCGGCATGAATAGATTTCGTTGTTTCGTTCTGAGGGCTTTGAATTTGTTTTGTCAGATTTGAGCGGTATCGTGGGAAATATCGTCTCTCTTAAATCGTTGCATATTCATCGGAACGACAGTATAAGTAAGCGACGGCGAGCGCGATCTCTGCTGTCTCTGAGAAAGAGGGAAAATAGTGATGTTTAACGAAATTGAAATTTGTTTCGCAGATTCTTCTGATGGCACTCGCCGTGGTGGCGACCGAATGCGCGCCGGCTCCTGTTCCACCTCTGATATCGCCGTATGCATACGGATATCCACATCCTTATGTCAAGGTGCTGCCTGTTCATCCGGGAATCGTCCCGTTGACGTACCATCACAGCTACAAACTGTTCCACCCTGGCTCGGTTTATGTCTACTAATGCTGATCACCTGTCAACTCGCTCTCTCAATGGCAAACACCGATTTATACGGCTCAGATTTTTGATTCGATCTTAAGTGTGACACACGGCGCCGGATATTGTATGATGCTTCTTCTCTTGGGATGCAATTGTATTTTTATACTCCTCGTACTTAATACGCAACTTAACAATACTACTATACTCGTAAGACAGTTTAAACTTTGACGAAGGCGTCGTATGTTTTTGTACGATATTATAAAACGATAATTTCGTCTCAAATCTTTGTACACGGTATTAAATACTTTTGTCCTACTTAGGAATTGGCAATCCAAAGTTAAGTATTTTCTCCGGTGTCTTTCCCATATACATTTTTCTGCACTTCAAACCGAGAACTTAAATAGTATATCACAGTTCGAACACCGCCTTAACACGATCCCCGCTAATTTCTGCGAAGCCCGACAAATTGTTTCGATTGCATTTTACGCGCCGAACGTAAACGGCACGTGCAACCGTGCGGAGGACAAAAAAAAATGAGACACGTCGAAAGGGGGTAAGGAACGTCTTATCGTGAATTCACGTCGAGAGAATCGAGCAGCGGGAAAGACTCTCAAGGGCCCGGAATCAAGAGCGAATGCTCGGCCGATAGGGAAGCCGGGCGATAAAAGGCATTCTCGCGAGAGAGCCGAAAAACGTCCGCGCGATGGATGAGACGGAGTCTGGAAATCTCTTTGCGAGAGTGATTCGCGGGAGAGCTCGTAAAGCGGACGCGGAGTTTCGCTGTTACACGTCGCAGCGTGTGTGCTATGCATTCGAGTATGCGCGCGTGTACATGGATAAGGGGATACGGCTTGTTTCAGGAATGCGCGGAAGACTGGTAAACTGCGCGGGATGCAGTGTAGAGAGACATTCAGATTTTTCATTAAGAGTCGAGAAAAATGAAAGGTCGTGAGACTAAAGAAATTGAAATAAAATCAGATTTTTTGCAATTATTAATCTGCTGCGGTGGCGAAATTGAGAAATTTTGACATATAAATTTTAATATATTAATCAACTGACAAGAGAGACGATCGATTTAGCCTGCTCTATATTTACATTTACAAGATATTTTCTTTGTTAACATAGGGTGTTGTATAGGGTTTTCGAAAAGTCCTGTATGAGAGTGGAAAACGGGACTCGTGTGTCCGTCTTCTTCATCGTAGGAGCGAAAGGAAGTGCGTTTATGCGAGTTCCGTTTTACGGCGTCCTCGCGCGGATAGCAAAATCCGACCGACGCGGGCGTAAACGTTGCCTCGCTCGGCGGCGAAGTAACTTTTGCGGAGTACTTTTCGAAATACACGTTAGCGGGGAGCTGTTTGCGGCGAGTAATTTCCGCGAACAGTCTGTCATCATATTCCGCCCGCGATTCCTTCCGCAACTCTTACGTACGCGCGGATGAGTGGAACTTTTACGCTTCTGCTTCATCGAAACAAGTTTTACGGCACTGCCGAACCCGCGATAAAACATCTCTCATATTTTTTCTTTCCACGCCTGACACTTTCCGCGTTATTCTCCATCGACCGTTTTGCGGTATCGTCCGTCGTGCGTCCACATGGGATATCTTCACCGCACTGTTAGCTGGCAGCCAGACATTTGCTTCTCTAATTCCTTCTCCCCATGATTTCGTGCGTTTATGTGCGCGACGCTTTACGGCGTCCTCGGTCGGGCAAGAATCTGGCAAGCGTAAGCGTTCTTTCAGCGCGCGATGCGGAAGAATTCTCGCGGAACGCTTTTCTAAATGCGTGTAATATGAGGTTCGCTTGATAGCTCGAGCCAAGCCGAGCGTCGGCGTCGCCCGGGCGAAATATTCGCCACTGTTCGACCAGCATGTTTTCACACGCACTCTGCTCCTCCCCTCTCATCGTCCGTCCTCGGAATATCGGTTATTGTTGGTCAAACGATAAAAGTTCACTGTCACCGTTTCCGTGAGATATCTTTCCGACGAACACACCGTAACGCTCGCATGTACGTGTGCCGTCGGCGTCTGCGTCGGCATATAGATATCTATAAAGAAGATCTCCTAAATCCTACGCAATGTTCGCCGCTTCATCCGTCCACCCTCACAATTTCCTCGAGGGCAGTAAAGGATTCGTCGAACCTCGTCACTCATCCGAAGGTGAACGAACCGCCACGCGCAGAGCGGCGCCGAAAGAAGACGGAAACTCGATTGGGTTTGTAATTAAAATTTTATTAAAATTCCATATGAACGAAGGGGAGGGTTTCCAGGATGACAGGGGATATGATCATTGGAAGTACGAATGTGTCTAATCCGTTATGATGATTCCCATGAAGCAGACGCGGGGGTCCGGGCAGCGGGGAGAGGCGAGTCGAATTTTCGTCCGAAAATCGGCGCGCACATCCAGGTTGATCTCGTGGCGCCCTCTTCCTCCCGTGTCGTCTCCCAATCACGTCCCGCTCTCCGCTCTGATCTCCATTACGTTACGAGAAGCAATCGCGTCCATCTTCTTTTGCCGTAATTTCCGCCTTTTGGTCCGCATGAATGAGAAAGTTGGGGTAGGGTGAGGGGTATGTTTTTTTTTTGTCGCCGGGGCTATCTCGTCGTGACTTGGTGGTGGTGGTTGGTTTGTGGTGGAGTTTTACGGTTAACGCTCAACGTTTAACCGTGGAGGAGTCCATGTCCATGTCCATGAAGGGGAAGGGCAACATGGCCGTTGAGGACGGTCTTGGTGACGATTGGAACCTGGTGGACGGCCGGCGCGATTCCCTGGTGGACGACATGGGAATAGACTGGAGCAGCATGGCTGATCACCTGGGGTGCGTGGATGTGTCCAAGTCCATGGCCCAGGGTGATGCCAGTAATGCCTCCGGGGGCAGCGGTAGCGACGGCCAGAATGGCGGCGAGAACAGCCTGTGGGTTTGTATGGAAGTTGTACGTCTTGTTTTTCCTCACCTTACTACCGCTTCCTCTCGGTTAAACTCATTTGCTCAAAGTGCACGACCAAGGTTTTCGTGTGTAGGAGACGTGGGATGAGTTCAGTTTTTTGGCGCGACGGCTGGAGGTGGAATCGAGTTGTCGGATAAGGGTTCATTATTTTCTATTGTAATTCTGCCGGATGCACTCGGTGTTAACTGCTTTTCGGCAGCCAATCTCGGATGGGGTAATTTCTTTACGGGTAAATTGGAGAACGTTGGAACAGCTTCTGACACTATTGATTACTGTGTGTGTAGACTGTACAGCGCGGTCCGTTTCGAGTCGAGCAGGGCGTTTCGATAGAACTTTGTAATCCAATTACGTGTTCGCAGTCAAAGTCCGTGTATTGTGAGTCGTACGGAAATATTTCTCGGCCGAGCATCTGGCGCACGGCTCGCGTGTCGTTCCGAGGATAAATGACTTAGAAAACGCGTGCCTCCTGACGGCTTGCAAAAGAGAATCAGATTAATGCGCCGCGTTGTATCGACAGTTCGCTCGGAACTACCTGCAGTCGGCGGAAAGTGTTGCTTCCGAAACACTTCGGACCCGTGTATCGAGCGCGAAGCCTTTGCCAAAAGCAGACCGACGTCAACCACTGTCTTCGCTCGACGCGAACTAATCAAACTATTTCGATTCAACTGACCCAACCACCGAACTCATTCTCCGTGCACGTTGAAACCGATTTTAATTGAACGAGATCAGTCGCAGTCTGCGAGAAACTGTTAATTACCGCCATATCCCGCGTCGTGTATCAGATTCAGTAAAGGTCGACGTTCGGAAGGCGCGTCTGTCCCACGCTTTTCCCGCCTGAGAAAATATCGCGGCTCAGAAAGTGCGATAGGCACATTTCAATGGAATCGCACGAAACGAGTCCACCGCGGCTCGGCCTATCGTGCTCTATCACCGCGCCCACTAAGGTCGCTCGTGACCCACCAGCTCTCCCCAATCCACCTATCCCGCGTTATCACCTTTACGAAACACCGTTTTCCCGCGTTCTTTCGCAAGGCCCTGTCCAACACAGTGTCGCCCGGCACTGATCTGTCGACACCGGCCACGCTCGCCGCCTGAGAAAAACTCGCGAGGGTGCCAGGGCTCGCGAGGAAATCGTTGAAACAGTGTCGGAGGAAAGAAAAAAATCGAAGCAATGCTAACAGCATTCCGCTTTGCCGGTTGCGCGACTCTGCTCGAAGGACCCGTAGCATTTCCGTCGCGGCCGCGCCGAGCTGCGTTGTCCAACACACACACACATACACGCGCGCGCGAGCACGCGTGCGGCACGACTCTGTTCGCTAACAATGTGCATGCTCCACTGATTTCGCTCGCCCGACATTTTTGCGCGTCGCGTTGGCAGGAGAAGGACAGCGAATCGAAGTCGTTCGCGAGTGAACGTAAGGGCACGGTTCCGCACGATGCGCGTGTGTGCGTGCGGATCCGTATGCTTTTATGCGCGCGGAAATATATGCGCGAGGATAGACGCACGAACGGGTGTGTACGGCCGGAGAGGACAAATACGGGCGCGTGTCGAAGCGGGCGGAAAGGTCAGAGTGAAAAGCAGTGATAGCAAGGACTTCTCTCACTCCCTGCGCACTCTGTCCTTCGTCCCCTCATCACTCTCGGCCGTCTTTTCGCGGGAGGCAAAAAAAATAAATAAACGTCACACCGTGAGTCGAGATGCGGCGCGAGCTTTTCCTTCTTCTTCTTTTTTTTTTTTTTTTTCATATTCATCTAGACCCAGCGCGAAAACGGGGCCGAGGGAATATTAAAGGCAATGTTTACGCGAGAACGGGTCGAAGAAGGTGAACTGGTCGTGAAACAGGACGGAGAGGGGGGGAAGGGAGAGGTGGAAAAAGCCGCGTTTCGATCGATGGGAATGATTGCCGGGATGGTTCATGACGGGAACAATGGAAGCGGAGAAGGAAGCGACAATTGCGGTCGATTTAAATGGACAAAAGGCAAATTGGACGACGATAGACGGCTTTGGAAAAAGCTTGACCGCTCGGAGTCGGGCAGAGGATAGAGACTTCTTTCAATGCGAGGCTGACGTGGAAAAAACAATCGCTCGTCGTACGAGTGAAACAATTTTACATGGCCAGACGGCGCAACGTGTGGAGCACGAAAAATGGATGAAAATTGGCGGCGAAAGAAGTGAGGAGTTATGCAAAACAAACAGGTCGTTCTTTGGCTGGCGAGTGGAAAAAATTCGTGGCGTTCAATAAGCACGGAGTGCGATAGCGATAGAGATGCCGAAAGAGCAAGCGAGCGAGCGAAGGGCTCGCCGGTCGTGTTTCCGAAAACGTAGACGAGGAGTGAAAAGAGGCGAGTAATGCGAGCAGGGTGAAAGCCTGCTGCCGAACGATCGGCACAGTCGTTAACTCGAGAAATAAGATTTGTTGTTCTCTTACCAGCTTGAACATGTTGATTGGTTGTGGGAGTTGCTTGTTTACTTCTCGAAAGTACGTGAGCTTGTGCTCTGTCGGTGGACCGGCGGCCCTTTTATACAAGCGGGGATTTTGAAAAAATCACGATAAATTCGCTCACGTGGCCCGTACCGAGCGTCTGACGTTATGTTGCCATCGGTTGAGTCAGCCGATCTCCGCGAGGGGTGGGGTGGAGCGTTGGCCAATCGGACGGCCGCTACCGGTTTCCACGTCAGCCGCGACCGCCAATCCCGACGCTTTTCAACCCCTCGCGCCGATCGCGAGAATTGGGTTAAGTCAATCCGTGCGCGAGTCCTGTCGACGTGTTGCGAGCGTGTCCGCGCACACACATGTGCGCGACGCGCATACACACGGCTGAACTGGGGTAAGTATACGTTGTGAGTTGCGGAAAAATGACGGGCTCGCTCGCTCGCTCGCTTGCCAAATGCAAACTCATTTCGTAAAAACGTCGGCCCTCCCAAGGTCTCCGTCTCATCCGACGCGACGCTTCGAGCTTCTTGCTGTTCTTTGTGTGGCGAGGGACGAAGGTGCGAGATCGGGGCGGCCGTGGGTCTTGGGGGAGAGTTTGTTGAGGACTGGATTCGGCGGAAAAGGATGCGGAGGGTTTGTGCGTCTCTTCACCGCCGGACGTCACGGAATTTGAGTCGCGCCGTTTGCGCAGCGGACACGATGTGCCCCGAGGATTCCACGGATTCTCACGGCTGATGTGCTTATTTGAGGGGGCAGCAAGCTCGCGCGGTCGGTCCGAGGCGGAAATGTGCTTTCGGTGTAACGGCAGATTTCGACGAGAGGCGGGCTAGCAAATATTGGCGTTGACCTTGAAAATCGTCCATGGGATTCGCATTCACTCGACTTCAGGGTGCGTTCTCGTGTTCCAGACGCACGTCATATTCGTTGGTTTTCTTTTTCGATAGCGCGTTGTTTGATGTTCCTTGAGTGCTTTCTACTTTTTATGAGTAGCAGTTGGGTACGTATATTGTGTAATGTGTACGCATATACGACTGGTACTTCTATCTTGTTGCTTATACCGACCGCTAGTCGCGTAATGTCATGTATGTGTATCATATACGTTTCGATACTGTACTCATAGCGGAGTCTCACGTTCTTAACTGAAGGTATCGTCGAAAGGAAAACAATTTTCCAGGGCTGACAATACCTGACAAGAACTTTCAATCAAACGCCGTTAAAGGAGTTTCAAAGGAACGTTAAGACGGCGGAAGAATCTTAATAATAGGATCTTCTTCCTTTCCAAGGAAGCATGTTCAACAATTTTCGTAATAATGTTCACGAGGCATAACTTCACTTTGATGTCACAAAGTCGTCTTAACATTTTCCAGATTCACATTTTTCGGAATTGTCGTAAGTGCACTTTGCGAATACATAATAAATTACTGTTAATACAGCTATCGCTTCCCGCTGAAAATACTTCTGGTAGTCTGAACAGCTTCGTCTCTCACCCCTTGAATCATCTCCTCAACCCAAAGCAATGGCACAATATTCTTTACATCTCGCTCTCTTAAAATTCAACAGCGGTCCGCTAACCGAAGCTCACACACCGAGAAGAAAATTTCTAATTCAATAGGATGCCCCACCATTTCTATCACACGTCTCGGCCGAACGCCATTCAAATTCCATCCCATCGAGACAAGCTCAAGAAAGCAAAGAAATCGCACAAAAATCCACATCCGAATTTTCCACCGCACAAAGGAACAACCAGACTGTCCAAATCATACAAATTCCCATCCAGTCTGTTTATATCCGCGAGCGATCGTGCGTCTCATCGGAATATCTCTCGACCTTCATCGCGCGCCCGAAAATTGAATATAAAACGTCCGATATCGGCGCGGCCGATCGGCGGCGTTCAGAGGAGCAGGCGGACTGGTAACAGAATTTCGATCGTATTCCATTGGGACCCTTCCCGGCAAATCTCTCCATCCTTACGCCAGCCCACGCCCGACGCCTCGCATCCCTCGCCGAGAGGTATATCCTGACAGATTCCGGACGTCTGTCGGTCGGAGCCTTTCAATTTTTCAAGCCGCGCCACTCCGCAGAATGCCGGGGCCGTCGAATGAAAGAGTCAAACGACGAGCGACGTCGAACTTCCCGATGAATGAGGCCTGCACCTATCCGGGAACCGAGGCACGCCTCGAACTCTTTCGACGTGCGCGCGCGTCGTATCTCATTCGCGATGAAGATTCTCGCCGGACCTTCGTCGGAAGCCTTCGAACTTGCCGAGGCTTTGTCGTGCGCCTTCTTCACCTTGGAAATTCGAAGACGCGAGATTCGATGGAGAACGCGGCGAACAAAGTCAGCGAAAGTTTCGAGTGACGTCTAGGATTACGGCGTTAGATATGTTATTTTCTAGATAATTGAAAGGTTACTTTGTTTTTTGGTCATAGTGTTTTCGGTTGCAATTATGAAGAGTCGTATTAATTCGTTTGGAATCCTTCGAACTTGTCGAGGCTCTGTCGCACGCCTTTTTCACCTTGGAATTTCGAAGACGCGAGATTCGATTGAGAACGCGGCGAACAAAGTCAGCGAAAGTTTCGAGTGACGCCTAGGATTACGGCGTTAGATATGTTATTTTCTAGATAATTGAAAGGTTACTTTGTTTTTTGGTCACAGTGTTTTCGGTTGCAACGATGAAGAGTCGTATTAATTCGTTCGGAATCCTTCGAACTTGTCGAGGCTCTGTCGCACGCCTTCTTCACCTTGGAATTTCGAAGACGCCAGATTCGATGGAGAACGCGGCGAACAAAGTCAGCGAAAGTTTCTAGTGACGCCTAGGATTACGGCGTTAGATATCTTATTTTCTAGATAATTGAAAGGTTACTTTGTTTTTTGGTCACAGTGTTTTCGGTTGCAACGATGAACAGTCATATTAATTCGTTTGGTTACCGTTTTATTAATATCGAGCGATTAGCAAAGATAACTTGTATAACTACATCTTATACTGCTGAATTTTGAATAGATTTTTAAATAGAGTACAGAAAAATATATATCGCACATTGTGCTCTAATTCTCCATAAGCGTGATGTTGCAGCTTTTCATAAATCCCAGCCACTACCACTTTTATTCCCTGATACGAAAATAATGCAGAAAAATCGTGTCCTCCCGCACCACGAACAAAGACTCTCGAATAAGATGATACACCCGACGACATAATTCCTCCACTCCGGTAATCCATTCTCAAACACCGCAAAGAGCTAAGCGACTGGGGGTTGCAAAAAAACGGGCAGGGGTCTGGCAAAAATCCTTTCGTTGCCCGGGCAACCAAGTGTCGAATCCGCTCGTGTTCTCTCTCGGGAAACTGGATATGGCGTTCTTCAAACACCAGCAGACAGGACGACGGATGTGCATTCGTCATACTACTCGGCTATTCAAACACTCCGTTCTTGAGTTTTGCGCAAAATGCATGGAAGACATTGCATCGAGAGGAAAATGCGGAAAAATGGCTGTCGCAAAAAAAATGGTGTCCATTATAAATTTGAAATTCAAGAGATCTGAGTTGGTGCTGTAAGCGGGACGGTTCTCCTTAAAATATTTGTCGACGTATTCCATAGACACGTTTGCAGTTCTTCTATTCGATCGAATAGCGTGTCTCGAAAGGGCAAATTACAAAATAAATGGCTACCACTCGGACCTCAGACGCTGTCTTAATAATGCTACTATACTTAGCTCCTCAATTCCAGAAAGAATTTTTTAACGTTGCGAATCGGATTGTGGAAAACTTTAACAATATTACATTCGGCGATGACAGGAGATTGCAAGTATTATCAGCGACGCTTTCCGTATTCGTAACTATATAAATGCACAATGATTACCGAGCGCACACTGTAGAGCTTACCACCGCTGTACATTAATTTGCAAGTTCCTAATTCGCTTACCGTCATTTCACCGTTACACCGTTTACATTACGCGGCGATTAATCTTCGATTTTCTATAATGCATTAGCCAGATCCACCTTTTTCCACATCCATTACAGAGCCTCGTTCACAAATAAGATCCGAACTATCGAAAACACACGCCGTACGAACGTCTAACGGATATTAATGTCCCGACGTTTGCGCAAACTGCATTCTCTATTTCAGCTCGAGACAATAATTACCCGGGGTGGGCGGGGCTAAATGAAATCTCTGCCGTTCCGTTAAATTGCCGCGCGTCCCCGGTAATTGCCGTTTGATAACGATACCGGTAACAGCGTAATTTCGCTAGAATCGCGACGATCGCAATTCGTGATACGCTTCGCATTGTCCGCTATGCAGATACTTTCCTTCATTTTCCTTTCTCACAATCAGTTCGGAATGTTTGCGAAACGCCGTAATCCGACGGAATGTAATGCGTCCATCAAGGATCTTGACATCGACAGACCAAACTTAAGATGTGCATACTTTTAACCCTTTGCGAATCTGTCTCTAGCTGGACTGGGCGTAGCTGACGACTTCTATAGGTTACTTCTTTTCATAATAAATGTAATACAGCAAATGCGTTGTTGTAGGAGTCGCGTGCAGAGGTGTTACGAAAAAATCCACACATATACATGTATACATATATATAAATTTTTTCATAGGATCGCTATATACTTACACATTCTAATGTGCGAACAAAACAGCAAAGATAATTGGAAGCGCAAAGAGTTATTGAGTGTCCCTATGACGCCACGTATGCGTCCGCGATATTGAACGTGTTAATCGAATGTTCGCCGAGCGTGCGTCGTCGCTTCGGGCTTCCCGACGCCGACGCTGACGCCGACGCCTCGCCAATTGCCGTGTACGTTGCGCTGGATATGGCCCAAAGCCACCTTCAGCGGCGATTATGCCGATAATGTAACGAGACGGAACCGCCCGGCACTTCGCTCGACTCGGATTACGCGGATATTACATGCGCGCGTATGGATGCCCGTGAAATCCGATTAGCAGTTCGGCGCTTTCGCGCCGACCTCCTCCTCTCCGCACGTTACATTGTCGGAATTGAATTTCGATCGAGATTTACGGAACGGGTTCTCACATTATTCGTGCACTTTTGATTTTTCCGATGCCGGAAAAAGGCTGGCTCGTGTTTCGTATCGTTAAGATACGTATGGTGGTACCACTGCGTTTAATTTTCTGTTCCTATCGTTTTACCAAAATCAATCTTAATTTACTGAATTTATACCGAGCTTTTTCATACTGCCGATGGTGAACGTTGTGCGAATGAAAATTGATTACTATTGAAAATAGGTAATTAATCGCACGAAGCACCCTCGTATCCTGTAGCAAGCCTTCCCCTAAACACGTACCGGCTACCACATTTTCGGCACTCCTTAATCCTCGTGCCTCATCAACTTAATGAGAGACTTTTATTCCCGCTCACTTTGATTGCCCGCTGTTCTCCGGCGGCCAGCCGGAAAATCGACGGCGTCGGTACGATCTAATTGCACGAACGAATGAAATCCATCTTATCGACAGGCGCGAGATAAAGAAGCAATTAGCGCGAGCCAGTGCGCCCCCCATCCTCGCCTTCCTGTTTTTCTCGCGTGCTCTCCCCGAAGTGGATTCTTCAAGCTCTTTGCTCGCACTCGCTCCGGCGGGCTGAAGAATTTCTCCGCGCGTACGTCCACCTTTACCGAATCTCTCCTCTGCACTCCTGAACACGCCCACGTGTTTGTGCAATGAAAGACTCCGCCCGGAAGCGTCAAAAATTATGCAGCGGCGCGTGATTTCTTCCACGACGAAAAACTCTCGACGCTTAGAGAAAGCACTTGATGAAGTGCACCGCTCAAAGGCGCATCCGATGGTAACGTGCGATTCGTATGTACATACTTGATAAATGCGAAATTTTCGCGATGAAATACTGGGAACGGGAAAAATCACTGTTCTATTCAATAGTCCCTTGTATGTGACATAATGGTGACTATAATAAATAGTTGTGTATATGGTAATATTGCATTGACGTCTAATTCTTTTCTCGCTTGTTTTTCGTCATTTCCACTAAATTTTCCAGATTACATATTCCTTAGCCTATGTACCACGTAATAGCTGGGGCGAATGAGAATTTGCAGTTTATTTATAAAGCAAGGGTTTCAAATTGAGAGTGATCTCATCTTACAGCTCTACGCGAAAATCAAGTATGCGAAGCATCTAACTTCTCATCCAGCGCGAGTAAATGGAAACCAGCTTACACCACATTGCGTACCACGTCATCTAGGATATCACGATGCCATGGGGTTAGAGGGACGCCACAGGCAGCCAAGACTGTGTAACAAGTGCGTCGAATATCAAAACAAGTGTATCGCGTGTCAACCTCGCGGAAGACTTTGCGTGGACTTTTCCGCCTAAGCTTGCACTCCTCACACCCATACGCAGTTAATACCTGTCCGTTGCTGTAAAGTTTTGCCCACGCGGCCTACAAACCCAAAGCGAAATGTGGTAGGAAAGGGCTGTATCATGTTTCTCGATAATTTTTGCGAACGACTGTACGTACCCGACGCTCAATTTATGTACAGTGTGCGTATGGATAATTATGACACGAGACCAAAGAATACATATTTAGAGTATACAAATCTTTCACTATTAAGGAATAATACCAGTTTCTAACCGACTTCGAAAAAGGAGGTTCTTCGCACGTTCTATTAAACATTGAAAGCTATTCTGCATTGTACAATTACAAACGATGATCTACTTTCTCCGAAAAACATGCTCTCGTTTCTCCTGTTACACAAGACCGACCAATTAACGCAGATACTCGACGACATCATCGCCCCCATCCACTTGATGCCCCAGCAACAGACGCTTGTGCTGCACGACCATCGACAAAATGCAAAGAGACCGACGAATTTGCATCTCTCCCAAAGCGCCCGCTAGACTTCCCGCATCTTACAAATCCGACGGGGTAATCACGCAAGAGGCGAGCGAGACGAGCGAGACGAGCATAGGCGACAGTCGACGATTTTCAGGAAAAACGATCCCCAGAGCCAGACGCGACTCGCTTTGCATGCAGATGCCCGCGCATCGGCCGGGTAAAACGCCGGAAAGAGATCAAAGTGCACGACGGCCACGATGCGGCCTTAGGAATAAATTCATCCGGCGAGTTTCTTTTTTCACTTCGCCCGTGTCGGTCGGAAGGGACTCGGGGGACTCTTCGGGTTTATAGAACGACCTCTGACACGATCGATGCTTTCTTTCTTCAATTGATCAGTATCATTTATTTTTATCCGTGCTCATTTTTCTTAATCTATTCTGATTCCGCGGCGTTAAGAATAGAGTCAGCCAGTGGCGTTGGTGAGAAATAGAATAGAGTCGATTATTCGTTTCACAATGAGAAAATTGGGCAAACTTCTACTTAGTTATTTATTGAAAGTTTAATTTGATTCCGTGGCGAGCGTTTTTCTTCGTCGTCATCGTATACCGTACAGGTTTGAGAAACACACGATTTAATCAGGAGAATTGCGTTCGACCTATAGGTTTCGTAAGAGTCTCGATACGGGATGAGTCTCGACCGGTCAAAGTCATTTGTCACGTCGCGGGTCGACAGTGTTTTCCGAAGTTTCAGGGGCAAGGGTGTTGCGGACAATCTGCGCCGTTCCATTGAACGTCATCCCGTGTGACGTGCCGAGGTCAAGTCCAGCGGGCGAGAACGCGGCGAAGGGGACACACGTTTTGCTGAAATTTTAAGAGACACTTTCATACCAAAAGTAAAGAGACACGTACTTCGGCGTTCTCTCCCACAAGACCCGCAGGACTTCCTTTTCGAAGAGCATCGCACGGAAGCTAGCATTCGGAAAGTTGTGTGAAATTCTACTTCACGGAAAAAATTCGCCTGGGGCCCTGGAAGAATGGCTTCATATCAAGTAATTGAACCAATTACATAATCAGCGTATGCCATCGTTCCGATTGCGTAAAAATTACTCATTCTTCGCAGAGGAAACGAACTCGTTCTTCGTTTCTGCAATTGATCTCAAGTCGAACGTACCGCAAAGCTGTCGATCCGTCGCAGCGGGGGATCGTACAAGAAAGGCTGAAAAGCGAAAGATGGACGAGGGTGTAAGTGAGAAGAGATTGCGAGAGAAAGGAGGCGGAGAGAAATGCACTCGAGGACGTGCAGCGAGCGTAAGACAATTCCAAGTTCGCGACTCGATCCCTTTCGCCGGGCAATTTCTGGAAGAACGATCGCCACCGAAGATCCTATAAAACTATTCCCCCGGCATGCGACAGCCACTCTCATTCCCGGCCGCCTAACGTGAAGTTGATAGGAAATCATTGATTCCTGATATCCAGCCGTATCAAACGGACGCTCCGCTTCTCGAGTTATTCCGTCCTGAAACCACCTGCCAGTTTTGTCCGGGTATAAGGTCTCAACGCACATCTGTCGCACTCGCGAAATTCGATTGTTCGAATTCCGCTTGACGTCCCGGTGATTTTTATACGGGTGCCAATAAAAAGTCTGTCGAATCTGATCTTACTTATTTTGTAATGTACGTCGCATCAATCGGCGCCTTGAAAGACAGCCTTACACGTACTCTTATCTCACGACGATCCGTCCGTTTCACGCGTTCCAGTTATAAGTGTCGCAAAGGCAGCGCAACGCGAACGGGACGCGTGTTACAGATCGGCATACATATAATCCGACGCCGGAGCGTGCCATTAACGTGCGAACGCCTCGAGAGAGTATGTATTATGAAACTGTCGCAAGTGCGTCTTTGATTTCGCAAGACACTTTAATGGCACGCACCTAGTGCCCCGGCGAGCGAACTTCGCATAACTTTCCTCTCCTGCGTGCTAGACCCTCGCTACCCTTTTACTTTTTTTTTTCTTCTTCCTTCTTTTTATAACATCAGCGACCGGCGACAGATCGATGCCGCACAAATTGTCGTTTATGCGAGTGCGTGCACGATGGACAAGTTGAATGGTGTCGAGCCCTGCTGCGAACGGTCTCATTTTTCACGACGCGCCACGACGAAATTGCTTTTAGGGTTAAAGCGACGTGAATGGGAGGGTTCCGAGAATACGAATTTTGCCTACGGAATGCAGTAACATTTACGACGTATAAAATACGCTACATGAGCCTCCTAGAACTCAAGCTAACTAGCTCGACTTTTTTCAATGTTCTCAATTTTATTAACGAACCACAAGGATAATCCTTAACTTTTCAAGAACCTCCCCGTTTCAGGGACATGATCAGCTTGGCATCTATGACGCTCGTATAATACACGAAACGCGTGCTCGATAATAGAAGCTTCATAAAGTTTTCGCATTACAGCCCACCGACACCGACCGCGCGTCGCAAGTTCCGTACTCTCGACAGCTATTCATGAAATAGGGCAAGTGCGAGGGCAAAAAAGGAATGCTCGGCAGTAACAAACTGAGGCCGCCGAGTCAAAGACAATAATTCGTGATAAAGCTGCTACGCGCTATAGGCTAACGCGCGCGCGCTGCATAAACGTCTGGCAATAGTCGAGGGTGGATAAAAAATACATACCTGTCCAAGGAGACGGCGACAAGGCTGTAGACGGAGGCCGCAACGGAGACGCCCTGTATGTAAGCCACGGCTTTGCACATGAACCATCCGAGGAACCAGGCTGAAACAGGCACACATCGACGTGTTCATAATTTATTGCTTCCGTTCCGCGCGGGAGGACGGCCAGGAGAGAGAAGCGGCGGAATGAGATTTGCAAAACTAGGACTATTGCACCTCTGGCATCGGGACACTCTCCGGCGTGGGCGTTGTAGACAGCGCACGGAGATAGTATACATAGGCGGGCGGTGGGGAGGAAATTGTGGTCTACAACCGGGAATAGACTTTCTCGGCCAAAAATATATCCATGATTTAGAATGATTTTTTGTCTTATTTTTGGCGAAAGAATCTATTTTTTTGTTTATTCCAACATGTGTGCAAAATTGTTTACGTTTACAACTACAGATTTAGAAATACTATTGTAAGGGGAATGTTCTTTTACGTCAAGCTGCCATTTACTGCCTCGCTCTTACTGAGAACAATCACAATGTCTATGCTCTGACTTCGTCACTTACTTTCCCATTGATGTTCCGACTCTTATTTCCGTGTCTGTGAACCAATTAAACGTCAATTCATTTTTCGAATGTTTATGGCACTGACAATCGTTTCGTACAAATTCATGCGAAAATCTTGAAGAATGGTAGGAGTCGCATCGGACACCCTGTGTGTACCACAAGGCGACATGTTGAAAAAGAGAAAAGATAAGGCGTGCAAGTCTCCTCCTCCGCTATCTCGGCATCCGATCGACTTTCCCTTTATCCACCCTCTTTCCCGCGAAAGAGGGAATTTAGTCTACTCTCTCGCGCCTCGAGAGAAGAAGGAGCACAAATCCGCAAATGGTCCATCTTGAAACGATAATCGCCCTAAGAATCTCGGTAAATGGGAATCTTAACGTTGCGAACTTTCTCTATAACTTATCAAGCTCACAATAAGGCACATTACTACGTCACGTTATCTCGTCGCGACCCTACTTTCCTTCGAAAATAAAAGCTAAGCGACAATTAACCTAGTCCGACTAAATTGAAAGGACGTGCCGAGTTCAATGTACGCGGAAAACGTTGGAAAAGTCGAAAGGAAAGGTAACGCATACAACCATAATCCTTCAGTGAAAACTCATTGTTTTGGCAATGGCAATTGCATGAGCATTGATATGACGACCATAAAAAAAAACCATCTGTGAACGGAGAAGGTAAACAATTACGAAACGCGAAGAAATTCAAGTGCGATTGCGACATCCGCGTAAATTGACCCCATGTGCACACTTGTTTCTTCCGATCCGCAGTATCTGTGTAGGCCGTCGATGTGTGACGAGCGTCGGTGCATGCACGTGCCACCTTTGAGCCACCGCCCGGCACCGAAAGTATTGTGCACAAAGAAGTGAAGGGTACGCGAGTCCGGCTGGATCGAGCATAGAAAGGAACCTCCCGGGCGGCTTGATCGAGCGTTAAGCGGGAATAATTATTATTCCACCGAATACGTAATTCCTTCGCGAACGATAAAGTGCAAAACTTGCTGTCCGCCCGCTAACGCCGGCCTATGCATGTGTAACGCTCACCATTTCTTTCGTATCGCCTAACAAGTGCGTTATAATACGTACACCTATTATGCAGTCTTGATCATAGCTGCCCACGCCTGCACCTTCGAAGATCAGTAGCATTGTAACGACATACAGATAATTCCCCACAAAAGGTGTGAATCAGAGGTATATACTTGTAAACTGACTTCATCGAGCCGTGTCAAGAACTTCATTATCAAATATTCGAATATCCAAACAAATTCCAAAAATCTTGTCCCAGTAAACGCCGTACGCGCGATAAGCATAAAGAAGATGATCTCATCCGCAAAATCTGACACCGCCTCTTACACGAGACGCCATTAAAATAAACACCACAATAAATCCCGCACCTCAACCATCCGACCATTATAACTTCGACACTCGCCGCTCTTACAGCTCTGTGCCAAAGATCGTCTCTCCTCCCACATCGCCGGCACCACCTCCCATTCGACTTCTACGAGCAACACTTGGAACTTCCGAATTCAATTACCGTAAACGATTATGCCCGTTTCGAAATAAGCTGCCGGCACACGTACACGCGAACCCACTCTTGCGCCCCTTCGAAGTTGACCGCTTACGATACGCTTACGGGCGCGGATTACGCGAAGAATTCGGTGCGCTGAGGGGGGCAGGTGGTGGGCTGGGTGGCCGCGATATAAAGCGTAACGGAGCGTGGATGTTTTACGATCGCTTCGCACTGTGCAGGCCGACCGTGATCGCGCGGGCCAGTCGGCAGTGTCGGGATTACGGGGTCCGATCCGCACACCCGCGGCGGTGGCTGTGTATTTACTGGGTCCAGATTGGATGGGGCCAATATGAGCGTACAATAAAAATCTATGGGAACGCAGACGCGTACGGCCGGCTGTTATAATGTATCGACTTCTTCTGATATGCACGGGATGCGATTGCGGTGTCGGGGACTTTCTGCGTCTGCGGAAATTTTCGTTTGTCGAAGAACGGAACGCGTGTGGGCAAACTTCGGTAATAGGGGAAGCGGAAGTGTTGGAAATGAATAAACATTTCAGCGTCACGTGTCACTGATGCCGCGACGGCGTCATGCGAATGTTTTAATATATGATAATCTATTGAAACGCGACACGAATTCCTCGATCACCCGACGTCGTTAACATAAATTTCACGATTGTAGGCTTCGAGGAGTATTAGACTCAAGGTGTTACGCGCGTGTTCGAACGTATAACACATGTGCGTCGTGCATAATTAAACTAGTTCTCAGCGCGGAACATTGAGTATATTTGATACAAATTATGCTCAATAAATATTCAGGAGAATTATCATACGATGACGTTAAAACAGAGACTGTGAATCCAGAACGAATTTCATTCCTAAGCTTTCAAAGAACATACGTTCTAGCTGTAGGAAATGGTAGAAAAACGGTCGAAAAGGTGCCGGCCCTATTTACGAGTCCAAAACCACGTGTGACCTTTTTTCGGCAATTAACGCTCGTTTTTTCGGCCGTCCATTTATTCCCCACCGCACTCTAATTGTAAGATGGCGCCTGCCTGGAAGCGGCGTAATGCGTTTACCTGGTCGTAAACGAGCGTTAAAGTGGGAGAGGCATTACAATTACGTGAGCAGATACGGAATAATTCATTGGAGGGCAGGCGGCTATTACAACACCTCAGTATCCACCTATTCACCGTTCTCCTATGATTATGTAAGGATACTGCTGCAAAAGCGTTTCGTTTATCTCGGCATCTCTTATCAACCGTCGTATCGACGTTCATACTCAACGCTCGCGCGGCCGTCGCGTCGGCTCGATATCGTTTCTCTCACATTTTCCACGTTCATATACCGTTTTTTTTTCACGACGATCTGTCAGCCGAAATAATTATTACGTTACAGCTCGGTAGCAGAATTACACGAAGCGTCGGTGAAAAAAGATTAAATTTGTGCGTTGTGTAATATTACTTGCAGCAAAAACATGAACTTTGATGCACTTATTAGAAAACTCGTGCAGTCACTATTGTCTGCGAAAAAAAGTATGGAATCAGACTGAATTTAATGTTTTTACGGTAACATATATGTAAAAAGTCGAAGCTTGTCTTGGAATTAACATTTTAGGACAGTGAGATAGTCGAAGGAACATATTTCTGTGACCTGAATACGTTTTAGAATGTTTACTGTTTCCGAAGCCATTCATATTTTGCCTGCTGCTTGCGGAGATAATGCTATGGTCTCTTACAGAGATTAAAATCTTCAGCTGCAACCAATATTTCAAGTCAACGAGGGAATCGAAGCAACAATTCTCGCGCTTAAATATACTTCATGATCTTTCTCTTCAGTCGTGCAATTAATCCCACAGACACTTTCAAAGATTAAAACCTTGTGTTAAGATCAATAATTCAGCAGCATATGACAAACCAAGGACCATGCTTTCTTACATTTTTAGTCAATTCTAATTGCAGTGTTGGTTTTACACAGCTTCTCCAAAGATTGAAATCAACAATTTTTCTGTGAAAATATTACACCATATTCTCGTCGCAATTTCTTCTGATAATTACATACTTAACCAAATCATCCCTCTTCAAAGCGCTTGACTGCCGAAGCATCACAAAAGCGCAGAGTACACATTTTTCCTTCTCAAATATTTTCCCATCAATTTTCACCGAGGAAACAAGATGATAACTTTTCATACTTATCACGTCGTACGTCGGTCGTTTATTACATCAGTGACGCAATTAATCCGGTTAACCGTTTTCGATAGAAACGAAACTGTTGTTCAATAGTGCAGTCCGATGATTATTATTATAAATACCCGTCATATACGGCTACGCGATTTTTGTTAATGAAATCTCTCGTTCGGCTTGGTACACAATCTTCCTTCTCAAATACTTCGCCGCTCATTCCCTTCGGCGTAATGAGATAATTATACTAATAACGTCGTGCCTCCACAATTTACCGGATTCAGTCGCGCAATTAATTCGCGTTAACAGCTCATGGCAAAAACGAAAATCTCATAGAGCGACTCGCGTTAAGGTCCTGTGCACAGTCGAACGCTCATCATTAGGTGTGCGCCACAGGCAGGTTTGCAATTTTTGCCCGCGGAATGGCTCGTTCTGCCAATGAAACGCGTCCGCACTCGTGTGGGTCCGGAAATATGTGCGGAACTCTAATTATGGTGCCTCTACTAACGGCCCCCGCATTATCCACCTTCCATCTCGTCCCACTGCTTCTCCTTGCGCACACATACACATCTTTCTCGCCTCGTCATACCAGACCCCTCGCACGCTCGTGCGAAAACCATAATTTGCCGCAACTAGGCGCTCATTATCGTCAGAAGTTCCAGACCGCGGGCCCGCCGACAAAACGAGCGAAACAACTTTATCGACTTTCGGCGGTTCAATGATGCAAAAACTGCATAATGTGATCGCGAACGAGGCATTATAGTCCTGGGCGATATTGAATAAACTTAACGAATAAAATGTTACAATCTATACACTAATGTATTTAGAAATTGGAAAGACTTTGAATAAACTTGACAAACCTTTAGAGCATTGTTTTGTTATTTTATCGATACATAACTCGATACATCGGTCTTGGTCTCGCGTGAAAGAGTGTCGAAAATCGGATTACACCGTTTTCCGTTCACGTACACTTCTCTCGATGCTCTCACATTCTGCGTCTGTCGCAACAGTAGTAGTTGTCGCATATTAAGAAGCGCGCCTTATAACGGACAGCGCGTAAATGACATTGTCGATAATACGTCGAAAGCAGCCGTAGTACAGAGTCTGCTGCATACTGCATACTGCAGCGCGGCACGGCGTGCAGTTTAGCTTTACAACGTCCATTCGCAGCGCAGGGCAAGTTCGGCGGCGAAAATGCTCCCTCGCACCATCAAGTCTAGACGGCGGCGTTCACTTCGTCCCATTCCCATTCACGGGCAAATGGTCCATCCAGCGTCGACGGATCCGAGCGAGAAGTTTGCGAGTCGTAATTCGTCGAACCGACGACGGGATATCGCGAATTCAACGGCACGGAGCAATTTCACGGGCACGAGGTGGAGTGCAATTCCTCGTGACTTCTGATTTCACGGCAACGGAAGCCGTACCTATGATCCTCGTTAACCCTTCGTGCCCCGAATATCGTTTACGTAAAAAAGACCACTCGCCGGTCATTCGTCATTTCGGCCAATTTCCATTTCCATCGTTTTATGCCCTGCGACGCTTCCGAGAGCAATTTTTTTTGCCGGTTTTTTTAGAACTGACGTTTGACGAGCTTAAAAGAGAAACTTTGTTGCCGTTACGGATTCCGATCACGTGCAGCAATGTTCCTTTAAAATGGCATCGTTTCTGACTAATGGCGTTCTCATTTACGACTTCCACTTGAATTGCCCACATCGATTTGAATTTTCACTATTAGTCACTGCATTCCGAGACGTATCATTTTTGATGAATCTAAAAAGACAGTTCCGTTCGCAATAATTTGCGGTCGCCGCGCGACGCACGTTTTCACAACACCAACTCGTGATTCAGATTTTCGCTAACAAGGCGAAACCTAGGCAGAGCTCAATTAGGTGGAAAAAGCCAAGTATAAAGCAATCTCGATAATTCGCCGTGACGGTCGACAGCGCGCCAAATCGAGGAGATTAAGAAATCGATCGGAACCAGCCTGAAAAAAAGGGACATATCGATGGCGCGCTCAGCTCGATCATTTTAATTATTTCCTAGCTGAGAACTCGTCGGTCGCGTTACGCACAGCGTGCGTACGCAGACATTTTCCCTCTCTGCATATTACTTTCACTGTCTACGCTCTATTGGTCAAGCCGTGACACCGTGCACGATATACGTGCACACAGGTAAGTGCATCTACAGGGTGTTCCGTAATTGTCTGTACAATTGCAATGTTCATAATAAGGAACTTTTGGTCTCGTAAGTTGCAGTTTTCGTAAAGATGACATAAAAGATCTGTCGATCATATTGATATTGTATTTTTCGATAACTGAGCACCGTATGAAGGAAACTCGTTCGACATCTTCGATTCATTCTTTTGCGACGTAATTACGACATTTCGTTTGTGTTGTGACTTACGAGGCACTCCTATATGCAAATGTGTTCTGCGCAATACAGTCAGCTGTGCATTCACAACCCGTAAACATATTATCGAGCGCATTACTGGAGCGAAACGGGAAGAATTAGAGCCGCGAGATACGGACTATGGATACTTGTAACATCCTCGAAAGGATAAGCTCAGTGCAATACGGTTACGCTTACGTAATTACTTCTAATTACTTCTTCTTCAAAGTCACATACGCATGTAAAATGTATAACACATGATATTTTCAAAGATCATTAAACTATATTAAATTCAGAGCAAAGTACGAGCAGGTATACAATGAACATTACACAGAACGAATTGTCTCTTTAGTAAGCGTTTACGGGATCGGTACATGTTCTACGCATGTTATACGAATGCCATAATGTTCGTGTACCTCGTTCATCGTGGCTCCTGACGAAGAAAAAGTCGTGCAGGCCGTGATGCTGCCAGAGAGCACCGAACACGATCGCGCGTCGAATTGGTTCCGACACGCGATGACATCTTCGTGGTCCGCAACACCTCCTCGGGCAAATTTCGATCCGCTCTGCGACGGAGGTTCACATGATCATGCTAAACCGGTTTCGAAACCGCTTGGCGGTGCTTTTTGCACACGGAACCTGACTGTTGACCTCAGTAATACGCGATTAAGTGCGAGGTGATTGATTCGACCCGTGAGCGTTGCACTTGGAAAATACTCATACACTTCAAATTCTTCGTATAATAAAAATATGTCAATACTCAGCGATTAATTTTTCCAATAGTACAGACACGTACCATGATGCTGTTAAATAAAAGATTGAGAATGTAACCAATACAAGTTCGCAAATGTCAATCTGAATATTCAATATCCTATTACAGTTGGCACGAGTTAAGTCACCGCACGTTTTACCCGAAAATTAAATAAATCTTTACCCTGCGGCCCCTTCAGTTCTAATCCATTAACATTACCCAATTAACGCCCCTTACACTCTGCTTCCCAGCAACCTTTCTCGACGCTTGAACTTAATCGTCCAACCAATTCACCCGTTCTTCCCCGCCCAAAAGATAAACCCGGCAGCAGCAAGTGCGTAATTTCCCTCGATCAGCCCTTTTTTTCCTCGTTCGGCATGATTGATCCCGCGCGAGCGTATCTGGAGTTCGTATCGCGAGATAGTGTCACGTCGGCTCGATGCGAACAGGGAACGTCGTAATTCCGTCCCGATGTCCGGCAGTTCTCTATCGGCGGAACGATGAAGAAGGGGCTTGAATGAATCGAGTATGAGAACGGCACGAGTGGCGAACATCGGACGCGATGTTAACTCACGATTGTCTCACGGTCCCATCGAATATGCGCGTCGAAATTTATAGCGCTGACAGCTTCGACAGCGACGAACGAGCGTTGTCGGGTCAACATTTTACCAGCGCGGAATGATCGTGCGATTGAATCGCAGAGTCAATTGATACGCCGACTGATATATGAGCTCGATGTTTACGGAGCTGAAGCGCGATTTCATTCACCGCGATCCGGTCAGAATTTCCACTGTTCTACACCGTATGATGGTAATTAGCTGGCGATCGTGGCGTGAATTACAGCAGCGAACGAACCGAGACAATCATTTGAAAAGCCTCGCGACGATAAAATCATCCATCCGCATTACTAATTATTTATTATCCCGCGAGCCCGGGACGCTTTCGTGGCGCTCGTTCGAAGGTCGGCAATCGCAGGCCGGAAATGGGAGTAGGGAGAAATTTAAATTTTCGCCAAGCATCCCACTGCTCCTCATGGCCACCGCGGGAAATATAGTCGAAGTTGCCGGAAACGCGCTCGCAACGGGAGCCACGCTGCGCGAGCTGAAAAGGGCGAGCGAGGAACGAGATGAAACGACACGGGACTTGCTTTGTGCGAGCGAGAACCGCCCGCTGCGAGAATCTGTGCGCGATAAGCGCGTAACTTTCTAACTAAGTCATAGTGACAATGTGCGTCGCTCGCCATTATAAATATTTGACACTGTCACGGGCCAGTTTTTTTTGTTAATTTTATTATTTCTTCTGGCCAAGTGCATTAAGCGAGACACTTTATTTTATTTCCAACAAGTTCGGCTTCCTATCAGTGTAAAACAGTCTTTTAGCTAATGAAGCCATTTTTTTGGAAAACTCCAGTCTCAATAAAATCTTTTCTAGAAAAGAAAAAACCCTCCTTCGAATCTTCACTTTCGCCATCTACAAATACTGCGATCCTTTGAGCGCCGCCAACACATTTGTCGCCCGTCTTATCTCTCTCCCTCGCGACGACAGGTGAAAGGAATCCTCGATAGGTCGGCGATGTCCGTGCGAATATTCGAATTTGCCGATTGCGAAGATCGATCCAAGGCAACGTCGCTCGACACGGAAGAATTTCAATCGGAGAACCGTGACCTCGTAACCGACAGCTTTTACGGTCCTGCCCCCGCCCCCGCCCCCAACCCTCCCGTCTCTTTTTCACTCTCGCAGACGCTGGATCTTTTCATTTTTACTACGACCCAGCCCGCTCAATCACGCGTAAACTCCTCCTCCTCCCCCGTTCATTTTTTCGCGACTCCTTCTTTCTTCGCGCTTGCCCGAGAACGGTGCCGCGGGCGGTAAAGAGGCGTAAAAAGATGAAGTAATGGGAAAATCTTACTGAAAGAGAGTACGTGGACTGAGTGCGAGAGGCGGTAGATTTTCCATCGTTTTATGCAGGAATAAAGCTAATAAAGTGAGGCTCATGCATTCTATGCGCACGGGCATGAGGTATATCGTGATAAATCCCCTACGACGTTTTAATAAATTGTTTACGGACCGATGAACGTCGTATGAACCTTCCTCACTCGCGCGGGATATGAATTCCTTTGACGCCTCTAACCCCTTCGCGCGATTTACGAACATCGCTCTATGTCTTTTGAGCTCATTGCATGTGATAGAAACGATCGGTAGCATTGATACGTCCGAATGCATGAATTACTGTGCTCGTTCGCGTACTATAAATCCTCCGAATTTCGTTGCATATTTCTTGAACATACTGTATGCAATTCCAGCTGTTTGCGAGGAGTTTTGGCCAGTATGCACCTGCAGCGTTGTATACATAAATGCACGCAATCCTGTAACCATTGCCGGAAGAACATGGTCCAACGTCGCACTCGTGTCTCGTGTAATTTTTCTCAGCTTCGCCAACTGAGGCAAAGTAAGGCGAAGTAAGGCAGAGTAAGGTGGACTAACAATAAGGATAAGGTAAAAGGAACGCGCGAACGTCGCGTGACGTTCGACGGGCTCTCGTGCCGACGGACCAGCATCGACTTCCAACGCTTAGGCCGACGCGAAAATAAGTCCCCGCATGCGACTTCGTTTCCATGTAACGGAGATAATATCGGCACGCTTGCCAGTTCCGATCGTGTGTGCGTTACACGGCACGCGCTCCATACTGTGCATAGAATGTAAAAGGTGCTCCGTAATTCGTGGTGCGAGTAGAAAGCAGGTCGTCCTGTGCGAAAAATGAATTTGCAATGCGGAACGACATATTTTCGTCGGAAACGAAGGGTTCAGGTTTGATACTTTACTAGCAATGTTCACGGGATCATAAAACGGTGTCTTTATAACAGTAGTTAATACTGTTTCTTCTAACACAGTATGGCTGAAAATGATGATAGTAGTTAATAGTTTTACGTCAACACACTTTTCGATCTTTCAAACGTAGGTACTCTTATTGAAGCAAAGGAGCCTCCTGCCGACGAGCACGTATTCTCCGCGTCCGCTTTGTTTCCGATGCATAATGATCGCGTCTGCGGTCGCGCCACGATTTACAGGACACCCTATAATGGAAACGCGGTGGAAACGTCAATCGCGCGGCTGCAGCGTGTATAGGAGCTTATTGAAGTCGAAACGAATTAGAGCGGAACTGCCGCTGAAAATCGCCCACGATGTAACCGCGATCGTACGCGCACGGCCATTATTGTTCCATTCGCATCGCGGTTCTCCGCGCACATAAACATGCGTTCGATTAATTTTTCGCCCACACACGGTCATTTGTCTTCCCGTGCCGCGTTCTCAGCCGACGTTCCAAGTGCCCGACCTTATTAACGGGAGACCAATATATTCTCTCTTCCCGTTTCAGTGACGATAAAAACCGACACGCTGAGCCCTCGATTTACGCGGCATTTCTTGCGCCGCCATTTTTGCTTCGTACCATCGAAATTTGTTCGGCTCGGGCTCGCACGGAATAACTATTTCATGTTTTCGCGCGGACAGAGACAGTGTGCTTTTTTTCTCCTGAAAATGGGACCCGTTGCCTTACCCGTGAATAAGTGCACGTATAATGAGCATAAATAATCGGCACGTGACCATGGCTGCGCAGCGAATCGCACGAACGAATTTGCGCAATGGGCGCGAATATTCTAGCAGTTCGCTTGCGATCCGTCGTGGAACGTGTTGTTCCATTAGTCTCGAAAGGGTTAAATTGCTCGATTTATATGGCTGTCTGGCGCGAGCAAAAAAAAAACACAGCGACGCTCAATATATCCAACGCGCATATCGGAGACCGGCGTTTATTTTTTACTGTAACCGGAGTCGCAGACTTTTTTAGACGCGAGACATTACGGAGCTACGATGTTGAATATTATTATTAGCAACGCCATAGTGCTACCACGTATGCAACTCTTTTTTACTTGTCGCTCCGGCTTTCCCGACTCTGAATGTGAAAGATGTCTCAATGTTAAGAGGTAATGTCCGTCAACGAAAACGCTCCACATCTTTGGCATTCATAAATCACCATAAAGCATGAAAAGAGAGAGAGAGAGAGAGAGACGCGACGTCAGACGAGTAAATCTCGCGCTTTCATCGTCACAGATGCTCGGAGCAAAACCGCCGGAGACTTTCGACATTGAAGAACCAAGAGACGCATCAATATCTCGAATCTTCGCCTTTGAGCATTTCTATTTCTTGTCCTTTGCGTCTTAAAAATTTCGCGGTATGACGGATTACAACAGAATAAACGACGGTAAACGTCGATATGAGCTATTTTTGATCCACAAACGTTTATTCGAAATTCGAACGAAATCAGTGGTCCTTTTGTTTCGAGCCTGCATTTCAGGTGAAAATTAGAAAAAGTTCCGAAGCGCGCTTCTTTGTGGGTTCCATCGCGAGGAAAATCGTCGAGAGGATGGACAAAGAGGAAGGGAAGGGTAAAAACGCATTGAGATTCCTGCGGAGGGCAGTGAAATGAGGCAGAGTCCTCGATGAGATCCAAAGGACAATATCTCTCGCCCTTCACTGGGCTCGTAACTCTCCTGCTAATGAAAGTCCAGGACCTAACGAAGCGCATCCAGCACACCGTTTTCTTTCCATTTCCGGGATCAGCTCCGTCTGATCGTTTCCTTGCCTATTGTTCGCCTGCCCGGCGGCAAGAGAAATGTTCGACGAATAAGAAGAGCGTACGCGGCATTTCGCCAAAGTGGCGCAGACGGAGCTGAAACTAATCATCGTATTCCGAATTATATATTTATCTCTTATTTAACCGGCTTCTAACTTATTCAGAATATTGATCAATCATTTTCACCTGAACACTTGGCAACGACTTTCGAATTTCGAGCAAACTCGACTTGCCTACCGGAAAATACCGTACGTATTTATAGGAAAAAAACGTAGCGTCGAGTGGAAAGAAAGAGCGATTAGGCGAAGAGATGTGGGAGTAAGACAAGAAACGTGTGCCGAGTAAGGGGACAGGAAGTGGAGGAAGGAATGGATGAGTGGACGAACGAGCTTTTGCCGATCGTCCGACCCAGACCTAACCCGAGGCGCCATTATATGCAGCCGGCGAATTTCCATTACGACGCCCGGCGAGCAGCTCTATCAGCACTTTCGACCCTGATCGTTCCTGTAGAAGTGACTTGGCGAACGATTCTTACGGTATATAAAGCATGGGGTCGAATTATAGGAGGACTGCGTGCAAGGATATAGGGTACGAGGTCTACCTTGAACGGTAGCCTATATCTCGAGAAGATCATCTTTAAAGAAAAATTTGTCTGCCCTTTATAGATCATCCTATTACTCGCGACTAACGTTTCCACTGACCGACAATGCGACATTCCTTAATATCCGAGTTTGACAATCTATGCCCAGAAGCTTCGTACCGTTATCCGTCCATTACACAGTCCGCGCGATGCAAATTTCGTAGGTCGATGGAAATTTTTATCGAACAAACCCCGCGAATTGGATTGCTACCGCGATAGAGTGCATGCATTTCCATAAGCTGCGTATAATGCAACGGCGCTGGGACGAGATCTGAACAGCGTACGAGCACGATTTTCGACACAATCGAGCCCGGGGAAAGAGAAAAGTCTCGCTATCCACTTAAGATAACAGCAATGCGCCGACGGTCGCGGGCGCGCATTTTTATCGGCGAAACCGCAGCAAAGCACGAAATAATCCCGCCGGCACTTAAAGTCAGCCACGTACTATTTTCGCCGGCGGCTTTGCGCCCGACTCGAGATTTTCATATAGTTAAATAAATTTATTGGCCCTTCCGCGGAAATCGCGTGGGATGAATTACGATGCACGGATTTCGAACGTCCGCCGGCTCCTCCTCTTTCAGTGGTTCACGGAGGTTTCCAGAGCTTTCAGGGCTTTCTCTACCCCACCCCCTTTCTCAACCACCCCCGCAGGATCCGCGGGTTTCGCCGTTTTACTGCCGATAAACCCCTAATACCGACTCAGTATACACAGTTCGTGAAATGCAGCCAGTGCGAGGCGGTTGAAATAATAACGAGACCTGTCTTTCCGATTGTCCCTCTGCCGCGTTTCAGTGCACGCGGAGCATCGTTTGGCGTTATGCGCGTCATCGTGTACGTTCGCGCCGAAATTTATGCCTGTAGTGTCGCGCGCAATGAGGGTGCATAGTGAAATATTGATATTCGTTCGGTCGTGGGCAAGGTTACTATTATTTCCTGCTCGTCAGTTCACTTCTGCGCGATATACCCCGTGGGTCACATTTTTCAGTTAAAGCCTCCTTCCTTCAACTTTATAACGCCTCGAATTCTGGAGCCATTCAATTCGGAACAACCGATCTCGCGTGCCTGTGGATGAAAATCTCGCCCCGTTCGTTTCGTTGACAGTGTGCCATGAAAACGAAACGACAGAGGCGCGAGGCTTTTAAAGCGCGCCGGCAAATATGTGTCCGCGGGAAGAAAAGTTTCTAATTAAAAGTCCGCGTGATTTCCCTTGCCCTTGACGAGCGTCACGTGACCGAAATCCCAGTGCGATATCGACGCGAGATTGCGCGCTCCTCATCACCGTCGCTCGCCGCGAATTTCTACGCTTCCCGGCTAAAGATAACCCAGGCCGAGTCGCACGTTATTGCCGCGAATTAATTGCCGCATCGAATTCCCTCGTCGGCTGTCCGACTTTATGGCGCGAGTTTCTCGCATGCATCGATTGGAAATTATGACACGGACGAGCTTAATATTCCTCGGTGGCGACCTTCGTTAGAGGCGCGATCCATATCCGCGTGTTATGGGATGTCCGGTAATGCGTGGGAATCACTTTAGGGATCAATTTAATACATGAAAATTATGTATTCGTTTGTTAACGGGACAGGGCTCGTTAATGAACATACTACGGCCAAAATGTAGTATTGCTGAGTAATTAGTTGCGGCAGTGTTAATAATAATCTTGAGTAATTGATGGCTTGTAAGATAATGACGGAAGAAAAGAATGATGTAGGTACTTCGTTCTTTATAACAGCATTAGGTGTTAAATGTTTCGGATACGGACAGAGTAGGAAGATCAATGACAAGGCGTCTACTGCAGCCTGCATTCAAGTGCAAGGTATTCATTTCGAGCACCTTTTCAGAAGATAAGCGAATGCAGTTTGTAAACTGTCAAAAAACAAGCTCACAACTCGGAAACAGGGACAAACAGGACATACGTCTGCATGAACCGTTTTTGTCACATTCAAGTGCTTAATCCGTCTCTGAAGTAGTTTCCACATTTTTATGAGACGTCCTGTATGCGCACATCCTTTCACGTTTATTCGCGATGAGAACGAAACGCCTCACCCGTAACGTTTTCTCAATCTCTAGCACTCTGTTTCGAATTGGTCGAAATGTATCACGCGCCGGCGAGCGAAACAAAAGAAGTGGGAAAATAGTTGGGAAAAATCCTTGGAAATCCTTAAGTAGGTACGACCTTTCGTGCGGTACCGAAAGTTGCCTTGAAAATTTCCTCCCACGTCCGCCCGAAATTATTGCGCCCGACTTGCGCGGGCGAGCCTCGCGTAATTCGTACTCTCTATCCTTGACGACTCGTTCTAATTCCTTCGGCTGAAATTACGATCGCTCGGCTCCTTCTCGCTTCCGTTCTCATTGTTACGTCGGATTCGGGAAAAATCCGCCCTTCTTCCGCGGCAGTGGTCCGTTCTAGGATAAAGTGCGCAGTATATGACGCTCTCTCTTCATTTAGCTTAACGTTTGATTGGAACTTTCGGTCGTTCAAAGGCACTCATAATTTTGCCGAATTTCGCTCATAAATTTTCGCAAAATATGCTTGCGAGGAATTGGAAAAGTTGTCAAGAAAATTATCGTGACAGCATGTCGCGCGCAAAAAAAATTGCGCACGAAAAACATAACATACCCCCTTGACTTAAGGTAACGAATAGGATGCATATGCATGTTTCTTACCACTCACTCTAATATTCTTTCGACCGTAACTTGGCGAACTCTATTCATACTTGTGCACCGCGCCGATGTATCTGGAAGTTTATGCTTACAGCGAGCGTTAGCATTGTAACGGGAGCTGGAAGAAAAAGGCCCCGGGAAATATTTGAGCGATCCATCAAGTTATTTACCCGCAAACTAACAATTCCCAAGACTCCATCCTCGCCTGGTTGATCTATGATACATGTCTGCGTCCAGTTATTTGCTTGCATCAAAATGACACGGGCGAAAGAGGCGAGAGAGAAGGAGAGATAAATATATATATATATATATTCCCAAGGTCCACCACTGAAACTGGCGAACCGAGAGCACGGTCGAAAGAAACAAATTTCCGTCCATTACCCGTAATACCCATAGCCTCGGTTGCCTTAAGAAAATTTTTAATTAACTCTCTCACGCTAATTCTGACGAGAGGCAATCAGTATGCTGCCCTGTTTAGTGGCACAAGCCGCAACAAGAGCAGCCCTCTCCCTCCCTCGCCGTATATAACCGTGCACATGCACAATTACACCCCGCGATCTTATCCTTCAAATTTCACCGCATTACGTACGCTCCATTTCGCGAGATAGCGATTTTGCCCTCGCAACATACGTACACGCTACAAAGTACGATCGGAAGTAAAAAAACGAATGGGTTTTAGTCCGTAAAACAGATCAGAGTTTATAGTTCGCACGTGACAGTGTCGCCTGTCGATCGGTACTAAAATCATATTTACCGACAAGTATCGAGAAGACGTAAATATACTCAAAGAAAGACTGACATATAAGTATCAATTTTAAAACGCGCCCGTATCAACCCAATTAGTACCGATGATTAAATTTGTCCGTATCACTCCCCCACTCTGTAACACGGACGTACGGTTCGAAGATGCAGCGTGTACGCGTCGAGCGTAAGGCAAATTCAATGGGAAAGGCCGCGCAAGCTGGTAGTGGGTCTAGCAGGATGCAAATCGTGCATTGTTCGCGCGTACATCTATAATGGTGTGTACATATGTATCCGTCGCGTTGCGCTCGTGTGCGCGGCGCAGTCTATCTTACCATCTCTGATACGTGACTGTCTGGCATCTGCCAGTGATGCAGAATACAGGCTAGGGAGCGTGCTCGTGTAGCACTTTACGAGCGATGCATCTATGGCGCGGCACGGCGAGGGAAACGAGACTCCAACGTCGTCGTCGTCGCAGTCGTACTTTAATGGCGAACGAACGCTCGCTCCCGAAGGGGTTGCAAGCCCGACGAAGCGACAGATAGCGTCGTCGGCATCCTCGGAATATATCTAAATGGCCCCCCGCGCAGCCACGCTAAATCTGCTAAACGCGGAAACCGATACAACGGGCGGCGGTTTCGTGAGTCGAGTCTGTGAAGTATTTTTTTCCTGCTATATTTGAGATTTACAGACGGAAATATTTCAAACGAATTTGAATCCTGTTTGTAGGAAGCGTATTTTAACGAAGCTTCGGATACGAAGATAGAGCGCTGGTCGCGTCGCATGAGTTTCGGCTGACGTGACGTGACGAAATACGAGCGAATGAATTTGCGAGTATCCGTTCGGCGGGATCGTACACCTGTCGTGACTCCGAGCCAATTTTGCCGCGATCTGTACTCTCTTTTACGGACCGTAATGCGGCGCGCTGTATTTCACGACGTAACTTATTATTTCCACCGCCGTAAACATAAGCGATAGTAAAAGAAACAGTGGGACGCGTCGCGCTTTTAGTGTACGGTGCGTCCCGAAACTGGAAAGGTGATGATTCTACTTTGTCGCAACCATCACTTTTTACGCCCGGCAGCGCGATAAAAAGGAACCATCCGCGACGTCGTTCGGTGGAGGAATATAAACGGCGTTAAATAGACGCAGAATCCCGAGGGTCGGGCGCACACGGTTTTCGGCGCGACGTGCGGGGCGAGTCCTAAAGTAATTTATTAGTTCTCCAACCGCGCGTACCGGCTAACAATAACGAATGACTGTAGTTCCGGCATCGCGAGACGCATAACAATCAGCTGCGCGGAACGAAGCTCAACGATTTAACGAATTTACGATAGCCATCGTCGCGACATTTTTCAACCCGGCGTCCGCGGCGGGAAAAAAAAGTCTGCTAATAAAGTTCCAGCTCGCCCGACCGGAGCGAAGATCCGAAGATTCGGGGGAGCGAGAAGAAGAGTCGGGCAATTAGCAGAGTCGAGGCTGCGCGAAGGACGCCGATGATAAAATTACTCCCATTGGCGCCCCGAGCGTCTGCCGCGAAATTCTACGCGAAACGTCAGGCGGATTCTTGTCCAAACGAATTATACTCCCGTTTTCGGGCTTTGCATACGACACGAGCCGGAAGACGCGTGTAATTGAAGTTCGCGGCGTCAGGCTGTTTCATATTCAGGTACCAGGAGTACGAAGATTTATCTTTGCCTTCCGAAAACATAGCTTTGTTGTTTTTTCGACCGACAATTTCGTTGTCTCTACGGGGCTAACGAAGTTTTTGCCGTACTTTGATTCCGTATTCAGACGACGTGTGCGCATCCAGCGTGTTGCCGTGCGTGTCGATGCTATCCGCTTAATGCAATTCGGCAAATATTTACCGTGGACGAGCAAAGCTCTTGCGCGAGTGAAATACGACGTCGGCCGCGCTCGGTCGTGACCTAATAACATTGCGATACGCAAAGGAGACAATGGACCACCTGTAACTTCGACACGGAAAGAGTCGGGAACGTCGTCTTCCTAACAATAAGATACGTACGAGACGTGCATTCGATTCGAACGCTTCGCTACCGCGGCACGGATAACGCGCACTGCCGGCGCTTATTTGAATACGGTGTCAATCTATTCCAATAACGTCGGACGATCGAAGTAATGGGTGCCTTGTGCCATTTCCTCAACAGCCGAATTGAGTAGAATATAGACCGCAGCTACAGGGTCCCAAAGAACATGTATCGTGTTTGATAGAAATTACTCAACATTCGAGAGCGACATGTAGATTTCAATGATGTATTCCAATATCGTCGAACAATCGACGTATACAATTGACACCTTACGCCACTTAACTTTATCGCTGAGTTATTAATAAACGTTGAGTTTGGGAGATGTAAAAAATACATGTCCCTTTTGCGGCAAATAATAGATTCTACTTGAGCGTTCGCCGCCGAGCCGTAGTCGCATTTAAGGGCCAAGTCCCATCGAGGAATCCAATGGAAAGAAAGTTCAGCGACGATCGGCCGTCCCTAACATTTTGTCCCCTTTTTTTCGCCCGCCCCACCGCGGTCCGTCTGCAAAGACGATATTTATATAAAATGTCGTATGAATAATGAACAAGCGCTCTCGCGGGAATCGAACGTCGGGTTCTGTTCTAGATTCGCCGGGAGTGGAGCCGGCGGAGTTCAGTGGTAGAGCCCCGATGTAGGGCAACCCGGCTTGCCTCGCGGTGTAGGTAGACGAATCGTGCGCCTGCGCGCAACCTCTCCTCGAGGACACTGCCCCGGTTTCGAATACCTTCAAGGTCTCGCGGCACTGCTGCCACCCCTCCGCCCGTAATCGTGCACCCACACTCACCCCCGAGCCACTGCACACCCCGTTTCAGGTGTTTCGATGCACCGGGAGCGACCGCCTTGCGGCTCAATTAATCGCTGAAAATCCAGCCAGTCGAGTCGGTCTATGCGTAAGAATACGAGCGAGACGTACTATTTGACTGTTTCATTGAACATCGCGGGGAGTGCTGGTTTAATACCCGTGAAAATGGCACCGACAGATTTTTTCACGAGTAAGAATACTGGCGAGACGAAGTCTTTCTACGCGTCAGAATACAAGCGAGACACTGGAGAACCGAGGGATAACAACGACTGACGACGCATACTTACGAAATGACAATTTCCGCGCTACGTTTGATGGGCACCTTCGACATGTCCAGGAGCATACCTACGAGCACTGCTATCGCGGTACATAGGAAAATAGTATATTATTAGCGCGCGGCCACGGTCGTAAGACGTGTGACATAAAATGTGCCGTACCCGGTGATCTACCGACAGCCCTCGAAGTATGATTCAAAGGGGTCGTGCAGAGCAGGTGTTGTGCGGTGGGGCGCGCACACGTACAAGCCTTCACACATGCACCGAGCGATCGGGAGGCAAGGGGTGGTGGGGGTAGAAGAACGAGGGAGGTAGTGACCTAGTACAAGTGGCCGAGATGCATGACCCGAATACCGGTACTGTACAGGTGTGGTGTGTGTCCCACTGGCCTCTAACCTCTTCGAGGCACGAACTGACTTCGAATACGGCCCGATAGCGATAGTGGCGGGCCGGCTGGGCTGGTGGTGGTGGTCGGAAAAGACCCACCGCGTCCCGAGGGACGCGCTCGCTTCAAATGCCATCGATCTTTTCATATCGATATCGAGGTCCTTTCTTGCACGGTATGCTCCCGAGAAACAGGACCTGCCCCGTCTGCCCGCGATACTGGCATTCTTCCGCACTCGTTTCCTACGTCCCGCGTCCCTGCTTCATCACGAGCTTGCCCCTTCCCTCACCTTGCTCGCTTTGTCCCGATAACGAGTTTCGCAGCGACACCGGCGTCCTTAAGCGTTCGTTTGTTTGTCTGATTGCTCAGTTATTTCGTTAGACGGAATTGCGGGCACGGAGTGTAGACTGATGCGTTCTTCCTGCTCTTTGCGGCTGATCTTTTTTCTTGCTCGGGCTACTTCGATGGACTGCTTTTCTTTAGTGGTCGGAGAATAGTTGAGTTCATTTTTCGTGCGATGTTATCGTTGTGAAAAATAGTAGTTCGTTTCGGGCACTCGTTTGTTTGAGGGTATAGCCGTTCGATTTTTAGTCATAAAAAAGCAACTCGACGGTATCATCGTCATGTAAAATACGCTCTCGGTGGCAACTCACCTACCCCAATTTCGACAGCGTACCGACCTCTCGCACTCTTGCTAAAATAACATTTCCAGTGATACTGGCTGTCAGGCTGTCAGCGAACTGCTCTATCGGAGCTCAATTACTTTTCTCTCGTTCATACTTTCGTCGCGTTGTAGAAATGAAACTTCTCGAATCGTAGAGTTCAATAAATTATTCCTACAATAACGAACTTACTTTTCTGCCTATATCGCCGACGCCTGTTTATAGACAAAGTTGGTCTCCATATTCATTAACTTCCATGCTTATTTCGGTCTCCCACAGTAGGTCGACGGCCGAGCATAACGTAACCGGCTCACGCTCATGTAACGATGAATCTACATAGTAGTGAACTACTTCGGAGTGGCGAGATCGATCGAAAGTGTGCACTTTGCCTTCGGGGGATTACCTTCAAGCATCTTCAGTCCGCCCGATAGCCCCTATCGGGGTGCGAGCCTACCGTTTTTAATCGTCTTTACACTTGCCCGCCTTCGGAATCGCTTTCTGCGCCGATGGTAACGAGCACCTGTTGAACTGGATAAATAATGCCGTCTATCTTGCATCGTCGTTCCCAAGCCGGAGCTATTCCCAGCCCAGAAAGTGATGACCGCGACCAACAACAACCGACAACACAAACCGTCTCTAACCTTTTCGCAATCTATTTACTTGCAGGTGCATTCGCAACGACTTCTTAAGTCTTCTTAAGCAGGCCTTCTGTTGCTGATGTAGAATTTTTAATACATTATTTTTGTCGCATTTCCTTGAAGAATCAAGTTTCAATTATTGCAAAAGATACGAAAATGGAATAAAAAAAAGTCGTCCGTCGAAGTTTAATGGCACGGACATCTATTTAATTGTCAATCTTTTTTTCACCATTCTGGTAACTGCGATAGCGAAACTCAAACAGATAATGAGTCTTTTCGCTTTTTTTATTTTCAATAAGTTGAATCACGAAAACCGTGAAGGCCGCCAGGAGACTTTCTTCTTGAGTAATTGGGCCGAAAAGAATGCGACCAATTTGAAAGTTCCGACGATTGCCAGAGTGGACACTGCTGAACGATCTCCGGCCCTCCGGCGACGAAATTAACGGGCACGGGTTCAAGAAAACGTATGTACATATGTAAGTGGCCGGGACGGAAAAGTGGGAAATCGTGGTCGCGGTGGCAGAGCGAAAATTCCGGCGGAGCTCGAGCGCGAGACCGGTTTCGGCGTGCATGTACATCACAAAGGAACCGAAAATCGAGTCTACCGACGCCAGTCGAGCCCCGGGCTAGATTTATGCTCGTCCTTGACCAAACGCTCGCTCGCTCGTCGAATTTCGAGGATAATACCATCGACAATGCCAGTGTCGCAGCTTGCGGTTCCGGTATACCCCGTGCCCTCTGTTTCTCCCCTCCAGTCATCCCCCGGATTCCCTGTCTCACTCTTTTGCCCCACTCAGCCCCCACCCCTTCCTTTGTCTCGCGATCCATTCTTCGTCTCGCTCTGTCAACTGCGAAAACTGAGCCGGCGAAAATCTCGTCCGTCCGATTACTCGCGCACGCCGCGCTGCCTCGATTCTTCGATTGGCAGGGTGCAGAGGGTAGCTTTTTCGGGATGATTATCCCAATGCGTTGTTTTTCTCGGGATCATAATTATTCGTAACAAATCGTTCCTATCTATGGCCGCTCGTTTGTTTATTAATCGTTGCTCGGATAGTTTCTGCTTCGATTATAAAGACTTGCTCATTCAAAAGCGAAGGATTATTTTTTACTTGCTCGTTACTTGTCGTACGAATAAAATTTTGCCCCACTCCGGCAACGCGGACGGATGCCGAAACTGGCAACTCCGTTTCCCGAAGAAAGGGGTTGCCTTTCGGGGTCAATTCCAGGCCCATACCGCGGCTCGACCTTCAGAGAAACCGCAAGCGGCCGTGAGGAAGCGCCTCGACGTTGGTTTACATCCCCCGTCGAGGCGTATGAATCTTTCGTACGGGGGCGGTAGATGCGAATCTGTATCGTGTCTCGCCGTGCACTCTTTGCGCGTTCGCGCGGAACGAGAGTACTAGCCCGAATAGTGGGCCATGAGAGATACGGATTTATTCATGCGTTAATTCACCCCTCCGCGGCTTGTTATGTAATTATTCTGAAAAAAGTGTTCCGAGAGAAAATGTGCACGAATCGAAGCGTTAAGCTGGGCAAACCGTTACGTTTCCGGGAAGGCAGACGGATAATCGTCTGCAGTATACATATTTTCTGATGCACGTATTATAACAATGGCAAGAAGTTGAATGCAATCGTTTACTCCGAAGATACAAAACTACTTAATTTCATATATAAAATCGCCGGACACCGTGCATAATACAATGGAATGCACAGCCTCTGTTACATGAAATAACTGAATAATTCGCATGCAGCGACATATATCAAAGTCTACCTCTCGCTCGGAGTCGATAAACGGAAGATTACGGACGTGTCCGCGTCCTCGGAGAGTGAAAGTTTGCCGCGGAGATTAGCGAAGGACAATGCATTTTCCCGGAAGCGCGAACGCGAAACGCTGAAAATGGATGTATGACTGTAGGCATACGCGGCTAACGGTGAACGGTGCGCATATACGTGCACGTATGCAGGTACGTACGCGAAGCTAACCTGCCTACTATCTGTATCACGACCGAACCGTACAGATATCCGTCTGTCTGACCTAAATACGTAATTATCTTTTCGCGAGGGACGACCTTGGACGGGCCAAGTACGAACTGGGCCATGTCTCTGTCTGCCAGTTCTACTTCGTACATCAGGTTACCTGCCCGCCACCCTTTCTAGGCTTTCTTAACCCTTTCGCTGCGGTCGCCCAACTAAGCCGAGTCTGCAGACACTTTGAGCGCTCAGTCTGGAATGACACGCAGAAAGATCTTCCTCGCAATTTTCGAGAGCGCGGTGTCTAGAAAAACATTGCTCCGAATTTCACCGAGGTCCCTGCCCAAATTCGTTGCCGTTGCATGAAGCGTCGACTGCAGGGCTGAGGTGGGATTCGACGAATGGCGCGAAGTCGGGCAGAGTAATTTTCGTCAAAATTAGAAATACTTGCCATTGACACGTTTCTTTACCTACCCCTTGCGTTTCAGTCGCGTGCCCCCGCGTTAAATTGTCCTGCCTGTTTTATTCTCAGCCGCGCGCATTAGCGTCGGAATAACCCTGATTACCGGCCACCATCCCCCGCCGGGCAAAATTGATTCGTGATTGTAGACTTTAGCGGGCGTCGATAAACACGAGTGCTTTTAGATCGGAGATAATTTACGACGCACGATGGAGTGTATGCACGGCGTATGCATAATGACATTTTGACCGCGCCTTATAATTTCGCGCGATCGTAGAGCTCGGTGTGAAATACAGTGTCGCGGACCGACGGTTACGATCGATTCGGCTTGAGTCTGTTCACCACGGTACATTCGTCACACTGAAGGCATGAAACTCTGTAATCGCTGCCCACTTGCCACTGAATCCATAGATATGTCGAAAGAATTTGGTGAGTTCTTATGTACGACTCGCGTTTCGATTTGGATGAAGCCTTGGCCTACGTTCTTCTACCATACAAGACTGAGTACATACATTTACTAGGAAACGTATAAAATTGCTGAGTTTATGCGTTCACTGTAACACTTTCATTAATGCGGCACGGTAAATTTCCCGACCTATTGTAATGCTGTTCTTTTAACAACGATTTATGGCAGACGGGGCCATTACTCGTTTAAAAGACTTAGACGTGTCCGATAAAAATTAGATAGTTATTTACATTGAAAACTTGGAAATAAAAAAGTGTCAAAAATTGAAGATTCATTTAGCCGCCCGCGGTCTACGTTGGAAGTAGTTTTAGAATGATTAAGCACTCATGAATTATCACGAAAATGCTGCCTCGCAATAACAGCTTCGCTGTAATAAGAAATACGCCCTCGTAATACTCGAACACTGTCCACCTCGGACAATGTGGGAGTCCCCATTTGCGTAATTCCCACCGACGAACCCCTGTATCAGAAAAAAGCAGTATAGTGACAGGTCTCCGTGTCGTGCGGAACAAATTCATTGGGAATAAAACGGCGCGTCGCGTCGGATGTTTCTCGATCAAGGAAGGGTTATAGGTCGCTGGGCTTGGTGCCGGTCCGTCGTTCTCAGGTAAACTGGCTGTCGGCTCGGTGACCACCCCCTCCCACTCTCCGCACCCCCGCGCGACCGACCACCATGAACTGGGACGCTGACCCAGTTAGTTTACCTGTAGACACACCCGCGCACCCCCTCCGGAGCTAGTGGACGCGCTGTATGTGTTGGTTGTGATGTACGTGTTATATGCGTTGTGCAATTGCAGGTACACCTGCTTCTCATCTTACTGCACATAGAATTTCGACCAAATTAACGATTCTTCGTATTATTGTAGGATCTTCGTAATTATATGAGCATCTAAATTTTTGTTAAGTATGCACTGATCGGCACGCAAGGGGACGAATCCTTTTTCCCCAACGACGCATATTTGAACCACAAACCAGCCCTGTTCCCTAGAAAATTATGTTACGACGTTTCACGTTAAATTGCGTATTAATTTGAAAATCTTCGGTATTGATTTGAAAATCCAAAGTATCTATTTACTGAATATTATCGCGGCACATCATTTCCCTCACAACAATTGTTGCACAAATCAATTGAGCATTTATGACAGAGCTCACCAATCCCACGCCATTTCACATCTGTTTTTCCCCGAAAGAGACCTTGTTCCTTTATGTCCGCTTATTCATTCAGAGATCCGACACTCGAATATTACGATTTCCTCGTTACCAAGCGATACGATCGCGAAAATCAAGATGGCAATCGTTCGGAGCGCAATACAGGGTTGAAATCAAATGAATGAAAAATAATGACCAGGAAACCTCGAATCTTGAATTAAGCATCGTACAACGAAAGATTCAATTTCGACCGACATAAGAAGACTTTTTTCGGTCGCAAAGAATTTTTTCCTAAATTAATACCGGCGCTCTACATATTCTCCGCTAAAGTTCGCCGTAGAATCTTCTCGGACACGAAGTCGCTGTCGCCGTGCGACGAAAGTTTGCTCCACAACGAATCCATGGAACTACGGTCCACCCTGTATACTCGCCGAGCGCCGTCGTCGTGCAGGTTCGCAGGAACGGTGGGTTATGTCGCAGGAGGGTTGGAAGCAGGGGGTCGGGTCGCGGACGGGGTCGAAGTCGAGGGTAGGAGTGTGATCGGCCGATGTATGTAGGTCGGGCGAGAGTGTTGGCCCCTTTCGCCTTGACACGAATACAGGTTATATGGACCTCGGTTTGGGTCGGATTACCGATGCGCGGCACTCTTCGAATTTTTCCGAGCCGGCGTGCAAGGGCGAGAAGAAGGGCCGACGAGATTTTGGCATGATCCAATGATCGATCGTTACCCGTCGCTCGTTCGCTCCTGCATGGTATGTATCATGCAGGACTTCGTTGTAGCTCTCGTAGTACAATGATTGATGTCGAGATTATGAGAATGGTATAATTAGGAACTGGACATGTGCCATTCTTGTGGTTGTGGCGATTGAAGGGACTTTTTGTGATTAGAATTCTTTGAGTGCTTGCGTTTGGGTGAGACTCGTTGATCAGGTGGTACTTGTATGGTTTATGTGTAATGGATATGATGGTTGGGGTAGGTTCGGGCGATACGGTGGATTTATTTAAATTGTGTCTGAGGTTTGTCAGTGATACCTGCTGTTTTACTGAATTGACTTGAATTAATTTACCGTTCTTTTGAATTAGATAGGAGTACTCGTTGCCCAGATATTCGTTATTGTAAATAATTTCTTGATAGAAAGAGAGAGACAATGGGTAGAAAAGGATAGATACACCTGATCTATGTCCCACTGACCCACATAAATTTTTGGTCTTTACTACTGACCCACATAACTTCTCGGGAATTACTTCTGACCTACATAAATTCCTGACTGTTACTATTGACGTACATTATTGTTTTAGATTTAATTTTGTTTGCAATCGACAAAGGAGGTTTGGACAAAAGTGCATTTAAAAGTCAAAGACTTACACATTCACGCAATATTAATGCTAATAATACTAATTGTGGGTGAGAAAGTAATTGGAATAATACGTTAATACAGTTCTTGTGTCCCTGTTTTGTCTCTTTTACTCCGTACTCCCTTACTTTCGAACGTCGGGTCTACATTGGCGTTCGCGAGTGGCACGCGAACTGTTCGTGCACAGTTCTGGCCAGTGGGGACCCAGGCATTACATTTCCTCTGCGCATTCTTATTGCTCATATTCCACAGTTCCTTCGCCTTGATAATCTTTTATTAGAATCGGCATTACGTGCGCATCGTCTATGCGGCAGACAAGTATTATTTTTCAAGGTTCAGAAGTTTACACGTATACGGATTACGCTAAGTCCACAGATCAACGGTTGCGCCGGCAAATATGTGCACACGTACATTTACAATCGTAAACACATCCGTTTGCACGCGCACACGTCCTCCTGCAAGGTTTACATGATAATCTGATAAATTGCCCATACGGACCAAATATGGTTCCCCGCCTAATACCACATTGTCCTATATTTCACACGCGTAATCCGCAACGACTGCTCCCGCAGGACTAATTCGATCCCGACCACCCTCACCAGCAAAAAGCACCGTCCCTTCGGCCGCAAACACACTTCCGCAAGGAGTCCTGCACGCATCTTAAATATTCCATCAATTCCTGAGACCATCGCTACTGCTATTTTTGCCCAGGCAAACGTCCAGGCAGGGAATGCGAGGCTCCGGTAATGCTAGCCAGCGTCGACTAGCCCCGATCGGGAATCCTTGTTTGATTACCTCGCGCCACGACAATTCCCCGCGCGAAAATATTTCATCATCCGAACGATCTCCGAATTTTATTCGTCTCCGCGTCCCGGCGTATTTGTACAACGAATTCATACGGGCTCTTTCTTTCTCTCTGTCTCTCTCTCTCTCTATCTATCTATCTCTCTCTTTCTGTCGCACACACACACTCGTTTCTTTTTTTTCCTTTTTTTTAACGATCCCACGGTACGAGCAGCACCTCCTCCCGAATTGTGCCAAGGTTAGCGAAGCCGGCACTCTCGGGGAACTCGCAAAAACGAGCGTACAGCGGGGGAGTGTAAAAATACAAGTTAATACATCGGTGTACAAATAATTGAAGGCCTCCCGCGAAATTCGGGAGCGTGCGAGCTGGGTAGCGTCGGGACGTTTCGCGTTCCGTGACGATTGGTTGGGGTCCTTTTCAATGCAAATCAGCCTCATCAAAGGATTCCCGTGGACGGGAATTCAATTAGCGGGCGGAGAAGTCGAAATTTTCGAGTGTGACGTCGGGGAGCGCGAGTGGGCGAGTTGTATGCGTTTTTAGATGAAAAGATTAAGAAGTGATTTTATAGGTCCGTCCAAAAGAAACTTTCCACAACAGTCAAATGTCATGCATTTGAGGGTAATTATGACCACCAGACATTCAGTACATTACTGAGGCTAAGTAAAATTAGTCTCATCAAAGGATTCTTATAGACGGCCATTCAATTTAGTCTAAGAAATAATTTTACATGCCTGTGCAAAGAAGCTTCTTACAATACGTCAAATATATACGTCTGTACGTTTTGTCCCGACCAGCACACAATTTAGCAAATGATAATTATCACATTAAGCGTCGTCCACTGTACCAAATATACAATCACCGGCAGCATTTGTATCACACTGAAAAGCATCAATGGCTAATAAACATCAGTCATCGCCACTTTCGATTTAGTCGTGAATCGGCGCGTGTCGCATTTAACAAGCGGTCGAAAATGCGCGAAATAATGGTGTGGAGTGTGTGGAGGATCGCTTCGTCAGTGGGAGAACGGCACGTCGGGCCGTGTATCGCATATACCGCTTCCCTCGCTGCTCTTGACACGCATGAATTTTTTGCCTCGCAACGCGTACAAAGCGGTGCATATTGTCTCCTTAATAGCGCGTTTCCAATTAGTCGGGAGCTCGCTCGCCACGACGACGGCGGTCTGTGTTCGCGATTACAAGCCAGTTGTGTACACGTTGAAAGGCTCGCGTTTCACCTGAGGAAACAACACGTCGCTCACCCGCGGCGAAATCGAAAATCGACCCGTCGCGTTCGAAGCAATCGTTCGCTCATGCGGATTGACTGGCGAGCGTTGCCGAGTCTGGCGGAATAATACTTTATGATAAGCCGGGCAGCTTTTAATTGCGCATATTTAATTACGAAAATTATATTATTCTCGAGTTTTATGATTCTTTAAATATTATGTGCCTGCTGTTTGAACTGCTTGCGTTCGAAATTGGATGCTTGCGACGTTGAAGGCTCAGAATACGGTATAAGTGAGTAAGTTGGAATGTAACTCACAATCAGACGAGATATTTAGTGGGCGATGATGAAGAACGTCGATTAATCTTAAGTTCCGCGTCCTGAAATATACGGTTGGAGACGTGCAAAGCGTGTCATGAGCTGCGTATAAGATTCAGAACGGTAGGTCGGAGAAATAGCGTAGGTAGCAAATACCACGTGAGACATGGCACCGGAAAAGAACCGCAATCGTAATGACTGCTCGTTACAGCATCGAACTTACTTAAATAGGGAATTGAATCGTTCGTTCTGCTTTCAGAGCGAAAGGACACTGGAACGAGCCACTCGTGTAATAGACGCGGCGATCGATTGTTCAAGTAATAGGAAAACTACACGGTACCTCCGTGTCCCCGGCCGCACTCTTACGAGCGAACAATTTTACATCGAGATCGATGCACACAGAGGTGCGGAACTCGATGATCGTAACTAGGACTCGCAAATAACAACATGTTCATAAGAAATATCGTATCGATACAGAGGAAGTTACGGTGCCACGAAAAGAATTACGAAACATGGACGTAATAAGGATCACTGGTCGAGTGATATTTGAAGGAAAGCGACAGCGATATACGATGAAAGCTATTGCTAGGACATAAAATTTCTTGTACAGAATCAATACTTGAATGATACTTTTAAAAGCTACTCACCGTATATTGGTGCCAAGTACCTGCCATTGGGCGGGATCAATGGTCAAATGGTACTTGGCCGAAAGCGATTACTATTACATATGTACCATTCCGGCAAGAATGCTGTTTTAATTTGACTTCAAACACAAGGCATAACGTGTCAATGTTACATATTTTACCATACAATGTCGAATGAAAAAGGTCTAAAAAAAAACCAGCAAACTTGGAATATTACCCGAGCAACGGCAATACACTGAGCGCCAGATGGAAATTCTAGGTTCGGAATTAGATCAAGTCGATTGCTGGATGCGAGATACGTTGATCGACGGAATGGGACGTGCGCGTAATCGGCGTGTTATATCGACGGTTTATGAGATTTAACGGGAGAGTCGTGGCCACAAGGGCAGCAGCGGGGGCGGTAACGAGATGAATCGAATTAAGAGATTCAGGATAAACCTTCAATGGCGTCTGCCCTATATGTCGGAGGATAAAGTATATGCAACCGTATGCGCTAATACACACGATTAAGGTCGCGATCGATGTGCAAGAGAGAATGGACGGATGGGAGAAGCAGCAACATCGAGCTTTCAAAGGCCTCCTTGTAGTAAGAATATCGAAATATCTGGACAGAGATTGTTCGCATCCGATTGTTGTCGTCCGAGCGAAACTGTGCTCACACTGTGGCTCTCGAGACGCGCGGCAATTTATCAGGCCGTTTAATCAGTGCCTCGGCCGAGGCGAAAATGAGACACGCCGCAGTTTCCGAAAGTTTATAGACCCCTCGTGGGCGAGCGTAATTCGGGCCCCCGCGGCTCATCTAAAAATCGAGTTACGAGAGTTCAATGGACCGCGAATTTAACCGCAAGACACCCACGTACGCGGCAAGCTGTGTTGACAAACACAGCGGGAGCGGTCGTTTAATAGGCGCGCGGGAAAGAGTGGAGGTTGGGAGATTGCGGGGGCGTGTTTCGAGCGGAAGAGAGAGAGAGAGAGAGAGATGCAGGGTGGATGACTCAACTTCGAGAACGCTCCCTCCTCGATGTCCGCGGGCGCGGAAATTACTTCGGCAGAAGCGAATTTGATATTGCTGGGAAAGAAGTTATTGCCGGCGTCGATTTGAAGGAAGGAAATGCGATCATATCTTCTCGGGCCTCGCGTTCCACGCCGTTCAAATGACGAAGAATTTTTCCAATTTCATTATCACGCCGCAGTGCCAATTAAGCGGTGTAGCATCGACGTGTTGCAAATTCGAATTGTAATTCCGTGTGACGATAGCATTGACATTCTTTTCTCCCGCCTCTTACAGATCTATTCCAGAAAGCGAAGCACCTGTTCCCATTCGACTTCAACGGGCGAGAGAATGAACTATCCTTACTGCACCGACAATTATGATCATCGACAGGCGTGAGAATTAACTATCCTTAGTGCACCGACAATTACGATCATCGACAGGCGAGAGAATTAACGCCTTCGAGCCACGCTCATAATGAACCGACAGGCGAGAAAATAAAACGTCCCCATTCGACTGACACTCATCATCATCGACAGGCGCGAAAATCAGCCGTCCCTATTTGACTCACAGTCATCGGACCTGCGCGCGAGCGTCGAGCGAGACAGAGACAGAGACAGAGAGAGAACGAGGGGTGAAAAAGGGATCGAAGCACGGGACCCTGCACGACGACCGAGCCCCAGTTTCCGAGCCGAGACTCTCGTAACACGATGGCGAAGGGGTGCAGGCGAAGCGGTGGAGGGTGCGGGAGGCGGTCACTTCGGGCCGTTCACCCCGTGCAGCCAGCACTCGATACACCTCCACCCTTACCTGTCGGCGTGACTCTATATACGTCCATCTACGTGTGCATTGTGTACGCTTTCCACCTACAAGCTACAACCGACGACCCAGAGACCGTCGTGTAGCTTCAACTCTATAAGCTACTACCCCTCTTTGACCCTCTCCTCGTCTTGCTCCCTCCGCCGTTTGCACTGTGGCGTTTAGTCCCCCGTTACGCTCTTCTTCCTTCCCTCGTATTCTGTCTCAGGCCTTCTTTCGTCGCTCCAACTCCCCACCCCAACCCTTCCTTCATTCTTTCGTTTGACTTCGCTCGCCTTCCACCTCCGCCGCTTCATCTTTCTCTTTCTGCTCTCGGGCACTCGGTATATAGGGCTCGTTGTATAATCTAGCTCGTGGCGTTTCGTCAAGGGTTATCGGTTTATCGCCGATCCGACGACCTAATTACCGGCGCATCGAGCGTAACAATTAATCTGGCTCAGCGTTTAGTCACTCCATTCTTCCGCCGGCGACATTTTTTTCCGCCCCTCCTCCTCCGTCGGAAGATTATCGCAGTTTCGGTCCTCGTTAGTAGAGGGAAATTGATTGTTGGCACGCGTGTGTGTCTATGTGCGTGTGTTTCCCGGAGAATCGCGAGCAGAATTGATTCTCGAGTGATTAGCGGAGTAAACTGATCGTTTACCGGCGAACCTCTGCTCGCAAACGAGCGTCCCCCCTCTCTCTTCCGCCGCGTGCGGATCCAAGAGCGCAAAGTCCCGGCAAATTCACCGCAAACTTTCATTCGTCCGACAAACTCGCTAATCGGATTACCCTTAACGACGCTCGGTGAAAACGAAGAGAGAACGAGGGAGAGCCCCAAGGGCAGATTATCGTCGATTGTCCCGATAAACGGAATATCTCGTCGAGTTTTATACCTCAGCCGCTCGGCGACAGAAAGTCGATGCGTTTTCATTGTCGCCGCTCGCGCGCCCGGCCGGTTAATTCGTCGGAGCGCTCAAGTGCGCCGCGGCAAGAATTGATTTGACCGGTGACGATGGAAATTGACGAGCGCGCTCGCGACACGCGCGTCCCGACCAAATTTACGCCCGACGGATTTCCGCGCTCGTGATTTACCGGCCGACCTGACAAGGTGCCTTAAATCTAACCCGGGTTGCCCTACGAGCCGAAGACTGTTGTTCGGCGGCCGACGCAGATCGCAGGACGCAGGACGCAGCCGGCTACGGAGCACGGCCTTGATTAATGAGGGCGTAGTTTTGCGAGGCGCGGGTTGTTGCTATACTTTATTAGAGCGATTTGTTAACCCGCCATGTTAACTGTGCGAAGATTGCTGGTGTGCAAGCGAAACGTCGGCGTGGCCGTTGCGACGGGAATGGGATATTGTTTTATGCGGGAAATCAAACACGGCGAGGGTCGGCTGGAATTGAGATATCGGCTAGTGCGAGCTAATTTGATGGTGCTTCGGAAGTCGCTGTGTCGTGGAAATCGGGTACGAGATATGAATATATGAATTTGTCATTTTTTTAAGTAATGCTGAGATTGATCGTAATATAAGAATGACAATGTTATACTTGCAAACATTGAAAATCTAAGTTTTCGTCGTTTATGATCGAACAATAGAATTCACGGCATGAATACTACCAAAATACTAATTCGCTGCTTAATCGGTTCTAATTTCGGACGCGTCGCGACACAGTAGCCCGTTTCATTCCGATGTCTTCTTATTACAAATTGCCCGTTCCGGCGCGTTAGCTAAAATCCGACCGCGACGAACGCGACGACAATTCAAAAAGCGTCTACCGAGGGTTCGCGAGCTGAATGGAGACATTGATTAATCGTACGCACCGTTTTGTCGCGTTCGTCTGGACTTTATTGTGCTCGTTCTTAACGCGACGAAACTTCCACGAAATCGTATGGCATAAATTCCACCGCTGAAAAAGAGGCGCGCGACGTGTTGATAAAACTATTGAAGAATCGAACATCCCTAGCTGAAACTAAAGATTACTGTAACCGATAACGTTACAATATTGAGCCGAAATCTTGCGTTGCCAGAGAAAGGGCGGATTTTGCATTGCTCATCGCTTATATCGCGCGCGCGCTCTGCGCATCCTAAATATTTATCGTCGCGACGACGACGGTTGCGAACGCAAGGACAGAAATTTATCACGACGCGGCGCGAGTTATAGTTCAGGCAAGAACCGACGTCTCCCCGCCTTATCTGCCTTGCGCTGGCGTGACGCGTATAGTCGCGAAAACTCGTCGCGGGAAAATCGACGGAAATTCGCTATTGTTTATACAGGCTGCATTCAAGGCCGGAGTGGATATTGACGTCGGCAGACTGGAAAGTCATCTGCGTTCTATTGTCTCGTGAAATGACGCGTGATGTCTTCCATCTGATTCATGTCGTTAAAGCTATCGCGCGCGCGGTATATTGTCGTCCAGTTTCCGACACTGCTTCGCATCGGTAGCACGGGGTGAAAGCAGATATCGAAATCATGATGCGAGTTGTGAATAGTGATTTTATGTCCAGGCGCAAGCTAATACCGACAAAGGAGCGTAGAATTCCAAAGGTATTTACCTTTAACCAGTCGTCGCAAGAAATATGGCCCACGGAACGAATTTTACGTGCCTGTGTTACGATAGATAAATAAATCAAAGGTATAATTGCGTTTTGATCGTAATTTTTGCAGATTTATGACTCGAAAGAGTGTCATTCGGGAATATGGAACGGCAAAATTATGAATTGGCCCTGTCGTAGAATTCCAAGCGAGAACGGAATCAATCAACCAGACATTAAAAATAGGTCCCCGAAACAGTCGTCGCAGGCCGGGGTAATTCAAGCGCAAAGAGATAAAACCGAATGGTAATAACCTCGTCCTTGTGACGATCCGCAATTCAAACGAGTAGGTAGAAAAACAAAATTAATCGAAACCGAATTATCAACGGCCTCTGTGAATAAATCAAGCGCACACACCCAGATATACCTCGATCCCAACATATCCCATCCAAAAATGTACCAACAGCTCAAAGTTAAAAGTCCCAAACTAAATTCGACTCGCGCCTCAAACCCCCAAAACAATGTTAAGCCAATAAATCGATCAAAGCAGGAACGAAGAAGAGAGTCGATGAACGGATAAGTTTCCAAACATCGTTCAACGGAAGAAGACGAAAAATTCGCACGCTTCGCGCATGCGATCCGGCGATCGAGCGAGCGCGCGAGTAATTCGATTTGCCGTGTCGTTAGTCGGGAATCCCGAGATCGCTGCCAATTTCCATTTCAAAGCAAACGAGCAGCAAGGCGCGCGTCCACACGCGCACGTACGTATACGTACGGCCGTACACAAGCGTACACAGGTGGATCGACGGCGCCGGGAAAATGCGGCACCTCTTCTCGGCAACGTTTTAAGCCCGAATAGCTGGCCCACGCGACGGAACCTCTTTATAGGCGAGAAAATTGTTTCTCCACCCATTCCACGTCGTCCCTTTTGTGTCCCACGAATCGCTCTCTGTCCGCCGACTTTTCTCTTTCTCTCTCTCTCTCTCTCTCTCTCACACTCACTCACTTTCCTGAAGAAAAAAGAGAGGCTATCTTTGCTGCAACGTCTATTCGTCCTCGAGAACTCTCGGCCCCTAGTCGTTCGGCTTAATCGTCGCTCAGTGCCGGCAGTCTTGGCGGTTCTTTGACCAAACGCGTTTTGGTGGCGCAGACGTTAAGTGCTGCTGGTCGACGTTGCAGTAGCCGTGCTCGCAAGACCGGAGCAGACGGCGCTTTTATTGACGCTGGATGCGGCCGTGACGAGCGCTAATTACTCCCGTCGCTTCTTCCGCCCGCTGCCTACTTCCGGAACCTTGCGGAATTATGTGGGTTCAACCTTTTGCGGGCCACGATCGCATTGGTCGCTAGTAACGTATAATAGACGGTCGTCTGGTTTACTAGCGGTCGTATCGTTCAATTCTTTAGGGTCGATTTTCATTTTAGTTGTGTACCTATCTATGTACATATTCTCTTAACTTTGTGGTGTACCCTTTTTATTGCATTGGCATGATTGTTTCATTTATGTATCATATACTGTTATTAAACATGAGTTAGGATCATTAGAGAGCACACACTAAAAATGTTGATCGACCGTCGATTATTTTGAGTGTCACCGTTCAACGTGACGCGATGCAAATTGCCGCGCAATCCAGGAATGCATTATTCTCTCGCGTATATTTGTAACGAACCGCGTGCTATCTCGCGCGAGCCAGAGGCTACGGACCAGGAAATTAAACAAGTGGCGTGCGGAAGACGCCAGCACACGGTTTCCATTGATACTTCGAGCAGGCGCGCATCGTTCCGCTGTCGAGCTATGACGGGGCAAGTCGAAGGATTACACGTTGGATCGGTGAATTCGGAGCGAAGTGGCGGACGAATAAATAAACTGAAGAGCTGCTCCGACGTCGGCGTCGGCGTCGGCGTCGGGTCGATCCGAGGCGGCAGGCCGAACGTTACAGCGTCTTACATCGCTCGAGATGCGCGTCTGGCACACGCCCATCTGCCGAGTTTTTGCTAAGCACGCACGCAATATATCTCGGAAATAATTCAAACACGCTCCTCTTTCTGCCGAGCTACAGTATTGTGGTAAAAAATTCATGAGTAGTGTGGTTACGGTTAAAAATGTAGAATCGTCTGAGAGAACAATACTTTCCTGTATTAGTATATTATATAATTGCATAAGATAAATTGAACATATATTATAATGTCCCTTGCGGCGTAGCGTTTCGGTCAATGCTTTAAGTTTATTCCGCGGGCAGTGTAATCAGAGGGCATAAATCAACGTCGAGAAATAATCCCGAAGCACGAAAACGAACCCAACACGGCGTGCGGGTTTGAACGCGTGCAATCGCACTCCCTTACGTGCGCCAACGGATTCAGGGCGAGCGAAATGGCTGGGACGTAAGGCCGGCAGAGGAGGAACCGGGTACGAAACACTTCCGGCGAACATTGCGTGAGGATCGGCCGTTTTTACGAAAACGAACGTCGCACTCACACTAATTTGGCCGTGCACGTCGCTCGACAAAAAGCGGTCATTCTACGATACTGTTCCCGGTGAACAGTGCAAAACATCCTCGTACGTTCACCTCCCTGTGATCCTTTCTCACCACAGACAGAAACGACGATCCTATTGCCCGGAAGTGCTTGATCGACGGGGGTGAAAATAAACTTCCGCCATTGTACGGCTTTGTGAAACTCAGCGTAACGTAATATGTTTTCCGCAAATCCGAGCGAAACTATGTTTTCATTCCCTGAAATCGAATTACGCGATCAATACATCGACAACAATTTAAACAGAAATCAAGCACAGACCGACACGTTTATATAAGCGCTCACATCGCATACGACTTGTCTTGTACACGAGCTCTTGCGCACAAACTCGTTTTCATAATTTATACCCTAATTACACCCGCAATAGTTTACATAACACCGCACAACTACACAGTTTGGAAGTTCGCATCGTTACGTATAACCTCAACAAGACTCCGGATACCGGCGGAAGTAGAAGCACGAGCACTCGCTCCTCCTCCTCGCCTCCGTATAATAGTTTCGTTTGAATTTTTCCCGACGCAGTAGTATGAATCAAGGAAAGACACGGCGGCCCGACCGGAAGACCGCCAATAAAGCATCGGACAAGTCCCACACACGGGACAGACCGTCGTCAATGAGGAACAAGATCCGCAATTCACGCGCGAATTGTCACAGTTAACAGGGAACGCGTAAAGCGTTGCCCGGTGTCTGCTTATTATTCCGCCCATACCGTCTGCGGGCCAGTAACACGGTGGTATCATAAAGCCCACTTAACTTAACTTGCCTTGACTTAACTCGCGTCTAAGCTTCAAGCTATTCGACTATATTCCGAGAACTTTCAAGAGACACTCCTGCGCGCACACACACATACACTTGCGCTGAATGAGAGAGGCTTTCTATTAGTCTGCCTCTTGCAGGAAGAGAGAGAGAGGGTGAAGGAAGTGCTCGGGCTACGATTTCAAAGCTCTAGAGGCTGAACTCCAAACTAAGCAGAGCTGTGTAAATCCGTCAGACTAGCCGAACTCTCTCGACGAAATCCTGAATCTTTCGAGCGAGCGGCTCGGGAAGCAAGTAACGCGGAAAAAAGCTGCGTCGAAGTTCATAGAAAATCAACGTTGCTGTGTACCGAACCTGTGATGCGGATTGTACGCCATTCCGTTCGCTTCCGTTCAGAACAATTCTCGAGGCAAAGCGAGTCCCATTTACGACGCCCGCCCCCCTCAGCAGGGCGACGACAAAATGGACGAGACGCGGGGGTTACGAAACGGCGTACTAATGATGCCGTTAATCGCACGGACACGCTTGCGATTGCCAAGAAACGATGAGGAAGAATATACCTGACCCTAAGAATTATGGATTACTATGATGCAGTTGCAAAACTCATACTCAACATGCTAATAGTTACGCGTCCTAACGACCGGGAAGACGATACATGATTTAGTCGAAATATGAAGAGAATTTAATACCAACGCTGGAAAAGGTATTTTGAGTCAATCGACGTTTTGAGATATTGCAAGGCTCAAACTGCAGAAAAGTGCTCATACGTCCGTCGTTCCGTTACCCGGCATTCGTTCTACTGGCGAACGGAGTACAAAGAAGTCGCGACGGACCTCGCTTGCGAAATGCACCACTGGCCGTGAGGAAGATAACAAAAAAATATTTATTTCAAGGCGACGGATAAGTACGTCGTTTCCGTTAATGCGCTCGATGCTTTCGGTAAACACCCGATATTGTTCTCGTCGCGACATATTTCCTGTCACCCAGTTAACGCGCGCGGACAATAATTATGAGAGGAACCAGATTCCTGTCACAATATCTCATTTAACAGTCGAAGTAAATTTTATTTCATGACTTCTCGACAAGCGTCCAATACTAATAAAGCACGGCTGCCGAGAGAGTTAGGGTAAACACATCGAAGATATTGGCGATTAAAAATTGAATATGTAGAACAATTAAACGAGATAATATTCGCGCGGCCAGGTTGCCTTACTTCTCTCCCCGTCCGACGAGTTCCTCAGGAACGCTTGCGCGCCAAATTCTTTCAAGCATTTTTTTAATGGAGGCGGAACTGTACAGTTTCGTCGTCTTAATAATCGTCCCGTAAGTCACGCGCGAACCTTACGCGATCGTCTCATGCATATGCATCGAGATCGTCGCAGTCAGATACGGGCGTTCTTTTAAGCGACAGCGACGTGCGCGCTCGCACGAACTGTCTTGCTGACAAAAAGCGCGCTAGTGCGTGTGCTAATGACGTCGTTAGTCGCGTGAGTCGCGCGATGACAATTGGCCAGGCGATGCGAGGAACATATAATACGTATCTCCGTCTGGAAGACTCAGGGTCGAAAGCGCTGCTCATCGTTCCGGCCTTTGGAAGTCAGCCGAGACGAATAAGTCGATCGTTTTCGAAGAGCGCAGAAAAAGTGTGAGATATCTGAACGTATACGCGTGAAATGTGCACGCACGTGTACATGTACAACATCACCGTGTCGAAGATAATAATATACAGTCTGCGTATATATGCCCAAATGATATTAGGATATAAAAAATTGGAATGCATATGACTGACGGTATCGCGACAATCAAGCAAGCTCTTATCGTCCACATACATTCCACCGGACACTCGAAATCTGTGCAATTAATATCACTTTGCGCGGATAGCATTTCTTCAAGCGACCAATTTACCGTCTCTTTATCGAACATTATTAAATCCGAATTACCAATGTTCAATAATTCAATTACATCAGCGCACGAACAAAATGACGGATGCGTCGAAGTCCGTGCAGTCGGCACTGACTGTCGAAAGAGTGACTGTCGTCGTAAAACTCATCGCACACGTTCCGAGCGACGCGAGCGATATCGAACGATCCTGCCGACTGATTAATCGAGCCCCCGTCATCATCGTAGTGCGGCGATAAAAAAAATCTGCAGGAGAGCGCGGAATTGTCTCGGCGCTTTATGAGGTGAATCCTCGCGAGATTGCGATGATCCCGTCTCGAAGAAAACTTGAGCGCGTCTTGATTCGTCGCGGTGAATCGATCGTTTCGCCGTGCGCGCCGATAAGAGAAGGAGAGACGGGGCAAAAAAAAAAAAAAAAGAAGAAGTGGGGGAGGAAACGAAACGAGCAGGTCGTCGTTTTATAGATCGATGTAACAGTGTCCATCGTTGCCCGCTGACTTTGATGGATCCTGCGAGACAACGTCGCCGTCGCGTCAGTCGAAAAAGATATCCGAGATGAGTTCCCTTAAACGGCACGCACGATTTCATCCTCAACGGCTGGATCGATCATTTTCACAATGGCCTTGCCCCAGCAGCGCGCGCGTCCTATTAGACGACAAGAAATCTAGCAAAACAGGTAATCTCTGATGAACTGCGAGAGTGGAGAGTGAGAAAAAAAACGGGACACTGCCATTTGAATGCCGCTTCTTGGAAGTGGCGTAAAGGACGCGATTTAGTCCTGTTATACTGATCAATCAACGATGTGACGCGCGTTGGACGTCAGTGAGTGCGAGAATATTAATTGTTGAGCGTTCAATACAAATACTTGCAAAACATTTACTAGAACTCGTCAATGATAAAGATCGCAAGTACTCCTAAAACGCGACGCGAAGAATTGCGGAGAAAATAAGGTGTCCCAGAGAATTGTGTGTCATTGCATTTCCAACTACTCGCAACTTAACACAATTCCTACATAAATATTAATTTCAACTCTCGAAAATTCTGTATTTGCCGCTGTATCAGCCCTTGAAGGCGTCGCATACAATCTTGAACCACTTTGTCTAAACTTCTCTACTTTTTGCCGTATTGCCTCTGAGAACGAATCTCTCGGAAGAAGGTAAAGAAGCAGGAAGAAGCTTCTTTCATCGGGGGAGGACTGATAAAAGCGCGCCAGCACTGTCCATTCCGGCGGATCCAAGAAAATCCCAGCGCCCCGGCTCGGAATTCAGAAACGGGACAAGCAAATTGATCGCGTGCCGTGGACGGAATTCAGGGATTGAAACAGTTAAGCAGCTGGCCAATCGCTGCCGTTATCTCTATGCTCATGACTTTTTTTCTCTCCATCGAGTAACCGAACCGATAATCGACATGTTTTACACGTTCATTCAAAACCGAAAAATCCTGAGTTTCTTCAGTACTGCGCAGTGTTCTTAGATAATACAGATTCCTTGAAAGCGAGCAGACAAATGATTATTATCTCCGTTTTGAACGAGAAAATAGTGAAGCAAACAGTACCGCGACCCTTATCCGCGAGCGAAAGAATAGAATGACGACGCTCATTGGCGCGTGATCCCGACGAATCCTGCGACATCCTGCCGGCCTAATGGCAGCCCCTTTCCTCGTCCTGTCCCTCGTCCAGGCTCACAGGTAATAGCCGATAAAACGGCGCTACAAGGAAACGAACTGTGCCGTAAAAATGACTTTTATATCCGCGTTTACAGCCGGCGTCGTGTATTTCCGCTCCGCCATGAGCCTCCTTCGCGCCGACTATGACGATAATTATCTGCGACGTTACGTCTGCACGTCGGACGTGTTGTTAACGAAATGCGGCAAAGAGGACCGTGCGAATTCGAGGAACGCTCTTCGGCCGGGTATGCATACATTAAGTCTTCCGATTCGAACTTCGGATTCGCGTCGGGTCCATGTTAATTTGGAGAACTTCCTTGACGTCGCGTGAGTTCTTCGCGCAACGCCTCTATTAATAGCTATAGGAAAGCTTCGAGGCACGGCATAAAGTTCAGTAAGTATGACTTAGTCGCGTCACTCGTGCTTTAATTTGGAACGCGAGGTGACAGTATGGGGTTGTCGGCAGTTTTTGCTCGATTACAGGTGTCGGAATAAAGGTCGATGTATTTGCATGAAGCTGGCGTGGTAACATGTAATTAGTCCTAGGGGGGAATGACACACACGTCACACCACCTTGCTGTGCGTCGCCGGCAACCGAGGCGTGTGTCCGATGAAAAACAATTGCGTCGCGGAGAGTGAAGGAGAGAGTGATGAGTGATGTGACGACATATGAGGAGTCAGTCACGGATACAGCGGATTGTATAGTAGACGTACGCAAAATAAAGAAAGCGACTTCGATTTTTCCCGGAGAGTTGCTATCATTACCCGACACACACAGTCCGAGGCGATTCAGGTGGCATTTGAATGAATCGGAAAGTGACCGGACGGATAAGCGACGTACTGCCAATTGAACTAGTTTTTCAACAGTTCGTCAAATTAGGAGAGAAGGGTGTATTGATCGATCTCACTGTTCCTTGTTAAATATCCGCGAATGCGCTGTGCCCTCAATAACGAAGACCATTGGCTTATTAAATATTCAGCATGGAACTTGAATGAAACTATAGCATCGGATGCGATCGTCGGGACGATTATCCAGACAGTCCCAACTGTCCCGGAACCGGACGTATTGCGCGTCATTAAATAATTTATCAGGCCACTGTGTCGAATAGAGCAGCTTTTAGTAAATGTCATGGCAAAGATCTGTCAGTCTCTCCTTTGATCGGACCTTACTTTCAGGCCTGGTGATATATCCTTCGTTACGATACCGATGTGGAATATGATCCGATAATATGTACAATTTCTTACACGTTACCACTTTCAACCGACAACCGCACCACATCTATATTCTTAACGAAATTCCACATATAATGGCGCGATTATAATAATTACGGACTAATGCCCAGTGCAGTAGACAATGGACAAATAATACCAGCAGATAATTACATAATATCCACGAGGATGGCGATGTCGATAATCAGCCCGTTAAAACTCTACAATTATTCCGGCCGGTCTAGAACCAATATATTATTCTCTCGTTTCCCTCTTCTTCCGTCCGCCGATGCATCGAGCGAACTCTCGCGAAGGGTAGAGCAGGGCTTGACAGGGCGGAAATGGCCAAGAGGAGTCGACGAAGAATCGATTCCGAGGCACGAAGAACGGAGAGAAGCTAACCTCGCTTTACTGGCACGCGAATCGAGCCTATCCGATCGAACGAACGAAACTTTCTTCTGTCGCGCGAAGAAGCTGACATTGTTCGGCTGGTGTGTTGATGCGGGAACGTCGCGAGAGCGGGCGACCGTTAAAAGGCGACGTTGCGTGGAAACGATCGACGCGAAGCTAGGGGCTGGCTAATACGATCGTTCTTATCAATTATTCGCCGTGGCCCCGCCAAGGCCCACTTACGATTTCTGCGAACGTTCAATGGAAGAAGTGGAAACGTGATCCGCTTAACGTAATCGGCAAATTCACATTCATTTTCTTGTCACCGCGGATAAACGGGGGAAGAGTCGGTGGAGTGGCTATTCTCAGAAACAAATTTGTCGTGAATCAAATAATCGCTATCTCCTCCTCGAACGGTTTGATTGAAAAATCATGCTGCGTCTGACACTGCTATTTTCTTATATCCGGGAATAAATCGATAAAGTGATTATGCTGTGATTTAGTTTGGCGAGCCGGCAGACGCTGAGGCTTGTCATTATATAGATTTTATATAGACCGATCGAAGATTATGAAAACAATGGAAATTTACTGAATAATTTGCTACTATCCTTGAAAACAGATCGACATTCGAAATACAACCCCCTATTCACGCATACGTTCCCTTGAAACCTGAATAAAAAAAAAAGCAAATCACAGGACTCTAACAACAATCCGCAGAACAGCCCAATTCCGTTCTGGTGCAATGAACAAGCCTCGATATCAGAAATCAATAATTCACCCTCGTCCAAAATTCCACCACGAATTATCGAATAAATTTGATCGAGAAGAGAGAGAGCAGCGTCGGAAGACTTCCGTCATCCCCCGCACAATCACAACCCCCTCCCCTTCCCACCCCTGAATAACCCATGAAACCAATCGCGCCGCAACGAGAAACTCGCTCTCTACTCACGGACAAAAATGTTGCTCATCAGCGTGGCCGGCAGGCAGAACACGATGACCAGGACGTCGGCGACCGCCAGGTTGACGATGAAGAAATTCGTGACGGTCCTCATGCGCGGCGAACGATATACCACCGCGATGACGAAGCTATTCCCAATGAGCCCGACGACGAAGACGAGCACATAGGCGACACAGTAGACCGCGGACATGGCCATGCTGTGCCTATAGAGTCTGTCCGGTGCCTGCTCTATCGACAGGTTGGTTTTGCTCGCGTTGAACAGCCCGGCCTGCTCGTCCATCGGCGCACGTGGACTGGTGATCGCCTCGGCGATCAGACTGTGAAGGTAGTCGCCCAGGTCGTTCCTCATTTGCACGAGGCTGCCGCCTGTGGAGGAAGGCGGCGGACGTGGGGAGACTGTGCTGCTCGACGTCGATGCCTGCCCGTTATTACTACGGCGCCGGGTGTCCACGTCGAACTCCTCCGAGTCCGGAAGACGGAGGGAGGCCATCTCCAGGAGGGGAGACGGTGGCTGCAGCATCGGGTACCTCGGCTGCGGAAACTCACGGATCGGCGCCTCGACCATGAGCACCAGGCCAAGATGCGCCGATCAGACCGATTGTCGGGGGGCGCGTTTTCGTATTTGATGCTTCTCGCGTTTTTCGTCTTCAGGGTGGTCGGACGTGGCTGGAAATGTTGACGTCGTGTGAACGCTGTCGAACATCAGCAGTCTGAGTGGCTAACTGAGATACGATCGGACTATGTGTCCGGGGGCGCGTCGTCGTTTTTCATGTTTTCCACGTTTCTTCTTTGGATGCTCTGAGATGGTCTGACGTGCCCCTGCAGCGTGGTCCAGTGTCGATTGATATGGGATTTGAGAAACTGAACTTGGTTCAGTGGAATAGTCCGTTGACAGGGACTTTAATTTTGTCCCTTCCGAGGTGCTCGTCTCGCACCAAACTTTCCGAGAATTCTTATCTGACGTCTCATTTAAGCAGCACGTGGATCGACGGAGTGCAGAACTTATTCCAGCGAACTTTCCCTGCCGTCCGCCGTCCCTCCGGTCATGCGAAGCCCGTTTTTTAACGAAGTCGCAGGAAACTTTTGAAATCGAGTCACCTCTGCCGAGTTCACTAGCGTCTTGTCCGAGCCTATCGCGTCCCCCGATGAAGTGTTCTGGTGTCGACGACCTCACGGCCCACTCCGCCTACGTACCTCGCGGAGGTAGCACTCCCTCTTTTCACTCCTTTCGAATTTCCTCGTACGTCGTTTACGACCCCACGACGGGCTCCTCCGGTAGTAAACTTCCCCCTTTTTCCTCCGCACGATCCCAAGGCCACGGGAGGGTAAATCCGCTCAGTCTATTTACTCCCGACGTCCTCCTCCACCAGAGGCGTCAGCCACTTCCGGTCGGAGAACCCACGAAAGGGTCGCCCTACAAGGGGCGACATTCGCACGGCTCGACTGCCGACTCCAAATTTCGATCGCTCACCCACGCGACGAACAAAGATCGAAAGAAACGCTTTTATCTAAGCGATTCGGAAGAAGAAGACGAAATGAAACTCGTGGTAACGTGGATCCGTCCGAGTTCGACGCTCCTTCCGGTCGGCTCGCACGTGCACAGTAGTCCGTCGCTCGCATGCCCCGTCGTGTGGGCCGCGAGGATGCGATCGAGGGAAAGCGCGAGTGACAGCTTTGCTTCGGTCACTGATTGTGGACGCACTGAGTAAGAGAGAGAGAGAGAGAGGGGAGAGGAGTCGCTCGTGAGAGGAAACGGAAAATGACGGGGAGGGACGGAGTTGCCGAGAATCCGTCGACGCCGGATGCTGAGCGACTAATGAGCTTGCTTTAGAAGACGACCGCGAACTGCCGCGAGATGCACCCGTAGCGGCGAGCTGTCTGGCGATGCCCGACGACTGCGCAAGCGTTGTATCCGGCGGCACATGCACCCGCATGCCATGTACTCGCACACCGTCGGAACGTAAACGCGATGTGAGAGGGGGCCGAGGGGTGCGGGTTCAGCAAGTGGGAGGCGAGACGATCCGCGACGCCCGGTACCGATTTCTAATCGCTCGTCGAGGAGTCAAAATGAACGACAAAATGGATTAAGAGCACGTATAGCGAGATCGAAAATTCCGTCGGACGAAGCGATCGGGAGAACAAGTAGAATCAGGTGAAATTGTATTTTTGGTTGCGTGAAAATAATCAAGGTTTACGATTAGGTAATCGTGTCCGTAGCCGGCCGAGCGCTTACAATTAGACATGTGGTGCTGAAGATTTAAGTAAGTCGTATTTGTACATGCGCCACATGCGGCCATCGATTAAGAAAGCAAAATTACTATTCTACGGGTCTGCTGGAGAATTATAGTCCAAGATTACGAGCGACGCGCTGTAATTTATAACTGAAAATTATCGAATGAATTTTGGAAATCGTATTGATAGTCATCGGAGCGCGACTCCGTCGATTAATTCGCGAGGGTCGAGTCCGGTGGGTTCCGGACCTTTCGGGCGGTAGATGGTTGATGGGTGGTTAATGGTTTTGATTCAGTGGTCGCAACGGTTCTGTGCATTTGCGACGAATTCGTGTGCGATGTTATCGCAAAATGTCGATTTTGCTCGTGGCCCGCAGGAATGTAAATTCAATGCTGAAACGGAAGGAGGGAGGCTATCGGAGGGTGGGCGCGCAAGGTTTCGGTAGCCATTAATGTACGATGATGTATTTCGTGCCTGACACGCGGATAATGGGGGAACGGTAATTCATAATTGTACGCCGGGAGAAAATTCTGTCCGCCGGGACTAATTCGATCTTTCGACAATACTCATTCGATACACGCTGTTTTAAGAATAAGTGATCGTTGTAGAACAACGTCAAGCAAGTCATTTTACTCCCCTTGGTAAGTGTTACAAGCTTGCGTAGTCTATCGATGATTTGATACTCTGTGCAAATAAACGATGCTTATTGTTAGTGCGGCGCTAATATGATACTTCGCGCAAAGTGATAAATTCGCGCGAGTCACGTTAACGGAGAGACACCTACTCGACGGGATAGAAATTTACGAAGGAAATTTACACGGCGATCTTGATCGGCGAGCGACTGCTTTCATAAGCGACACGCGACAAATTTTTGCGCATCAGCCACGATCGGTAGCGCTCGGGAAAATATTTGTCTTCGAGCTGTGTCGCGGGATGTTTGACCAACATGTTTTAGATAAGATAATGTAATTACGGACTTATCGTATGTGCAAAAAGAGTGAGTTGAGTGCCGGCGATAAATCGTGATACACGCGACCAACTATATGCGTGTACCTGCAATAGACTTTGCATGAAAATAAATTTGTAAAAGATTTGAAGTTGACAGGGCATAGACGGATGTAAGTGGTAACAGGTTGTCCGATATCAGAATCTGCGAAATAACGAGTATAAGTAAAATAAATAATTCAGACAGCAACATCCGTTACGGCTATCTGGAAACTTCCACTACACATATTTTGTGTGAAGAAAAATTCAGTTGAAAGACAAGCCTTATCGCAGGATATTTAACATTTTGGTAGAAAAAAAAAATGACGGCCGTTCTACACGCGATAAGATATGAAAAGCAGCGTTATCGCAGGATGGCGCGGTTGAACTTGGCAATGAGTTCAATTGGAAATTCATCGAAGCGTTATATCAGGTGATATGCTTATATCCAGAAGCACCGTCAGTGTGGCTAGAAAAGAAGACGAACGAAACGAGAACTCTCGTTTTCCTGAACGTCTCCCGACAAATCCTTCATCGTTGCCAAGTATTTGTCGCACGCTTCGATTGATATTGAAGCTCGTCCTAAGCCCAAGTAGTTTCGCTTTTCCGTCACACCCTGTTCACTGCCATGTTAATGCCCCGCACCAAATATTACTTCAACATTATTATGCCTCTGCGACGCAAACCCTGATACACGAGCCAAGTCAATAATTCTACTCGAAGAGATTAATTCAACACGTATAAAATCGTAAAACGTATTAAGAACAAAAATGATCAAATAAATGACTTCTTCTCGCGTCAGCTTGAATATCTGAACACAAAATAACATTGAGAAACAGATGCATTTTATATGCAGCATAGAAACTGTCTCGGAATTCTTTCTTTGCAAGAGTCAATGTTTTGCTCCTGGAAATGTTTGGCATTGCAAAGTTGAATCACGTAAATCTGTACACTGCACAGTTGAGAATCATAAAACTCGAAAGTGTAAAAGCTGCGCAGCTCGCTCCGCACAGTGAAAAGAACACATCCAAACTGGCGTTCACGGTTCCGCATTTAATTTGCGCCTCGATTTCGAGCCCTGGCGAGAGGACCGCACCTTTGCCATATTCAATTACACGACGCCGCGACAGAATGAAATACAGAGGGTTCATACGTCGGCGAACCCTTGCGCCCTTGTCTCGGCTGGGAAAAATCGAGCCGGAAGATATACACGCTGCTGTACATCAAGGATAATACACTTGCATTACGTCGAAACATTCGCGCCCTTGTGCGATGCACTTCCCGCCGAGCTTGCACGCGGAATATAAATGTATGCAGGATTCTGCCAGCTGCATACGTGTGAGTGATGGTTCAAAGTTTGAACGTATAACAATGCGTGGGCGTGTGCTGTTGCACGTTTGGAGAATCCGTTTCTTTTGTACTCCTTTGTGATGTGCTGTTACATTTGGTATTAAAGGTAGTCTTCAACTATGGTACGTAATTCGTTCCTAGAAACGCGTAGGAAAGTCGAATAATAAGAGTTAGCAATAATTGTATTCGGCGCTGAAATATAAGAATAAAATTTTTCTTTTAGGCTAAAAAATAGAAAAAATGAGTAAAATTGAGAGGGGTGGAAGTAAGTTTATCTTCGAAATTCTCGACCCGCGTACGATGGTCGACAAACTTTCGCAGGATACGCAGTTCAGTTTACCTCGGTGAAGCTCGACGAGGTTCCTCCCCGGCTCGACGATATTTAATATCGATGCGTCTGGCAAAATGTCTTCATTGCCACTCCACGAATGCTTCCACGCTCCTTTGGAATTCGCTTGTTTGCTCGAGAAGCGCTCGTGCCCTCGCCGTCGTTTTCTGAAACAGAACGAACGTAAACGATGTAATAACTGTAATAAAAAGCGGACGAACGAGGGAAGAATGAAGGCGGCGGAATAAGAGGGAGAGACGGGCTATGGTAGGAAAATGGGAAAACATATCGTACGTAACAGTCTCGAATCTCTCCTTGCCCTTCTCTTTAATTCGACGAGAATTGCTCGCAATAAATGTTACGCGCAGACGGACAAAATGGTTAGTTCCACGAAATGGAATGTATGTGCCGAAGATCATGGTCTAAGATAAAAAACTCAAAAAATTGAGTTCTGCCGCATAGATCCACATTGCTATGTATAAGTGAAAAGTGAAGTTTTCACTGGCACATGCACGATGCCGTAGCGTAGCGTGCGATCCGAAGCATCGAAACGCTATCGTACTGTCTGGCGAGACGCGTCATTATCGAGACGTTAAGTCTTCGTTTGCCGCTTTTTATCGCCATTTCGATTTATTTGCCCGGAAGAAAACGATCTCATTCCCGCGCGACAGAACGAGTCTAACGGCATGATAGCGGGCAATAAAAATCAGCGAGCGGGAAGTCGCCGACGAAAGAATCCGAAAGCGAAGGGCGGCAAATGAAAAAGAAGAGAGGCAGGGCGGACAGGGAAAAAAACGATGAGACCCCAAGACCTTCGCCTCGTGCAGGTACTCACTTCCGCCGGGGCGAACTTCCAGCGACAAATTCTTAAAAACTCGTTTCGCCCGGAGACTCACTCCCGCGTGACGCGGAAGTGGCATTTAACTTTGCGCCCGTGTCGCAGGACACTTTGATTAGCACTTTAAATTCAGGCTTCACATATTTCACGATCGGACGAGACGAGACGCGGTCGAACTGGTTCGCTGAACGTTTGCTCATCGTGATCGAGAATAATGCTTGTCTTGATGTCGAGTTTGATTTTTCATTCTACGGATGATCCGTGGTAAGCGAGCGACCACTGCTTTTAACATGTATATTTATGTTCTTTCAACGCTCGTGGATGTATCATAATATTCTGCTCGTTAACAATGCATAAATAAATGAAGAATCATTGTGAGTTCCGGGCGCGGAAAAATGTGGCTTCGACGTGAAGACGAGGGTGGGTGGGCTTTCGGAGAATGAGAAACGAGAAGCGAACGGAAAAAAGAGACGAGATTTCAGGAGAGTCTTGAGAGTCTTTCGCGGGGGAGAGAGAACTTCCGGGAAATTCGTAACTCGCTTTATCCACCTTGCAAGACGTTCGTAACTCGGTTCATCCGAGATTCTGCGCGACCCGCCCGATATTCCCCAGGTTCGTGTTGTGCAGTCGACGAATTATAAAGATCGGATGGTTAAGTATTGAATTAGCAACATTCCACACCAATTCCAGGGAAATATATTAAACGTTCCCAACGTCGATGTGAGAAATTGTGCTAACATTAAATGCAAGACGAAACGCAGAAAGCATTATCGGCTGTTCGAGTATCCTGTTGCGGGATAGAATTTGATTAAGACGGAATCCTGAGACATGGAACGGAATTTCAGTTGCTCACATCCTGCTGATTTTTTGTTTCTCCATATCCGCGTAACCTTGACATACCAAGCAGCTTGACACGCACTTTCGAGATGAGCGAGTATGAATCAAAGAGGATCAGTTATCAAGGCCAAGTAAAAAGAAAAAAAGGCACTGAACGTCGAGACGGTCGTTACACGGTTTACATTACATCGTACGAGTCTAACAAATTAATCATTGCACATAGTCGAGGCTGCGTAATGTCAACTAAAAATACAGCGACGTCTATGTTTAAAACACTACTGACATTTACGTCTCGCCCGAGAAGATGTATTGCCGCCAGACGTAAATTTATATTCTTGCGTGAAAAAGAGAAAAAAAAAGGAAGCGGATAAAGCGAAAGGTTGCCGGCGAGTGAGTGGAGCAAACATCTTAATTCTAAATTTGATTACTCGTTACCAACGGCTCTCGGCCGAGATCCGAAACGTGAAAAATTAACCGGCGCGGCGCAGCAAATGGGAGTTCGAAATTGAATTTCGCCGCGGCAACGGAAGCGTTTAAAGTAGCGGAAATTGATCGTCGGTACCTAAGACTCGAGAGGGCACACCGTCTCGTTAAGATCCGAGTTCTCTCTGAGATCAAACTGATAAATCGAAGTATTCGAAGGACAGTTGACAGAATCCAAGTTCGATGCAGTACAGTCAGCTGCTTAAAAGATTTATGATCCAAGTCGAACTTCCCCGTTGAGATTTTTTTTTGAGAGAGAGAGACAGAGTAAAAAGATCAATAAATCACTTCGTCTAATGGCTTCGTATGAACGTCTCAAAGTTCCACGAAAAAATATACACTTCGAATAATCGGAAAAATATTCGACTACAGCATCGATGCTTTCTGCTACGGGAAGTGCGCGCAAGTGAAGAGACGAGAAATGGCGAAGAAAATGATTTCGTTCGATCACCTCATACGAGTCAATTCGTCAAAGTACTTCTCCAACAACTTCAATATCTTCTGCCGAAATAGAGATTCCAGCGATAATTCACGGAGAGTCGTAAGTTGAACGATTCGAGGGATATAGCATAGGTCTAACCGATTTAAACGGTGCGAGTAAGAAAGGAGAGGACGTGGGAAAAAGTGGATGCCCGCTGGAAGTTGTCCAGCGGCGGGGATAATCGATGTTCAAAGCCGCCGGGAGTTCTGGGGGTTAATTGATCGGGTCTATCCGCGATAGCGTCTTTTCGGCCAAGACAAACGTTCTTTTCTGGGAAGTATCAGACCCGGTGAGATAATTCATCCACGTGCGAACGTACAGAGGTTGCGAGACGACGCAGTAAAATTTCATTTATGAATCCATGCGATCCTTCGATACTACCCTTACGTTAAAGAACGGCTAAGTTTCGCGCGCCTTTCCGATATTCTGCATACCCCAGAGTTATCCGCGGCAGCATTGACATTATCCAAGCCGGACATTATACTCCCCGCCGGCTTCTTGCCGTACCGCAATGGCCGCCGACGGAACTTCAGGGAACGGCGAGCAACTTTCACCCCCCTCCACCCATTCTACCCTTCCTCAAACGATAGTACCGAGACATTCCCAGGCTCGATGGAAAACTCTTTCGGTTAAGCTCAACGAGCTCGTAAGCGTTTTCGAATCCTCGGGCCACGAACGATTTTGAGGATTCTTCGGAGAGAACGATCGCTCCCAGGATACATTCGTGAAACGCGAATTCAGCGCTATCGATCTAATTTGTTATCGACGATTCTTTCCTCAAAGTTCTCTATCGATCTGACCCTGTCTCTCTCTCTCTCTCTCTCTCTCTCTCTCTCGCTCTATCTCTCTTGCCTTCTTTCTACTCCCCACTTGTACATCAATGGTTAATTCCCGTCGCTCGAATTAAACGGACATTGTTGGAGTTTCGCTTCCTCGCGGATGATATTAAAAGTTTCGACGGCTTAAGACCGATAATTCTATATCAAGGATGAGGACTCTCGCGAGATGGAAATCTTCGCTTGCAAGGATAGCCCACTTTTTGCGCTCTCGGGATCGCCGATGGGAGTTCGAGATCGAGTGAAATATGCTTAATGGATTTCGTGTAAGTATAGGGAACGACATATTCGTGGGACGTGCCGGGTTCTTTCGATACTGGAAGTGCCGGTGAAATATAGAAAGTATGCAAACTAAAATAATACGTTTTTAGTGCTGCAATGACAAAACCAATTTCTGTCGAAAAATATGCATTTGCAGTGAACATTAAAATTCTAGTCATTATTCGACCGGTAATTAGAAAAACGTCGATGCATTCTCTCTGAGTCGGCGAGAACAATTGATAAATCCACGCGCACGAGAAGGGAACGACGCAATCTCTTCAGCATCACGCCTCCTTGCTGACTCACGTCCCGCAATTTTTTTCCCACCCACCCCGTCGTCCGCCGCGGGAGAGATTCATGATGCCCTGAACGTCGGAATGTACGGATTAATCGCCCCTGGCCAAAATTCCGAACTGCGAAACTTTGAGAAGGAATCTCGGAGTAATTTTAATTTCGCGCTGCGAGCAATCGGTAAAAAGCGTGCGAGAGTGAGACGGGGAAAAAGTGCAAGTGTATGTAAGAGGAGGGAAAGATGGAGCTAGAGAGAGAGAGAGAAAGAGGGAAGAAGAATATACGGGGGAAAGAAAGGGAAGAGAGACGCTCGTCGATTAGCCTTCCTTTTTGCAGACTTCCGTGCATTTTTCTGCTGCAAACTAATCGCCTTTTAATCGCCACGTTGGAGAGCGGAATGGATTGATCGTCGGAGGTTGGATCGGGGGTGCAAGGTCAGGCTGGTGACACGCGATCCTCGACGCTGCAAGCGCTCGAGATGATCGACTTTCGAGACGGTGGCCAATGTCGTACGCCGTTTCACGGCCAGATAATGCATGCGATTGAATATGCGAATTAACCCCCGAACCGAAGGCGAAGGGTGGCCGGGAAATAGGAAGCGTGCCCGCCCCTTCATCGATATTTAATAGTGACTTCCGATCGACCCGGTGTTGGGAGAATTTTTCGTCCCGCTATACGCTCCGCATTGTAATGCGCCGTGATTGATGACGGGACGATCGAAACGATTACATGATCAAAACAACGAGCGATTCGACCATGTTGTCAAAAAGGGTTCGTAATTGTGAACCAGTGAAATTAGGAAGGTACAAAGCGTACAGAGAACGTATATAAGGTAAGAGAATTTTTGCACTGGCAACAATTTACTAACATAACAAAAGAATCATATTCTTCTCGGAGCATCGAGTCAATGTACTCGGCAACCTGGATACGAGCAGACACGACAAAATCCGGCTTCGTGGAACGATCGAACGCGACAGATAACGACTCGTCTGGCACAGTCGAAGTTTCGCGTCTTTTGTCATCGTAAATCCGCGAAACGCTTGTATGCACACTTCGCATAAGCACACTCGCACGCACTCTGCCTATGTACTCTCGCGGCGCATATACATGCCGTCCTCAATGATGCTCACCGGCGAATAGAAGCAGGCATTAATTTCGGCCGAATTGCAGCTCGTTTGTCTGCGAGCGATAAAACTGCAGGCGGTACTTCTCCTGGAACCAAAACTCGTAAAAGGTATGCGGCACGTGCTCGTCGTATACGTACTCGCCTGTTTGCTCGGTACACGATGCCACTTCCGTTCTACATATTCCCCGAGCTGAGATGCATCTTTTTGACCGTGAAACTGCCTTTCAGTGCGGAGAGTCGGGGAAAGATATTCGGTGCAAAGGTATACCGCCCGTTTTTACTTTACAGCGGAGGATGTACATTGCTAACGAGAGATCTAAAAATACCGGGTATGGTATTATATAATGCAGGAAGTTGGAAGCTATGCATTCTCTATGACACTGCGCATTACCGTCCATTATTATTAATCGAAAAATGATAGAACGATTCTGAATAAGATGATTCGTCGAACACAGCATAATGGCGTCGAAAACTGTCACGTTGGGCAGCTTAGCAGGAAGTCTTTCCTCGGAAGCCGCGTTCGCAGTCGGACAGATACGGCGAAATCTGATGAAAGCCGCCCGACTCGGACGAGACAGGATGAGTGGATACTGGGTCTCGAGGACTTTGAACGCCCCCAGGGTAAAATCGAAGGTCGCAGCCTTGCGACGAGAAGCCGTCCCTCGTTTCAGCGGGACGCGAGCCCTTCGAAGCGTTATTCGAATAGTCGAGTGAAATATTAGATACTTAATCCGTGACGGGAGCGAGGGCATGCCCGACTCTTCCCCAGAGGCTGCCTTTTGCTCTCGCTTTCTTCCGAGTCTCTTACTGCTCGTTCTCGCTCTCAATCTCTCTCCTCCCTTCTGTCTACACCTCCCCCACCCCTGCCATTGACGTTCCCTCAGTCTTTCACGCTTTCCAACCCCCTTCGTCTTCCTTTCGCCAACGTCGAGCATGATGCATCCAGTAGCAATAACGCGCAGCTTTTCAACCTTCACGCCCGAGAATTTTCCTCGCCACCCGAGGCCAAGGTCTCGCGTTAATCGCACTTCCACTTAAAGCGTCGACGACGCCGAAGACACCCACCGCGCGATAGGGTTCGCCTATTAGCTGAAGACTAATTCGATTCTCGACGGACCCGATCGAGCGACAAAAGCTCATCTCGCGGAGTGGCAAAAATCGCGACCCGAGAGGTGCCTGCGAGATTGGAGGCATCGTACGTGGATGGAAAATGTTTCGGTGGTCGACCTGTGGCCGTTCACCAGCGCTTTCGGTCTTGAGGAAATATTTCAAGATTAAACTTACGGATTTTTATAACTTGATAAAAGGATTAAAGAAACGTCACAGCGCGTTTGCTCGTAGCGGAGACTTCGTAGGAACGAACGATGCGAGAGAAATCGCTCGGCAAAGTATCGATCCTGTCAGAGTGACCTGCGAAGCTGTCGGTGGGTCCGAAATTTTCGCTCCAAGTCTTCGCGAGAAATGAACGCTACATAACCGTTTGCAGAAGCTGGCGTTGCACGTGCAGCTAGATGCATTTGACGTGCAGCCAGCGTTGACCGGCGAATCGGAGTTATGGACGTTTGTCATCGGAGAACCTCGCGTTGCGCTCGTCGACTGCTGCTGGATTTTGCAACGGCGCGGCACGGAGTCGATCGATTGAGCGTCGGATAATTTGCCGGTCGTCAACTTTCCGCCGCGAAACAAGAGTGACGCTGAATTTACATCCAATACGAGTGCGGCGGGAAAAAGAATGAAAGATATTGAAGTAGCATACGCTAAGATACGAGACTGTATGCTGAAGCATAAAGTTCGGAGAATGAGGAGGAGTGCAATAACGGAATTTCTACGAAAATTGAACCAGCCCTATAATTCTCTTGCATTTCTATGTCCAACATTTGTTCGCTAACGTGTAAATTAAATGTACCATGGAAATGAAGAGAAATAATTTGAGCAGAGTATACAGAGAGGTAACATTCACTTACCATAATCTATCCAACCAGAATGTCTCTCTTGAAACCTAGGAACGAACAAAGTCCTACTAAATGATACCGTTCGACTTATTACACAGCTCTTTCCGCGGTACTTATCAAAATACAGTATTGCCTGTACGGACAAAATTAAAAATGAGCATTCAAATAATACCGATAACATCGCGAATGAAATATCACAGTGTCGGCGACCGCGTCACGAGTGAAGTACCATAATAAATTCGTCCACGCGCCTCCTCGGGCAACGACGTCAAACGGCCGCAATAAATCCCGCGATCGGACACGAAAGGCGTTTCCATGCACCGGAGTGGATTACGCGCTCAAAAGCAGGCGTTTTGCGTGCCGTCGATTCCGTGTCCACTTCACGTCGAGTGCACACCTATATACCATTGCACCGACTCTGCGCCGATTAACCCTTTGAGTGCCAAGCACAGTTCGACAAAAAAAAACACAGACACACACGCTCACCTAACGAACTCGTTGGAACGTAATAAACTAAAAGCGTCGCTCATTTATGGGTGTCGCGCCGTGCGGAACATTTATTTGCCATCCGTATACGGCTGACGTGGCACTAAGAGCGTTAAAAAGCGCGACGCTCGTGTTCGAGTTTTAACTCCGAGCGTTATTTAATAAATCAAACTCCCATCAAACTTCTGCGAACGCGCGCGCGCACGCTACCGCCTGCACTTGCAACGCTTGCGGCAAGCCAAGGCGACGATATTCAACCGCGAGGATCAACCGCGAGCTGTCGTCCTCCCGCCCTTCAAAAGTGATTTACGATCCGAGACTCAGTAATCCGTGGGGCGAGAGCTTTTTTATTCGAATCGCTCGCGACTTTCGTCTATCTCGCTCGATCCTTTCAGCCCGATGACGAAGGACGCGCGCGCCAAGTCCGGGGTAAAAAGTACGCGGATGCTGAGGGATAATTAATCGGGGGCCTATGACAGTTTGACGCCGGACAAAAATCACGGCCGCGCAACGTGTGTGTCTTGCTTTTTATCGTTTCATAGACAGCGGTCGTTGACGCGACACTTTCCACTCGAAATTCACTTCAGAACTCTTCCCACTAGATACGGAGACGGTAACAACCTCGAAAGAAATAAACGGTGCAAAGTGGTCACTTTTCATTGCTTTTTGCACCAATCAATACATATACGATAACAACTAAAGTCACCCTTACTACAAAAATTCATAAAACCGGTCAGACATTTACCAGCTTCCCCTATGCTCAAGTCGGCTTCGTCCTTACCTGAAATTCCAGTCCATCCCTTCGCGAGGACAGCCTTAACAGGGAGGGTCGACAAAAGATATGATAATTAAAGAACCACCCATCGACCTCCTCTGCCCCGCCACAGTATAGGGACGCAGTCCTTGACGGGGTATTTAAAAAGAAGCCGTAACGCGGTCACGTCGTTCGGTGTGATTTGCTATCGCGAACTGGACCAGAAGCGGAGGAGAGTGGAAGCGGGTAGGAGGCCGGAAGGAAGGCAGGCAGGGAAGACGTGGAAGGGAGAAAAAGAAGGAAGGTGCTGCTCTCGAAGGAGGTAGCGCGCGCGCGGCCGGCTTCTTACGGGGCCGTTATGTGCACCGCGTGCTAATGCCTCGAAGCGCCCTCATAAGAGGCCAAATAAATCATCAGCAAATGGGTTGGACCGGTTGTAATTGTTCCACCCACACGTCGGCACCGTGTCAGGGACGATCGCCGACCGGGCCAGCGCAAGCCAACCGCGAGAGGAGGCTCGATTTGTGTGCATTCCCGATTGCATCGCGGTATTTATCGTAAGTAGCCCGCCTGGATAGTTCACGGATACGTCCCAGAGAGCACGATCGGTTGCACCCGACCAAGGATGGCTATTAGTCGTGATTCCGGTTACTCGGAACTTTATGCCAGCCCGACAGCCCGAGTAGCTCGGTTCGAGAAAAATCTAACGCTTGCTAGACTTTACGATCTACACTGCAAGTACGTGATAAAATGTGTTCAGAGATAGGGGATGGTTTATTACTTATATTGCCGTGCTGCTTCGGTCAATGTTTTACTTACTTAACGAACCGGTAAGCCAAATTTCGGTATTTACGAACTGAATCGTTTATTATCGGTACAATTTTTGTAACGGAATAAGTATTATCGCGCTCGAGTACTGATAGGAAACACGCGAGTGTAAGGAATAATACGAAGAGTATAAAAATGCTAAAATTACTCGTTTGACATTTTGCTACAGTATAATAATAAGAAGAAACTTAACCGAAGAACAGATAAAGCATAAGAATTACTGAATAAAAAAAAAATTTGTTGGAATAAGGATTCGACTCGAAATGCGTTCGTTAGTCAAAGCATCGGGAACAAATGATATTAAAAGATCTGGTCGCGGAGTGGAGAAGGCGATGCCTTCCGGCAAGAAGACTGATGTCAGGCATTATTCGCATTCTCATCCGAATGATGCCCAACCCCGGCATGGATCAGTCTGCAAGAAATACCCCGTGCTCGTGAGAAACATGAATCTCTGCAGGGGCAAACGTTTCCGGACACGTTGTACACACGTAAGGACGGATCGACAGGTCCCAGCGTCGTTTCCATCTTCGTCGGCGGCGTACAACGCCGATACCCCTTCCTTTCATCCTCCTGAAATCCAAGGACCACGCATTTCATTTGCGACCGCCTTTCGCCAAAGGGATGACGCCTGCCGATCGGTGCCATATGCCGGGACACACGCACACGCCCGTATACACGGACGCACGCGACATATGCACCTATACGCAAGGGACCGAGAATCTACCTCGCACAATTCACTCAGCCGTAATTAAAACACCCACGCTGATTTGATCGCGCGACGAGTGACATTCCCGCCGTGCCGAAGTGCGAGCAGGGAATTGCGAGGTGTACGTGTGCATGTGTGTGTGTGTCAGCGTCGAACATATCGTCTCGAAGGTCACCCATCAAAGTCCCGGCACCTGTAACCTGGCGCAGTAATTATCGGATAGAAAAACGGTCCAGACTCTCTCTCTCTGTCTCTCTCTCTCTGACCCCTTTCAAGGGACGATCATTATGACCGAATCCCGAGTTGCGGGACAAAGCGATTCCTCATTCGCCGGCTTTACGTAATAGTGATCGATATTTGACTGCGCCTTCCTCTTCTCTCTCTGTCTCCCCCCCCCCTCTCTCTCTCTCTCTCTCTGTCTGTCTACCCGAATCGTTTTACCGATATTATCTTCGTCAAAGGTTCGTCTCCAGCTTTGAACGGTGCTCGGATGGGCGTCTTTGTAAAAGAGCGACTTTATTAACGACTCGTAAACACAGATACTTATGATTACTTATGATCTAGCTATCGAGCTACGGTACATAAATTACACACGTATGTTACACTTTGTTACATATTACGAAGAGAAAAAAAAAAATAGAAATTATTAAATACGCCTGTCGGTTTGCGGGGGCCGTCACCACGACCCAAGCACTTTCCAGGATTACGATATATATGTATATATTCACAATGCACAGGTGCCTCCGGACCGATCGATCGCCGTGCAAATGGCGGAACTTGGTACCGATGTCGAACAATGGAAAGCCTCGTCGCACGGCTCTTTATGCGAGAGGAGAAACAGCGAAAGGCCTTTCATTGTCCCCGGGAGCAAGCGCTGACGAAAAAACGGCCGGATGCACCCGTTTTATGCTAACCTTAGCATGCCACCTCGTAATGTACATAAAACATTTACACTGACGACTTACCGCACGCCGAACGGGAGGACGAGACTTCGCGTTTACTTACGTCTCTACAACGTCGCGTAAATGGTAAGAGAAAGCACCCAGTAATCGTCACTTTTCACAAGATTTTTTATATGCAGCGAAGTACCCGGTAATCAACACCTTAAACGAACCCCATCAAACTATTTGCGTGTAAAAAGTGGAGTACGCTGGAATGAAATTCTGATCATCTAGAGGTTATAATGAATAAAAAATAATAAATAGCGCAAAGTTCCAAATGAGAACCGTAAGATTAAGCTAGACTGATGGGAAGTGTCGATGACCGGGTCAGTATCGGTCGTTCGATACTTTGCTGCACTAAAATAATGAATACAAAGTGCCGCGGATCTTTCCGTGTATATACGACGGATAAAGCGACTCTCAAATTCACTACGTACGAGTACTTTGGCAACGAGATGACACATCATACGTACGAGACAAACATAACGCACGGACATTGTCGAACGTAAGAAGGAAGTATCGGGAACGCAACGAGACCTATGCGGTGACAGAAAAAAAAACGACGCCTATGCACATACGGTATTATAACAAAACTCGTTCGACCGGCGGTGCTTTTTAGCCATTGCGAAATTTCGATGAAATCTTAAATTTGTCAGCGACATCGGAAGAATTCTCCTCCGAATTGTCCGCCTTACATGCTCGTCACTAATTACGCCGCCCCTCCCCTGACAGCCCGATACGCGCTCGGCGCGATTTTAATTATCGAAGTTCAATTAGCCATCAATTAGCCTCATTCTCGTTATAGAAACTCAGCTCGGCAGCACTCGTCGTTACGTGGGCGCATGTCCAATCTCGAGCAGTACGGCGAATTCTAGTTGGCCTGCTAGTGAAAAAACTCAAGATGCACTATTATTCTCGCTCTCCTCTTCTCGGTCAAGTCTCTCTCTTTCTCTCTCTTTCTCTCGCGCGCTCTCTCTCTCTCTTTCTCTCTCTCTCTCTCTCTCTGCTAAAGCACACTGCCGTTAATACAGCATGTGGCTCGTTCTGGGCGTACCTGCGAATAGGGGCTGTTCACAATCAATGCAATTATACGTCACTAAACTAATGCCTGATAGCGTGCCACTTTGACCGTGCGAGCACAAAGCGTTTGACCGTCGAAAATTAACCCTTGTCCAGTTGATGTACATATCAGAGGTCTAGTCGTGACCGTGCTGTGTGTGTGTCTGTATTCGTTGATTCTCAAACAGGCGAATTGCTTCCATGCGGAATCGTTCATGGCTACCAATGCGGTCAACTGGACACTTCAATCTTGACGATCAAGCTTTTGCGTCTTCCCGATTATTTTCATCGCTCGAGAATGTGTATTAAGTTGGCAGGCGGGGGAGGGGTTACGATAAACGAATGAGGTTTTGTTATGGTAACTATCACCACCGTTACTGTGACGAGCGCAATGACCAAATTTCGATGTGGTAACGCATTCACTAATAATTATTATTACAGACATGCACCGAGATGATCTACAGGCGTAACTAATACTGTGTCCATGATTTGACGTGTTGTACCGGACGCGTGTCCGTTTCGTCGATGTCTGCATTTTGAGCGTTTCCAAAATTTTAACATACCGCGCAGAACACGACGTGTCCATAGGGTAAAATTGAGCATTCCGAATTATATCGCGCAATGAGGCAGATCAGTGATGATCTTTCAGGTTAAACAACGACCTCTGACACTTTACACTCCACTCCTACGATCCGAAAGTCCAACCCACAAAACACCCTGACTGCCTGATTGCGCGTGCACGCCGCACGAGGCTCACTGAACCGAGCATGCCACGCGTCCTCGTCAGCGCGGCGCGTACCGATAAAGTCGCATGTTCGCATAGCCGAACGCCCGGTCAGCGGACTTACCGTGAAGACTCGAGGTATTGGGCAACGAATCCGGCAGCGAGAGTTCCGTCCCCGGATGCTCGTGAATCACCGTCTCTGTGATATTGTTCTCGGCTTCCGAGTGCGCTCGACGATGCTCGCGCGCGTCGTTCTTCCGCCTCTTCTCGCCGGTGCAGCATCTTTGGTCCCGCTGCAGCATCATCTCGTGCGCGTACATCGACTCGACGTTCGAGAACGAGTTGAAACGCTGCCGTCTCCTCGCAGTGCCGGCCGCGTTCGCTCGTCGTCCGACCACGCTCGACGTGTCGTGGGCCGAGCCGTTGCGCGCCTCGCTGTTGCGCTCGCGACGCTGAAGAGACTTCAGGGAGTCCTCGTAGCCGCTGAAATTCGACAGCCAGGAGGGGGAACGCGTTATTCTAGCTGTCTGTCTTTTTCGCTATCCTCTTATTGTGGCCCAGATTCATTATGTGGACTAGCGACACTCGATGTCTGGTTGATAACGAAAAATAGTCTGACTATGGAAGATGCGTGGGATGGGCCAAGGTATCAGTTTTTAGAAAAAAGCAAATGTTGTACTGCATGATTCAGGGTGTCTGTTATAAAGAGTCAGGTCCGAAGCTATTGATGGCGTTGGACTGGTTTCCTTCAACTTCATCGCATGCATTCTGAACTTCGCTGCACTTGCACGTGGAAACGGAAAGATAAAGGCTGAACAAAATATTGTTGGTCCGATACTGTTGATAGCGTGGGAAGCAGAATTATTTAAAATATCGATGATGCGGGTGATGCTTTTTTGTCGTTTGCGTGTTACTTCGAGCTATGTTGTGAAAGAGTGTTATCTGGTCGTGCCGGAAAAACGGAGGAATTTGAGGTAAATATCAAGAGTAACGCGCTTGTTTTCCGCGGACTCGGACCAACCTGACAAAACACTCCGCGACATGCAAAACAGCGACTGAGTCTGGAGGAGAGAACTTATCATGCGGTGACCGCGTCTGACGGTTAGAAAGTGCGCTGGCGAAAACGTAGTCTTGCGTGGAACGATACTTTGCAGCCGCGCGACTGTAACAACTTGTCGGCAACAATACGGAACTAAGAGACAAATTAAACTACTTCAATGAATCCAAATAAAAACAGTCCACGCACGTCTTCTCTCTGTCAACAAGATTGCGGTTGCAAAACATCATAACATCCACATCAGTCTGCATAAAAAGTAAGAGTAATTCACCACATTACCATGCTCATGACTGTACCTTCGGCATAAAGCGCAATTAAGAAACGCCCCCACCCACCCTTCCGTCCGAATCGATTGGCACCGGACGCAATTAGAGAATCCTGGACGAGTTTGATCGACTTACTTGCTGCTCTCCCCGCTGGAGGGGCTGGACGAGTGGCTGCAATGGCAGGAGGCGCGCGCCACGATCCCAGAATCCTGACCACTGGAATGCAAGGACGTTGCGGATGCCTCAAGGCCTTTGGCGGTGCTCGTCGTTCTCGCGGTATGCTTCCCACCCCCGCCGCCACCGTCGCCACCGCCGCCCATCCTGTAAAACCGCCCGCGGCCGGTAGCATCGACGTCGCGAAAGTCTCGGAGATTCCGCTGACGAGGAATCGGCGCTCGAATTTTGCGGAGGGGAGGTATTGCGGAATCCGCGGCATTTTTGACCTTACAAAGACGCCAGCTGACTGCGAGGGCCGCGACTCGGATGCGAAAAGTTATGACGTTTGATGCTGCGGCCAGAATGTGGCCGTGAGATTTGCTGAGAGGCCGCCGGGGCCGGAGTTGGGGAAACAGTGGCGGTGAGGTATAAAATGGATCGTTTGAGAGACTGCCTATTTCGTTGGTAGATTTTACGTTTTACGAGACTAGTGGGTAAATAGAGAAGTTAGCTACTGCGTTAATGGATTCAGTTGTGGAAGGTAAGATGTAGTCGAAACGTTATGCGTGATACGTGTGATGATGCTAGCGTATTGAATATGAGTATGAGAGGGATGATATTATATGGAGACGTCGATGATCTTCATTCTTTGCATCGGCTACCCCTGTACTTCGATATCCGTTCATTCTCCGAGAGAAACGCGCTCTACAGCGAAACTGCCACTAATCGCGCGCTATAAACTGGCTTCATTGGTTTCATTGGCATCGTCTTTCGGCTCCTCTGACGGACGCCTCCTATGGAAAAACGAGCATTCTCCAATGAGACGCACCGACATCCTCACATAATTCACTACTAACGCGATCTAACCAACGTTTTCTTGCTAAATGAAGACGATGAGACTTTTAGCTCGCGCCAACGTTCCGAGACTAAATGACAGCGACGAGCTTCGTGACTTCGCTAATGATCTCCCTGAGAATTTGAACAAACGCGATACGGCGAGCGAGTTAATTGCTCGATGTTCGCGTTAGCCTACATCGATTTTAATCTCTGCACCCCGAAACTCGCGAGGGTCAGCCCTTGGGATTGTAATTATGCAATGACGGCGCATAATGGCATTGTCGTATGCTAATGATACATAGCCCGACATGCAACAACAATGGACTCACGTGTGGAAGCGCACGCAATTGGGCCCGTGCTCGCACATGCTCTGGCGCCTTGGCATATCGGCGCAGAAAGGTTCCGGGTCGTAATGAAGGCCGTCGACGAAGGTCGGGAAGAGAGAAGGCTTCTGGAGCGTGCCTGTGGGATCCGCTAGAGCGAAGCCCACTGGACTACCGTGAGAGAACATGGTCTTCTCGCGGCGTTTGCGGCTGTTCAATGGAATTCGTAAGAGCCGTTAGTTCTACACTGTCTCGAAGGTAGCATCAAAAATCGTAGTATGAATATCAAAGTTTAGGTGAAAAATATGTCGGAACAGCGTTAAAAATAATGCTTCATCCCTTAAATGTGAAATTGAACACACGTATAAACATATGGGACTTTTAGTTTGCCAGCACCACGACAGCTTTTAGTGGCTCCATTCACTTAAAGCGACATTCGACAGTTGTTTCGCAGAAGTTTGTGCAAATAGGAGAACGACTTACCGTTTATTTCGTCGGACACAAGTGACGCACAGTGCTGTAACAAGTGCTCCGACGAAAACGACGCAGCCCAGAACGACTACACCCACCTCGAGAGTCGACAACAAGTAACGTTGGTTTCCACGACGGGGCGCACTTCCGGCGATGTCGAGCACGCGATACTCGTCCAATTCACGTTTTATGTCCATTTTCTTGCTGTTGAATACGCTGGAAGATGCATGCGTGGGGACCAAAATTAAGTACATAAATGCAGCGACATGCATGAAGTGCAATAAAACACGAAGAACATAAATGTTATCATGGAACCAATTATACGCAGAGGTACAGAACAAAATTTAATGTGGATTCAGTGAAAAAATATAATATAACGAATGTAGGATAATTTACCTGTGTAAAGTGTCCATGTCAATCATGACGTTTAAGTGAGGATCGATTGCATAGAGATAAACATCGGTACTACGGGAAATGGGCAAATGTAATGTCTCTACAATATGTAAAAAAAAAATAAAAACTAATAAGTATTGAACACTCACGAGGCAGTGTCTATCAAATTTTTCTCGATATGGGGCTCAAGCTTTCGCACTCGAACGTCGAGTCCAGTGACATTGTGCAGGGCACTGAAATTTTGCAAGAAAGAATTCCACGTTAGGTTGGTAGAATAATTTGTTACAATGAGATAATTGCAGTACTTACGCAGTTATATTCTCGAGTTGCGGTTCAACGTCCATAGGCTTCCTCCCGACGACCATAACCACTTGTTTGTGATCGTCCAATACATACACCTATCATTCAAGCAAAAGCGAATATCTTTCACATATAAAAAAATTCAGAAAAAAAATGTAAAACAAGAAACATTAAACATATATCCATATAAAGCTTTCATGATTCACAGTAACAAATATGATGTTTTCGATTAATAATTTCCATATAGGAGATATGTGTCCAACGAACCAGAACATTGGACAAAGAAAAACGTCTTAATGTTAAGAGAACTCATTGTCAGTCTCATTAGCATATCAGCACGAAACAACGATAGTATCGGAGATTCTCCAAACAAATCCAGTGACACGTCTTATCAACTTTAATTAATTTACCGCAAACTCTCAGCAAGACACAGAAGTGCCAAGGTTAGGCGTCGAATCTCGCTCGTATCTTCCACTCGACGAACGTCCGCAGAGATTGCGTTCGAGCGTAATCGCGAGGTAATTAAGATGGATCACTTTGGTTGAGCGAAACGACGCGAAAGGACACGGGTGTCTATATAGACTTCGTAATGTAGATACGTGTTCAAATTTACGGCCATCGAGATCGGCCGGACTTATTCGTCGTTATCACCGGACTTCCGAATAGTCTGTCAAACTTTTCGATACTTCATCAGTTACTAATAAAAGATGCATTATTGATTTCTTCGACAACCGATCTTCATCATTTTAGAGTTCGTTTAACAGCCGACAGAAACGGCGATTAATGTCGGAAATTAAACAAAATTAATAGGAAATTACTGTCAACAGAGAGGGCAATATCAATTGGCGGAACGAAAGCAATTGAACCTTCACACAATACACCGACAATTGGCGAGCCATGCACACAATTTGCATGAAACAATTATGCATTACCAGGCACACAGACGCAAAATCGTCGGCCAAAGCGGAACCTAACTCGTTTATCAAACGAAAGACACATTTTTTGCCCAGCCGCCAGCGACGCCCTCGACGTTCCCTTTTTACATTTTACCAGGAATTTAAATCGTCGGGCGCCCGGTATAAAAGGAACCGCCCGATCATTCGTAACGAACTGACAAGCGGGAGGTCGTTTGTCGTGGCAAGAACTCAAGAGGACCTGAAAGCACTTACGAAGACGTTGGCGATGCTGCTCCTCCCGTTCTCGGCTCCCCTCCTGTCGGTGGCCTTGACGTCGAATCCGAAGACACGGCCCGCGTCTCTCGCGAAGCTCGCCACCGAACGCACTTGACCGCTCAGTGGGTCAATGGCGAACCGGGGTGCGTCCTCGCGGCCCAAAATTTGGTAGCGAATCTCCCCGTTCGCGCCCTCGTCAGCGTCGTCAGCCTGCGGAACGAATGAATTCTTCAGCGGGCTCTTAGCGCGATTGATGGCGGGAGGCTCGCAAGTTGCAACGTCGCAGGAGTGTCGCACGCCACAAGGACATCAATTATTTAGTAACATATTTAATATATTTAATAATATAAATCGGCGTTTATTCGTAAGATGAAGTCTGACGCAACAGCGCCAGCAACGAATGGTACTAAATATTGAAGTCTGAATGACACAGATTCCATTGACCAACAGATTTCCAGACGCGGTCCAGCGATTCCTTTCAACTTCCTTCCCAATCCCGGAAGATCCGGAAGTGGGGCTATTAAGATAGCGCGCGGGATTCCTTATTTAATTGCGACAAACGTAAGACCGCGCAAGAGTTAATTGAGTTCGCTCATAACAGTCGCGGTACGCGCCGGTTGTATCGCGGAATTCGCCGGGCGCCTTTCTTTTTAATTAATCCAATTACGGTTACTCGTACCGTCCGTTCCATCGGACAGGCGTATAACCGCGCGCCGTCATTAATTATTTCTGTCCGAGGCGCGATGCTCGCACAGATTTCTTGAATGATACCAGAGCCCGGTCACTCTCTCGCAGAACGGTGTAACAGTGCGAGTGAAAGTGCCGGGCAGGGATCCGTCGCAGTCGATCTTAACCGCGCGCGAACGGAGACTGAAAGTAAGGAAAGTGACGCAATCGAGCGACGAGAGTCGAAGGAGCGGAAGGAAGCGAGGGGCCAGTCGAAAAAGAGCGAGAGTCCAGCAGGCGGCGATTAATTAAGAAGCGCTCGTGTCGAGGGACGGATAATAAGGAAACAACGTCAAAGTAAAGGGAGGGACGAAAGAGGGAGAGACGAATTAAGGCCAGAGTTCGCGATGTCCCAAGAAATTATGCGAACAAGTCTAGCTACCGAGTGGCTTCCACTTCGACAGCGCCTTTTTGCATAAAAATGCGGATGATCCCGTCACAATAGCCGATGCCGTGCAAAATGGCAGAGCGCGCTCACAAAACGTTCGGGGCGAGGATAATAAAGCAGGGGTTATTTGCAGTAAACGAGACCGATAATGTCTCCCGCGCAATCGTATGCGATGATGCACGGACGTGTATTGTTATTAGATAGTATGCTGGAACCTTGAAAGCGTACCCCAGAAAAGGCAGCGGCCAAACTCGCGGTATGATGTGTGTAGTAATGGACCGAGCTAAGTGATTCCCATCAGTCAAGGCGATTTTAACTATGATGTCGCGATAAGATGCAGAAAAGGTCGAGGTAAGAAGAAGATTGAGACCGTGAGCTTAAGAGAGGAAAGACCACATACGAGTCATGATTTATCTCTACCGAGTCAAGTTCACAGAACGCTGCTAATACCTCATTACGTGGTGACAAAAACGAAATATATGAAAGAATAGAAAAAAGGTCTGTTTCGTAAGAATCAACAGTACACAGCGAGCTTCCTAATACACCAGGCGTCCGCTTTGGACAGGGCGACTCCCGCGAATAAAGCGGGACTTTAGCCGTAACCCCGCGATAAGACGCGGGAGAGGTCGAGGTAAGAGAAGAAGATGAATTAAGGCCGCGAGTTTGCCACAAACGGGCGAGTACACACGCGAGGGCCGACTTACCTCCACTTTGACGACCTCATACCCGTAATGGGCGGTGGTGGGTATCGCTGCCAGGATGGGCCGACCCTTTGACTTGAATCTCGGTGCATTGTCGTTGGCATCCTTGACCCTGACCACGACCCTGGCCTCGTTCGGTGCTAGACCGTTCAGACGTTCCCCGACCACAGGATAGATCATCACAGGCATGCCTCTGCCGATCTTCACCCTGTCGACCCTAACCTTTGCCTCGTAACGATCGCGAACTTCCCGGTCGGCGTTGGCCATCAGGAACAATGATCCATTCTTTGCATCGACAGAGAAGTGTTGCCTCGCGTCGGTCCCGTCGGCCACGACGCTGTATCGAATGCGATTACTCTTGTAGCCCTCCGCCAAGTCGAGATGAGCTATCAAAAGAGGGACTTGTGCGTTTTCGTCGACTTCGACCTCGTAGTAACGATGCCGGAAGACGGGAGTCTTTTGCACCTCGTTCTCGGACTCGTCCTCGAAATCTTCGTAACTCTCATTGACCTCTTCCTCTTCCACGTCGGAGACTGTAACGAGTACTACAGCTGTCGACGTCAGGCCGATCGGCGAGCCTAGATCGCTGGCCGTGACGATTAGTCGGTGAGCGTTGATGGATTCGTAGTCCAGGTCTGCGATTGTCGTTACAAGACCCTCCTTACTGTCGACCGTGAAGTATTGTTTCTCGCCGCTGTTGCGCGAGTGGAGAGCGAGATCGAAGAGGATGAGGCCGTTTCCGTTGCCGGCGAAGTCGCTGTCATTCGCGAGGATCCTCGTCGCCAACGTTCCAACAGGAGAGTCCTCGGCCACGCTGGCTCGATAGACTGGCAAAAGATTCCCATGCGAATCGAGTTCAACGTCGTCGTAGCCGTAGAACGTCGGAGCATTATCGTTGACATCCAAAACGTTCACCTCCACTTCGACGCTCGTGCTCAAACTAGGCACGCCGTGATCCCGAGCCAGAATCAACAGTCTATGAACAGGCACGGTCTCTCGATCGAGGACCCCGCTGACAGTGACGACGCCTTCGAATTCGGCAATGTCAAAGCTCCAGGTGCTATTCCCGGCAGCACTCTCGCCCGCTATCAGCTCGTAGCTGACATTCGCGTTCTCGCCAAAGTCAGCGTCGATAGCCCGAACGCTTCCCAAAGTATGAAACTGGTACGAGCCTTCCGACACGTCGAACGTGTACCAGGACTTATCGAAGATCGGCTGATGGTCGTTCCCGTCCGCGACGTGAATCCTAATCGTCACATTGTCGTACAGTCCGCCTTGGTCCTTCGCCACCATACTGAGCCTGATGTCCTTCTCCGCCGGAAGAGGTCGGGCGACAGAAATCTCGCCGGATCTCGGGTCCAGATGGAAGTATCTTCGTCCGGAAGTGTCGAAGGACGTGCTTTCGTTCGCGACGCCGTACGTTATCAATGCATTGACATCGTCGTCCTTGTCCTCCGCGAGCAGTCGAATTATGGGCGCGCCTATGGTTGCGTTCTCCGGAACGAGCAGAAGGGGCGAACGACGCTCGTTCGCTCGTTGAGCCTCGCTCATGCCGACGGACGTCGGGTCGGTCACGTCGTTCTTCTCCAGCTGATCCTCGTCCGGCTCGTTCGATACGCGCACTCCTTGATCAGGCAGCACGATCATTCGCACGAACGACGGCGCGTTGTCGTTCACGTCCACCACCGTTATCTTCAGCAAAGCTTCCGACTGAAGTCCTCCTGGGAACACCAAACGACGCTCGTTTACGAGGGGCATGCTTGTCAAGCGTGAAAGGGAGAGTACCGTGGGACGGGTTACGGGAGATGGTCTTAAATGGATGTCAAAAGTCTTAAAGCAGACGTTTCTTGAGAGGGTAGTTCGTAAGTCCCTTACGAACACATCGTGTAAAGCGCTAATATTATTTCGAGGGACAAATCGACGGAATTCGTACTAATTTTGCAAAACTATCATTGATGGTTGTTGATAAGAATATTGACTTTTCGGTTGCAGCATGAATAATGGATTATCCTGTAGGATTGTTTGTGATAATCTACTGGAATACATGGATGCAACACGAAACGATAATGTAGCACTTTACGGTGCAACTACCGAGAGTGAGATGCGATTGATCAAGTTCCAAAGCGTTTGCAAAGCATTTCCAGCCCTTACCGCCGTCTCTGGCAACGACATAGAACTCGTATTTAGCCCTCTCCTCCCGATCCAAAGTTCGACTGCCGACTCCCGTGAAATTCACACGGCCATTGCGAGGATCGATCTTGAACAGTCCGCTGCCTTCTCCGCGCAAGCTGAACGTAAACTCTCGATTGACGCCCTCGTCTTTGTCCGACGCTGCAATTGGATTTGTTAACGTAACTTCTGTCCCCGACGGGCTGTTCTCTGAAATTCGCCCTTCGTAGAGTGTCGACGTAAATACGGGCGCATGATCATTTTCATCATCCACGATAACTTTCACCTGCAAAAAGATCATATATAATTGTAAAACAATTAACTTTTTTCTTCATCAAATGAGGCTTATTGTCAGTCCATTGTTTGAATAGAATTTTCAATTTCAAAGTCGATCGTTTCGTATTTGCGACTTAGGCCACTTTCATAATCACCGACACATTTAATTATCAATTTCCTTCCGCGATATCCCTAGCACTTCCTCATTACACATAAATTTCGTTGATTGGAATTTACGAATAATCAGGCGCCTAGATTAACGCGTGGGCAGGGTGGATGGTCAGAGAGCCTTCAAGTAACAATGACTTTCACTGTCCACGTTTATCTGCACGCCGCAAATAGCCCTCTTCAATTCTCGCACTCTCTTTATTATGGCAAAAGAAGTGCTCGGCCAGCAATCATCATTAGTCGCGTCCCACCCAAAACTGCGATGCCTCATTTAAAAATAAACTCAACGACTGGAAATTACCGACTACCAAAGCGGTCGCATCGCGCGCATATTTACACGAGGCAGCAAAATCATTTCCCGTTCCACCCTGCGGTTTATTACCCTCGTTAAGCGGCGAGCTCCTCGTTTGACACCCCCGTAAAGCTATTACCGGACGAACGGGGGTGTGAGAGGAAGGGCGAGGCTGTCGCAGAAATAAGGAAATCGTCACAAAAATTTCTTTATCGAGTCGCAGCTATGAAATAAAATCGCGCCAACCTTACATACCGGGATGGATTTATCCATTAATGTTGCAACCTAGCCTTCTGCGTCACTCCCACGTCAATATTAAGTCGAACTTCAACAGTGTACCGTGATAAATCGATGGAGTTGAGAAACTTTAAACCGAACCCAAGTATCGTTCCTTGAAAAATTACTTCATACGCGCATGTGGGCATGCGATATTCTTCACGAAACCAATCCTCCAAAAACAGCAAAAATTACAATTGAATCTCTCTCCTTCGCGACTACTTTCCACATGTCGCCAGACGCATTATAACATGATCCGATACAATTCTACCCTAAACGCGTATCCCGTACAACGACATCAGCCGAGGAAAATCTTACTTGGAAAACACCGAGCAGTCCGCGCGATCCTTCGGCAATCACTGTGATGCTATAATTCTCCCTAGTCTCCCGATCAAGTCCACGGGGTGCATAAAGGGTGCCGTCTTCTGTGATGGCGATATCGGGAACGTCCTGCTGATTGACGATAAGGTACCTCGTCCCGCCGTTCGTCGTGCTGGACGATGATGAGACGGAGGAGGAGAGGGTCGGGGACATTGCCAGGGCTGTGCCATTGTGAGCCAGCACTTGGCCGATGTACATGCCAGGAACGTTCTCCTTCGCGTGGAAGATCAACGGAGCGGTGGTCGTTCCCCTGCAATCAACGGGCATCGACTTTTGAATAAGCAAACGGGATTGGCCGCGGCACTCGGCGACTTCTGACATTAAGATCCTCCCGTCCTGTGTCCGCTTGCTTACTGCCTGCGCGCGGTGGAAGCAGAGGAATGGGAGAACGTAGGACGCTGTAACGGAGCATGCTGCAGAAGTGTACGGTTAGTTGGAGACGTTTGAGGAGTCGATGATTTATTGACTGGGAGCAAGCTCATTTCGTGTGCAAATCGCAATGAGGCGAGCGTGGGTTGGTTTGAGGCAATGGGATGGATGTATGTTTGTAATTAATTGTCGGGATTACGGTAATAAATTGTTAAGGTCGTTTGCACGTCTTCGATTACTGAATAGGAGAGGGAGTGTACAGTGGAGTGCGCTGCAGAAATATGTGATTACGACTGTGTATGTGGTAAATATTTTAATTTAAAATTTAGTACTTTGGGCGAAATGTTACTTTCTACTCTCTGTGTTGTTTTATATTTTCTATCTTGAAAGATTGCTATCGAATAATGGCGCATCTTCAGCCGCGAGCGAAGATCGTAAATTAAATCTCGGTACGTCGAGAAGAACGTCACACGTATTTTGGTTTCACTTTCGTGCGAGAGAGTGTGCGGCACCTGTGGGATTTCGAGTGCCGAATGAAGCGTTTTGAAAGTAATGGGAGCGGTCGAAAGTCGACGGTTTTAACGTGCGACAGTCCAAGTCGCGCGGATCTCACAAAAGACGCTTGCAATAATTTGTCAATGTACATGAGAAAGCAGGTGGTAATGACCGCGGTAATGATCCATATGAATAGTAGCGAAAAAAAAAACAGGCCTTCCAAACGTGCCTCTCGACAATGATGACGAAGGCTGAATTAAACACGCGATTGGCCGCAACAATTCATCGGCGCACGATTTCTCATGTTCGATTCGAAAGTGCAGAAGCTTCAAGAAAGTTTGAACTAAGCATCGGATTATTGTATCAACGCGCCTCTATCTACCCACTTCCGTTTTATATTCCCAATAACTCTCTCCAACCGAATTATTGTAACACTGTGCATCGTTCTCGAATAAGCCACCATCGTTATATGATCACACCGAACAATATTAATCACTTTCATTGACTTTGCCTCCCTCAACGAATCTTGATAACTCTCGCGACAGCGACGTTAAGCTGCGCTCAAACGGAACGTTCCATAAAAATCCTTTACAGCCGCATAACTTCTGCGCCGTGCTACGTGCACACAGGTACGTGAAAGCAATCGGCTTTTTATGCTTGCCAAGAGATGAACGAGCGAGCATTGTCGTAGGTCGGCCGCGTTTCTTCGCCGATGCTTCTCCCTTTTTGCCGGATCGCTCCGCTCTGCGCGGAGGAAAGTGTCGCGTGCGTGACCCGACGTTTCACTCGACGGACGACGCTCGTTAAGAAATGTCATAAGAGTCGTTACACGCACCGAGACTTGGCCGAGTTTCACTCACCTCGTGAATATGCCCCTTTCGTCGTTAGGATCAACCACGTGGATCGAGACGTTGGTGATCAGCGTTACGTCCCTCTCGTCCGTCACGATTGCCTCGAATTCGTAGTTCGATCTGGTGAATCGCTCGATCTCGTCGACCACCGTGATCGTGCCGGAACGCTCCTCCACGGCGAACGGAACTGAAAGTCGATGATATGGATATTATTAATATATGCAGCACGTGCTCCGCCCATTAGCATAAGCTGCCTCGCGTGTGTGTGTATGTATGAGGGGATCGATCGTATCTCGATCACAGTCTGTCATTTTCCTTCGTTCTAAGTCTCTCTCGAAGTGGTACTTTTGACCTTTAATGAAAAAACTTTGCGAGGCTTGTACACATAAATATGAATGAAAAAACATGTAGAGAAAGAACCGATGATAAAATATTTAGTGGTATCTGAATAAGAAGCTCTGGTATAATACGGCCAGAAAATGCTCCTCTAGAGTAAAATGACTCCTTAAATCGTTTGGAAGAAATTGTTTGTTCCATAACGTGAAGAGATGGTATTAAGATTGTTTCGAGTGCAGTGCGCTGAGTGACACGACATGCTAAAAAGAACGTTTGAGCTTTGTGAGTTTGTTGGTCTTCGTTCGCTGCACTTACCTCCTTCCTCGTAACCGTGAAGAAGATCGTAGATAAGGTCCGACGTTTTTACTGCGTCGTTTATGCGAATTTGACCGACGCTCGTGCCCACCGGCACGTTCGCGCCGACCCAAAATTCGTATGGCGCTCCGATGAAATCCGGTTCCCATGATTCTATAGACAGGACAATGCAGATATACCACTCGATCATATTTAAACTGTAATTTTAATGATACAGGAAGAATCGCCAGATTTCCTATGCAACCTAAACTGCAACGTTAATAAGATAGGAAAAATGGAAACGCTGATGGACGTATTCGCGGAGGCGCGACTCAGAATACGGAAGGAAACTACTCACCGTCGGGCCGGAAAACGTCCACCGTGACGACGGCGAGGGAAAAGCGCCTTTCACTCGGATTAGCCGGTCGATCGGCGGCCTCGACGAAGATAGCATGCCTCCCTTCCAGGATCGGACTCTCCGCGACCGTGACGACGCCACTCTTCTCGTCGACAGCGAAGGGCGGCGTGCGGAATGTGGAATTGCCCGGCTTCTGCAAGCTATACCTGACCTTCCCGTTCGGCCCGAGATCATCGTCGACGGCGTGCACTTGACCCAGGACAGTGCCGACCTTCGCGTCAGTCCGTGCGACCAGCTCGTACAAGTTCCCGGGAACGAAGATCGGATTGTTATCGTTGGCGTCGAGCAACGTCACCTCGACGTCCACCGACGAGCCGTTCAACTTCCGCTTTCCAGCGACCAGCACCACGCTCGGCTTCCGTTCGTTCGCGTACACATGCATGGTTAGATGGTCCCGCTTCTCTCGATCCAGCACCGTCTGATCCTTCACGGTCAGCCAGCCCGAGCGAGGATCCATCGAGAACGCGCCCGACGGATCGACGAGATCGTAGTCGAACTTGCCGTTCTCGCCCTGATCCCTGTCGCGCGCGATCACCTGCAGCACGCTGAAGCCGTTCGGCAGGTTCTCGACGATGCTGATGTTGTAGAGGTCCACTTCGAATTCCGGGAGGTTGTCGTTCAGGTCGAGTACTTCGATCTCGACGCGGGTGGCCGCCATTTTGAGAGGGCTGTCCACCTGCGTCGCGTGAATCTGAAGAGCGAACGTGTTGCCGGGCAGACTTCGTTCGGCGTCGAGGTCGATGGCTCGCTTCAGGAAGAGCGAGCCGTTCTTCGGGTCTAGGTGGAAGAAGCCTCTCTCGTTTCCGGATATTATGTCGTAGCGCACCGGCACGTTGATGCTCAGATCGCGGTCGGCCGCGTGGATCGGAGTGGTGAAGTTGATTTCCGTGAATATCGGGGAGTCCTGCGAGCAACGGACGGACGCTTGTGAAATATTTCACAGGCCTGTCGGCGGATCGTTGCGAGTGAAGGAATTGGGTCGCCGGAGATGATTGGCGTGGGAAAGTGTTTGTCAAATTCGTTGCCGAAATATTGACGTCTCCGGACAAAGGATTGCGGAGGAGTCGCCGAAATGACCGGCAATTAAACAGAGTTACGCGGCGTGTCGTTAAAACGAGTACGATGTAACGGAAAAAAAGGAAGTGACTCAATACTATATTCGGCTGCAGCAGCGTGAGGTTTAACAATACTTTTTCGCGATAGGCCATCTTTACATTTTCCGGATGACTAACCGTCGCGACGTATTATATCTTTGCTACATCTTATTGTCACGCTTTCATTGATACATATCGTGCAAGGCAGAAACGTAAGAATGAATACGTTCAATTACGTTCGTGACACATGTCGCAGCTTTGAGGACCGTTGAACCGTGCCACGTTTTTCCCATACGCGAAATTGAAAAGAGCCGAGCACCCGAAGTGCAGCCCGTCCCGAAAGAACGTCGATCTTCGTCGAACTTTTTGCTTCGTCGCTCGAAATTCAGTCGCGACAAGGAAACGACGCGGCTCGTTGCTCGTGTAGAAAGCCGCCATAGTTCGGTTCATCCGCAATAACGCGACGCGAGGAACAGTGTTGAGCAAAAGCTCATTCGTACATCGGATGAAACGTAGAAGTATCGAACGCAACATTATTCGAACAAAATTTTATATCAAAACCTCAATCTTATTAAAAACTCTGCCAACTAATTCCTACAGAAAATGCATGATTCTTACCGACATCGGATAAAATTCGTAAATTTTCGCCTTGTAAACATCGCGCGTGAATTTCGGGTCCAGGTCGTCATTATCCAGGACGGTTATCTTGACGGTAGTGTTGGTCGTTCGTGAAGGCACGCCGCGATCCTGAAACAGCGCGAGCACAAGAAAGTCGAGACATCGGCATCGAAGCGAAATACTTTTACCTCGTCACTGGACTCACCGTGGCAGCGATGACCAGCGAGAAGTCGCGATCTCCGTTGTCGTAGTCCAACGATTTGCGGAGAATAAGAGCGGTCCGGTGTCCGGATTCGAGCGAAAATTTGCCTTCCTCGTTACCTTTCACTATCGCGTAATGAGCGTCGCTGTTCGGCGTGTTCGGCTTGTCACCGTCGGTCGCGTGAATCCCGCGAAATATCGTCACACCTGCGATGTTACATTTTTTAACGTCAATACAAACACAAATATCGTCAATATTCATCAATATTCAGCTCGGTTTTGGTCACTGAAACATTGGAACCTGAACCACCCACGTAAACGTATAGGTGCACTTAACTTCGAATATTGCATCATAATTACTCCTCTCTAAGATGCTGAAGTTCTTACACGCTACGCGACATACGCAATGACGCGTCGCTTTCTATTAGGGTAAAGTTGTGATCACTGGACCAGCGCTATCATTGGACCGAAATCGTGTACGGATATTAGAAACCGTTAGAAACCGTTTATCGAGTCACGGAGTAAGTATTACCAACTCTAGAGTGCAAAACTAACTGTTGTTAAATTACACTGTTGTTGCCATGTGATTAGAAGTAAAATGTATAAATGACAAACCGTCATCGGATTATGGTCGAAAAATAGTGAAATAGCGCAAAAATTTATTTCTGAAATATGTTATCGCTCTTGGTCTCATTTAAAAAATCTTCAAGGAAGTCTAATACACTGCAACAAAGTTAAGTGGTCCAATCAAAGCAACCCCACCCTATCTGGAAAAGAAAGTCACTGCAAGCGTATTGAATAAATTCTAACGAACGCGACGAAGTAATAACAGAGATGGCTCCTCTCATAATCGACGTAACGATTATTTAACGGCGACAATGCATTGCGTAAGTTTGAATAAATATCACGGATCAAAGTGTAGCCGCTCATTACGCTGAGAGCGCTTCGAAATGCAATATCTATGCCATGCGAAACATTTGCCGGGACTATTACTGAAGTTTCTAGGCACTGCAGGTGCTCCGATGCTTCCCGCAAGAGTGTACACACACGTGTTCGCCCGGCCAATACATTCACGGTACACCTGCAGAAGACGGGCGACCAGTTCTGGCCAGCTTCTGTAACCAATGTTAACTACATATATCTCACCGGTAGGTGTAAGCTCGTCCACCGTTACGTGGTAAGGCGCATCGACAAATTGTGGCGCGTGATCATTTACATCCTCCACGTAGACTGTCACTGATAAATGCGACGACACCTGAACATAAACGACGGCGTTATTAGTTGTACGGGCAAACCCCGTACGTAGTGATGGACCTGAGACGGGTGTGAATTGTTTGGACACCATTATGTTTCAAATTACTGAGAGCGATGTATGAAAGTCAGGTAAAATTTCCGGGAAATAAGAAGATTTAAAAATGAGCAATATTGACACCTTGATAGTTTCAGTTCTAAGCGCGTCATCGGATTATTCCTATCACTACTCGTATGCGCACGGCTCACAGTATCCACTTGTCTCTCGTGCATTCTCCTTCATCTCCCTATACATCGCTCTTCCGATTTTTCTCTAGCCATTCACGGCGCCGAGAGAATAATTTCTTTCGGTTTCGCAATATCGTCAGCCGGGGAAACGATTCAACCAGACGAATGCGTGGTTGGAAGAATTGATGAAAACGGTACTTGAAACACGCAACGTGTATCGTCCCGCGCTCGACGATTACCGTTTTATCCCTGAAATTGCACATCTGATGTCCGGTTTAAACGGTGCCGATTCTAACGTCATACCTCGACCCAGAGTTCGTACGAAAATGTGCAATAAGGCCGAATCTACCGTACGTACACTGTACAAATAGGGTAAAACTGGATGAAATTGCCGAGCAAGTGACATATACCATTGAGCGTGCCTCGAATGGGCAGTGATACACAATTTCTCCGGGCGTTATTTGCGCTTCGGAAGTCATTTGAAAGTCAACCGCGCGATTTATGTATCAGCGAGAGCGATTCACAATCGTAACACGCGAGATTGATCTGCCAACGCTTCGCAAGCCTCCTGAAAACAGATCACGCACCGCGCCAAGAAAAAGAAAGAGAAATGGAAGGCGATGTAGATTAATTCGATCTCCGCCCGTTAACATTTAGAACGTGTTCCGTTAAAACGCGGGTAAAAATTGTCTGCGCGGCAACAGCTTTACCGGATCGACATTCCTGGGAAATTGTTACATAAAGGCGCATTAGGCGCACGACAAGGGTCTAGAACCGGTAAAGCCGATGGGGCCGTTTGTTATACCCGTTCCTACGCTCTAATTGCACCCGCAGGAAACCAAGAAAACGGGCGGATTAATTAGAGTATATTTACCAGCGAGTCGCCGCCGTCCGTGTAATCGCAGACGACGCGAAATTTGAGCAAATTTCGCGGCACTTCGGCGTCGACCAGGTCCTCCAGCGACTGCGCCAGCACCAACGAGACATGCGTTTTGTTCACGTCCTTGAAGGAGAAGAAACGGGCGTCCTCCTCCTGCGAAATTGACACGCTCCAGTGAGCCTATTCGTCGATCGCGTGGGACGATAATGGCGCTCCATCGAACGTTCGCTTGTGTCGCTTTCAAGAAAAGTTCGCGCGACTATTACAATTTTTGTAGAAGTATCATAAACGAAAAGACGCCGAATAAATATCCTACGAAAGCGGACGTCCGCAAATGCGTGGCGTTCGGCATAAATGAAGCATTAAATACTTACCTTGTCGACGTGCATAATAGTCAAATGATTCCTCGGATGAGCCTCCAACGAAAGGATCTCCGTACCTTTCGCCAAATTCTCCGGTACCCTGACGAACTTCAAGTACTCGCCGACCGGATAAAACTGGCATCCTACGTGCAAGCAATAAAGATGTTATAGCTGAGAGTTCATTGGCGTCGATGCAGGTAGCATCTCTCATGAAACAACGGACCGTGAACGAACAAGACTCGTGATATAACGACGTTACGGGAGCGTGATTAAATAAGAAGTACAATGATTCGACCGTCGATCGTCGAGTGATGAAAAGAGACGTACAGCGGTATCGCGAGAACCGTCGTCGCCCGTTTCGTAATGCTCGATTTTAATGCTTGCGCAATTACCGATTTTATTTTCATTCTTGCGTGAACTGCAATCTACCGGCGCACGAGAACGAGCGGGAACCATCGACAGTGGAAGCGTTCGCAGGTTGTGCTGGCTCGTATGGTCGCACGTGCCGCATGTAAGCTTCTCGAAACTGCCCACCGAGTGAAAGGAACTTCCCTCAGATTTTTTCCTGTTCGCCGGACTTACACGCGTTTCGCGTTCAAGTAATTGAGACCGAAATTCGCGGCAAACCAACCCGATAAACGTATGACGATTGGCTACTAGATGATTCGAATTGTTTCATATTAGGTCGTCCACTGATTTTCGATATATTGTACAATGAATAAATATTCAACAATTCAAATACCGATCTATTAATCCTTAGTCCGACTAACTATATACAATTTACAGCAATGAATGAAAGCTCGTCGCAGCAGCGCTTGTGGCAGACCATTGCGAAAGGACGAATTGAACAGCCATCACCTAGTACCCAGTACCTACACGCTACACATCTATGTCAATGCTCTCTCGCGACGTGGTCTTTGCCCTTCGTATCTCCCACGCGCGCAGGCACGAGGGGAGGAGAAGTTTCGTTGGCGGGAAATCAGTCGGATATTCCTGCGACGCGATCCTGAAACTTTGCCAGCCCATTTATGCATACATACGTGTGCATGCACTCCGCGGCCCCCGCGCGGATGCGAGACCTTTCGAAGTTTCACAGTGAATTTCCGTGGGCTTTGGTATTCATGCGTCGTCTAGGTCTACCGCAATGTGGTGTCCCGCGGGCATTGGCTCGGCACGTCCTCTCAATCTTATAAAGAATAAACGCGGCCGACGGAGTGTGCCAGTCAGAAAAATGCATCCCACTCGGCAGCCTTCGATCCGAACGAAGAGACCGACGAACGCGCGAGTCTCAGTTTTAAGGGATAGCGGAATGGGCCTATCAACTTTCTATGTGGAAAATGGAAGCGTTTTGTCCCGCCGGCAGATCGGCGCCGCGGAACGCGCATGCAACATCACGTGCGCGCCCGGCTGCCCGACTAGCAGTGGCTAGTTTAGAAGTCAAATTAGACAATTACGCGTAATAAATCGCGACAAAACGAGCAAACGTACAGGGTGTTCCGTAAGTGGTGGTACAGCCGGAAAAATAGCAACTCTATATAAAGAATAAGTCATACTTCAGACTCTTTTTGAGAGATATGGCTAGACAAAATAAAAATTAAGGGACACGTGTTTCGTGAAACTTAAGTTTCAGGAACCTGCGCTAATAGGCCTGCGAGAAAGTTCGATCGATTCTGCGCTGAGAACTGCCCCGCCTTCACGGCGCTGACATTTGAGGCACAAAATTGGGCGAACTTATTACTCGAGTCCGCGTAATCGGTCGTGGAAATGTCGAGCAAACGGAACTCGTCGAGCGTGTCGCAAAAGCGAGTTCGACGCGTTCGCCCGGCGTCTAGTGGTTCAAAACTACGATTTTTCCCGGCCAACGTCTGCGCGACCTGCTCGCGTACTTACTCTCGAAAGCGGGCACGCCTTTCGAAACGTTAAACTTATTAGCGCGTACCGTGGTGCGCGGCAATTCATTAAGCCCGAGCCGATGAAGTGGCCCGCGGCAAAGGCGACTCGGTTGAATAAAAATGTTGCGAGGTCAAGATGACGAAACGGACGTAACTGTGCGCGCGAGATAATTGACAAGAAAGAAAATATGCCCATCCGCGCATACGAGATCCAGTAATTATGCTTCCAATTACGGCACGAGAGTTTCCAGGTGAGACTCGTCGATGGAATTTCGCTGTAAGCCCGTCGCTCGATTATTGCCCGACGCCCGATACTCGATAGCGAGAAAAAGAAGGATAGCGGAAAGTGCGGGCGCGCCATCGATCAATGGCGCGCTTCTTTCGTGCATAGCGGAACGGCGGGAGTTCGACAGCTCGCCCATTGAAAATCAACAATCTGATCGTGCGCCCTTGTCGCGCGACGCCCACGCGATTCAAAGTTTCGCCCGGCAGAGCGAGAAGGCACTCGACAACACACCCTCGCATCGTGTCCTTCACGAACGACCTCTCGGCCCTCCTTCCGCTCTCTGTCGCGTTCCGCGCGGCGAGAAAAAGCGCGCGAGGACAAACTTCGGTCCAATAATGGGTTTGCCTGGTCTTGCGACGACATCGATAAAATTTTCTTCCGCCGACAACGCGCCCTCCTGCAGCGGAAGGTGCGGCAGTTCGGGAGTCTGAGTTTAATCTCGGGCCAAACTGATACTCCGCGCCGACTTTATTCTATTGCATCCGATGCTGCGTCAGTGTATGTACCGTATCCGGCTCTGCGAAGTTTAAGTGTTTTTGGGTAAGTTACGTTTAAGGCAAATGGACGAACTTGTTTCTGAGGATATGTGGGAGGAACATTTAAATATTCATGTCTAGTTGCTCGACATACAGGGTTTTCGATAAACATTTTTACTGATTATAGACAAACGTCCAATGACTTATGAACGTGAGTGTATATACGCATACGAGTTGCCGTTTATTCGCCGCTTGCCACCGCCACCTCGTCGCATTGTGTTCCATTTTATACCGTGACCGCATTCTCCCCCGCAAAATTTGAGTCACGTTCAGATTGCATCTCTCCGACAGGTGTACGAATTAGTTGCTCACGGTAACTGACCGCAGGCACGCAAATTGCAACCGAGAAAGTTTTAATAACGTCAACCCGCCACGTTACGCAAGCGTGAATAAAAGAGACGAACTGCGCCTAAGAATCCTCTCTTCCTTACTTAGCTCCGTTACAGCGTCAGACGGTGATCTTTTATTGTTGGCACACTGAGTTAGCTTGGCACGTGGCAGACAAGAGACAGTGCCGCACGAGTAAAACGTCCGACGTTGAATGGTGGTAGTTTCATTACATGTCAGGTAGACGTTCCATGGTGCACGACGCCGATACTATCCAGGCCACAATAGCAAGTACGCTATTTTTAGAAACAAACCCACTCGGACTGTGCGTACTAGACATTTTTATTCGAAAACGTCACGCGAAAATTTGTCAATCCGCCATTCGGTATAGTTTTATATTTAAACTATCAAGGGGCTAAAATAAATTATTATACAAAAATAGATTTTTGCAATCGTCGTAGTCAAATGTCAAACAGTGATTTTTACTCGTACGTAGTTCTAGCGTTAACGAAACTGACCCAGGTTATATGCCATGTGCGAAGATCTTCAGATACGAACTTTTCGTACACTCCATTGAGTTTGAATCTGCGAAGACAGGAGTATGCTTACCATGCAAAATGTCCCGCCTGAACGAGCAAAAGATGACCAACGTAACGCAGCAGTACGTAACGATATTTTTCTGGTCATTCGGGAAGCGAGGAAAAGGTCGAGCGTTACATCGATGCATCTAACTTAGAAAACGCAGTCTAGTCATATTATTGCGGCGTTGACTTCCAAAGAGACGCCCCAGTGCCTCTATCGCTGACTTTGTTCAATTCCGAATGTGACGTGACAATGATTACAATTTTTACAAGAATACACAAGTTGATTCCTCCTATGCGCGACAACTGTGCTACTGCCTCCCTGCCGTCATAATCTCTTATATTTTCGCCTATCCGCCCTCATTAATTTGAAAAGTTTTACGGCCGACACCTCGTTACAGCACGACTACCATGAATTACACTAGATTCTTACCTTAACAGCGCGTGAGGTTCTGGCACGTTCCAGTTACCCCTACGCTATTATTTGCAAATCGAGCCGCTCGCAACGGGCTTCGCGTGCGAGAGAGAGAAAGTTCAGCCTCGCGCCCGCGCTCATATCGCACCGTCCCGGCAGGAAGGAAAAAATTCCATGGAATTAAGCAGAAGAATTGCATCGGCCGCGGCGGGCCGCAGAAAATTGCGGCGAAGCGCTACTCTGCGAACGCGCCGCCAATTATACGCATTATCCCGACGATGAATAGACGCGGATTAAAGTTACACGTACAATTCTACGAGCGCAATAACTGCGAGCGCGCGGCAAGGCAGATAAAGCTGGCGCGTGCGCGTGCTCCCCTCTTATCGGAATTTCGGGAAGCGCAGCGATTTGTCTCCGGCATGCTTACGTTTTCCAGACGTTTCCGGAAGGCAGGACGCTCGCTCGTATAATTTCCAGCGGATTAACGCGATACGAGGCGACGCAGAATGCGCCACGTCTAATTACTCCGCGCGGGCCCAGCCTGGAACCGGTGAAACAGCGTTTCCGACTGCGAAAGGGAACAGATGGAGGGACGATAAGGAAAAGTACACAGCGCTAAGTAGCCGGCAACGAAGGAAGTTCATATCTCACCGGCCGCGAGATTGTATCTCAATTTATTCCCGCTCCTCGGGCACGATCATCATTTCGATCGGATCCGCGGCGATCGTGCAACAATCGCGCAACGTCGGCGGATTTTGAGATCAGCCTGACGAAACGTCAGGGCCGCGCAAGTTGCGTCAAGGATCTTGTGTACGATCAAATATCAAAATCATAGTGCAGGAACAATGGGAAAGTAAAGTGTGCGCTTAGAAGCTGTTGACCGCTCAAAGACTGCATATATGCGCATGTGTGGGGGTGTGAACGTCGATGAGACTTTTGATAATTTTGCGTGTGAACTATGTAAACGATACTCAGCATGACTTTTGCATAATCAGGACCAATGTACGCGAACGTTAAGACGTAAGACCAGACTGTTCACATCCGTGTCCGTAACTACATTTGAATTGTCCATTACGTATGTTCAAATATACGTGTGTATGCAAAGGTGGTGCAAGATTCGATGACCGAATAACGTTTGAAATTACGAGAGATAATCACCGTTCATAATCGACCAGAACCTGCATCGCGGAAAACTCGCAGGGCTTAATTGACTCACCGAGCTCCTCTGTACACACAGATTTGCACTAACGAACGCGATCGCGCCACACACGCACAGGACAGTGTCGCCTACTAGATCCCTGCCACCATTCACTGCGGCCGATAAGGTGAAAGTCCAGCGTGATAAGTAAACTCGATAAACACCTGCGTCTGTTCGTTGATAGACGCACGATCCGGTGTCGACTACAAGGAGACCGGGTACCTACCAGGCAAGCGCTGGCATCCAGTAAGGTTACTATATTAATCCGTGAAACCGAATTAACCTTTTCGATCGACAGTAGCTGTAGCCAGACCGATCTCTTTTATCCCACGATCTTCTTCCGAACGCTTCTTTCGGCTACCCGTTTTCTTCAAACTTCCGCGGCGTTCGCGGTATTTTCGCACGGCAATGATGATATTTACGGAGAACAATGGCACGCTCGCGTGCACCTTTTCACTGCTATCTGCCGAGAGACAGACGCGCGATACTTAGACACTTTTATGCAATGCAACACCTCCGTAGAAATCAATTACACCGGCCTCACGTTTCGTTTCTGCCGGGGGACGGAACGTGGGCGCGACATTGAGACAAACAGATCCGAAAATGCGCATTGTTCGAATCCTCCGGTCTCGGGTCCACTTTAGGCAATAAAGAAGACGAGGCTAAGCATCGTGCGCATTGCAGATTCTGAGCAAGTCACTACTCCATATGACACGTGAACGACACGGTACACTCAGCGAGGGACTTAATCTCAAAGACGTTATCAGACTCCACCCTGTAATAGAATAAAGAACTAGTACAAGGTGGATGTCCTTGCGGAAGATCCGTATCTGAATCAACCGCGAGCATTAAACGAACTAATTTCCCGGCCATAACGAGGAAGACCTTGGAACATTCAAGGCTCATATATACTTTCGGCGCAATAATCCGGCCGGCCGAAAATTTCGCTGGCCTACATCTATAATTTATAGGACCTATATTAGGAAACATGCATGTCTATTACAAGGCAAGTTCGCGGAAGGCCGTGCGCGGGGGCAAAGAGAGGAGCCGACTAGGCGTATGGCGATGACAGGCTAGGCACGATGGAAGTGACACTGTCCGGAGACTGGACAGCGTGCAACGATCGTTCTACGTGCCCAATCCCAGCGTCACGTCGCGTATTCTTATCGACCGGAGCGGACGAGATTGCGCTTCACTTACGAGGAGAAACTAATTTACAGGACTGACGCGCCGTTAAAGGGTCTGTCCAGTCTATAAAGGGAGAAAAAATGTTGGTTTACCTTTTGTTGGACCTATTGGAAACGTGTTCCTAAAAGATAGGCGACATCAAAGCGAGCAGTGCATAGGTGAGAACGTAGGGTGCAAAAAGTTCAAGCGTATTTTTCTCGCACCTACATTTTCCGAATTTGCAGGAGACTAAGTAAGCACGTGTTATTCGAGAATGAACGTGTAAAATCTAAGGGGGAGAAGAGAGAAAAAAGAAAATTCCATTTTTTTCCCGTCACACTAGACTGATCCCTTAAATCGGCAGAACGCAATGGCGTAACGCGGCACGGCCGCGGAAAAATGTATTCACACACACACATACACGAGCTACGTTACACAAAGGACCGCTGACGCAATGTCGGAATAACTCGATAGCGGGGCGAGAAGTCGACGTGAAACCGGGCGAACGACCGACCATGAGAGTTAAGCGAACGCTCAAGTGCGACGGAATCGGAATCGTCGAAGTGCGCCTGGCGTATGGCACGTAGACTGCATACGAACAAATGTATGTATGTAGTGCAGTGATCGCGATATGGTACTGCGGCGAGTCTGGCGAGAACTAAATCACGGCAACGCGGGCGCGCTGCTCGGCGAATTTTAGAGTGAAAAGAGATGAAGAGTAGCTATTCATGAATATTTCAGGGGTAACACCAGGGTGGAATTAACAATTATGCAAAACAAGCACGCGGTTAGGGCATCTCAATTTTTATCCCAGCGTATATGTAACGCTTAATAATACGCATGAACCTCCTATAACGCGTATGAAATTTTAATCATACACGTACATGCAATGATATACGAAATAGATACACGAAAATAATTGACTTATAACGCTCTCTGGTATTTAATTACGTCAAGTTCAATATTTCCACGCAGTGCCAGGAAGCGATTCGCGCAGTATTTAAAGACAGCGATCGGTCCCGACGAATCGGCCGACGCGATTCGGGTCCGTCGACGATCCAAAAATCGAAGTCCTGAGTACGAGAGACTTGGCGCGCTCGAGAGTCGTAAAGAGACTCGGATGTTGCGAAGGAGTCCTCTCATTGTCGACTCAATTCCTCCCCTCCCTTTTGCCGTCTACCTACCATCCCTTCACTCCTACCTATTTATCCACGTCTGCGATTGCCGGGACTAACAGCGCTTAATTAACGTTCCCCGCTTTGCTCATAACGCAAATAGACAGATTAGCCCGCCACGACTCTTTCTTGCTGTCATTATTTAAGCATATTATTTTCGAGGCACGACCTCGTCTCTTATTTCTTCCCTCTCCGCGGCTGTTGCGACAATGTTACCATGCACGGCGCACGCGACGCTATAACAGTTTCTCACGGTTATCGAAAGATGCATTTTTCCTGGAATCTATCAGTACACGTCGTCCCTCGGTTATCCCTATGCAGCGCGTCTATCGCTCTCCCTTTGCCACAGACGTCCCGCGGTCCTCGAAATCGAAACGAGGATTACTCTCGAGAGGCAGACGAGCCAAGAGAAACGCGAGCACAAGCCGTATCTCCGTCTCGAGACACAGTGGAATATATACATACTTGGAATGCGACAATGGGTATACAGGGTGTTTCAGTAAGGTTGCCTAGGCTACCCGCATTTTTTTGAAGGAGAAATGCTAGACCGGCTTGGTCTGATTGTGAGAGCAGTGAATTATAGGGTACATTTTAAACAGAGTCATGATTGTAATAGGAATCGTTGTTCTTTAATGTGCACTGTTATGCTGCACTTTACAATGTCGGGCATTGAAAATGTTCTGGAATTCGCGCAATCAGTTACGTCCCAGGACCAGTTAATCATTTTTCGGCGCACACCATTTTACTACATCATTCCCTAATATCATTTCAATCATCTGCTATAAACTCATTCATTCAGTTACATCTGGGAAAGTAATGGTTTGCGAAAACATGTCTATTTGAACATTTTTCTTGCTTCAATACGCAAAACATATACCCCAGCTTATGACTAACCTTATTGGAACACCCAGTATATCACATAGCGTTGGGTATATATATATATAAAAATATATATAGGGAGGCATGCGATCGTGTGCGAGAAAGTACACGATACATGCATGTGCGGAGCGTTCGTAGCGGAATTTACACGAGTAAGCTCGTTCCTAAAGCTTTGACGGAAATGGGACAAGGTCGACCGGCTTTTTGCACGTTTCCGCGGTTCCTTCAGTTTTCGGAGTAACGTCGTCGCGCACGCTAGACCGTCGCGGGGCATATGTGCCACTCCTAAGTAGGTATACTGCTTTACACGACGACGCATTGTCGGTTCGCCGCAGTACGCGCCTTCTCCCCTTCAACTCTACTCCTGATGAATGTTGATACGAATGCTGCCATGAATGCAGCTAACTAGAAACGAACGATTTTCCGAAACAAGGCGACAGGCGAGACGATTAGTTTCCGAACACTCTGCATACGCACTACGTGTGTGTGTGTGTGTGTAGGCATCAAAGATGGTACGCGACATCGAATCAATGGTTCGTTGGCTCGGAGTAGGATGAGCGTTAGGCGAGTGTCTGCAATTTAACGGGAGGATATAATCAAAGTATTGCGTCACGGACGAGCCGTGCCGAGCGTGTTGCAACATTAATATCGAAGGTTGCAGGCCGAAGAGGATACATTCGTTTCGCGGCTAGATTAGACGTCGCATAAACAGACAGGTTTCTGCGTGTCTCTTGACGAAAGACAGAGACGTTTCAGGCCACGACTATCGGCGGATAATCAAGAAAACGTGGCAACTGCCTCGGGTCAAATTAAACATCCTCGCCGTGCATGCAACTTCACGGGTCCTGATTTTCTCTTTGAATCTGATATGTAATTGAATCGCCAGTCGGACGATTTAGGCGCGCTCGACTTCGAACGACGACTGATGCATTTTTCACCCCGCACTCTAACGCAAGCGGAAAAGATAGAAAACGAAATTACGGATCCGGGATATTACGTAAGGATACATAAGAAAGATCGCTGTTCTGGCGAGGATCGACGTGGCAACGAGCAGTGCAGGAGAGTCAAAGGTGCGCTAAAACAATACGGGACAATAACGGAGGATGGCATACGTCAACTTCCGCGTATACCAGAAATATTTCCCGAACATCCATCATCCCCGGGTTCCGCGCTTGCACGCTTAACGAGGAGGCTTCGAATTAATTAATTCGCAGCCGGGAGAAGACGCGAGCAGCCCACGGTGGCAGAAGGGAACAAAGAGGGAAATGAAAAGAACGTCGAAGAAGATTCATTAATATGCCGGCAACAAATTGGCGCGGCTCGGCTACGAACGAGGCCGCGATCTCACGATCTAAAATGGTAATGATGGGAATCGACGACGGTCCATTCCCGCCCTCGACTACTCCAAAGCAAACTTCTTCAGGAGTTCCGCACCTATTCACGCCGCCCGATAATCGTTCGACGCATTGCGTACCGTACGGGCTCAAGCAAAAGTCGAGTATGTTAAACGGTAGTTCGAATGAAAGCGGTCCCTGCGATCAGGCTCACAAAAGTATACATATAATCGGTGCTATTGTCTAGCGATTTATTTGCACTCCTCGAAGAGTTATCGGTGCGAACGAAATAAGTAGGTACACGATGATGACTATGGAACGTGAGACGCGAAACGGTCTAAGTCAATCGTGAACGATGTACAATGTACACGTGAAAGTGGAATAAAAGCATGAATAGTCAAAGCTCGTATGTATCATACTTACAAGTCACCAGTGTCCGCAATATTTACAAGAACTCGAATTGTTAGTCCAGCGGCATTACGACTTATCGCTACAAAATCGATATTAGTATGCAGAACTCAGTTAAAGCGGACTTACTATACATACCTTCCACGTGGCTGGTTCGACTGACCGAGATCGTCAAGAAGAGAAGAACCACGCTGAGGGACGTCATCGCGAACGAAGAGATCCTTCGCCCCGGTGACATTTTCGATGGCCCTTCCTCTTTCCGTTTCACGGGAGCCCCTCGCACATGCCTAAAATGATATTGAACTAGGTCAGATAGACACAGAAGCCTACTTACAACGTCACGTATTGTTAATCGTCTTGAAGAAAGTATTCGAAAGATCAGAAACGCAGCGCAAGGTCTTAGAAAGACTCAAAATATCTCCAGATGCAGTACACATATCGAGTGATGATTCAAATGACACTCAAAATTACTCGTCCCTCATTGACTCATCCTGAACTAGAAACTGACCAGCAGCACGGCATGCGACGTAAAGATAACGATCTATTCCAGTTCTAGCTCAGACCATACGCACGCTGAGCGCAAAGTCGACGGAAAATAAGAGTTTTTCCTGCCACTCCTGCCTTCCGTCCTACAACCACCCTTTCGCGGATGCCTGAAATTGCACGCGATGAGTCGGCCGCTCGCCAGGAAGCGCGGAGGCGTGACGTTGCATCTGCACGTTGCAACTTGCGCGTAACCACGCGCGTCGCGATCTCGTAAAAGGCACGTTACACCCGACGCACGAGCGCGCACACGGGCGAGCATTTTGCGCGCGACGCGCGGCAAAACAATGCTCATTGCGGCAAACAAGAGTGCCCACGCTGCAACCCAGATTTTTGTTTCATTTATTCAGCTATTTCGTTGTACCGCCATGCCCAGCAGCGTACGACTGAGAGATGGTTAAATAAATAATACAGTAGTGTAAATTGATCGTCGCGTTAAGTAAGAATAAGCAGATATCTCTTTTCTTAAATTTTTACTTATTGGTAGACCACTTTTATAATCACTGGGACATATAACATCGGCACGCCGCACGTACGACGGACGAGATTACTCGTTAATTGCGCACGATCGTCGCTGTCGGCTGAGAAAGTGAAGACGGATGTCGAAATGGCAATCATCGATTTAGTCCGAGCACATACGGGTTACACTACTGTTCCCGTGCAATTCTGATCCCTGCTAAATTGTAACGTTTCAGATCAGACGCGAGGATACTAATGCAAGTGATTGCACGCCGTTCCGGACGCTTTGTCGAAAATGCGACGCTCGTTATGCCGAGTTCACACTAGTCAGAACTGGTCACAAACACAAATCCGGAGCGAGGAAACAATAGAAATATCTCACCATTTTCGGATCCTATCTCGACGACACTTCATTTTCCATACTTCTACACGTAATTTTTGAACTGTTAACTATGTATTACTTCAAATTACATTAAAACGCTTCTGCATCACAGAATTTCATGCAGTGCGTTAAATATGCAACCGAGAAATTCATCCGAACAATAAATTATCAAAGCTGCTCGCGAGTGCCAGTGTGAACCCGGCATTGATTACTGTTCTCAGTTCATGTTATTAACCTCTTGTAATCGAAGCATCGTTTCGACATTGGTGTTACCCAGCAAATGGTGTAATGTCAATTACACCACCAACGTACTGGCAATCTGCGTTAAAAGAATCACGCGTCCACTTGCACAATATAGAGATATTCCATTGAGACCGACGTCGCACGGAAGAGCGATCCGATGAAAAAAAAAAATTGACTAAACGTATCTTTTTGTTGCGGCCAATTGCTTACGGCTCTTAATGACAGCCCGTATCCGCGGAACGGATGTGTTTAACCGAATAAGCGTACTTTCACCGTTTCCTCCGACAGTAAGGCGACGTAAGGATAAAACGAACTCTGCAGTCGGCACTGATGCTCGGCCGCGACGAAGGATGCCGTTTCTAGATTCTTCCTAAACGTGCCGCCTTTTGTCAGGATTCAGTCGGAGAGGGCCACTTCCGCCGTGTTTATTAAATTACCGCGACGATAATAGCGCGCGCGGACGCCTGGCGGCAGAACGTCGCGCAAGAAGAAGCACGCCGCGCCAGGAATGTTAATGTGCGCCTGGCGACGAATTACGAGCGAAAATCTGTGTCGATGGACGTTTTTTTCTTACGCCGCGCCGATTTCACTTTCAGCGGCGCATGTGACCGTAACTCGAACAAATCGCCGTCGCAGCCGACCGTCGATCGACACTGTCCGCGATTAATTTAGCTTCCAATCGAAGAATATCGGTGCTGAAGTGTCGCGCGAGATCTGGTTGTAAATAAATTTAATAACCGGAAGTGGTATTTTTCTGTCCACTCAACCGCGCTCGCCTGACAGAAACATTTTGTTTCTACGAGTTTCGCGCCTTCCACAATCCCATTTCATTCGTTCTGCCGCAGCGTCGGGAAACTTTTTTCGCGGAACTGCTGATGCCACCGGAAATCGACGCGCAACGACTAATTCCCCTCCCCGGAAGTGCCCTACGCAAGTTTCCGCGGAGACTATCCTGGGGAGGGAGAAAAAGCTCGGAACGATAAACGGGAGACCGGAAAACGATCGTCGACGAATCGACCGACGGCTCGGCACGACTTTTATCCCGACATGCTGGCGCTGGTCCTCTCCGAAAATTCTACAACTCGCTCCAAAACCGACCCCTCTTCAGCTGTACCACAGCAGCATCAGCTCCGATGACTGATATCATTAGACAACAAATTTGTTTCATAGCCCATTAAATGCCAGGTGTACGTCTGAACTCGTGCCAAAATAGGTCGTTGAACCGCAGAAATGTATTCTATCGAACTTTTAAGTTTTCAAGCAAATAGCAAACACCTCCAAAGTTTCGTGACACATGACATAATTGTTCTCCGATGCTGATTATAACGTATAAGATAACATCCCAACATTGTTTGCACGCCGATTACCGGGACACCATGTTTACTTCAGACACATTATACCTACATATCATAAACCGACAGATGGTTAGACTATTGTTCAACATCCTGAGCAGGCAACGACCCAAAGAACACGACGTCCAACTTTGTCCGTACATAACGACCCTATCTCCCCCATTATCCTCGCGCACCCAGCAACTTCATCGCGTAAATCATTCACGATACATAAACGGCGATGATCGACTGACCTTGCTCGCGCTGATCACACTTCGCCAACGCCAGCGGCCGTCTCGACGATCCGACGTCCCGTAATTGTCGAACGAACGAACAAATCACTCCCGCGAAACGCGCGCACGAGTCTGCACTCCCAAGTATGCACGAGTACCAAGTGCAAGGACACTGCGCGAAACTCTTCGTCGGAATGATCGGGTTCGATGGTCCGTCCGCGGTATTAAGTCCGACCGCAGAAAGTGGACACAGCTAGCGAATTAAATTCCTCCTGGTCCCTACGACAAACCGACTCTCTCTCTCTCTCTCCCTCTTCAACCGATTCTCACTCCTTCCCTGAGAGGCGCGCAAAACTTTCGCCCAGTTTCGCGTTTCACGAGTGACTGGCATTGGCCGCGGTCGGCCTAGTGGTCGTACCATGCCGTCCACCACCGTTGGGTCCACACGCTGTCCCCACGAGGAGGCTACGGAAGGTAGCCGAGGACCCAAGTAGGAGAGTGTCTCCGCGCTGCAAGCTTCTGGTTGTATAGTCCGACTTTGTCACTTGTTAGCCAAGTACGATGTCGGGCTCGGATGTTGGCAGGTCCATTAATGATTACCTCCGACCCTATCTTTGGCCGTCCGCTCTTGGCTAACTCCGCGCCAAACTTCCATTATTAGAGGCGTATAAACGATGCGAGGGTATCTATGAAGTCGTGGTCCACGGAGTATGGCGATCGTAACGTGGAGTATGCATCGCACAATTTGTGAAATATGGAAGCGCGGAACAGTTATGTGTACAGTTAAAAATGGGATATGCATACTGTATGGGTGATGCTTGTATGTCAGAAGAGATAATAAGGCAAACGCTACTACGGTACTTGTTACTTTACTTCTGATCCTTTTGCTAGTATAGGGTGTTCCTAAGGTCACTGTGCACCGGAATGCATTTAAGCATCGAATTATTCGAATTAAATATTTCACCCGCAATCCGGAGTTATAACGTCACCTTCATATTTCGAATTCAATTATGACCTAACTCCGAAACTCGCTGTTCTGTACTAAATTATAAAATTTAAGAAAACCCTCTGACCACAGATACAAAAAGAAAACCGACTGCCATTGAATCCAAATCATAAACATTGATCTACCCTATACCACAATACATATATCCCCGTTAAATTGCCGGTAACAGTGGCTTCTCGGACACCTTGCACTGCACCTGCGAACCAAAGTAACACAGCTCGCGCCGGACAAAGTGTCCAGCACGTACAGGGGATAATCATTCGCTCTAAGCCTCTCAACATCCAAGACCGGACAGTGTACAGATTGGTCCGTGAACTATCCGCTCGCATGATATATACGTGTCGCTCGTGCAGGCGAGGCAGGAATGGCAAAACGTCGCCGCGCCGCACGTGCACTGGTAGTATACGTGTACCCGCTATTTTCCTCCTCCTATCATTTGCCCCGCTCTCTCGGTTCGTCACATCCGTCTCTCTCGGTCGCTCCAACCACCCCCCTTCTTCTTCTTCTTCTTACAGGACCGTCGTCCTTTCGCTTTCAGCGGCCACTGACCACCATCGCGGTTCGCTCGCATCGAACGTCAGCGGTGCACCGAGCACCGGTAGTAACTCGACTTATTTCGCTCTCAAGTTACCTTCGCTTCGACGCCGAGCGTACCTATTGTACGGGCCACCGCACAGGTATATGTAATGGGCGCGCATCGCGCGCCCGGCAAAACTCATCGCGAAGTTCACGACCGACGGACGAATAAGGCGGCGCGGAAAATTCTACTCACCGACCAGTTTCACCGCGACAAATGCACGCGGTCGTATTGTTCGGCGCGATTCTTCTAATTCCGCTGGCATAGGCCGCGCGCAGTAAAAGCTGGAGCTCGGGATTCGTAGGAAACTTTCGGAATTTTATGGCCTCGTAAAGATATCAGCGCGGACGGGAGATTTAGGTTTAATAAATTCGTTGCCCGTTTTCGACGAGCAGTGGATAAGATTATTTTTTAGGATTAAGAAGATCGAGTGGAGCGAAGGTGAACATAGTTGAGATTCGTGTGATACGATGCGTCTGTACTGTATAGTATAGACACGGTGACGGAGATGAAATATGTTACGTCTAGTAGCGGTGCACTCTCGGTTGCCCAGAGGTAATAAGCGAATTGGAGTGAAATTTATAACGCCGGGGCTACTTAGTAGAGACATAAACGGTAACGACCTCCTCGTGTACTCAGGATTACGCTTAATCTCGTGCGTTCACATCCGCGGCAGAGTGAGGCGACGTGGATTGCGTTATTACAGATGCAGCGTGCGGCGCATAGATTGTAATTGACACGTACGAATTGAATGAGTGAAAGTGAAAGTGTCGATGCGGCAGAACGATGCATATAAGCGGATAAACTGTCTGTTTGTTCGCCGTCAGTCTCGACGAAAGGTCTGCCAGTGTGCCGACAAAAAGGAGTCTCGTAAGAACTAGCGCGTCGAAAAACAAAGAGAATTCTAATTGACACGTGTCCGCTATGTCGCCCGGCATCTAATAAAATCCGCGAAATCGAATTGCGTTTAATTCAAGGCGTTAGTATGCATAATCGTGCGATATCGCCGGCAGCGGTGAGAAGGATGAAAAATGACGTGCATTAGTTGTGGAAGCAGGTTTTTGCTGAATGTGCCGTTTTGCCAATAGCTATAAAATATTTCTCTGTGCCAATCGTGCGGCCGCGGATTTATGCAACGGAACGCGCGGTCTTGCGCGAAAATTTATCGACACTATCGACGATTCGTTAGCGACCTTTGAAATGAACTACTCGAAAGGACTGAAAGGGAAGAAGAAGATAGAGCAAAAGCACGTGAACCGCTTTTCACCGTCAGCGCACTCGTCCGTCGGACATCGTAGTAATTCAATCGCGAAGTCAGTGGCCAATCGCACCGCGCCGCACAGAATTTATTTGCTCGCATAATGAGCTTTTTACAGGCCGATGCAAAGCAGTTTCACCGGCGACATTTGCATGGCATTATCGAGCGTGCCAAAAGGTAGGAAAGTTTCAAAACGCTCTCGTTCCGTTCGCCGCGCTCGTCCGCGCGGACTGCCATGCCGTCCTGTTCGATTGTAGTCCCAGGACTCATTATGAATTGGTCCCGACGTCCGTGCAATCGCACTTTAGCCGCCGCTGGCACCTGCGGAAAACCGCCGGACATCCAGCGATGAAAGGACACTGTTGGAAAATGCTCGATTTATACCCACAACGGACTTAATCCCAACAGAACATGCTCATACACACGTTATTATTAATTAATCATACCAACTTCCCCATCACATCTCGATTAAATGTCAACGACATTCCGATTCGAAGCTTGTTCCGTAAAAATTTGTCAACTCCCTCATGCACCTAGATGGGTAGAAAAAAATCATAAATTTACCAAAAAAAGCTGGCTCGTGTAATCGAACGCCGGTATGAAAACGCGCGTGCAGCCGCGGAGAGCTGACGGCCAGGAAGCAGGCAAGTGAACGAACGAAATTAATCAAGGACGACGTCGAGTGCGCGACAGGGCTTCGCGCGATCGTCGGGGAACGAATCGTGGAGCGCGGGGGTGGCAGTGTGAGGGAAAAGAGGTCGAGGGCCCTTCACGTCGTCATTATGACTTCTCGCCGTTTGACAATGCGACCACCCGCTGCAATGCGCGCCCGATTTCGGCTCCTTTATGGCCGGACCCGCGAGACAATCGCGAGACGATGTGTCGATGATGAAGAAGGGGGCACGCTTCGGAAAACATCAATGTCTCTCGAGCTCAATGCCGAACGCGTTGCGCGAAACGCGACGCTCCGATGATAAATGACGCATTCAGTGAGACAAACGAGAGCGCGTGATCCGTTTCATGGCGCGCATATCGAACAATAGTGCGAAAGAGAAGAAACCGGACGATCATGTCTAGTATCTGATTCCTTATTTTTATTCAACGACAGAACTACAGATCGGACAAAATGATTTGGTTAACAGTTCGTTATAACGATTTTTAGTTCCAGCGTTAAGATCAACAGCTATATTAATTGTACACCGGTGTTTGATTTGATTTAGAGTGCTCATCGGGTTATTAAATATAATAAGATAACTGAAAAATGTTCTAAAAGCGAATAACTGAAAAAGTTTCCAAACGATCTTCTGTCGTTGAACAAAAATTAAGTTCATTCAAGCCACGCTTCCAACTAATCATTTCTAGGATGCGCTTCGGAGCGAAAAGCCTTAATATGAGCGAAATTCTCGGAGAATACCGGGAAAGGGGCGATGTAAAACGAAGTACTGTCGTTGAAGGGGGATGCTCTTGGGTCGGTCAGCTCGCCGGGATCGCATTTTCACTTTCGCCAGTCGAGATTTCGGGGGCGCCAGACACATTGATCCGGCTACGACTCCTGCCAGACTATACGGCTACGCGACGCAGCGGTTGCCACGGATACAAAGCGACGCCGCACGCGACACATCGACATTGCTGTCATCCGGCGAGAATTGTCTCAAGCATCCTTTTCATTTTCAAGCGGGAGAGAAAGAGAGAAAGAGGAGCAAAAAAGGGTGCAGGAAGTCTTCGCCGAAAAGCGCCATCGAGAGGAAGCGAAAGTTTTGGGGGAGAAGCTGGAGAACAAAGATTAGAAACTGCTTCCTTCGAATTGCACAAGTTCTGCTCTCGTGCTATTTTTACTTGGTGAAGGTACACATTTCTTTTATTAGCTTTTATAGCAGCGTGCAGCATAAGGGAGTTTATAAAATGCAGATGGTGTAATATGAAAATGGAGAAGAGGATGTGGTTTTCGCCGATCAGCAGGATCGATGAGGAAGCTCTCGGGCTGAGAACCAAGAGGCAAGCTTGAACGCTGCTCTTTTATAGTTTCACAAGCTGTGTTTCTGTGACTCTTACTTTGTACGCTATGTCTCTCCCATTCATTTCCCTGTTTCACGTTTAAGCATTATTTACAAGCCGCAGACGATGTTACGCTGAAGAACACGTTCCTTAATCGATTCTGACCGTGCATTGATTTAAAACAGTGCTATCGCGGAGGGCAACTATGTGGCACGCGGATTGACCCCACTTTCCATACCAGTTTCCTTTTATGCGCCACTCTCATTTGAATTCTCCTCGCGACGTCGCGTCGGGTTCAGAGAACCGATAAGTCCGGGCCGGATACAATTCGGCCGAGTCAATAATATAAGTCGCCGGAGTTTACGGCGCGGAGTAACGAGTGTTCTCCGTTGACCTCGCCCTTCGATCGATTTCGAAAAAATATCATCGCAGTGGGGGACGCGGCGCGACATTAGGTCCGTGATATGTGGCCGGTCATTCCATTATCCTTCTCCCCCACCCACGCGCGAGCTACGATTTCCGATTTAACTCACGTAACACCGTGAAAAGCCCACTTCTATTTTTGGCAGAACGGCGCACAGCTGGCGGCTCGACCGCCTTGACCGTGCGGCCGGTTCTTTCTTATTTCCGCGACACTCCGGGACGCACAGACTCGATCGTTGCCGAGCATGATCGACATCGATCGCGCGCAATATCCGGCATGGGATAGCGCTAACTTTTTATGCCGCCTTCGATTTGTCCGCCGGCAAGAGAGACCTCGTGAATCTCTCATTGTCAGACGCCAAGCTGATAAACCGTCCAGAGTCTACTGTCACGTAAAAATGGATCGAATTTCTAGTTTACTCTATTATCGAAAGCTACGTATTCTAGTTTCTTAGTTATTCCGTCCCAACAATCGCTCAAGTTTGTATCTGTTATGCGAAGCTAGTAAAGAGAAAGAATGCCGCGAGCGGTGCGTCTATTCCGCGATTCGCATTTCGGCAAGAAGCATTCGGCGCGCGCTCCTCTCGAGAAGATTAATCGCGATTCCAAAGACCGAATTAATCCGGCTCCTCGGAGCGTCGCTAATCGAGAGCCATCGATCTCGGCCAATCCGGTTTTCCCATCGGCCGCTCCCGGAGTAAGCCTTCGACGCCGCTACCCCCCTGCCGCCCCTCGAATTAGCTCGGCAAACGGATTTAGACAGAGGACTCACCCTTTTAACCGAGCTTTCGACTATTTGCCGATAAAACGGATCGTATCGGGGAATTGATCGGGAGGTGGGAGGGTGTTGGGTGGGGGGTGGCAATGAGAGGGCGTGAAAGAGGGCGGCTTCGCCAGATCCAACACCGTCGTCTTTGGGTTTGTCAGCTGGGTAATACCGGAGAGTGGAAGACGCGACGGCGCGATAAGGGAAGAGCTTGTAGCCTTAAGTGGGTCACTTGCGGGAATTTGCATGAGCCTATCGCCGTGCGCCGTGCGCCGGTGCCTTGAGTCCGGACATGCACTTACTAGATGCTTTTCCCACTGGCTCGGCCCAACGCGCGACTCCGTAAATACACCTACCGCAACCTCTTGCTTCCCCGCGACTCCGTATAGAGCGATCGTACGGAGGAGTGTTTTAGCGACGAGAAGGTGAGGGGTTGAGGATTAAAGATCGCAAGTGGAACGATTTGAAGATGGCGTGGAAACGGGAAGATTGCTTCGATCGGTGTCTTTATTCTTAAGTAGAAGAGAATCTTGCGACATAGAAAAGAAAAGCATCCTCCATTTTATCCCGCACTCAATTTTTAGCGCATACTTTATTGAAACTCTTCTAATCGCGGCGGCGAACAAAAATTCTCGTAAGCAGATCGAGCGAGCGGCTCGAGCGACAAAGTTCTCTCGCCCGAAGCAACAAAACGTAATCCCGCTCCGTGGCCACGGAAAATCGAGATCGGAAATAATAACCGCGTTACCGAGAAGCCATTAATTACCGAACTTCTCGGAGGGGCGAAGGGTGGGCGAGGGAAGCGTGGGGCGACGTTCGACGTTGCGTTTGCGGAGGGCGGTGTGGCGCATAATGCTAGTCGGCGGAGAGAAATATCGGAAAACGAGGTGGGCGCGTTATTGCGCGAGTTAATGGCCGCATCGTCGGGGAAATCACATTACGCCCGGCGCGGCCGCGTTCTGCTCGTCCCGACGAGAACGGCCGATAAATCGTCGGATTCTCCGGCGCCAGTATGTGTGCGCACACACCCACAGACGCGAGCCCCTGGCACACGGTAATTAATAATTACGCGCGAAACTTCCGTTCTTGTCGCGTGCGCGCTCTCTCCCTCGGCTGACTTTCGTTCTTGCGCACATTAACACTCACCCCGTGCCGCCGCGAGTTATCGCTTATTAAGGTCAGCGGATTACGAGAATTACAGATTACTCTCCCTCTGCGTCTCGCTCCCCACCGATCGTCTCTGGCCTATTTTTTTTCGATCGCCAACAGATGCAGGCCGTAATAAAAGTCTGCTTTTGTAGCGATCTAAGTCACGGATAAATTAGCGGCGGACATACATCAGAAAACGTCGTAAGTAGATGACATAAAATTCTTGGCACAGTACCCAGTAAAGCATAAACTTTTCATATCATATATCGGTCAAAGCGTGTTATAATCGTGATATCGTACGTATATAGTGCGATTATGGCGTCTTTCTCCTATAAGCACAAGTCGGCCTGATAAGAGCCTTTCGTATGGCTTCTTTAGTAGGGTCTCAACATCCGCATCTGTGTGTATCGTTCGATAGCTCAGCCGGATGTCGGACAAGTCGTGTCGATACATCTCTACATTGTGTTTTCTGTTACGACCTTGCCCCCGTTTACGAGAGCAGTCCCGAACACCGACGCGTTCAAGCTCCGCGCCGCCGTAGAGCTGCAACGGACAGCTCTCTCAGTGGATGCACAAGTTGGTATTTAAGAGAATCTCGTCGCCGGTGCCAGGAAACTGCGAGAGAGCGCGAGATAAGAGAGAAATTTCGCAAAACGCCGCTGCGGTAAGTCAGTCCAAGTCGAACGATGCCCAAAGAAATGGTTGATTTTAAGTGAAATGAGCAAGCCAGCTAACTGCTCGAAAGATCTAATTGTCAGATATTCGAAATCATTCTTTGAGCCGGCGAAATTTCCTTCGCGTTTCCATCAATTTTTCACAGCCACGCGATGCAACCTGCGCGTGTACGTGAGAAGAAATAACGAGCTTTGTTGGAAAAACTGGGAGAAAGTGCGAGATAAGAGAAATTTCAGAAAAATGCATACGTCGGATATCCTCCGAACTCGGACGACGTCGGAAGAATCTACGGATTGTAAGTGGAAAGCGAGCGATCCAAGGTACTTCAAATGAGATTTGTTACATCTCTCGCAGATCACGATCAAGTGGCCGACGCCATTTGCGATTACGTGATAAGGAATAACGAGTTTCTTCCGAGCACGTTACAAGCGTTCGAATTTTTTGATCGCCAAGCGTTTCCGCGAAACCGCGAAATCTTGATTTGGAAAACACCGGTGCATGCTATTACCAAATACGTACACGTACCTCTGCCGGTAGAAAGGAATTGAACAAAGAAATTAATTCATAATTACGGAGTGTGGTGCGGTGAACATTTCTTGCTCGCGAACTCGCGAACCGAGAGCATCACTGATTTCTCTCAGAACTTTGAAGTTTTCCGCTTACACGCTTTGTTGCACTCCGTCCGACATGCTCTGTCCTGGCATTTCAGACGCGTGAGTTCGTGCGAGACTGACTACGCAACATGATAACCAATAGAGTTTCCATTTCATCGAAAAAACTTGTTTGCTTTGCCTTAATTTTGCATGAATATCACACTGTATCAAAGCGTGGAAAATCTCGAAACACTTTCCGCCCCGGTCGCAGGTCACACTACGAAATATAACAAACTTTCGTAATAACTTTTCTGCCGGTTCAAGTTCTATGTATTGAAATAGTCGATTAAAACTTAAAATTACACTAAACTCGTTCAGCATTACCGAATTTCGCGCAGTAATCAACGTGTTAACCAGAATTCGCTAGAACCTGTTCGCTGCTCGCGAAAGTTGCTCGCGAACGTCTGTGCCCACCCGACGTAAGGTTGGAAGCTTTAACGGCCGATTTTGACGTTCTCGTTTTTCCCAATCTAGGTCGAAAAGAATGATAACCGCGCAAACGAAGTGTGCGCAACGAACAAGCAGAATTTCACAATACGGAAACGTATTTAACTGGCCGTAAGTGTGGCGATTAAAGTAGACGAGGGCGATTTGCATGAAGACTCGTGTTAAAAATAGGTTTGCCGGCCAGAGTTAAAATCCAGTCGGCACGAAAGACTCGACCACGACGCTTTCCGAAAGTGAAGATTTTCTATAAAATTCAAGAAAATTCCGTCGATCGTGCAAAAGTTGCGATGCACCCGGAATCTCGGCGTCCTGCATAATAATTATGCTTATCGAATACAAATGGCGTCCGAAGAACAGATCCCGGGAGAATGACAGGTGAAACAGGGAGAACGATTGAACGAAAGAAATTAATCCGTAATTACGGGGCAAAGTGTTTCCTGGTAGGCACCGATCTTAATAACACTCCGTGAATCTCGAGAGCAGACCAAAGGACTTCGTTCGGGGGAAAGAAATTAATCGATTAGTGACCCGGGCGGCGCGAATTCGTTTGGTAGTGCGAAATGATCGAAGACATTTGGTTTCTCCGATGATTGCAAATTTTCCGCCTCGCGCCTCAGCACATTCTACGCCCCTCTCGTTTCGGCCGAGACAGGCCAATCGCGAGGCTTGCGTAACACATTGTTATTTATGAAATATCGTCGCTACGTGACACGGGTTTTTGACCTTATCAATTTTCTCGCCTTTCTTGCGCATCGCTCGACGCGGTCGCTGACCGTTTCTGCAATCTCTCTCGCGAAAGTACGGACGAATCGTGGCTCAGAAAATTGCGGATGTAGCGTGCCGACGTGAAGATCGCCCGAAGGAAATAGACGTTCTTTACTGACGCTCGATGATCACGCCAAGCTAAATTATCTCCCTGCGCCATAAGTTGCAACGGTGTTTTTTTTTTCGAATTATTAAGTAATTATTATAACTGTGCTCAACTCATCTAGTCATTTCTTTATCCTACTTGATTCACTTTTGTTGGGGTGTAACCCAGTGATTAGTCCCAGAATAACTTGTGTATAATTATAAAAGACAAGATCTGTAACGTAACGCATATGCTACCGTGTTTGCGAGGATATATTGTCTAAAAGCTACATAATATAATGAAAGCAACTGCAGTGTTTTATGGATCAAACACCCAATTTTTTAACAACCTTTTTATAATGACATCTTTCACAATAATCGAAAAACAGTTCCCAAGCCCCGATAAGCCTGCCGTATTATACAGAGTTTCCGTATGCAGGCGCAGTGCGCCTAGCTTTCGTTCGCTAGAAATTTCCCTCTTTGACTCGCTATCAACATAGAAGAAACAGCGAATAAATGACGTCAATTTCTCGACACAGTAGGCGTAATATAGTCATCGACCTATTGTTTCTCCAACGAAAGTACGCGCGCGCTCGCGTCTGGCAGAAATGGAAAAGACAGGGCAGAGTACTTTTCCCTGTCGCGATTTACTGCGAATCGTGAGCTGCCTACGCGGCCGATGACAAAGTCGGCCCTCGTCTTCGTTCCCGACGTCCCGCGCACTCGGGAAGCCATCGAAAGCGCGCAAGAAAGTGCTTGCCGTGCGCCAGTTTTTCACTTTTCCGCTCCGAAGAAGATTCTTATCGCTCTTCTTGGCACGATCGACGAGGGTCGACCGATATAGCGTATAACTCTGCGCCAGATCGTTCAGATTCGAATACGGTGACCACATCCGATCGCCCGATATAATCATAATAATTTCTCCCGCTGACCGGTGGTACAACTAGTTAGTAACTGCATCGTGAAACCCACGCGTGCGCGCGCGCGCAAAACTGCTTCATTAATGCAGCCGCGTATCTAGTAAACGGGAAGTCGAAGTAAATGGGACATGCGCTGTACCGAGAAGATACTGAAGCGGCGTATAGCATAATAGATACACGGCGGGCAAAAACGCGGGATACGAAAGTGTATCGGCACTGATACGACTGCACACGGTCCAGCACCGTTTGCGTCGGTAGAAAAAAAACGTTTCCGCGCGATACATAGCCGAATGCATTCTAGCCAACCGAAAGATGGACCTCGCGTTACGAGGGTTCGTTAGCGACGAGTAGCAAAAGAGTATCATTCTTATGCGATTCCTTACCAGAAGACGGTCCACAAGGTCTGGCGGATGGAAAAACAAACGAGAGCGCGTAGCCTACATAATTTCCCGTCGCGCTCGCACGCAATCTCCGTCGACCGATTCAAAACAATCTCTTCTGCACGCTTCCCTCTTCGAAATGAGCGCGAAAGTAACTCGGCCTCCATCCATTTTTATACGATACCCCGCTCACTCGCCGTGCGTTTTCTAACGTCCTCGCGCCGATGCTTGAGATGCATTCGGAGCGATCTGCTCTCGAGGATATCGGGCGTAGCGCGAGCTCGGCCACGATGGCGAACCGCGCGAAATCGCTGGACCGTCGAGATGAGCTCGAGACGACTCGGGATGCGATCGATTGGCGAGAACGCGCGCCACGCTCGAGCGATGATCGGCGGATACGATTTGAAGCGCAGGCGACACGCCTCAGCGAATCATCGGGTATGATAATGAGTGGCCGATCGCGCGCACGCCCCGCGAACAACGTTAGAAACGGCATAAAACAATGAGGTTAACGCCGTCCTTGCGTACGATCGGAGTTCTTCCTGAGTGCTGACAGATTGAACGTACTACTTCTGTGGATCGGGGTAGTGAAGTAACGATGTACGGATGTAGTAAGGGAGCGGAAGAACTACCGCAAAATAATTATACGGGTCCATGAGTTGGACGCAGGTGCACTGTCAATGAATACCAGAGCAGTGACTCGCAAAAAGTGAGCGAGTATCAGCGAACTCTATCAAGACCGGCTTCGATCTATGAAGACTACAAAATACGCTACCAGTAAATATAAGTCAATTGGTCAGTTAAATAAATAAGGATTTTCTCGCTGCGTGTCTCGTCGCGTCCCAATGTTAGACATGAAACCCGTCAAGCACCCATATTAATTTCAAATAACACGCAGAATGCAAGCCGTACGACGAAATTCACAAACCAATCTCGTGTACGCGGTCGCCGTTGAGTACCATGGACAGTCGCCTAGTATCACGTCCGCGGTTCCAAATTCTCATAACACGTGACCCTCATCCGGTTAAACGTCGTTCGCGGAAGTTCTCGCCGAGTTTCGCGTTCCGACGTTCGAGCGCGAGACGGAGAACGTCTGGTTCTTACTAATCCGGTGCTAGTCACGCTGGCTTCGCCGGCATGGCGCGCGCGTTAAAAGTGCGTTTTACGCGCGTGCATATCGGTGCCCTTTCGCGAGGAATGTCGGCGAACGAGCGTGGTGCTGGGAGAACTAGTTGCGCTAGAAATTAGTCCGCCACGGACATTTTCCACCGTCGACAACACGCGCATGTAAGAACTACTGGGTCCGAAAGGTTACGAAAAGCCTGTTGAAACAAAGAATAACAGGAACGGTGTGCGCGGAAAAATGCGGCGACCTTTAATGAGTAAGGCACACGTATATGTTGCTTTATGAAAAGAGTTGGCGCGTGGGAGGATTGGAGAAGTGTTGATGTATTGAACTTTGGTATTACCATTAAAAGGAGATCAATCGAGATAAGAGCGCGATGGAGAATAGTTTCGGTATTAGGTGACTGGTAAGAGGATTCGTGAAAGGGGTTTGTTGAGGAAACGTGTGGCGAAGCAAAAAGTTCGGGAGATTCGTCAAATCGGGAGTCACGTAACGATAAGTTGCGATTTTAATACATTTCCAGCATCGGAGAAAGTAAAGTTTATGACAGTGACGCAAACAAATTATCTGTTACGAGCACGCATAAAGTGACGGGCGCTGTCTATTGTAGACGTATTCCAAACGACCATTACGCTTATTGTTAGATAGAGGTTTCCGTGAATTTACGTAAATGAAAAACTTTGTCAAGCGGAAAAGTTATGCGAGACATTTGAAAATTACGAAACTGTAAAACCCGCAGATAAACAATACAAGATATTATGGCGGAAGTCGAAGTTTGCTGGAAAATAGACTGAATTTATAGTGACTAACGTACAAAGTTCTTGTAACAGGCCCTGTATCACCGCATCCTCGCAGACTGGTCATCAGGTAATAGCCCACTATCCAGTACCGGTAGTACCGTTTAACTTATGCATTCGTCGAGACTCCTCCGGGGGTAAGACGATTCTCCGTTACGCGTAATATATCGGCGACATATGCACCATCCGACAACCGACATATACAAGGATATAAAGGCCATCTATTCCCTCGGCTGCGAATTCAATATCACGGGCACGAAAATATTTCTCCACTCAACCGCATCCGCCAGCGAAGACATATTTCGAGCGAATCACAACTATCTAGTTGAGTATATTCTCATAAATACGAATCAAGTCAATGTAGACATTGGAAGACAATCCACACCAATAATAACTGAAACTAATTTTTAAAAAATTTGTTTTAAAACTACAAAGAATAAGAAAAAAGAATATACAAAACCATGCTTGATCCCATCACTAATCACGATACTGAACTCGAAACTCTGAAAGTGACTACCGTGGTACATGAACAAAGGGGACGTAAAAAATTGAGCGCAGATGACGCACGCCCGCTGTTTAACGGCGACAGTCAGGCATGATTTAAGCAGTGTGTAGTAATAAAAATCGACAGACTCACGGGTGCGAAGCTGTTGAGCCGACCCCGATACTCCGAGCGTTTTTCGAACGAGATCGAACGTGAACGATCGCTCGGCAGCAAAGAAAGAGCACATATCCGATTCTCTCAGGATCGCGCAACGACGTGGCACGAAAAAAGCGCGGCGGCGCGTCTGATTAACGTGGAAAGTTAATTGAAGCGGACGACGTACGCGGCGAGAACATTGTAAAGGAGCCACTCGTTGAAACAAACGAACGGCTTGCTGCCGACGCAGCCGCGACGATCTCTCGAGCAGGCCGGCCGATCACGTACTGCATGCGGATAACTTCCGTTAATTAACTTTCGTTGCGCTCGCAAGGACTCTCCTCACCGCCGACGCCGACCCGTTCTCACGGATCGTTCCGGGAGGTGCGTGGATCTACTTCCAAACGACGGCGCCGAGACATGAGCTTCGCTTAAATGTCAACGCCTTTGTCGCAATAAAACTCGCGAGCGACGGATGTGTAAGAAACTCTGTCAAAAAATCTGACTTTGACGGACAGCTTACGGCTACCTCAGTTGCGAGGAAAGATCACGAGTTGATGGGACACGAGTTGCATCGAATGGGCGCGCTCACGCAAATTTTGCAGTAACTTTAAGGAGCCAAATTTTTCTAGCCGATATAATTTTTTTATTTGTTTATTTATTGTGATAAACATCAAGATTGTTCAGAACTAGAGCGACTTGCATAAAAATTAAGTCTCGATTAAGACACAAATATGTGTACCGTATAATGTATCAATAAAATACTACATATACAGTAGGTCACATATTGAACGACATGAAAAAAATGACGCGAGCCTGGTTATCGTAAAATATGCAGCACGCCCGCTCGAAGCTTAACAGCGGAGCGGAGAACACTTTCTAGTGGATATTAATATATGCTAAACTGGACACCACATTCGCAGGGACGTTAGGAAAGAAAAGCCAGTAAAGGATGCCATATTAATTATCCGGCCTTTTCCCTTTTTTTCATGGCCGGCTGCGTTTTCCCTTGAAATATCGACTTCGAGAAACCATGACTGGAATATAGCGTTTACAGTTACGTTTACTAATTAACTTGAATTGCGTCTATTAATTGTACGCGCCCGCTTGCTTTTATTTGACCTAATAATGGATAAGTGCTATGTAGCGCACGTGACGGTGTTTTCTCTTGAAACCTCAACACCGTGGAACACTAATTGGGAGACACTGACCTATGCCGTTAGCAAGTACGAGAACTACAGGTGAGGCGTGTGTAATCGTGAGTGTTGAAACAAACGAATTATATATATTTTCGAGTTACTCATTTCGATGCATTTAATGTCCTTAGTGTCACGGAATAGGCTCTTTCCTCTGCCGTTTTATTCAGTCTGCAACGAGCCCATTTGACAATCGGAAAAATTAAACCACCAAACAATCCTCTGGATTCGTCAACGATCCGTCGTTACTTTTGAGACGAAACCCCACAAATTGAAAAAAAAACAGCGACCCGAGCGTTCGTAAGTAGCGAAAATGATCGAATTATCCGACATTTACCCAGGACTTTCGAAACGACCGACGTTACCGGCATAATCGAGCACTCCCAACGAGGTCTCTCCGTGAGTGACCTCGACTCACCTCGAACACTATCGAGAAACGAGAGCACGCCGACGCTGGCTGGAGTTACTTACAGCTAGTGATGGGATCAACCTTATCGGAAGTCGTTCCGAAATATAATGACGAATATTCGCACTCTGAACCACTACTCTCAACAATCGTAGCAATACGTACTTTTAATAAGTACACTCAAAACCGGAGCACAAGTATTGGAGTACGTTTGAGCCTCATATTGAAACATTAGGAATATGAGACATCTATACTTTTCTATAAATATAGCCCATTCTTGGCAGTACTCGTACAAAATTCGGACAAGCTCGATCAGATTTGAATAACTGATAATTTCAGCAAATCCATTCGTTCCCACTGTGACACGAATCGATGCACCATGAAAAGGGTGCGCTAGCCTCGATTTTGCACAGACTCTTCGCGTAGACAAGAAAATAAATTTTCTCATAATCAACGCAGCATGCACATTGAACTTGATGCCATCACTACTCGCAGCGCGAGTCGATTTGCGTCCCGTTCGTTTTCGCGGTTCTTTCACCGTTCGCGAAGCGAAACAACGGAGAGCCGACAAGTCGAGCGGGACCTGCCCAATCAGCAGCAGGACCTGCCTGGATGCCGGCCGGCTTGAAATTCAGCAGGCGCCTCTCTACGCTCGATCGGTCGCCCGCACAGAATAATAAGGATAACCCTTGAAGTTCCGCTCGCCGATCCGCCGCCGCCGCCAACGACTTCTGTTATTTTCCTCGCTTTATTTCATCTCTTTTTTCTTTCCTTTTTTTTTGTGGCTTCGTTTTCTTTCATCTCTCATGGCGGATCGTCGACCGTCGAGTACGCAGCGGCTAGCCTCCTGACCTGCTTTCCGAACTTTCCTGCGCGCGGAATTATTTGGCCGCGTTTAGGGTACGACGCCCGTATAACACTGGCTTCCCGCGTACGCGTGAAAGCAGATTCATTAAGGCGGCGGAGGATCGTTTCGGAAGGAGGCGAGTGAAAATCGGCGGGAGCTTTCGTTTTCTACGGCGCCTTATTTCGGATAATTCTTCTATTTAGGATAAATATTTATCGGTGATAATTGGACTAGTTGGACTATTATCCGGATAATAGATATTCGTCAATCCGAGGTATGTTTTTGAAATCTCACGCGGATCATTCATTATGGGAAATGGAACTAACGCGAGTCTAATTTATGTTTAGAGAATTCAGTGTTACGCAAACGAAATTCTCTGTTGGATTCATTGAAACAGATATGATGTGGTGTCTAGGTTTACTTCAAGCGTTGCGCTCGCCGACAGATATTTTCAATTCAATTAAAATGGAGTATGTCACGATGGAATAACAATGGTATCGAATAAGGGTAATGATCGCAGCTCGATTGACATTACGTTTAGTATTACGGGAAACATTGTCACGCGTTGCGTAAAAGCTAATTAGTCGCATTAGCGTATCATATTGCAAATGTCTCACATACGTAATTGAGCGTTGCTGGTCATCAGCGAGTGCGGTGTAAGCTGCGTAACGAACCGGTATCGTGTCAGTCCGATCAAATCGCAATGACGCAGGTAGGGGAAAACGATCTTTATGCTAGCCCAGAGACTGGAAAAGTTTTTAACGTTACGTGTCATTGCGGTCCAGTTAACTGGCTGCTAATATTTAAAATGTCTATACACGACACATGCCTTGATACGTTAGCCTTCCTTATCCACGTATTCATTCTATCATTTTTACAAACCAGTCTACACAACATGTCTCAGATTAAGAAACGTTCTTTACCGAAGGCCTAGCAAGGGGAACACTCCAAATCCTTTTCTAAGTACACCCAGCAATTATGAGACGTAAAGAAAATTTTGCACATAATGGACCTAAAACAAATCTTCGCATACCTGAACCACATATCCTGCAAACACACTTCAAAGCCCTCCCTAAACACAAACACCGAGAACAAATTTCCACCAATACATAATTTCGACAGTCCACCTTCATCAAGACATAACTTCAAGAAATCGGTCTTATCAGCCCCTAACATTAAAAACCTGACAAACCTCGCGTACCAATGGCGCATGAAGTCGGTGCAGAGGCGTATGTACCGCCGCGGCGTCACATTCTGCTGCGAAACCTGCTCGTCCCTCAGAAATAATCGTCACCCAGCGTAATCTCGCGCGTGCTCCGCCGAGATGCACGAGTTGAATGCACTCTCCGCGTCTTCCTCCCTCGGCTGTGCTTACCAAGACGCGTCTTACAAGACCTACCGAGCCGACGGCCGGCCGTGCACTGGGCCCAGCCGTGTACTTACTCGCTCGTGCTCACCTGGCCGCCGCGTCGTGAATCCGCACGTTGCGCCCGCCTCTGCTGATGAGATGACCTGTTCCTTCCGGGTTCTCGACGGCGCGCGGGATCTCGCGCCATCAACGTCGGCGAGAGAACACATGTTGCCTCTTCCACCAGCTTCGCCCTCGGCGTGGCTCGTTCGCCGGACGATCTCGTACCGTGCCTTTCTTCCCTTGACAATTTTCTCGCTGACCGCAGCGAGCGAGATCGAGCGTCGCGGGAAAACGTAAGTATGAGGTGCGAGGCGAATGCATAAGTAAGTTTGCGTTCGTACGGGGCATGTGATAATTAGCGGCGATTGTTCTAGGTGAACTGCTTCTAAGGTGTAGTTTTTCTTTTTGCCTCGCACGCAGATCGTGTGAGGATGATTGAAGAGTGAAACTGTGTCAATTGTAGGTGGGGTCTTCGGTAATGAACTGTTTCTGATACTGTGTTTTTTTTTTCGTGCCCGGTGGATCGTGTGTGAGTTTGTGTAGGAGAAAATATGGACAGCGAGAATGTGTAAGGTGTTGTTATGTAGGTAAAGAGTATAAACTGTGTCACTTGGACGCATGCTGTCGCAACGCAAGTAATCTTTAATTCAACGTGATCTTAATCGGTAACCCTCTCATACGTTTCCATATACTTATAACGCTACTACTGCGTTATTATGATCAAGCTCAATTTCTGTAGCAAGAAAGATGGTGGAGCCCTAACACTGGCGAGTACAGTATGCAGCACCATTCTCGATACAACGAAAGCAGCCGACGTAAGATCCTCGACGAACAAATTACCCTCACGGTTCATGGCCGATGTGGCCTGCCATATTTTACGGACGACAACGCGCCTTGTATTTAGGGCCCCGCTCGCATTCCGCCGAGGGCTTATAAAAGTTCCAAAAACGTCCCTGACACCGATGCCGGAGGGAAACTCCGTTCCAATTAACGACAACTGGTGCTGGAATGGCGTTCGGAAGAAGTGGGAAGACCGGAAAAGGCGATATCGAGAGTACAATCAGAAGAATACTCAATACGACTTCTCTGAAACATTTTAATTTATGATCTAAGATAGCTGAACATTACGCGTATAATGTTTGTAGATATTAATGAAATTCGCCAAAAATCACTGTACGGTTTCCCTGATGCAATTTTTGCCCAATTCTTCTGCTAGCGTATTACCTACTAATAGTAATGACTGAACAACGTACGAATTCTTAAATGGGCACCGCGACATGATAGCCGACAAGAAACGGAGCGAAGGAAATCATAAGAAAATCGGACTTAATTAGACTGGTTAATCTTAAAGCCGCACTTTACGCGTTTACGCCCGTAGGGGCGCGTTAATTGTGCCGCTTAATTGCTCGCGGACTTCCTCTGGTCGCGCCGAACGGTCGAAACTATCCAAAGTGACGCGAGCGAAAGCGAAAGGACCGTCCGCCGACATTTTCGACGGTGCTGTCGAATTGACGCGAGAAAGGCGAAGAATATGGAAAGGAAGGAGCAGGAAACGAGCGCCTGCAAGTCGCAAACTAGTCCCTCCGAGGCGCGTAAAACGTAACGGGCGTGCCCCCTGCACTCCTTCCTCCTACTTCGCTCGCGCACTCTTTACGCGCGAATTACAGTTTCCAGCGCGAAACTCTCGGCACCTTCCGTGAGAGGCGGCGTCGTCCTTGCGACAATCGCTCGCGCTAACGACACGTTATTCCGTGCGGGCGCACGGATTGTTAAATGAAGACGGGAACGGATTAGAGGCTTTTACCGACCATCTGATAACCGCCTTTCAGCGTAATTAGGCTACCGTTGCCTTCCACCAGCGCCGCTAAATTCGTCATTCGACGCAGTGCGCTCCGCGCAATCGTTATTAGCATAAGTGTCATTTACGTAAATCGTAATTTATCCTACGCAATCAACGTAAATCCCCATGTGAAGAGGAGCAGAAGTACAATTACAGGATGAGTCGGGAAAAAAGGAAAGATTAGCTGCCGCGTAGTATATGTCTAGCGAACGAAAGTCTTCAACTTTCCACGCAGTATCGGAGACTCGGGTGATTTGTACTATGCGTCGTTAAATTACATTCGCTGACGCCGAGATATCCTTATGCGCGGCCTCGCACATTTGCATCGCCCAATAATTCGCCGCGTCGACAAGTGCCCGCAATTTATCGACGCCAGGACGTGAAATTGAAACGAACTAGACGTCCTCTCGAACTGCCGACATCGACGTCGCGCGATTTGCACGTAAACCGTCCTAGCGCGCACCTGCAGGAATAACAATGTCTGACTTTTGCGTGGAAATGAGGTTGAAGAAAGGAGGGAGAGTGGAAGTCGCGAGGAAACAGGCTGGCCGGAGAACGTTTTTTTCTTGCCCCACCAAATGTGCGCGCGTGCCTTTCTTCTGCGAGAATGCGGCGAAACAGAACGCGCGTGATTCTCGATGTGTGACCCGCAACCTTCGACGAGTAACATTAATTAAGCACGCCTGCAATGCCGGGTGCACACCATTTAGAACCGTTCACCAACTATTCCCGAGCCGATCTTCACGTTTATTATACACGACCTCATACCGAGTAACGATATAAAGATGACAGTATCCTTTCGCGAAGATTTCTCAGGTGGCGAAACGAAATTATTTCGAATTGCAGTACTGCATTCTGATAACAACTGTGTTGACCAAACAATATCACAGTATGGAAGGGGAGAGAACGCTATTGCCGACGACAAAGTGAATCGGACGATAATTGAAAAAAAAAGTTTCTTAGCATTGTATGGAAAATTATAGCATGTTGGTACAAACCGTGTCCGTCGGTAATCGCACTGAAAAACTCTGGTCTTACCATCAAATTACATTGAATCGCTGCAGTATGAATGAGTTTCATACTTTTATACTAAGATAGAGCAGATGGCGCCCGTTCTCGAGGTGCAGAATCCACAGACGAGATATAATATAGACTGGTCATCTTCTTCTTCTTCTTCTTCTCTCTTCATTATGGATACACAGCAGTTCTGGTGAACCGGTCATCTTATGGGACTCTCTGTCTCACGTAAAAAATGACCGGCTGTGCCCGAAACGAGGCTGGTTCAAGCGCACTCTGTGTCTGTCAATGATGAAAATGGAAACTATAACGTGTTGCATTAGAATTATCGACTAACTGTAGCGGTGAGTTTAAAAGTTGTTTCAACATGTGAATGATGTAAAAATTAGTGAACAACTGAGCTCTTGCGAAGAGCAGAACACGCGATTTGCAGCCTTTAGCTCGGTACGATCTTCGATTCGGATTTGAAAACCAATTCGTGGATAATACCGATTTCCCAGGTCACACCATCGGGGAGGTTGCTGCAAGTGGTGACCCACCCGCGTTGCAAAACGGGCCCAACCTCCAGCCATTAAACAAATGATTCCACATTGGCATTTCCCAAATAAATGTTCTGTCAAAAAAATTGATTCGGGAAGCAATGCAAATCGGAATCGTAATTTACCTGCCGCGGAAAATGACAGACAAGAGAAGCCTGTCGGCCATTCTTTTACAAAATTGAAAGTATTATATGGACTATCGACACACATATTCATCGTCGCAATCATACCGCAGATTACAAAGAACCGTACTCTTTACTTTCATACAACGCTTACTTTCTTACAAGACTTATACTAGTTTCTAGGATTACGGATATTTCCAGTTGTCAGTTGAGGGTTTCGAGGATTAAGATGAAACCTAGCTGCAAGAAGAAGAAACACAAAGAGAAAAGGGAATGTATTGCATATGAAATATAGCAATCAAATATGAGTGCACTCATGACAGACGATAATTAATAGAGGATAAAAAAGTCCTGGAGCAGCAAAATCCTATACATCAATTCAAATAAAGAATAAGTACACAAAATAATATCCTCTGCTATGGAAGATCTATAACAGAAAGGAGAGTTTTAATAACCATGTAATTGAGTATAATAAGACGTGCTGTAAGAAAAAAATAAAATTAAGTTCCATGGAAGACCGGGTTGCGTGATGAAAATTTGATGCACCTGAAACAGTAAGCTAACATTAATTACTACGAAAATACAAATTAGGCAATTATAACCAGGATGGGACTTCTCTGTGATGGGAAGCCTAGAACAGAAAGCAGAACAATATTAAAACGTTCCAAGAAAACAAATCAAATTAGATTCTCTGTAACAGGAACCTTAAAACAGAAAGGGAAACCAAATGAAAACATTCCAACAAAAATTAGTTTTCTCTATTATCGGTGACCTGTAACAGAAAGCAGAACAAAATTAAAACGTTCCAAACGAGCAAGTAAAATTATCCACAATTTTAATAAACCTAGAACAGAAATCGTTATAATTATTCCTGCAAGAAAAAAGCAAATATTAGTAGGTTATTGAAGCGACGGCACAGTAAACGTTCTATGTTCATTCTGTATCAATGCAACATAGACTGCCATTCCGCCCAACGCTTCAATGAAACAAACATTTCGGAATAATTTCAATAGCTGAAAGTAAGAATTAATACATTTAAATAATAATATTTGTCAATCAAAAAGAAGCAACCAGAAAAATTGTTGCTTTAAATAAAAAAAAAAACGTCAATTTTCATATCCCACCCAAATTCGTAAATTTTCAGACAATGGATGCCAGCCATAATAATTCGACAATAATCAGCTTATTATTCCGTATTTCATGAACATGAATATACGAAATAATGTAACAAATTAACGATTTATCAAGGCGGCGCAATGTCATTTCTCAAGCTTATATATCAGCAACTCCTGAAAATACATAAGGGTGAAATAAATTGCCCACGATTAACTCGTCATTACAGAATATAAATGTATATTATAACTCATAGTAAACTAAATTTATAAAGAAGAGCTTCGAGCGTATAAAAAAGAATTTTTTACATTTATAAAAAACAATGGCAAATATGTTATCTACGATCTGTAAATCCTCAAACAAATTCAAGAACAAATATTTTCTTTACTTTTATATAGTTTGCATTTGATAAGATTCACAAAACAAAAAGAGTTAATCGTGGCAGTATTTTTATATTTTTCATTTACAGATGTAACTGCTATAAGTTACATGTGCAACACCTAATAATGATCGAGCACAGTGACAAAGTGGTATACTAATCCAACGACGAAGGCCCTCTTCTCCGGGCCGCTTCGACTATGTCAAAATAGTCTCTTCATTTTTCGGACATGCGTAGGCAAGCCCTCACTGATTGGGATTCAATAAACAAATACAATAAACTTTCGAAAATTATACCGATATCTCAATGTATGAATATGAATGAGAAATGTGCGAACAATAGCTAGCACGCAGGCATTTTTAATACAGAAACTTAGACGTAGAAAGTGGTAATATAACATTTTGCGTAAAAAGGAAAACATATAAATGCTTACTTTCTGCGCGTCTTGATATAAAGATAAAGTTACAAACTGCTCATAAACGTGCACATTTAACCGAAAATCCCAATCAGTTCGAAATACGTAAATCGTATGTGTAATGAAGTAAACCTCAGTCGTACTGTGAGAAGTATTGTTTAGACGTATAGCATGATACCAAATACTTTCGTACGAAACTCAACAGACCCAACAGTACGATGAGGTATCACTTCGTTTGTGCAATGATTACGTATTTCTACTTAAAAATATATAATAACATTAAATATAGCAAATGACAGTTGCAACCAAACTCTACGACGGGTATTAATAACACGACTTTTATAAGATAAGAATGTTGCTACGTGAGGTATCATTGGTAAGTTATAATTAATGATTATTAATATGAGGAGAAATAGATCACAAAGTTAAAAATAGAGCATTTTGATAAGTAAATTAAATAGATAATATGATTATAAAATTATAGTTATTAAGACAAGTAAGATCGCGATCAAAATATTGTGGTTGCAATAGTCAAATGAATCCCAGGTAAAGACATATCACTTGAACGCCTAACCAGTATTCGCGAGAGAAAAGTGATAGCTTCCGCTGGCCCTTCCTACTTAAACATTATCATTCACACAGAAGTATGCTACCTGCCTTCCTAATTCCTATAATTAAAAATGCAAAGCAATCACACCAACACACTCACTCCCGGATTCTCACACATTCCGCCCGGGTGCAAAGGCCTATTTCTAGAGAGTACGTCCCGGGACGTCTCCGACACCCGAACTCAGCGCACATCATCATTCATTTCACTACTTTACGTACCATTTCCTGAAATCGACTGCCAAAGGTTAGTGACCAGACAAGTTAGACGCGACCGCGAATTCGACTACATCATTTTACTATACAACCAAATGTTGTGTAGTTCATAAAACGTATTGCGTGGTAGGGTATATAAATTAAACGTGATCGTCTACTACTAAAAAAATTGAGCAGCGATCACGAGGATTTCGTACGAAATCAATTATTACCGGGATTACTTGAATGTGACGAGAATGCAATATACATGTTTTCTTACCCAACATGCAATCCATAACACTACCATTCATACAACACACAATGGATAGCATGTTGGTGGCCACTATACACATCGACAGTCGCTAGTACAAATTAGTAAATTTCAATCATCATATCCGTGCTCACCAGTCTGATCCATCCATGCAACACCTGGGCGCATGAATGGGTTCAGACTTAAAGTAATGAGCACGGCCAAGAAAGTGTGTACCAACCATTTTGCTGAAAACATCCTGATCTAAGATTAGTAAATATATCATTTGTACTATACGTATGCGGGCTAATATACATATATCATATTATATGTCATTCAAAATCTTTCGAGAAAATGTAATTTAATTAGTGAATATATGAACTCTATATATGTCAATATATTAATATGTTTCTCATTTAAAAAAAAAAGACTGGGCATGCATGAAACTCTACTTTACTTGGACTTTGAAAGATTATTAAACAATTTCTCAACTTGAACTTTAAAAAATATTTGAATAATTTCTTAACAAAATTGACCTGAAAGAAAGGAATGATTAACCTCGAGCGACCCGTTTTCGGAGAGACTTTTGTAAAGAAACTAGTTCGTTGTGCATTATTGCATCTCTCTGAAAACGGGTACTACCCGTCGCGAAGCGCCTTCTTGCTCTTCAAACAATTCGGAATGCGAGAACGAGATAGTTTCTGATTATAGAAAAACTATAATCCAAAACTGTTGAGTTGATAAAATCAAATTTAATACTTTAACTACTATTGATGTATATATGATAATATTTTTGCAATACATGAAAGTACAATGATGAATTTGGAATTAAACATGGACTTATTTGCTTGCAATTTTTACGTTTGTTTAAGTTAATGTCCCGAACGCAAATCGCAATATGGAAATAAAACATACTATGAGCAAGGGAGACCTATCCTACTCTGATTAAACATGATAATAATGATGGGCCTAACAAAATACCACTCATAGGTAAACTCCTCAGAGTTTATCTATGGTCACTGTGCTCTTCATTCAAATTTCTAAGGAGTAATTACAACCAATCACCCGTGTCGATTCGGACCATTCGCCCTACGACATGATTGAGTGACTGGAGGAACATTAAAATTTCACTCACCAGTGTTGTCTTGTCTGCATACCACAGGAACACGCTGCAATGATGGACCCTTGGCCCTCAGAGTCTGGATTTGGCCGCATGACTTAGGTATCTTTGGCATCTTCTTCATTTTCAAGTCAATATCATATCTTATATGAAATCGTGCTTTGTAAAATTATAAAATTTGATTAAGTCCAATGTGAACATGTATAATATTAATTCAGGATAAACACCAAACAAAAATATTGGAATGAATAAATCAATTTTGAACGTACCTTGCAAACGCAACAGCATTGAACGCAACTGTGAATCAACTGTTGTGACTCAGTAACTTCTTCTGGGATGACTGACTCTAATACCGATTAATAATTTACAATATACTGATAATATAATATGCCAAATATATAATAATCGAACAACACTGACTCGAATTCGCGATAAAAAAATTTGTAGAATACTACTGCCCTGTAATAATGGCTCTAATTCGCGTGACTCTACATTACTTTGCAAAGGGATCAATTTACAACAAAGAGCTCATACAGCTTCAATAGGGAGTAAACATTTCGTAATCAATGAGTGCCTCTAAACCGCATTGCACGCGGTCACTATACCCTGCAATCACTGACTCTAGTTTTGATAAATTATGTACAATATGCTAAAAATGCCCTAAGCCAATAATATAATAATCGAACAACACTGACACTACTTCGCGACTAGAAAATGTGGGATATTACTGTCGATCAATATAGACTCTACTTCACGTGACTCTACATTATTCTGTAAAGGAATGAAGTTAGACCAAATAGCCCATTCGGCTATAAAGGGAACAGACATTTCGTAATCGAGCACTGACTCCAAACCGCATTGCACGCGGTCATCAATCCTGTAAGAAAAGTTGAGGAATACCCTCTTATTAATTACAAGGTATAATGTCAGAAGAAGATATGAATTATTCTCCAACAATATCCAACATTCCAGAGTTCCTGTAACAGAAAACAGATGTTGATTAGTAAAGTGAATAATTTAGGTTCTGCAAACGTTGACGGAACGATAGAGTTCTTAAAATTGAATTCTTTCAATAATTGATAAATGCAAAAATGAAGGAACAAATGAATTCTTGAAATTGAATTCTTTCAATATCTGAAGCGTTGAAAAATGAAAGAACAATTGAGCCCTTATGGAGAGCAAAATACGCGATTTGCAGCCTTTAGCCCGGTATGATCCTCGATTCAGATATGAAATCCGATTCGTGGATAACACCGGTTTCCAGGTCACACCCTCATGGAGGTCGCTGCAAGTGGTGACCCATTAGAATTGAGAAATAAAATTATCTAATTATGTTTAGAATAATAATTTTGTCCTATACGACATATATAATTTTACTGTGCTCATTTGTATAATAATTCGAAAAAATTATTTTATTGAACGTGCAATTTGATAATTTTGCACAAAATTTATATTTCAAACATCCTATATCGTGTATATGTATTGGAAATATGACTGAGAATAAAATCGTATTACTAACGTTACTCAGTCGTCCCGTCCACGAATGACGTCATCGCCATTTTCGAACGGTTGCGTTTGCGCACTCGTACTTTCCAACCAATTCCTACCCTCGATATTGGCAAACTCAATAATTGCTTTTCATGCACAAAATATGTTGAATAGACCCGATGTTTGTGTCGAATTAGTTGCTACTACCGCCCTAGCATGTAAATCAAGTACTGAATGATGTCAAACTCACCAAAAAACATGTGAAAACTGCGAAAAACTGGGGCTGAAATACACGGCGGCCTTCGATTGCCCACGCTGCCAAGAGTACCTGGAATAAGAGTCAGATAAGTCGATTAATTCACAATATCAAGTCAAAATATATGCACCTCCACGTTGCCCGCTAGTTAATATTCAAGATTTTCACAAATTTAAGGATGAAACAACAAATATTTATAAAATAACTGTGTTAAAAGCGGGAGCATACCTTTTCCGACGTCACTTTTGCCACTGTCTGAACAAACTACCGAAGTGAAGGCAGCAACTTTACAGTGGCGAATCACAATGCACTGCGGGTCCGCCATTTTGAAACTGTTCAAATTGCGAGACTGCTTTCCGACCCATTCTTTCCCGCGATATCGAAAAAGGCAATAATTGCTTTTCTAGCACGAAACATGTTAAATAGACCCGAAATTTATGTCGAATTAGCTGCTACTGCAGCCCTAACACTTAAATCAAGCACTGAATAACGTCAAACTCACCAATAATGCTGCAAAAGCTGCCAAAAACGATGGTTCAGCTCGACGGCGTCCTTTGATTTTCCAACCTGTCAAGACATGTCTGGAATGAGAATCAAATATTTCGATTAATTCACAATATCAAGATAAACCATGTGCAGAATTACGTTGCCCGCTACTCAATTTACAAGATTGCGGCAAATTCGAGAGTGAAATATCAAATTTTTCTCAAATAATTGTCTGAAATGTAGGAGCTTACGTTTGCTAACGTTGCGTCACTTGTGCACTGCTCGGCTGACAATGAACTGCTGTACCGCCACCGCGCCACCGCAGCGAATTCCCGCACGAATATTCAAACGGCCTGTGTCTGTGTTTACAAGTCACAACACGTCTGTATCGAGGTTAGAAAACAGAATATGTCAATATTTGCACTTCTAGCACGGAATACATCGAATAAACCCGATATTCGTAATGAATCATTTGCCCACGCGGTCCTACCAACTAATTAGAATGTCAAATACTGCCTGACTTACCAAAATTGACGACAAAACGGCGAAAATTGAGAATCCATGTCACGGCGTCATGGTTTTGTGCTCAAGTATCGAGAGTGTCTGGAATCAAAGTCGAATGTTTCGATTAATATATGTACTTCATTCCACAGAAACATTTAGGTGAACGTATTGCACTCTGCTCAAACCGCGTGTCAGTAATAAATTTGGAGATGGAAGAGCTAATAATTATAACTACACATGATAAGTGCAAAAACTCACCCATTACGATGCACACTCTGCCGAAGCACAAAGGGAACTGCGCAGGTACGGATCACGTCAAGACCACCGTCGATGTAATATCAACAGTCGTGAATGTGTCAGTTTGCTTCAACAATCGACGAGATAATATCTTCCGCTGATATAGCTTTACATTTATGGATTATTACAGTGCAACAGTGAAGTGTATTGATGACAAGGATATTAATAGTGAACATTGACAGTGACTTTTGATAGTGAATATTGACAGTGAATATTGATAGCGACTTCTAACTGTGACTTTTGACAGTTACTGTTAACAGTGACTTTTGACAGTGACTTTTGACAGTGACTTTTGACAGCGACATTTGACTACGGACATTGACAGTGCCTATTAACATTAAATTTTGTTTTTAAAATGAGTGGCGGCACACATAAATTCAGCTAAAATTTGATTGTGTGTGATATTATAGATCAGGGTAGTTTAACAATGCTCTGTTTCTACCTAGTTCCTCCGCTTATGAATAATGAATAAGCGAAATAAATAATATAGGACTTGCGCAAAGTATTCGTAAACGATTGAGACCAAAATAGCCTAGAAATACGATAGTTGTCTGGTAACTATACGGCGGTGCAGCGGTGTGATATGATGCTGCACCCCGCCGGTAACGTCGAATGTGACACGGAAATCGAATAGTTTTATCTATAATGTGTGTGTGTTACTATAAAATTGTAACTCGTATCGTTCCACCTATTGTCTTGACCATAACTGAGAAATAAACATGAACGATACGTGGAACAATACTAGTTTTAGTTTAATCTGTTAGGTACGATACCTGGTGCAATATGTTATCAAACTCATTCATATAAACCAAACGCTGGACACCTCATAAGCTTACGATGTAAAATAACAATATTTTACTGATATTACTGTTAGTTGGTAACATAAATATTTTGTATAGAGTTTTATTTGGATGTACAGACCCTTACAATATGAACAAAAGTGCACAAATTTCACATTTAACTTGTGACCTGCGCATTGTGTAATTTTGTTAATGTTACATTATGGTATAATGTCAGAGTTATTGTATACTATAACAGTGAATATGTTCCTTATTTCTTGGATCCCAACAACTCATCCAAGTATTTAAGTTCCGCTGTAACAAAAGAAAAATTAATTGATGCTTGTAGCATAAGAATTACATTCATCAGATTTATAGTCACTTTCTCCATAGCAAATATACTTAAACTGCATAAACAGTGCTTTAGATTTATTTCAGTGTTACCTTCATGCGCCTTCTTCTTCTCCTCGGCTAACTTAGCGTCGCGCATTGGCTTCTCTTGTAATTCTTTTTCCCTACGAGCTGTTTCTATTTTGGAAAACCTCCTTTGGTGATACATTCCATATAAGATACCCATGCCTAGCAATGTCCATCTGGAAAACTATGGTAATTACGTCAAATACATATTTCCAATTAAAACTGTCATTAATGTGTAGAACAAATGAGAATGTAAAACAATCTGTTTCTATTCATTCAATCATGCGCAACTCAATTTGTGATACATCAATGTACTGACCCATAAATGACTTGACCTATCATATACTGTACAGTAAAACAATTGAAAAACTCAATGTTCAAATGTGATTCTATGGTTCCACACTCAACTACTCTTCCGAAGTCGCGGTAAAAATAATCAGTATACAGGAGAAAGCAGATATTTGTTTACGGATAATTGTAAATTATAAGCCTTGTGCAAGGTTAGAGTGCTGAATCTGCACGAGAAGGTTCAAGTTGATATTAGTAGCATAGAAAATAACGAGACATCGCGGAGGCATCAGAATACTTTCTCGCATGTACCGCAACATGCCGAAAACTATCATTTATCTTTATGAAATGCAAGAATTATGTAATAAAGTAATGTTTCGTGCCTATGCATAGACTGTCTGCTACTCGGGCACCGCTAACGTCGTGTGGTAGTTATTCTTTTGTGTCCGTTTAAAGAGGACATTTGGCAATTAGAATGTTAAGACATTTATTGGAACATTCTCCACAGAGCATTGGAACTTACTTTGATCAGCGGGGACACCCGCACAGGTTTTACATCTACAGCAGCACTCGACATCTTACTTGGCTAGCACCACTCGCTAATGATTTAAGCAGCCGATGTGCCTTCAGCGAGTGATTAGAGGATCGGTCGGTATTATCGCTGTATAAACTCTCCTTTAGAAGGTCGACTGGCCTTAGAGAAACGTCCGATGCTTCGGTGCTTTCATCTAGCGTGAAAGTCAGAAGTTTTATAACAAATAAAACTTTTTTCGAATTCTTCTCGAATAATACCTAAAAGCACGCGCGCAATTTCTTTAATGTTCTTCCTAAAGATCTGCTTTACGTTCAACTGGAACATATATACTGATGTTCCATGTTCAACGCCTTCGTACGGTGGCAATCTTTTGCGACCATTTCGGACGGCTTCTTTTTTCAAGTTTTGTTGCTATAGACAATGACACATATCAATAATGCAAAATTGATGATAAAACGTGTTCAGTTAGACTCATTATTATTGCATTAATACCAGTGACGGTCCACTATATACTATATATGCTTGGATGCTCAAATTCTCGCACCAATTATAACTCAGCCAATAGTTCACCGCGACGCCCGTCAGAGACGCGAGTCGTCGACGCCAGTTCGAAGTGCACGACGTCTGCACAAGCGTCTCTACGGCGTGTCAGTGTGACCCGTTAGTTTCTGGTCGGTGCGCGAGCTGCGAACTGCTGCGAACCTGTGCGAACCTTTCCGCAGAGAGCTCTCCGACGAGTTCTCGGCAGTAAGCAAAATGGCGTCGCTATGGACGGTGGTGTCTTTCGCGTTCTCGCTGCTGCTAACGCCGTTCCTTATGTTCCTGCTCGCTATCATATTCCTGGCGTCGATCGGCAAGTCACTCGGCGTCCGACGGCTGTACATAAAGTTGCTCCTGGCACTGTTCGAGGTGAGTCCGTCCTCTGCGGTTTGGCGAAACGAGTATAATATGTAAGAATGAATTTCGCGCAACTTTACTTCGCGCTTTCCATAGCAATCGACTCAAAAGCGCATCTGGTGCCACGAGGATGCCTCGACTCGCCGGGCACGTTTGACAGGAATGACATCGACGCGTGTCCGGGAAAAATCCGCTCGCGAGCAGACCTTGCCCACGCAACCTCGCGCTATGGGTTATGTTTCTCGTGATCTTGACCGATAAACAGAATTCTTCCGCAAACGCGCGCTAGTTGAACGCTACTCGCCGGGGCACGGGCAAGTTATCAATGTTAATTCCTTCGACTCCGACACCCCGGTGTCGGTGTGCGTGGGTTCGGAGTTAAAATCGATTCACCTTGGCAGACGGTACGGTACCTAACCTGAAACAGTGCGATCGAGCACAATTCGCTCGAATATCGTGAAGTTCTTGTAACGGTGCACGTTTGGTCTGTACATAGTAGTTACAAAGACTTTTTGTCAGTCTGATGGATACGTCTGGTGCTGGTGATCATTGACTACTGTACCGAAGGGAAGGTAGTGATAAGTGGACCGGCGTTTCCGTAGAAATCTTTCGATCTAATCGTGATCAACAAGTAGTGATGGCGACCGTATCAATAATGGGATTAACGGTAGAATCGGATGAGTCCGAATGCATATTTAATTACTCACTGGCCAATCATTGCGGAGTTCGATTTAATCCATGAATTTTCTGGTCTTTCATTTAAGTTTTACTAGATAGTCCTTGAGGCTTGTGCGACGTACGTACGTTGCTCTCGGTAATTCGTTTACTTAGTACTTAGTTTAACGATACACGTACTGCCAGTACGAAATTACTTGTTTTACATTTTCCTATAGTCATCGCACATCTTTCGATCGTGTTCCGAGGAATTGACTTGTCATTTGTCACAAAATATCCGTCTGATCATAGAAACGTAAGGTATTGAAATCTTACTCCAAATTGGCCCTGACATGATTCTATACGAGTATCAATCTCAGCTGATTATCAGATTCATCTTTTTCACCGTCCATCATTCCTCCTGACATGTATCTGTACTGTGTTTTCTATTTTTACTACTACTTTTATACTCCTCGATTACTGTTGCAAACGTTATCTCGGAATGAACCACGACAATGTTATAACCATATAATATACGGCTTATGGATTTTTTACGTGTCAACGTTTATAATGAGTCAGTACCGCTAAATGTGTGACAAGAGTGCAGTGTGCATGACAGAAACGTACTTTGGACAAGTACACTTGACGTTAAGTATTTTCCAATAATCGGCACAGATATAGGTATATGACTAGCGCGTCGTTGATCCACCTATTTCGTATCGTTAGCCACTCTCTTTGTTATAATGACCACCGGTAACATGTAGATAATACTTGGACGCAGGTAGATAATGCCGTAAAAGTGGAACCCGGTGTTCGATATTTCGCAATTAGACTGACAAGAAGTCGTGACTCCGTTACACTCAAAAGCTGTTCTACTAACAGAATTTGATAAAAATACTGCTTTCTTAGATTATAGTAGGACCCTGTATAACGCAGAAATGTTCTTGATTACACGAAATTCGTCTTTTATGAATCCTAAAGCACAAAAAGTCCAAACTAAATTAAAACCGGTTCTTTTTTTATACATAGCTGAAAATAATATTCTACATCATGTTTGTTCTCGCCAATTGTGAGTACCAAGTACTAAGTACGCAATACATAAAAATGTTATTTCGGCGAAAGTTCGCTGCACCGATTGAAAGTTAATTCTCGCGAATTTCTAATGTTATTTATCACGCACCAAATTTTTTTACTCGTCGAAAAAGATTTCATTTATTACTGATTAATTACGACAATCAACGTGTTAGCGTCAGATTAGATCTTGTTGTTTCTTACCGATAACAGAGTATGTATGTGCATCAAAAGTTACGTACCTTGAATATAGTCATTAAATAGTTTATCCTGCGGAGGGAATTAATTCTATATCGCCGCCACGTACAATGTATGATGATGTGCGCGGGATCCTACGCATCAAGCCGGAAGGGATTTATTAATCGTGCCAGAGCTGCCACGCAGAAGTATGTGGGACGCGTGTGGCCAGACTAAAATTCAGATTTCATTGCCAGCGAATTTAGAAGGCATGGAAGGTATTTTAGCGTAGAAAGTTTTCGCGTGCTCGACATATACAGGGTGTGTCACTACAAATCGGCTGCTCCGAAACTTCGTTTGTTATTGACGACGCCAAAAACTGTCTCAGGGAAAAGTTACTCGTGCGGAGAAGGTCATTTTGTTTTTACTACATTAACGTGTTTATCGAAGTCGTGATTTTTGGGATCTTAGCGTAATTTTTTTTTTTAGGACACGAGCATCGACTGTTGCATCGGACGCGCACTAAATTTATTTTTACGACTCAGCCACCAACTCCATAATGCTCCGATTACCCACTATTTTGCAAAAGAAAAACGTTTTACGTGATTGCAATGTGAATCGGTGCGACTCAAATTGGGTATACAACTTTTGTGCGAATTTTATTGACTCGACTTGCATAATTACCGACACATTTAATGCGGCATGAGGATTCCGACTCGTGATGCACTTCTCTGTTCTTCCCACACCCTGGGTCCACGCTCTAATTACGGGTTGAATCGTAGAACAATCGGTGCATTGACCTTGGTCAGGCCGGTGGAAACCCAGACGCGTGCGATATTTGCAAGGGGGTAAGCAGTTCAAGTTTATGTATATTAAGTATATTTATGTATGAATGCAAATGCCCGACGCGTCGAAGAGTATTCTTAACCAGAATGAATTGTCGTTTTCCGAATGTGCGGCAGCCAACGGTGCTTTGGTAATAAAAATGGCAGGTTTTTAGAAGCTGAAGCTCATCAGATTTATAAATCATTAAGGGTTAAAAGTAGCGCCCTCAGAATAATTTTTAACCGTGGAAAATGAACATTAATTATTCTTTATAAAAAATTATTATTAAAAAAATGGAAAATGTTTGCCAACTATTATGTCGTTTGGTAAGGATATTACTTTACTCTCATTGTCAGTGTCAACTCAAAATGCTCTTTCGAAGGAAATGAAGCTGGGAATTGCAAGACTTCAATTCGATAATGATGTCTTCACGCTGAGCATGTTTGTTTTAACCACTAATCTGCTTTGTAATAACGCTAATTGTCGAAATTGTAGCATCGTCAAATTGTGCAACATTCGTCATACGAGTTCTCCGCGACCACGCCACTCCGTTGATCAGATTTCGTTCAAAAATAAAAACGAACTGGCTTGGGAGATAAGTTCTGAAGATCTCGTGTGAAGTGTTTGTCGGAGAAATGATAGTCCTTTGCCAAATGTAGCAACCTCAGGTTCAGCGCTGACGAAATGGAGCTCATGCCCAGTTTTCATATTTTTTTTATACAAAATCATACTTGCATTCGTATGAATTGCTTCGCACACGCACCGTGCGCACAAAAATGTATCCAACGAGTATAATAAATTCGCAAAGCGAGAGGCTTCTTTTGTCGTGTTTCCGGAAACATTCGCCTAGAAATCATATGTAATTGAATTTTCTTTACAGCGATCTTCACTCGTCGCGATAGAAACATTGCGATGTTTTCCAACGCTGACAATGAGAATCGCTGCTGCCTTCGATCTTTGTTTGAAAACTTGTAATCGGCATCATTCATATTTGACGAAAGCGCTCGCACAGTATCACGCTGACAAATTACAACGTACATCAGTAACCAACCCATAGTTCAGCGAATAACTAATTGCTTTATGCACCAATTAATGGCTGAACGCGATTCATTAATAAGTGTCTCGGAACGTTTACGTTTACGAGGAGTAATTAAGATAAGACGCGAAACACGACTCTTTACGCATGAATCATATCATTGTGGGAAATTTGAATTAATTTGCCCAATAGGCAATAGTTCGGGAAAAAAAACATAACGCCAGATGTTTTATTCACGATTCACGATTCACACAACACCTAACGCTTACGCTGTTTTCCGTACGCTCGTTCGCACGCTAACGACATACAGAATTAATACCTCGTAAAGTATGTAAAGGCTATGGAACTTTGCCACAAACACTTCTTCCTCCGGGCACACGTCGATTGCGCGCGAAAAATCGTCGGACATTGTTTCTGTTAAGTACGTTTATGTAAGGACCACCTCATTACTTTTCCGCCGCAGCTCGCGCACACACTTTCGTCTCGAAGTTCGTGTCTGGGCCCGTTATCCTGTTCCGATCACGACGTACAAAGGTTGATCGGGTGACATAACGGCGAACGGAAATTCCGCAATCGACGCTGGGCACTTCGAGGGCCGTCTTCGTAATCGCGAAAACGGATTCGTGGGGAATAAAAAAGGAAAGTGAGCTAGAAATCCTCGTCCGCGGAACCGTGACTCGTTGATGGCGCGCGCGCGCGAAGGTCGGGGTACGAAGTTCGCTCGGTTGGTCCGCCGACCATTTGTTATCGATCGTACTTTCGCCGTGGCTTATCGAACGGTTTTGTCGCGGATCTTCCGAAAGTTTAATTGAAATATGATTAGTTGAACATTAATGCTGTCGCGCGTAAATCATTGCTTCTGGACAGTCTCAAGACTGGTTCAGGGTTCATGGTTCATTATTGCGGATCTTGACGGCCAGTGTCATCGATCAGAAATCTTGTTTTAGTATGTCCTCAAGATATAGGATGGATTTTATAATTACTGAAAATTTCCGAAATCTACGTTATCCCTGACGCCATTGACCGTCTCAGATATCGGGTTCAAATTAATTCCATTAGACTAAATTACTGCAATGGCGTTTTTTTTTTAAGTTTCAATATTAGTTATTGTATAGCAATAAATTAATTTTGCGGTTTCGGTAGGTTTGTCCGTGTGCTGCTTCTTCAGGTCCGATGAAAGTGTCGGAACCTAATAAGTGCAGATTAATTCTAGAACTTTCTTTCTCCGTACCTATATACGCGTAACTTTCTCTGCCACAGTACACAGCCGCACTCGGTTGGGTTCGAGGAAATGTTAGTGTCGTGGTATTGACAAAAAGATACTTGCAAGCTACAGATTATTGTCATCTATCAGGTGGAACTTCCCACAATTTCTGTACACATCAGGATGAACTAAAGAATTAAACGATCGTCGGTGCGCGTCTTTGCACCAGAAGAAAACTTGGCGTAAGAAAATGTCGCTAGGTGGTGTTGAAATGCGAGTGCAGTGTTAACATCTTTGAAGATACGCGTCGCCTTTCTCGCGATGAAAGCGAATTGATCGTCGGCAATTACATTCGGCCTGTCGACGATCGCCGGAGCTGATTATATTCGTAATTGACATCTTCGCGATTGCATTTGCACATTTTACGCTTCACGTTTTAGATCGACGACGCGACCCCGAGATCGATCGCGCTCGCCTGATAGTTCACACTATCGTCACTAATTGAAAACCACCGACTATGCCATTTTCCGGGTGCTCCAAACTCTAACTGTCTTCGCAAAGCGTTATGCGGGTCAACTGGCCACGATTTGTGCAGTACGAAGCAGATGGGCGCGTGCTAATCTCGTGCTGATTGTGAGATTTTTATTTTACTCTGACCACGCGTTGTTTATAATCTTACGGCACTAAACATAGTCTGTCTTAAAGATCGACTGTTTTTTTACGTAGTCACAAATGTCTTGGGAAAATCTGTGGAATAGGAAAGTTTGATGTGACTCAAAAAGTCAAAATTAGGAGATCAATTAAAAACGCAGAATAATTTTACATAACACGTTCTTTCGACAGATATATATTTCCCTTCCGTTTTTGACCCGTGTTCAGGTATCGAGTAACTCTGTTAGGGTTGTACCGTTCTGTCGCATTTGCAAAACAAATGTTAAGAACTGAGTTCACGATTGATTTCGCACGATAACGTTTATCTAACCACTGTTTGTTGAAATGATCCGATGAACTGCTTAGTTTTCTCAATGAACGATGTTACTATGTAATGCTCATTCACGAGATATGATGGATTTTATCTTCATCTGCATTTATTACGACCTTCTGAAATGTAGTATGCCCTGTTCCATATTCTTTTAATGCCCCGTTGAAACAATTTTATCTTGATTTACAAGACGTTTAAATATTAAAATATGTATATTCTTGCCCAGTGCAATGTAAAATTTTGTGCTCTTACAAAGTACGACAGTATGCATCGTCAATGGTAGATTTTATTGATGTTAGCTAACAGTATCAAAGTTCAAACATGATGCACAGACAGCTACTGTTGTCTCCTCGTATTGCGGCATCTTCGCTGTACGTTACACAGGTATTGGGCAAATATTTGTACAGAGTAACTATCGAATTCTTCTTTTTATCGTTTTCGCCCAGTCATAATTTTCTCGAAACATAGACCAAGTATTGGTCTGTATGAGAGTGTGTTTGAACAAACCCATGCGTGGATTGCTATTGTAGTATGATGATGGGTGGCGACTTAACGATGTTCGATCTCTCAACGAGCCTACTCCAACATAGTTGACAGTTCCACGATAATCGTCTTTGCGTCATAAGTTTGATTCGCCTGAAAATATCAAGTGCTCTTTCGGACGCTCAAAACATTTGCCGGGAGCACTTCGCTCTTATTAAACATTGTTACGTTGGATCCGATTATCGGTTCAACGCGTGCTGTTTGTATTGTTCCCAGTCTCTTGCGAAACATTATCTGAAACGTATTCCTAGCACGATAAGTCCCAGTATCTTGCGATGTTGCGCGTGCGGCAAGTTTAAAGGGGAACGTTGAACTGAATTCACGCATACGATCTGTGTTGGATTGGAGTATATGATACCGAGTTGTGTCGCTTCATTTGGCCGTTCACTCGACGAATTGACACACTGCGCTGATATGTACTGCCGCTCATAATTATTCGATCAATCGGATTTTCTGAACGAGTCTTTTCTGTCAATCCGGAGTAAATTCGGAAAATGTTGTCGTTCGAATAATTATGACTGACGGTACACGTATCATTTTTTTTTCTTTTTTACGAAATAAATGTGCACGGTGATCATAAGTCAGAGTTACCTCTGAATACTGACACCGACGTCTACTGCGCTTTCGGACGGGAATACCGTGAGCTTATTGATTTAACAGGTATTTATACAGTACGGAGCGGGAGTTGTACAAACGCGAAGAAGACGATTCGACGTGAAGAAGTAAATTCAGCTTGTTGAATGAGTCTCGATTATTCGAAATGTCGTACTCGAAAAGTGGGTAGTCGAAATTGAGGCGTTTCAAAACGTTTCGTTATCAATCATTCAGGGAACAGTAGTATGAAACAGCACAAGTTGATTCTACGTGAAAGAACGAGGAAACGTTGAACGGATGTGTATTCTGTTTTTACATATGCTCTTGTTTTCAAAAAAATTCGTAGGCGGATTATTCCAAAGCCGGAAACGATGATAAAAAATATTTGCTCAGCGATTTCATGATTATCCCTTCTTCACGTCTGGTTGCTGAAGAAGCGATAAATCAACGAGGTAATTAGAAAGCTCGACTGCAGTCCACTTTTGATGACCCATTACTTGCACGCGGTAAAACTCGGGAAACAATATTGCAGCGTGCAGACTGCAGATAATGCTAGATAAAGTTTTTCTGATACAACGACGTTTGTTACTGACCTTTAATACGTCTGTTCCCGGCGCATGTGACGCATCGGAAAATGGGAAGCGTTCAAGACGTCGGCAAAAAATCATGCTAATGAGCCAGCAATTCGATGCAAGTTTAAATAACTTTCAATAGCGAGAGTTCGAAAAGATTAAGCTAATTCACGGACGGAAGAATATATTTGTCGTACAATCACAAGCACTTTTTGATTGAAACAGTAAAAAGAAATTTGATAGGTTGTACCATGGGTTGCTGAACACCTCGTATATTCAACGTTATCGGGTCCGTCGTTAGACCGTGATAATTACAACTGCTGATTACATTACGTTAGCAACTGGTGCAAGGTTATCGCGGGTCGTTCCACATCTTCATAGAAACTCGTCTCCACCTGTCTCTTCTGGCGCTATACATTCAATGACTTGCTTGCGTTGCAAAATATCACTTGCGGCGCACTTCAAAGGCCTGGGAAACGTTAATGTTTAATATGGGACAGGTTACAATAGGTAATATGTGCATACTTTGAGGTATGCCATACAGGCTGGGATGCGCAAAATGGCCAATTTTAATAATGATACAAGAATGACAAAAGTATAGTATAAATTATCATATAAGCAGACATAATGGGAAATTGTGGAAAAGTTTTTCATACTATCAACATTTTTGTTCGAACAATACCTGTTATCACTCATAAAACTTGTAAGAGAAAAAATATGAAAAGTGTTACTCTCATAAAGATAAAACGGTCCATTACGGTGAGAGGTCGTTAGTGTCACGATTTTCTTGTCTATTCGATGTCAAAGGTCGATAATAATGAATTTCGGCGGAAATCACGTGGGTAATAGAATTTTGCTTGATAATGTTGCCTTCGTTGCGTAGCCAACCGCGAATTAAGTTTGTCGGGTAAAGTACATCCATCGCAGTTCATATTATTACACTATTACATTAGCCACATTGATGAGACACGTGACGCTATACATACTTGTTGATTAGCGGTAAACTGCAGAGTAAATAGTATACTACGCTTTCTGCTGATAGACGATGACAAACAGAATGCGTAGGTAGTCCGTCGAGCATGTTTGTGCCGGTGATTATGACTAGGATTATCAATGGACTTTGACATTTTATTGCAATGATCACGTATTTTTAAACCATCATATATTCCAAACTTTTACCTGAGTCTCATTAAGCATCGTACTTTGATGCAGTTTCAATACGTAAAAGTCTACATCTAATACGTGTACTCAATACGATTAAATGTTGTAACATATATTAACTGCAAATAAACCTGGCTACTGAGTATTGTTTGCATCAAATTGTCTGATCCGCAACGTATTAACGGATACATGTACTCCATATCCGTTTGGCAATCTGCTTCGAGCGATCATCGATATTTATGCGATTCCACATTTCATCAACCCGTAACTCGACCGTGTTTCCGTATAGCGATCATCGCTTTTTGCCTACGACCGTTGACCGCATTGTTTCTCATCCGTGACCCGTTCTGTTACGTTACAGTATGGCAGACAAAACATCGAGAAGGTGCGCAAGAGAAACGGCACCTGGGAGCCGGATGATGATGATTCCGCGGAAACGTCGGGATCGCCGTCGATAGGCGGCAAGCAGAGCGCACAGAATGAAAACGGCAAGCGTCATAAGACGAAAAATGGCATTCTAGGAAACAGCGTGATAGCCCGCTCGAAAGACTTCATCCTCGTGCCTCAACCCGAAACGCTGAATCACAAAAATCACATCGAGAAGAACGACACTAGTCCGCAGTCTCAGGAAGTTTCCATCGATGAAGTGAATAATAGAGAGGTATGTTGTACTACATTCTTTTTTTCTTTTATGCGTCTAGTATACATGCGTATATTCATGGTTCAGTCGAAAAGGGGATTGATTCTGCCATAGCTTTAGGCATTGATGTGAAGTGGTATAAATTGTGGTAAACAAACGAATCGCAACTAAGGGATGGAAATCGTTGAGATAATGATACAGAACCAAAATATGTTTTGGATTATCGCGCGTAAGCCAGTTCCCTTCGCGCAATTGTTCGATAATGTATCTTATCGTGATTATTTAACTAAAGCGCGCCGAACCGAGTGAGCGTATTTTGTTGTACAAGGTCGAGGAATTGATGTCAACAACGTGTGCGTGCGAGATCAATAAGTACCAATCCGTGGATGCGTATCGGTTGTGCGAAAATATTTGTGTCGTAGGCGCGTAATGATCGCACGCATTGTCGGGAGTGTACGCCAAATTGCCTTAACGATGCTCGGAACACGTTATCGACGAAAATAAGAATGATTATCAGCCGCTTCGATGCTGATAAGAATCTGCAAATTTAAGAAGAGAACATTGAGCAGCGACGAGAAAAATACAAAGAACCTTCAATATTAAGGGAGTCGATTTGTAACGAGAAATTGTCAAGAAACGAATGGTATTTTTATCCGTTGGATAGGAGGGGGCGGTGAGATGAGTGCGCGAGTCTAGGTTAGTCTGTTTTTTTTTTAGAAGATTTGTATAAACCATTCGGGAAAATACTGACGAACGAGTTTGATTTGATCAGTGATTTAAGGGAAAACTATTGATTTCGTTAAAAATACCAGATATGTGTTTATTTGTTCTTATGCCAATATTTTGAGGCGTATGCCGTTTTTATATAAATTGTCGGGCCTTACTCATAATTTTGCTATGTAAAAGCACCATTACATGTATACTAGGACCATTAATTAAGGGTGCCATACACATGCCACAATTATTCAACTGTAATATAATTGAATATAAAATTAAATCCGCAATTTTTAGCGCCATCAATATGTACCGTCCATATAGTGTATTTTTCACTAAAGATAAGCCATTATGCTTAAAGAAAAGTAACACTTAATTAAGCCACATTCACGCCTTTTTAGAATCACGTTGTAACGTCAGATTCCTTTGAAGACATTAAAAAGGAATTTGAACCCGCAATATGTTTGGACTACATAAGAGCAGGCGTGGAGGCAATTATCGAGGATGAAGTGACATCACGATTTGAGGCAGAAGAATTGAAGGTATTGCATATTGAATTATTTAAACAATTTACAAGAAACATCATTTTTCATTCCTGTTTTCTTTCGCGATCTATTTCAGAACTGGAACCTGTTAACCCGAACAAATAGACAATACGAGTTCATTTCATGGAAACTAACCGTGATATGGATGTTCGGATTCGTTATGCGGTACTGCTTCCTCCTGCCACTGCGAATATTCATATGCTTCGTGGGGGTGAGTACGATTTAATATCACGATACATTAGACGATAAGTAAGTGCGATATACATACAGCATAGAAAATCAAGATACGCGCTGCTGCGCTAGCTATATATTTATTTCAACCGATCTAACGTGCGCCTCATCTGTCATTGAGAAGGTGATCATTGCTAATCACGGTTTTTACATAACAATCTTTTCTACTCTACTCAGCTCAATTCACGTCCGCAAACGTCACTCATAACATCGCGGAATTAAGAGTGTGGCGCGACGACACTAATAATCCCCATTGTGCCAAGGATTCACTTACAGATCACTAATGCGAAAGCTTCTTAGGTTTTGTATCTCGTGGTTGGAACATTTTTTATCGGCTTCCTGCCGAACGGATGCGTTAAGCATTGGGCATACAACCAGGCGTCTCTCGTTGCGTTCAGGATAATGTTGCGATCTATATCGGGGGTGATAACGATCCACGACCGGCAATATAAACCCAAAACCGGCGGGGTGTGCGTGGCTAATCACACCTCTACACTCGACGTGGCCCTCTTATCCACTCAGACAACATTCTCCCTGGTAATGCCTCTTGCCAGCAAGTCCCTGAAATTCGTAAGCCGACGACCCCCTAAAAAAGAAAGTCCAGTCCTGATCGTATGTAATCGAGTCAATAAGTGCAAGTGGAAGTCTCTTCGCATGTGCTTTGGGTTCTGTCAGTTTTGTAATGAAAGCCACCTTCAGCATTCTCGTTTACTAAGGTTGCCAACTGTGGTAGATTGGGTGAGACATGAAAAACTTTTGACCTCTTTTTGGATTCACTTAAAACGCGTTGATAAAAAGTTGGCAGTCTTATCGTTTACGCACTGTGCGGGCAGCTAACGAGGCTCGTGATAACATGTGGTAGGCATGGTTGAGTTCTTGACCTCCAATGAATACGTCTCGTCCTGTCCTTGTCCGACTACTCCGCTTATCTCAGGGATCTGTTCTGACGTCTTCGACTATTGTAATGTGTACTCTATATATGTTGCGCGTATACCGTACATCTGTGTTCAGACTACAATGCAGGGTTCACCGACGCGAAATTCACTACATCGTGACATTAAAGTTCTATCATGTTTAGGCCAAAGTCGAGTCTAAATATAGTAAAACGTCTAATCGCGGAATTTTATGGAAATTTTATGCAAAAATACTACTAATCATCGTCTGAAGTATTGATGCGCAGTTTTGAGGTAGTCTATGCCGTTCACACTACTCAACCGTATCTGTCCACCCAATGCTTTGACGGAAAACATTTGCTTCCGACACGATTCTTTCTGTTTCATTGTCGATCACATCCCGATCGTTCATTATAAAGCGCGTGAAAATTCTTGTACAGATCACAGATGTTACAGGTAACAGCATCCTGTAACTTTGCTTTACAGGTAGTATCTACTCAACAACGATACAGAGGGAATCAACGTTTCTCAGGTGCAAAGCTTCTGGTTTACAGGTGATGTGGCTGACAGTCTGTACTGCGGGCGTGGGATACGTTCCGGAGGGTAGCTTCAAGCGATGGCTCAACTACAAAGTCTCCATAATGTGCTTTGCTGTCTTATCGAGTGCCCTGTCCTCGGTCATAACTTACAACAATCCGGAAAATCGACCGGTCAGAGGCATATGTGTGGCAAATCACACGTCCCCCATCGATGTACTTGTACTCATGTGTGATAATTGTTATTCTTTGGTACGTCTACTTGATACTCTGCTTGGCACGGTTTTATACTTCCCTTCCTGAACATTCATTTCGTTTTTACGTAGCAAATATCGTCAAAATTTTGCATTGACGATTATAGTACAAATTTGACCAATACGACGTTCTTCGTACGAACGCTCAGCCATTGTCGGGCATTGCCAAATTTGACTGGGTGCCTCTAGCTCTGCAGAAATATTTGTTGTTGTTCTTTTTGTTTTGTTTGATGGTGTTGTGTGTCGGTATCCGCAGGGTACTTGTTTTCTTAAGTATACGCTCCCTCAATTTGCTTTGTAAGGTTGATGTACGTATAAATGAAATTGCAACGTTCCAATGCAAAGAATAAACTATATATTTCAGATAGGTCAAAGGCACGGGGGTTTTCTGGGCATTTTACAGAGAGCTCTCGCTCGTGCCTCGCCACACATTTGGTTCGAACGTTCTGAAGTGAAAGACAGAGAAGCTGTCACGAAAAGGTAATATATTGAGCTTACACCTTTTCTTGCGTAAAAACTGTTCCGTTTCTCTTCGACGACGTCAAACGTTTAATGTAGAACAAATTCAATATTTCAGTATTCAACATAGGTCTTTTCCTAGCCTATGTGTTTCGTAATATATGTAACATACACATTTTCGTGCCTACTAGATTGAAGAAACACGTGTCAGATCCAACGAATCCACCCATACTCATATTCCCAGAAGGAACTTGTATCAATAACACGTCGGTAATGCAATTCAAGAAAGGAAGTTTTGAAGTGGGCGGTGTTATTTATCCCGTTGCGATTAAGGTGACTAGATTAGAATGCAGAACTTATATATATTGTGTTTTTGTGGCATTCATTAAACGTTATGCTAATCGTTTCATATATTCTAGTATGACGCCAGATTCGGAGATGCGTTTTGGAACAGTAGTCGATATTCCATGCTACAGTATTTATACATGATGATGTCAAGTTGGGCAATCGTTTGCGACGTATGGTATCTGCCTCCTATGTATAGGAATGAAGGAGAAAGTGCCATCGATTTTGCGAATAGGGTAAAGTCTGTGATAGCACGGCAAGGCGGACTTGTAGATCTGCAGTGGTAAGGAATTTTTTTTCTTCCACTAGCTTTATGTTGAGTTGCACGGAAGTAATGAGATTAGACGTAACGTTATGTTTTATTAACCTAAATGATATGAATATTCTTCCATTTGTGCCATTCTTTATAAATGCCGTAACGTATGAATACTCGCTGTTACAATAGGGATGGCCAATTGAAGAGGATGAAGCCCAAGAAGGAATGGAGGGAAAAGCAGCAGGAGGAGTTTAGTAAAAGGTTTAAGGTCGAATAAACGAATTCATTTTATCTAGTCACAACCTCATTATGCACATAGCGTGTCATACTTCGTTGAATCAGAACACCGTCTCTGATTTGCCGTTTCATCTCTTACGTGTACACACAATTGCGCGAAGAATTGTGTTCTCCATCACATGGTTGTTACATTCAAATCTGTGTTCTTCCGACGCCGTGGTGTATGCGCTTTTTTGATCATCTCTTCATTTAGGTAACAAACAATAACACATGAGGAATAAGACGAATTTCCAGATAAATTTGATCGTAACGATAACACACTATGTGCCGGAGCCACAGCTGCTTCTAGCCAGCAAAATTAAGATTTCTTTACCGAGGATAAACGTCTCTTATTTTAGCAAATTCATAAATTGAATAAAGGGTAACGTGTATCCTCTCTCAAGAAAATGATAAATAAGGTCGAAGCACAGAGCAAACGCGTAAAATTTCATCCGCGACAGTTGACTGCTAGTCTGAGAAGAACGCAATCTTCCGTGGCCATCGTATAATGTGTTAATCAATTGTGCATCGTGACACATTCTGGCACTGTTTATATATCTTGTTCTCGAGCAATTTTTCATATAGCGTTTGGTTACCTGTGTTTTTTTGTTGTTTTCTTCATAATGCATTGTTGTTAGTATAATGATGTTTTCATAATAGCAAAGGTATGTTCTTACTTAACAACAAAAGTGCATCGACCATGTTTATTTTTTTCTTAAGAATGAGGTTTCATTGTAGTGAAGGCATTACTACCGATTATTATTTATGTTCGATGAAACTTATATTAATACATTATTAAGATGTGTGATATTGTTTTGCATGTGTGAATGTATGTAGTATTGGGATGACCCATCAAATTTCATAGTTATTAGATTAATTCACTACTTCGGTGACTTGATACTGCGCGGATCAAAATTCGATCTCGAGTTAAGTCGAACACTTGGGTTTCTTCTTTTTTGGAAAGATAGGAGAGCAGAAATAAATTGCCAACTCATATTTTTAATGAAAGAAATTTCAAGACTCGACGGTTCTACCATTTTACCTAATACTTGAAGTGTCGTACGCCCCATTATATTACGCCCTCTGCATTGCCAATGATAAAAAAGAAGGTACTATAACGTGTTTTTTATTTTTATATTCCGCATATGAAAAAATTTCTTTCGTATAGTTCGTCATTATGAACCGAAATTGGAATGTTTCCAACGACGTTACAAGCTTCCGTACGAAATACTGTATGGAAATTTAGTAATGTACTCAGGAATGTGCTAAGAATCGCTTTTAGCGAGAAAGAATGTTAGGAACGTATGGAAAACCGTTGTATCAAAGCATTCTCTGAATACTTCTCGAACTTCCGTAAAATGTAACCGGCGTTTCTTTCGATCGTAACGAGTGATTGCGAAGTATTTTGCGCAGTTAATAACAAAGAAGAGGGTTATATCATTAATTTTACATGAATACCTACCGACCGACGCATTATGTTCTTCACCGTAGAATGCGTAAAATGTTTTATCCTAACTTATTAATTTTCGCATTGCGTATGTATAAAATTACGTGTAGCAACTTGGCGCGAGCGATACAAGCTCTGCTAATGTATTGAACTGGGAGTTACTCACGAATCGGCCACGAATCGATACCGTAGGATTAATTGATACGTCATTCATTTATTTGCGATCGTTCAATCGCATCATTTTGTAGATTCATCATTTTAGGAGTAATGGTGCTTAACGGACATCACTTTTCAATTTTTTATAAGGAAAACGTATGAAGTATATTTTTATAGAAGGTAAATATATAAGGGATAATGTAAAGGAGAGTGAAAAGTGTCATGTATCTGTCATTCAGATTAGGAAGCTAATATTGAACATGCGATATGGACGTTCCGTATTTGCATTAACATGGACGGTCTATTAGGTGTGCGAGAGAAATGCTAATCCGGATAGTTTGTATTATTTGTGTGAGCTAGTCAGCCAAGTCCACGTGGCAGAAACGAAAAGCACAAATTATGAACAATATTTCCTTTCCGAATATGTTTCCTGACTGACCGGCAATGTACTTGACATTTTCGAAGAACCGCACCAGCTCCATTTGAACAAGCACATTAGGAAGGTTTCGATGGAATTAGGTACATTTTAGCTTAAACAAAGACTTGTAAATTCTAGGCGTCTATTTTATAGTACATTTAAATTTGTATTAGAGAAATGGAAAGGTACTGATTATATTGACATGAGACAAACCGTAAATTTTGTGAATTATAACTTGTTTTGTAGCACTACTAAAAACGAATAAAACCATTGTTATTTAAACCATTTTCATGTAGCAACAAACTTACAAGCAAAGATAATCCTACTGTTTTGTTTTAAGAACTTTATTTGGCATTATCACTTTATCTCTAGGCACGAGGAAAACTGTTGAATGAATATATAGGCTGTAGTAATAACTGCAATAACACTTGTGTTTTTCCATTTTTTGTTTAAATTACATATCAGGTTTTTTTATAAGTCAAGAACAATAACTATTTACGACGTTACCTTTTGTACCCTGTCTTTGTTTTCTGCCTTTTCAGATAGCTGCTGCTGCTTAAACAGTTCTATCAATTTTTCTGATGCCGTCAATTCTGTTTGTTTAATAGCGCTAAGTTTTACCTGTGAAACCAGAAGTGAAGCAAACGTATTGAAAATTTATATTTATACAAATTATAATCCAAGGTTGGCATATGGTAACAAATTAATATTTGACTTACGTTAGGGTATTCTATAATATTTTCTTCTGGATCTCTGAGATGGAAAGGTGTCCATGGCCCCTGAATGGAGGGAAAATCTGTATGCCATAGTTTTCGTATTCTTAGTTTTCCACCATCATGGTACTGTGTTCTCAACAGCTCCATCCATTTTATGATATCGTCACGAGAATAATTTGAAACCGACAGCCATTGGGTATCTCCACTCACTAGAAATTAATACCACATAAGCTTTAAATCTATTGTACATTAAGAGCAAATACTCACAGTATTCCGCACATATGACTGGTGATCTGTGCCTTCTAGGTTTAACGTACACAACAGTGCCTGGATTTTCTTTTGCATAATTTACAAGATCATGTTCTATGAAATCTCTGTAAATTAAGAGAAAGCTTTTTTAATGTTTATCCCCCAATGTGTCAAGACATGTAGAATTAATACGGCAAAGGTGGACAAGTACAAGTATTTAGTCTAGGAAAGTACTATTGAAGGGAATTCAATAAAACTAGAGCAAGAAAGTAACATCAGGAATGTTGCACTTATAACAGAGTTTGTTATTGTCACGTTGAAAAAGTGTATGCTATGACAATGCGAAACATTAGTTGCACTAGTACGTTTGTCCATGTAATGCTTCAAACGTAGTCTGTTAATTGCCAAGTCTAAAACTGAAGACGGTAACAGAAGTTAAGGTTAGAGTGGATGATGTACCTCATTCCGCGACTATTGCCGAAACTTTTGCAGAATTTTAAAGTAACCCTTTGCAGCTGGCCGACAAAACGTCCGACGCCTAATGTTGCTGGTACTCTTAAGAATCCTGACGGCAAAACCAACGCTTTATTTGCCATTATCGGTTGTTTTCCCTAACCTCTTCAAACGATGGTCCTTTTAAACATTATATATACGTATGTGCGCGCGACCCATGAGACGGTGCTTGTTACATATGCACACCTACAGTACTGCTTATGATTATTACAGTAATAGCATTTTCTGTATTTACTCTTAGTTGACCAGAAAGGCCTCTCCGATTAATATTAATGATTATTTTTAGGTACGTGTTAGTTTATACCTTAGTATATCCTATAATATTAGGGTATGTTTCAAATGAATAAATATGGTTTGTAGTGCATAATTCGAGTTGTTTGGCATAATGCAGCATATGTTTTAGGTGCCACAGTTACATCGAGAGCTAATTGATTATAAATTTTTCGTTCATACCACATATTTTGAGTCATAAATGCAAATATCCCATTTTAAATGCGGTTCTTACTGTTCAAATATGGCGCGTATAGAGTTTCTTTTGGTTGGCCAATGGGTTCGTTCCTCATTGGCTCGTTCACTTTGGCCAAGGCTCTGTCAAGATCAGCATCAAAAGTGGTGAGCTCCCACATTTTAGACAATTTAAATAATAATTTCGGCTGTGCGATCCTTGAATTTGCATAAATCTTGTAAGTTCAGTGCCGGCCAACATAATTATGCACATGTTTTAGCTTGATATTGTAAATTAATCGAAATATCTCACTTTGATTTCAGGCACGCTTGGCAGCTCAGGATGCGAAAGGACGCCGTAGATTTCCAGGCCCGGTTTTTGAAGCTTTTACATCAATTTTGGTGAGTTTGACTAGATTCAGTACTTGATTTAAGTGTCGGGGCCGCATTCGCAGCTAATTAGACACAAATTTCGGGTTCATTCAATATATGTCCAGCAAGAAATGCGAATGTTGCATTTTGCACATGCCCGAGGTCTGGCGGTTAGCAATGGAAGCATGCAATTTGAACAGTTCGAATATGGCGCTGGTGGACTGATTGTAAGTAACAATATAATTATAATGTCATGTTTGCTTATCGATCTATGCTACAGATTCTATAGTATAGAATCTAAATTTATCGTTCAAATTGGAATTCAAATATTAATTTAAGTAAATCTTCCAACATTTCAGAGTGTATAATACTCAATACATATACCCCCATATATATTTTTTTCTGGTATTAGAATACTTTGTTTAGACAATTGTTATGGGCATAATTTGTTAATTTTGTTATACTTTTGCATAGTTCACCACACATAATCATTTGCCATATTAACCTACTCGTATATTACCAATATATTTAATGTAGCCACATTATCATCTCTTATAATATAAGTGCTCTTGTCAGAAAAGGTAAAGTATGTTTGGTAAGAATCAAAGGTAAAATTGACGTTGCTTGATACACCGCAAGCAAATATGAATTAGAATTTGATGTACGTATGTAATCATGATCATGATCATGCATTTATATACGTTTATAATTACATGGAATTATATATTAGTGTATAAGTGTATGAAATGCTAGGTGGATGTTAGAATACTTTGTTTAGACAATTGTTATGGGCATAATTTGTTCATTTTGTTATACTTTTGCATAGTTCACCACACATAACCATTTGCCATATTAACCTACTCGTATATTACCAATATATTTAATGTTGCCACATTATCATCTCTTATAATATAAGTGCTCTTGTCAGAAAAGGTAAAGTATGTTTGGTAAGAATCAAAGGTAAAATTGACGTTGCTTGATACACCGCAAGCAAATATGAATTAGAATTTGATGTACGTATGTAATCATGATCATGATCATGCATTTATATACGTTTATAATTACATGGAATTATATATTAGTGTATAAGTGTATGAAATGCTAGGCGGATGTTAGATACAGTTTCATTCCCACTTTGCGTTAGAACGGGTTTTTGTATCGATGTAGCAACATCGATCCTTGTTTAACAATTTGTGATCAGTGAGGACGTGCGCATGCATGTTTAAGAAAGAAGAGGCTATTTGTCTATAGCTGAAGTGGTCCGGAGAAAACGGCTGTCGTCGCTGGATTAGTTTGTCACATTGGTCAGTATGCTCAACATTGTTAGAGGTGCACAGGTAACTAGTAGCTTTTTAGTCTCAGCATTAATCAACATTCATTTTTATAATATGTTTATATCTACCGTGTATGTTCCGTGATATTGTAAGACAGCAATTGGCAGGTTCCTACAGTCGAAACCATATAATATTGTCAGCGGGACTGTTGAATTATGAAAACATTTTTATTTTGTAAATTTGAATAGACTATTTTAACATTATGTAACTAACATGTTAAAATAGCAAAATAATTGAAATGGTTTGTCTAGATTGTAATACAATCAGAAAAAGTATGATTTTGGTGACAAGAAAAAGAAGTCGAAATAGTATATCGTTCAGCAGCATATTACGAAAAACATTTCTATGTCAGTATTGCGAACTTCCACCAGTTTCAACGCGAGCAATTACACGAATTCCTCCACATTTTCCTACTTTCTTCCAGTTTGCTCGACTAACACGGCGACCCGAGGAACATATACACCACACGGACGTAAAAAGGTTCGGTAATGAATTCACAAGAATAGTAAGTACCCTGCGTGTCCGGCATGCGAAATTCATTTGAACGAGAGCCGCAGCCGCGGGGGCGTCATTTAGTCGTCCGGGGGCGTAAAAATAAAGTGCAGGGGCAACGATATAAAGCGTCAGACGACAGTCGGACACGTCGCGGCGTCGGGCTAAATAAAGGTTTACGCCACCTGTTCTCGCTATGCGCATTACGCGCACATGCTTAACGAGCGCTTGATTGCGTCTTAACCGCCGCGTCGGTCGTTCGAGTCCAGGTCATTTTTGACCAAGCTTTTGCGTATACATACCATCTTGCGGCATGGCCGACACAGTTTATTTGACATCGTAGGCAGCGTTAATTAGGACAAACTGAAACAAACATTTGGTAGAGGAAGATAAGCGAAATTCCGACCTCTTGCACAGCCGAAACTTTGCTCGCATTAGAATTTTCGCAGAGCGAACTGTAAATCGATTAAAGCAATAAAGTCAATTCCAGGAAGCTTCGGTTAAGCTTCATTAATTCGCTCAACCCGCTCTGCCGGTGGTATTAACGACGTTCCGTGCAGTACGCCGTCACGAAGATGAAACTTGCACATCGATCGTCTCGCGATTAATTCTTCGCGCCGGGTCCCGACTTGTCGAGTACCTATTTCAACATTTCCGGATTTCTGTCGGCAAACTTGTAACGCAGGAAATGTCTGTGCTCGTAATTGAGCTGAAAATTCTGAAATCTTACGTTGCCTTATGCTTACTTTCGCGAATTTAGGTATCATGCGGCATTTCTTCTCAATTGAAATTCAATCTAGCGTCTACTGACATCAAACTTAGACTCTCGTTTTTATTGATATAATATTGCGTAGGTTATTTAACGTATTTATAACTGCTGAGGAGTACAATCGTGAAAACGCGTTACTTTCCAAATCATTTTCTTTTATAATCATTATCGAACTTATATTTTTTTATCAAGTGACTAAAATTTAGATTTGTCGTAAAAATAATGTTATCAACAAAGTTTTAATAACTTGGGTAAGGTTTAACTTCATTGAAATTCTGCAGAACTCCACTGACGCAGTAGTATGCAATTAAATTGGGTAACCGTACGGATATCCCAATGCATTGAAATTGGTCCTCTATAATAATGTAAAAAGAACATTAACATATGATTGCTGACAGTGACTGTTTGTAAGGTACACATGTTCACAAAACTGTTAATATCATATTTTGATTATTCATTATAAATGACGATTAGATAGGCAGGATTAATCAATGAAAATCTGTCAGGCCTCGATTATTCGGAGAAGGCAAAATTAAATTTGGCCCGCGTAGTTTTTATATTTCGCAATTCAATTAAACTAGACAGATCGTTCATCCGCTATCGAACGAATTGCGCATTTCCGGAAATGAGCGGCATCAATTGCTACACAAGTCAGTCGGAAGCACAATCTGACCGGCACGCCTTCACAAATGTCACGTCTGCCCATCTATTCGTCTGTAATTGATTCCTCGTCCAAAATGTCAGAGTTACCCTCAGTTGACCGTGGGGGTAATCGCCGCTAAATGTCACGTCGAGGAGCAACGGTTCAAGTATTTTAATCCCTCCACCCATAGAATTCCATTGGGAATAATCTAAGTTTCAATTATGCATTTTCGTCGATTACGATTTTCTCGAGTCCATCAGATTCAATTTAGTCGTCGCTTAAACGCGGAACCTTTCTCCATGATTGAGTTCTATTCAATTATGTATATCCAATTAGAAACGCTATTTGAGACTTTCGTTGTTTCAAACATTATGATTTGAACCATCGTTACCCTTCATACGTTGCTTTATGTTGCAGTAATTATTATTTATGCTTCCCTTTAAGTCAAGCTTAAACTAAAGAGTAATTCATTCAATCTGCGACTGTCTTTCTATATAAATCTTCTATTAATATCCTGTCAAGTTTCACTATGTGTAGATAAAATTCAATGGAAATATCGAAATATTATTTTGCACACATATAGATTTATCTGCGTCGAGGGTGCAATAACATAACATTACAAAGTGTCTGTGAACGTGTCCATCGCTTGGCATTAGACGAATATATACTAAACTGACGTGACGTATTTTAACCTGACACGTATCAATTCAAATTTGAACCCCTACACTGCGCCACAACTTTTGACTGACAATGAATGTGAAGTAACGGTAACAGAAGCAATGATAAATCGGGTATCGAAGTGCAATGATCGGAGCTGCGGAATCCCTGCGACGATCTCAGTTTGTTCGTCAGCGATGACCTTGACCTCCGACGTTGAGACCACACACAAGTCGTAACGGCGTGCATAGGGGTGGGCTACGCCGGGCACGCGATTCAATATGTACAATACGTACACGCCTCTCTCGCAAGAAAATCGCTGCGACACGGCGAAACGTTCAGCGCGGCCGCCTTCGTTCCGCGTTCCCCACCCCCACGTTCCCTTCCCTCGTTCGTAAAGTCGTCAGCCATCACGCGCCACGGCACCGCGAACGATTTATGATTCTCGTGCGTGCGCGCGTGCACCTGCGTACTTCTGGTATTTCAACAATCGCGTCGATGTATTAGATAGAACGTAAACCGTAACGTCGTACGCGAAATGGCCAGGAAAAATGGGAGGAGACATGATTGACGTGGATATAAGTCGAGAGCGCGTGAAATAGTTAATGTAGATCGAGACTTATCGTATCCTCTCAGACAGCAGCACATTTCCTGCGTTTGTTTACGCCCTCTCTCTAAATTCGGCGAGCATACTACAGGTAATCATTGCCGTAAAAACGTTGCAGTCAGAAAACAGACTCGTTTGTTCCGATTCCACGTTTCCGAAGCCATCAACCGCATCGAGCCACGACTCGCGGCAGACGATTTATGTTCTGTATTTATGTGTGAGCGCGCGCCCACACTCTTTTGCCACCGACCTGCGGCCCGTCGCAATTAGCACTTGCCAGATCGCGCGCGCCCCTGCCGACCCTTAAATTTCTCAACGCTGACGTCTTTTTCGAGCGAGGCAGGGACTTTGTCACGGACGTTGGGCTTCGCGATATCGGTCACGAAGTAGCGGCATACACGTGTGCGCGACGCCGACGGTGTTGTTGGTACGTATGCACGTATGTGCACACGACAGCCGACGCTCGAAATTACTCGCGAAATTAGAGTTTAAAGCTCGCGTCGCGATCGCGCGCACGGTATCTAATCTGGCTTGATGTATCGGTTTCTTTATTGCTTTGTCTGCATCCTCGCCATGCTGCTGGTTGGATATGCATAAGCGTACAGTACAGGGTAGTCCTTATAAGTAGAGATGGAGTCGAAGTTCGTTATGTGCTCATGGATATGGATCAATTTATTACCCCAGGACTCATTCGACAAAAGCCACAACAAGTGCTCATTATACTGCGTGCTTTATTTGCGGTACTAGTAAAGTACTTGCTATGTATTGGGAAATGATTACATAAGTGCGTTTCTAGCACTCGTGCTAGAATAGTAAAAACTCACCACTCGAATTTTCATCACATGTTCTACACATTAAGCTCTCAAGAAACATGGGATACCATTTAAGAAAGTCAAGGTGAAGTTCATTATTCGTAAGACGTAAGACAGTATGATACAGATAGCTATGCTCCTCGCGTCATTTGATCCCACCAAATTCGACAATATTCATATACATAATTTTGTCTCCTGTTCGGTAAAAAAAAACAAATTACACGTGCCACCTTATAAGAATCACCCTGTATATGCCAGCGAGCGTGCAGCGGAATGCCGGCTGGGGTTGATGGTGTGCTAAACTCTGGGTGCCACAATGTTCACGCTATTGACACCTACACCATTCTAGATGATCTTTCTTTATATTTAGTCTTGAATATATCGTGACTTGGCATGAGAGTGTAATAATAAAATCGTCCACGTAACAACGTTGCATAACGCTCGCACCTTACATTTCACATTACATTCCTACATCTTCACTGTTTCTTCAATTTTCCGTTACACCACACGCGTAACATGCAGATAAGCAGCATCAAACATGACTGTAGTCCGACTCACAGCGTTTTGACGATTTCTGCCGAACCGTTCGAAATTCAAACGCGTAAATCTCGTAGCTGTCAGTCGGAGGGAATTGGCCCGCTGCCTTTACACGATCACAGAGCGGACACGAGCGGTTAAAGAAGACGCTCGACGTAACGGACAAGGGAAGAGCAAGGTTCAGGTCTCGCAGCGGGATACCCCGAATTTCGTGAGCGGACTCACGACGGTAGCGTCACTTCCTGACCGCGTGAGTGGGCTCTGACCCATTTCACGAAGTCAAGAAGCCAGGTCGAGCCTCTATCGGCTGTCCATCTGGCTGGCGTGTGACCTTTTACATCCTCTCGCCACCCCGTCGGCTGCGAATAACGAATGAGCGAGGCGGTTGGCGAATAAGCGCGAGTTGCGCGAACGAGAAAGACGGAGCCGGAAGACGGAGCGAAAGGCAGACAAGGAGTAAGGCCGCTTTCACACGAGGCCACTTGTGGCGGCCACCGATCGCCAGGAGTGGCGAGCAACGTGAGCCGCGGGCTGATACAGTGGCCTCGTGTGAAAGCGTGTGCCCTACCGATCAGTATGCCTGTGCTGAGAGACATGCTTCCCAAGTAGTCACGGCCGTCGGCCACTGCCACATTGCCCGTGGCCTCGTGTGAATGCGCCTTTAGAGGAACGCGATAACGAAAGAGACAGTGAGCTGGGAGAATCTTCTCACTCTGACGGAAACGTCCGGTGTATAGATGATATTGGGGAACCGAGTGTCGGCAAGCCGGTAACGAAACGACGTCCATCGACGTGTCGATTTGCAATTCCGATTCAATGCCGTACGCCGTGGCGTAGGTAGAAGAACGTGCGAGACCAAGCCCGTTCAGTGTTTATTCTTCGATGTGATTCGCCAGGACGATTTTAAATCGCACGTTCGGGGACCAATTAGCTGCGAACAATCGTGTCTCTCTTTGTCCTGACTCCGTCGGATTCGCTCGGACGAAGATCAAAATGTAAGGCGACTGTATTTTTAATTCTACGATTTGGTGCGAGTAAGGGCTGTAGTAGCAAAGCATGCTGTTATGGCGTATTCTTGGATTTATTTGTACAGCTCTTCGATTCGCGGGAGGTGTGAGCGGTGAAATGAGATATGTACTGAGGAAAAAGAACGATATTTATGAATGTTAATTGTCAAGCACCGCGAAACGTTTTCACTAAGAAACAGTTTTCCGTCTAATCATATTTTTCTAATTATTTTCGAGTGGCTTTAATGCAACGTAATGTTTCGAGCCTTGGGAATGACCGATTGTTTCAGGACATCGAAAGCGCGCATTAAAAAGAAATAAACTCGGCGGTCACCATCGAACGCGAACGCTTCTTTTTCATTTCGCCTGTGCATTAACGCTCGCGTAAGTGTCATGGAACGGCGTGGACGGCTAATGCCGGGTTCATACAGACCTTCGCAAGATGCTCACTTCAAAAGTATCACTTATAGAGAGATATAGAACCGGAAAAGTAAAAGTCAGTCGAATAAAAAGTTAAAAAATTGCATTTGATCATTTAAATATAATAATGGCCATATAAAAAAAAAATACGCGTCTCAAAGGTTTAAGTGCTTAACGACACGCTGGAAGCAGAATCAACTTGGATCCGTATACTTGTCTAGATTCCCTTCGGAGTTCCATGTTCTTTCTGCAACTGTTATTGTAATCGTATCGCTTCGTCGAGCGAACAGCTCTGTAAATGTTTGCGCTTTACTGGCGAATAGATCTGGCTAGTGTGGACCCGGCATAACATTTGAACGAGTGGGCAGGCACCCCCGGCGGGAACAGGCCGCAGAAGCAATTTGTCGCCTTCCTCACGACCTTGCCGTCGCAAAAGTCGAGCGAAAGTCGAAGCCGGACCGGTGCTTCGTGCGAAACATCGAGTTTTCAAACTTCTGATTACAAAAGGGTGAATTTCTAATGACGCTCGCCGAACGAGTCCTTAGATCGGTCAGATAAGAAAACGGGATGGAGGACGGAAGCGGCGCGATGCGGTGAGTGTGCAAAGCGGGCACGAATTTACAATCGAAATTAACGTAACGGGGGTAGAATAAGATACCTAGTCGTCGAGACTTTGTATCAATTTAGTTCAATGTTAAGGGTCCGACTTCAATTTTACGGTATCCATTAGTTAGTATGTAAACTTCAGTTGATGATCCTTTATTTTTATATCATTTTAACTTGTAGATAGATTCGGATTTTCTAAGTTTAACTTCTTGGGAGAAAAGGAATTTCAGTTAGCTATACACATTTGAGCGCAGATTAGTTTGATGAGTTTTGCTTAAGTCCGATCGATCCGCAGATTCTGTTAATATTAATACCTACGTGCAAAATCTTAAAGTTTAATACCGCCGACAGTGTGAAACTAATATCCAGCCTCGCTAATATAGGCGCTAATGAGATCAGCGATAACGGAACGCGATTTATGGAACGTACCCTGCTGTTGACTTTATGGCGGCATATATAACAATGGTTTTTGTTAGATGAAGCCGCTGTTATGTCGCTAAATGTCATGGCGTTCAAGCTGGTAGAGTGATGTGCAAATTGACATTTAGAAAGAAAGCATTTGAATGCGAATGAGTATCATAATTTAACCTGAGAAATTAAGTCCCCGTGAAAGTTGGTTGAATAGGTTGTATCAGTCTTAACGACTTCATACTATCCCCTTGAGAACTCACGCAGCAATTTGTATAGCATTGTAAATGCTACTTTCTGAATTACCTCAACACAAATCACTCTGTGCAGAAGGCACGTTGACAAGCTCCATGTTGTATTGCTATTCCCAAAACATATTCTTAACAAAGAGTTGGAATACCTTCGTCTATGTCGCTCCTCTTGATTTAAGGCAACTATTCCTTCGATGGGTAGTCCTTGACTGTACACACATAGATAAATCCTTGGTCATAGTCCTTGGTACAAACAGTTGGCAAGAAGGCGATGGTATACCTCTCGTACTGGCTTATTTACGACTATTTCGGTGTATATATAAAGCTACCAGTAAAAATACACGATTTCGTGAGCTAGGTGCGGCAAGACTAGCACTTATGTATGACGTCGTTGATTATTAAGTTTGCTCTGACGAATGCGAGGGACTTGTGCATTTTTCTAGATTATTTTCAAAACAATCATACGTTGCGAGATTAACTTCTTTATAATCAGCCTCAGCATCGAGGATGCTTGCAGACGTGTGATTATTCATCGAAGCTAAATATTTGAGAATGTCGAAAACGTTAATCGGTGCATCTCAAGCATCCTTCCAACCCCGACCTATTTCTAACTGAAACATCATCATATCCTTGAACACTTAATAAAGACCCTTCTTGCGGTCCGAAAAAGGAAAGGTTCGGTATATACATATGTAGATGCCCAGTCGATAAATCGCCATATCTATTGCTGTATGTATACACCGGTCGCGAACGCCTTGACCTCATCTTCATGACGTCACCGTTATCATGCGTCTACACGAGTGTCTACGTCATCGAAAGCTTACTCAGTAAGAACTCGGACCGTTCGCGCCCGCTTCGTAGTGGAAACGGCCTTAATGGGTCCGCCCGCTCCAGGAGTGACGATCGCGTGCCGAGCGTTTTGTCCTCTTATCACAGCCGCCAAAGTACGCAGTTTTTCTCTAATCAGCCAACGTGGCCGGAAGTTGGCCGGTATACAAATCGGACGTTCGACGTGGAATTTCTCGTGCGTCGTGACATACTATCGCGGCACGTAACTCGGTCGGCTGCCGAAGGATATGTTATTTTAGGAACGGGAACTGTATATTCTGCTCGATGATTCAAATTTACACGTTCCCTGTATATAGATATACATACGTTCATTTGGGTAGGTTCAAGTAGTACGCGTGGGGAATTGGGAATATGCGGTGGGTTACGGTTTGCTGGTGTGTACTTACAATTAGTGACAAACGGATGTATGACGCAGAAGGAGTTAGTTTAGCTCTGTATATTTAAATGCGTATAAATATGGAATGTACAAGTTGATTCGGTGATAATGGTTATAAATTAGAATTTAGGTTGCCCCGACGAACGTCGGCGTACATTTTCCGATGCGAATAATGAAGGTAATTAATGTATGAAAAAAACCGAGTCAAGCGAGTCCAGCTTATCATCGTGCATTTAATCTCGTTAAATGTTACATACCGCCGACGCGTGATTGCATTTTTTCTTCTTTCTTTTGCTCGCTACGTAAGCGTTGCATGGGACGTGATGGATGAAGCGACCGGCGAATGCCTCGCGCTCAGTCTTATTTGCAAGTAACGTTTATTGATTAATGGGTGTTGTCGAGAAAAAAAAAGTGTCAAGCCACCTCCGCTGTAACAGATATGCCGTGGTCCAAAAAAAAAAAAAAAGAAAAACCTTTCAGAATTCGTTGGATCTCGAGTGCGATCGCTCGGCAATTTGCATTATATCATCGTCGCATCGATCGTTTCTGGTGGAAGAGTAAAGTCATTAGCGGTGGCCGGTGCACAAGAAACGAGGTTTGTGATTTATTAAAGGTGGGTGTTGCCGCGGTCTAAATCCGTATTAGTAGAAGACCGCCTGAAATAGCTCCGGCTAACCGTATCACCAATTTGTCTTTAATCAAGATGAACTGCCAACGTTCCCATTACGTTCCTCGGTTTATCGTGCAACTGACCGAGGGAGGTGGGAAAGGCAAAAAATGACGGAAGTGCCTTTTCTTCGCGGCAACCCCCTCATTTCGTCGACGATCTTGACCGATTAGATGCGATTCTTTAATAACGCGCTCCATCGATTCCGCGCGATAATCGAAGGATATCGTGACGTTAATGGGCCGCCGTTTACAAACGTCTCACTGCCCTTTCCTGCGCAGCCCGCCTTTTCTGGTAATCGCCGGCGGCTCGATCAAAGAAGAGTGAACAATTTCACGATCACGATCGAGGCGGCCAGCAACGATGACGAAACTGCTCCGACAGACGCACCTGAAACGCACCAAAGACGCACCACGTGAATTCGCGAAATATCTTAGCTCGAACGTCATCGTCCAGACGTATTGCACACTGCTGTGTTATACCAATTCAATGAACATATTGGACTTGCACGTTAATTAGCCTAAATACAGATAGAAAGGTCAGCGATAAATCTAGCCAGGGTACAGCCCGCGCCGGAAGCCGGTTAAGGAATTCATTAGAAAGTAATGATAATCGCGCGGTCGCGTTTGCGTGGAATATATCGACGTTCGCCTCCTTTTGTCGCGCCATTTTCCGCGGAAATCGAGCGTCCGACCGGCCGTCGTCGTTCCAGATGGACTACGACGATCGTTTCGCCCTGCCTTGCGCCTTATCAGCGGCTGGCGATCGCGAAAATTGCAACACACGCGGCATGCGACCTCTTAAGAACCGTCGGACGTAATTGCGAGCGTATTATTTCGCCGCATGTAAGGGGAGTTTTATGTGCGCGCCTCGCGAGAGAAAAAAAGGTACCGAGCAACGCGTCGGTCGTGAGACCTTCTTGTCCGAACTTGCCCTTGCGCCTTTTGCGCCGGATGGAAATCGAATACAAAAGAAACCTTTCGCGTCGTCGTCGGCTTGCTCGAGTCAAGGCTAATATAGTACTTACCCGAACATTCGCTGCCGTGACGCCTGAAGCCAGAAGCGCACTGGCACAGGCCGTTTGTGCAGGCTACTCGTTCTTGGTGGAAGTCCAGGTAGCACTCGCCGAGATTACTGCAGAAGTCTCCCAGCGCTGGAATTAGTATTGGTGGGACATGACGATTTTATTGTTTTTTTTGCTCGAGAGAATTTGGTTGTTTTCTCTTTTGTTGGCCGTGTTGTAAGGGATGAACGATACTAGAGCCATTGTGAGGAATAAAGAGAACTTACCTTTTCGAGGGAAACACTGGTCGAATCTGTGATGATAGTCGTCTTTGCATGCGCATGTTTGGACGGCTTCGTTGTCCAACACAATAAGTTGGCAATGAGAATTTGGCGTTTTGGCTCTACATTGGGCGTGAGCCTCGCATGGAGCGCCGTATTCAGCAGCTGAAAGCAAATTATGCGTTTAGAAAATGTGCCTTTACGTACGTACACGTGCATATGCCGTTAATCAGGAGAAATTGGACTCCTTGCAAGAAATTATTTCAAAGGGATTGAAAATAAGAAATTAGCTCGCACGAAAATACTTACACGGTAGGCAGGATTTGATGGAAGTTGCAACAAAACCGTGGTCGCATTTGCAGGTTCGAGCAAAACATCTGGAATGTTTCGGGACGCAATCGTCAACGTCAGAACAGACAGCACCGATACCTTAAATCAAAGCGATAAACACTATTAGCGCGTTTTGATAAAGCCAGTTGGTACATCCATTCAAGTTCGGGTCAGTGTTTAAGCACAGATACGAAAAGTTCACGCACCATATTCGGTGGACCGGTCTTATCTAGTCGCGAATGTCGTGAATATAATCAGTGAGCTTGAGGCGATACGCAATTATTTAGAAATAATTAATTATTTAACCCGACATGTAGAAAAGTTTCTTCGATTATTGTGACGTAAATCCTGACCATTGCAAGGAAGCAATAACAAAATAATCGATCAAAAATATATCATTAATAAGTGCAAGTAGAATAATTGATTCATCCGTGCAAGTGTTGAATAATATTACGGAGACTTGTCACAATCTAATTCAGCTAGATCCGAAAAAAAGACACGCTTACCTTGATAACAATTCCCGTTCTCTTCGAAATAATTATGTGCACATTTGCACACACCATTAGTGCAGACAGAGTTGTCGGTTCCGCAATCGGAGTCTTTTTCGCAATTTGATCCGAGATCTGCAATGATTATTACAAATACATGTGAATTTGTATCTATGATTACATCGTAACGTTGTGCATCGAAATATGATGAAAATACGAGGCCGCCTACAAGATCAGTACACGGAGTAAAACCCGCGTAATCAATCTTCGAAATATATCGGGCTGTCATGAGTGCAAGATTTGGATGATAATAATATAGGAAAGTGTAAATTTACCAGCTGAGCCTTCGACACAAAGCGTGTAATTGTAATTGATATGGCTGCCCTTGGGACAGGAGCAAATATTGTTTGTGCAAGCAAGCGTGCCGTTTAAGTCTTCCATGTAGCAGTCCATGTCGTGTTGGCAGGGTTCGTCGACGCCTTTGCCTACCCAACAGAAAAGTTCCTCCTCGACAAAGCGAGAGTACCCGAAGCACTGGCACTTTTTCTGTACGCAGGCAGCGTTCGGACCGAATATGTAGCATTGTTCATCTTGAAGACACGACCAACCGTACTTCTTTACCGCTGTAAAACAGAGCATCGATGATGAGTGTGTTCAATATGAAGTATTTGTGTATTGTCAAGGCCTATAGAAGCTCATGTTTTTCTTGAACGATTCAGATATGAAGCGTTAACTCCATGCGTTATGCATTGTTTTTCACACAGGGCAACTGAAGTTCTTTTTGAAACTCCATATTTCTCCTCGGTGTTTGCCGTATAAAGTATTAATTCGATGCGTCATAAGTAGTTTCTTACGTGCCCTGACTAACTTAATTCCGAAACTTCAAATCCTTCATGGACGATACGAAAGATGTTTACGTACTTTTTCTGCACAATCGATTGTCCTTCGAACCAACTGTTCCTTGACTACAGCTCCACTTGCCATTTCGACAGATAGAACGTTTAATCATAGGCTTGTCCGTCTCCTGGCATGGTTCGCCGAGTTCTGTATTGACATTTTTTCAGGTATTTAGATATGTATTTAGACACAAATCATTGAATAATTTGGTGATAGAAAACGTTTCTCTACTACTGTTCATGATACGGAGACATTTTTGCAGCGTAATAAACGGTAGGAAAACGTTTTAAAGTGATGGTGTACAACAGACAAAGTTAGTGCTAAAAAACGGCGTGCCATAAATACGCTAGTAGTTGATGAATATTGTAGGCAATTTTTCTCTCACCTGGAATGCACGTATTCTTCTTAGGCGGTACGAAATGTGCGCGTTCGCAAATGCAAGTATTCGACGGCCCGCAGATTGAGTTCCCGATGCTGGTACAATCCGCGTTCGATGAACATTTTTCTCCCACTGCATCTAAAAGACACAATAACTTCAATTAATGTACTTCAATCCTAATATATTATTCAAGGTATGTGAAAATGTCTTATAATTTCCAGTCGTGGCCCTTATTCAGTTTTATCACTTCAATTTTGATGAATTTAATAGCAAAACTTGTCAAAGATTTAAGCAGAAGCTGAGTTTCGCAGATTGAATTTTGTCGTATATCATCATATCAGTTGTTATATACATTTGACAAATAATCCTCTTTTATGTAAGCATACATGCGACATACTTACCGAATGCGGCGTAATTTTCCTCCGGTTTGTCGTAAAAATATGTCAGTCCGTATGTGGACTTGGTTTGATTGTTATGCTCTGCGCATACAAAGGCCGAGGTGCAATAGCCATTCTTGAAAATGCAATCGACGTCCACCGTACATTCATCGCCGACGACTGTGCAAATAACGAGAAGCACGGTTAGCGAGAGACAGGATAATCCGTGGTTATTAACTGTGACGCGCTATTCTCGGGTGACCGTATTTCAAATTAAAAGTGCACAGGACCGCACCTGCGAGCACCGATAACCTAACTCATCGTGCTCATTTTCATTTCGCGATCTGAAGACGAGAGATGGAAGAATGAAAATCGTAATATTCGGCCGAAAAGGGTGTCTTTCGTGTGTTCAATTTTGTTAGCGATCATTATTCGGAAGTTTGTGGATAGAAATGACTTACGAGAAAATGTTTTGGTAGCGTACAATTTCTGATCGAAATTGACCATTCGCTCAATAGAAGGCATGAATAGAATTCGGTATGGTTTGAAATATGGTTTCTGAAGTTTCGATTTTCCATCTCTGTTCGTCGTTTGATCTTAAATTGCATTTTTCACTCACTACTTCATCTGCGTCGCTGACCGTACGTCCGCTGTTTCGATGTTTACGAAAGACAAACTTATTGTCCCATCGATTTATTTTGTTAAGATAAGAGGTCGTATGACAGAATAGCGAGAGAAACGGTCACCCTACGTTCCATGCCCTGCGCCGTTCGTTTGATTTATCGTTACCTTTGCCGGCGCGACGACAAGTGCTATATTCCCTCTGATAAAAGCCGTCGCTACACTGACACGTGCCTTGATTACAAGATGTTGCCTCGATGTCAGCGTTCACGTAGCAGTTATCGTCATTTCTACATTGTCCCGAGAGCCCTGTGCGCGGGGAGAAGTTTTTCATTAGTGTCTCATTTTCTATGTTTCTATGTTCACTCTCGTAGTCAGTTCAAGTCAAATGTCCACTTTCGTCAATTTGACCAATGTTCTATCAGTGTCAGTGCATTGAAAATATGCCGGAGCACATTTTTATTCACAAAATAACAGTTTCGAGTACTGGATCATTTCATTCTTTCCTGATTTTAAATTTTCAAGAAAAAAACATAGTCTTGACGATAATTATACTGCGTAAGAATAAGTGAGTAACGGCAAAAGCTGCACTTCAATTGAGATTGATTATCTCATTTCCGTAATATCTGATTATGTATATTACGTAACAAAAAAAAACGATTTTACCTCGATATTCTCGGTATTTCACTTACCGATCGACTGGTAGCATCTACCGTGCAGATAGTGGTACCCGCGTCCACACGTGCAGGTATTCGATACACACGTCCCGCCGCTTAGTAAGTACGTTGAACACTGAATCGTCTCTTCGCATTGCTCCCCGATGGAAGTAGCGACTGATCAATGCGCAGCAGAAAAAAAGTTTGTTAATCCGCAATACGAGATAAGGTCGCGAATGATCGGTCAACAATAAGAGTACACAGATGCACAGCTCTGGGTTTATATTTTGCGGGTTATCACTTTCCGTGATTTTGCCATAGCGCGTTGTTGCAAATAGTGAAAATTATAGCTTCATTCATCGATTCCGGTACCTGCTATGACAATTTCATTATACCGTCAACGCTAAGTCAATGAAATGGTTCGTAAGATAAATAATTCGTACTATTTTTTGCCGCCTTTGCCATCGTTCGCAATGAATTCACAGTGTCGTACTAATTGTTGACTGACGTCATATTCGCAGCATGTTTAAAGCATTGAGAGAAATAGAACTGTAAAACTTACCTTTGAGGCAAGACGTCATGGCGCTGTTAAAGACAAATCCGGCTGGACAGACACATACTCCGCCGACGCAAGAACTACCCGTCGCCGTGCATTCCAGATCGGACGAGCATTTCCAAAAATCGTTGCGTTTCTTGCGCGAAACGTGTCCGGCCGAGCACGCTGTAACATTATCGTTCTGTCAGTGTCGTAATTCGACGTCTGCCATGACGCGTGACGGCGGCGAACGGAAAGGTGAACACGAGGGCGTTAAATATGGCGCGGGTATTTTTTGTAGGAGGAGAGAAATTTAGCGCGAGAGACTTTCGTGCAAGATATCCCCGATGATATATGGGCAGCGGGAGTAAAAACGCGAGGCTTACCGAATTGACTGTAGTCACGGATATGTCGTAGTAGCACACGATATTCGATGTTCATCCGTGAATTACGGAGTCTTGACATTGAATATCGAGGCGTATGTAGAAGAATGTATCGTCTGCGCGGATTGCAGTTATATCATTGTTTAGTATATTATAGATGGTATGTTATATTCAGATTGTAATTAACGTTCGCGATTCTATAATTTGGAGCAGGACGTAGTTAATCCATCTTTTGACAGGCACTTGTACGCTGACTCAAATCTTGATTAGCATCTTTTCTACACACGACGTTGAAACGGGATTGACGACCGTGACGATACTTGTTGACGCAACACACTACGCACCCTACAATTTTCATAGTTATATTAATTATGCACTTGCTGCAAATAATAGAAATCAGAAAACGAGAAGAAACGTAACTGCTGCAATTAATGTCACCCATAACATATCTTTACACTAGCATCCCTGTTCGCGATGCCAACGAGAATGCAGTTTAGACAAATGCCGGGCATGCAATTTGCCCAAGTGCATGTCTCTGGATTATTACAACGTAGTTATTCATTTATGTGAAAGATACCCCGGGGCGGCGATGAAAATGGCGATAGGAACATTTTTCTACCGCACTGCAGAGATTTGTTTCACTGACTAATGCGAACTGATGAATGCTGCGCGAGTGTGCAGAGCCGACGAAATATCACACAGGCGAAGTTAATGTTTTCCGGATGATTGTCCCTTGTTAATGGCGGACTGTATGTCGTACCATGGCACAGTAGCAATGAGAAGCACAGCAGGACCGAAGGCACTGAATTTCCGATCGTCCACATGTTAACAGGTTTGAGGTTGAACTGTCCCGAGGTAACATTGTCGCGCGGTACTTAATCAACGCCGGATATTTTTATCAACCGTGATGCTATCAGATAGTCATCGAACACCTGCATGACTACAAAGAAGAGATGTGCGGTAATCTATAGCGAGAATTTTTGTCAATTGAACGGTCAGAGTTTATAGTGACGTGGCATAAAAAAAGGCAATGGCACAAATTGCGACACGACTTTCAGTACGGTAGATCTCGGAAAATTATTTTTCTTTAATGATTTCGCGTTGTGTACTAGTCATGTATTATTTTTAATACCATTGTATATCAATGTTTTATTTTTCCACTTGATACTGGACATTGGTTGACGTTTTAATTTGCACATTTCACAATTCATTTATAGTTTGTACGTTCAATAATATCTATCTGACTTTTTTTATTATCGATATAAGTTCCGGTGCTTCTTTGAATCCCAATGATACGCACTTCCTGCCTCACTTAATCAGTTCCCAATATAGGTAGTTGCGCAATTAATTGTATCGCCTAAAATATCTCCACTGCCTTGAACAACACAAAAAAAACCGTTTAAATTGAAATGATTTCAGTATTGCAGCCAAATATTGCTTATTATTACCATACACTATAAACCAAAAGATGCACTATTTTCTTATTGTATTAACCAGAACATGATAACCTTATTGCAGAAATCATGGTCCTGATATATGGGACGCGTTTTGGAGTTGGTCATCTTACTAAACAGAATATAATATTTAGTTAATAATCTTTTCACACAACACAAAATGATAAACGATATCTTCGATTAATAAAATATCGTTTTTGTTGGACGATCTTTATGCAATGGAATATGATTTTACCATTAAACCATACTGTTCCTTCAGAGATCCTGTACTGGGCGTTATGAGTTTGGAATAAGTCTTACTGTGACAGGTGCAACGTAAGATATGCTAGATGGGGTGACTCTCGGGCGTAAGAGAAATGAAGGAAGGCGCGTAGAAAAAAAAATGAGAGGCATCCTGAATGACACGCGTGCGTTAATCTCACTCATGAATTGCGCGGCAGAAGTTTCTACTGACGCGACGGATTGCGCTATACGACGCTGATTAAAGCTATATGTAAACAGGAACACGATTAAATTATGCAGACGGGATAAAATATACTCTAGTCACACGTCAGTCGCATTCAATGGATGCACTCATTCTTTCTCTTTTATTTACCGATATTAACGAATTTTTGATCATGTCCTAGTAATTATTCAAATTGCTTCTCCGACATATTCGTTATGACCTATAATTTGGGGTACAATACAAAAATTACGTAATGGTTCACGAAAGAGTAATCAGATCAATGTATGCAGAGTTCTATTTTATTCAGAGAGATATTAATTCGATGTGTCGCGCGTCAAATGTCAAATTTATTTTATTATGCCGCATTATTTTGAAGCTATTGTGCTCATGTCTATATCTATTATTGAGTACAATTGAAAAAGTGACGATTAACGAGTGAAAATTAATTATAACAGAATGAACGTGTATACGGACAATGAAATGTGATTAATAGCATGATAGCGATTTTATACGCTTCCTATCTAGGAATATATTCACAACCACGCATCTACACAGACCGTGTTAATGCTCTAATGAATAACTCATTATACGCTCGATTATAGTTTCAGTTCGATAATCCGATAGTAGGTATTAGGGTAGTGCAAATACTAAAATCATAAACGTTACGAAAGCAATTCTCTACTTACTCCATGCAAATAAATATGTTTGTGAATTTTATTCTTTTGTCAGAACTTCAATATTCTAGGTCTCTTTTTTTAATTAGTTAGATAATGTACATAGTACGGCACTATTGCAAATGATTTTTTATTGCCATTGGTGCGCATTAATTTTATAGAATTAATCATCATATATAATGAATAACGTGTTCTCTAATTTCGATGACACTCGTCGCAAGGCTACAATGTAGTCTTTCTGTCGTTTCTCGATCTGAGATGAATACATTAGTTATCAACAGTTTCTTACGTCGTTCAACATAACGCAATCGTTAATAGGATTTTCCTCGATTAACGGAATCGATTAAAAAATCGTAAGCGTCATTCTAGACGCAGATAAGAAGACGAAAGAGAAAAACAATGTTCAACGCCGCGATCGAATATTTTATTCAATTTGCGCGTCGATTCACGTGTAAATTCAACAAATCAACAATGCGAGTGTTCCATTTTTTTTTGTGTTCACTTTAAAGTTGTTCCAGCCTCAAACTGTCGAACACATACTCGCGAATACTACAACTAACACTACTTTCAGAATTTAAAAGAACAGATTGATACAGGATACTCCGAAATCAGAAAGAAGATAGCCATCAAGATGGCTAACTTTTAGAAACTTTTAGATTCCATAAATATATTATGTACAGATTATTATTGCTCAATGGAACATTACGTTCGTGAACGATGATTCGATTAACATTCTAAGAAATTCGTATTTCAAAGATATTATATCACCAGCCTAGTTGTATGTGTGGATGAATCCGGCAATGTAAAACAGAAATACTCCGGTGGACATTCTTCCGCTATCCATACCATGAGTAACATCTTCCACAACTATATACTTTCCTAAATTACGGCTTGCAAAGACGTACTAACGAATCTAAACGTCAGTTAACGCAATGCGCTCATGTTCGAATAAAATGTTCATCTGTGTACGTTGCATCCGGTTAGTAAAGATTGGATCGTTCGGGCAGATACTGTGTTGGATTAACGTGGAAAAGTATCTATAATAATTATCAATAAGACGAAATATGACAAACATGACAAAAGGGGTTCTACATACGGCGGCAAATAAGTAGAAACGAATATTATATAAGGGGACAAATATATAGGAACAAGTACCGCATCTTCGAAAACGGCAAAATTTCGACAAAACAGAAACATGCTTCGACGCTCGTGTTGTCGTCGTTGTCATCGCAGAATATTGGCTACGCACAAAAGTCACACTTGAGCCACGGACCGATTAAACAGAAGTCAAAACTCAGTGAACATATGGCGGGCGTCAAATGAAGGTTCTTCTCTGTTGACAGTCAGCGCAAGACGATCGCGAGCTGACCTGCGAAAGATAACGACCGACCCGCGGTCGTCTTCCTCGTACATTACTTTTATCGTCGGTCCCGCGACTTTTTGCCTCCCGTTCACGCTAAACCAAGCCAGGTCGAGGTTAATTTCAACTGGCGCGGAACATTTAACGTCCTCGCCTCGGCGAGATCTTCAGTTTACGATCGACCTTTCATGATGAAGGAGCATTGGAGCGTTAGCAAGGGTGAGTACGGGACTCGTTCTACTTTCATTCATGACGTACACGTCTCATTAAGAACGAGGCGATAGAGAAAGATTGACAGTCGCACGACCGATTGCCCGCTTCATTTTCAATCGAGAAAATCGGCGCTGAGATAATGCCCTCTAATAATGTGTTATGACTTTTAGCTGTCCCACGAAAGGATTATTCTTCCTCTCACATCGTTTGACTTTTATCTGCGATCCTATAGATGATACACATTATTCGGAAGCGTTATCACGATTTCCATATCGAAACACTCAATGCCTCATTTTAATTAATTTCCCTTCCGTTGGTGGATTTCGCGGCGGAATATTTCCGCGGAATATTCGCATATTCCGATATAACACGCGCGATTAATTAATTCGGCCCGAGCGTCGCGCGTGTTATGTTTCGCGTACCCGTACCGTTGAAACGCGAAGCACTAAGGATGCCGTTTGTATACAGAGAAGCTGGTAAGTTTGGAGGAGGGCACGACTCTGGAGTCGACGTCCACCGGCCTGAAGGTGGTCCGAGATCGACGGAACACTTGCAAGAGCGTTATTCAGTATGTGAAACTCATCCTGTACTTGGAGTTCGCCCTGCTCGTCGGCTGGGGCTGTTATTCTCTCTGGCAGACTTATCGGATCGAGTCGATGGAGGTCACGGTCGCCGATCTCATCGGCAAACCGCATCGGCAAATCGTCATCGGCTCGTCGCGCGACGAGGACACGACGAAAGTCGCGCTGCCGTCGGCAATCGAGGACGTCGACGACATTCTGCCGATACTGGACAAGCTCTTCCGTCGGGACGGTGGCGTGTTGCGACAGTCGAACGGCGAGTCACGTTCTGCCGACGAGTCGCTTATCACGAGCGAGAGTGCGACGCAGAAACAACAAGCCGCCGAAGTTGACGAGTGGTATGTAAAATTGGACACGACCGTGCGACCGGATAATGACGGGGAGTTTATCTTGGGGCGTGCTGAATCTTCTACCGAGGCAGCGTTTGTCAGCTCCGCGGATGAGTCGTTGAGCGACTCCGAGGAGTCGGCCGACTCGATCGCCGACCAGGATAACGTCTGGCACGTTCCTTTCTTGTCGAGAGGCGTTTATGATGCAAGGGGGAACGCTCAGAGTAGTAGCTCCAAGGAAGAAGCAGACTATTCGACGTTGGACAGTAATGCTGGAAGCTCCGAAGAAGTTGGACCGGAGGAAGATGTGGACTCTGATGATGAAAGTCGTCAATGGGCATCGGTTGACTCGCGGGAAGGTGAAAGTTCGCAGGAGATTGGGCAGAAAAGTGAATCTAGTGAGGAGGGTTATGGCAGAAGCTCGCATTTGGATATCAGTGGAGAAGCTTTGCGCCAGTTTAAATGGCTGTTCGACGATGCGGATTCGTCGGAAGAAAAGGGTGATAGAAGTAGCGAACAGGAGGAATCGGTCGACGAATCGAAGTCAGCGGTGAGAGATCCAATTGAGAATTCGGACAATAAAGGTTCTTATCGAATACTCCAGTCCAGCGAGAGTGATGAGACTAGATTTCAAAAGTGGCTCGACTATAGGCAAGCGCACAGCCTCGAAGATACATTAAATTTCGATGGGGGAATTCACAGCGGAGAGTCTTATGAAAATAGTGAAACTTTGAGAGTACTACGTCGTTGGAAAGGGTTTATAAAAAGCTTGGATGATTTCAATAAACAGCATAATATTATGACCGATCATTTTGATACTGAATCATATAAGTGGTCTAATGCTAATGAGGATGAACGTTTTATCGACGGTGACTATTCGAATTGGTCCGATGAATCAGGTCTATTCGAAGACAGATCAGAATTCGCTGAAGACCTTCCTGAGATTCACTCCGCAGAAACGACTGACAAGCCCAACGAAGCTCACTGGCCATGGTTCGACAGAACAGAACCGGAAGATGAAACTGACAAAATTAATTGGAATACAGTAACGGACGGCGAGTTGGAGAATTATAGTCTGTCGGTAACTGCGAATGTCATCGGATTCGGTAATGATGATTTTGGTCTGCAAAAATGTACGATGACGGTAGTAAAAGGAGTGAAACAGCCGATAGTTTGCGAACCAATCGACAATGCTAACGAATCAAGCGGAATCGATGGGAAGCAGAACGAACATGACAACGATCCTTGTTTCCTTGATCCCGACTACTATGATGAATCTGATGTTGAAGAGAGCGGCTGTTTGCCTTACTGGAAATGGGATACCGGTTACGAACGTCCTACTTCTGACGAGCATGGAAAGCCTACAACTGAAGATTATCTAAAGCCATCCGATGAAGGAAACACGTTCAGAATCGCTATGATGCTAAATGACAACGATTATAGTTTCTGGAGGAAATTCGCTAAGGACATTGGACAGGTGGAAGATCAGACGTCGACGGAACTTAAATCGTCAGAAAGCGAATCTCGCATGTTTCCCGGTCGACCGAACGTCGTCTCTGTTGGACTGATAATCGACGATTCTGGTATTAGAGTTTGGGACGGGATCAACAACAAAGCGGCAGACTTTGATGATCAACTTAATTTAGAAGCGAGGTTACGGGAGCTAGAATCTGGCTTGGAAGAAACGAGAGGGTCTGCTAACGTAGTGACTGAACACGATCAAATTATGCCAATGATATTTGAGATAGAAAATGCGACCGAGTCGACCTTGACTTTTATTCCGCCGCAAAAGTTTGAGGACCTTTTTGGGCTGTATGATGATCAAGATTACATGGTGGCAGAAGCGGAATATGATATTGAGCCGGACGGCATGTTTGGCAGGGACGCTAATGAGGAATGGGAGTATATCAAACCCTTGATTAATGAAAATGGCGACGACAGTGGGAATCTCGTGCCCAGAAAAAGGCGGGCCACAGTAAATGTTCCGCAAAATCTGGGTTTGTTATATTTATAATTATTAAACGTAAATAAACAAATATACGTTTAAACGTGTAACAATATAGGGATGAATTAAGTTGTAACCATTCTTCCTTTTAATTTGTAGACGAACCAAAGAATAATCCCGTGATGAAGGATTTCGCTTTACATAATTTGCACGAAGACGCAGCGACAGAAGTGCAAGTTCCGAAGGAGCCATCAATGAACGACGTAGATTTTCAAAAATTCGTCCATAAGATGGAATTTATAGCTGCACATATCGATCGTCTGCATAAAAGATATCTTCACCATAACAAATTGAACGACGATTACATTTCAATGGAGCTCCCAGCGGAGGATTATTGAGGAGAAACAATACAGAAAACTAGTAATTGTGTATAATGAAAATTTACAAATAGCCTATCCGACGATGAACTTTACCCGGATATTCCAAAGAGACCATGAAAGGAGCAAAAGCTACAAATATCGTCCTATCCGATCGAAGAATTGCACGCTTTAATTTCTGCTCGATCGTAAACTAGGGGAATTAAAGTGCAGTAGTTGTCAGAAGTTAACCGACAATGTTGTACCGACATTTCTAAATTACCTTAAGGTTTCGCAAGGTTGTCTATCGTAATGTAAGAACACCAAGTCATTGAACTAATTATATGTTCAGTCTATTTCCAGGCTCACAGATTGAGATCAATCAGTGAAAACGCCATTTCTGATAAAAACACGTTCTGACATACACGTTGCAATCAGTTAAGCATATCTAAGCAATTACCCTAAGCGTTCCAAGATCACACGATCTAAGACTGCATCGTTAAACACGTCCCGCAATAAAGGTACAACGGAATTGTACCGTCATCTTTCAAACATCAGAAGGACATTTTTCCGATCACTCCATATTATGTATCTTCGACGTTCAATGTACGAGACCCCATAGTTGACACCATGGTACGATACACCTACACCTACCTCAATCCCCATAGTCGAATCGCGGGAAGCTCAATTGCGCTCCCGACAAAAGCATGTCGCAGGACAATTAATGCATTACTCATATAACTGCGCATAGGCCTTGAACTTATTTATGCTAATTCATATACGATTTATACCGGCGTTAAACCGATAACGTTTTCCATGCGTCGGCTAATTGGCAATTACAATTGGTTGCCCAGGCGATTACCGACCCGGCGAATTGGGTCAGTCGGGTTATGTTTTCGAAGTAGATCTTTATCGCCGGACGCATTTACCCCTGTACCCCATTTCAGCCACTCTGTACTCCTCGGCTGAATGTGATTTCAAGTTTCTCCGTCCAAACTTATAAACTCCACACTTTCCCCATGACTCGAAACCGACGTTCGCGCGACTGTGCGCGTTCGAGACGAAGTTTTCGCTTTCGCGGCGAGCTTCGGACTTTGCTGGAGTTCGTTGACTGTCAATGTTGAACCACTGAATCCTCGACATCGAAGTGTTTTAATGAGTCCGCATGTAACGATTATCTATCCAATGATTCTGCAGTCGAGTGCGTTTAGTGTAACCGATTTCGCGAGAGTATTCTAGGTTTCGCAATTCGACGTCGAGATTTTATTGTCAATTTTCTAGTCACGATTTCAATTTTTTTGTTATCTTCTGTTCGTATTTCTCCACATTTTATTTTATCGAAACTAAGAGTTTATTCAATTTTCCAGTCGAAATTTTTGTTTTCGCTATTTAAAACTAAAACACACCGTGTTATACAATTTGTGGAAATTCAACGTGACACCAACAATCCCACGACTGACGGGTGATAAGTCAACCAGATAAAAAAAAGTATTCTGTTTCGCCGTTAATGCGTTAGTGTCAACGTTTCGATATCTGGGTTAACTAACGGCTCACATCGATTGTTAGAAATCACGCAAGGGATAACACGTGCGAGTACTGAGTACAACCTCGCGTTCTCCCTGTTCTCGTTACACCCCTTTCTCTTAAAGTCTACTTTCTTTATTAATGAATAGCCTTGAATGCTCGGCAAACTAACAACACGCTGACCTTCCGCCTTTTCAATTCCGTAAGACAAGGGAAATCCATCGGACACGTTTAAGAGGAAACGAGAAAGCAACGTTGAAACTGAATATTGTAAAAGTTAGGGTAGCAATTACGAGAGAGAAGTTGAACTTTTCGTAACAGGTGAACAGGTACTAGAAAGCATCCAACATATCGACTCTGACAGTCAGCTTTATGCGAATTCTGACGGATGAGTTGATATAAAAACCAGCATGAGAGCAGATACAGGTATAGGCTCTCTTCAGGCCTCATGAAACATAACGCCGTGAAACTTGACAAAACGCTACGTGTGAACTCATTTGCGTCATACAAAAAAATTGATCACGTTCCCGAATCATACATATACGTCTTGCCCAACAAATCAGCCCTGATCCAATATTACACGTTCCACACAAAGAATCAGTCGCGATCCGATATCATCCACTTCGAAGTCCAGTCTACTGTCCCTCCTCACACATTCCCTACGACATATTAGCACTTCCATTGCAGCGACGCCGACGTCGCGGTGAGCATGACACCTGTTTCATGAAATTTCTGATTCGCGTGCGTGCTCAGCGTCGACGGCGATGATCGATACACGTCCCACCGCTTTCTTCTGCGCCGGAGAAAGTGGCACGACCGCCTTCGCGGACGTCGCGTTGCAATCGTCACGACATCCCGCCACATTGGCTCCCGCCGGCCGAAAGCAAGACCACCCTTCCCGCGAAACAGAATTCGAGGGCCGCGATTGTTGTTACGTATGCATAGGGGCGGGCGCATGTAAGGATTTCGATGGCGTGCGGCTGGACGGCGGTTTACCGCACGTATCTGGCCATAAAGCAGGCGAAACAACGCGATAAATTTCCGGCCGCTTTCGTGCACCACGCCCGAAACCGGATGGATCTCCTTTGTATCTTGCCGAGTTAGCGTTCACCGGTTTGGCATTAGCTGACCCATCGATTGCGTAGGCCGAAATGGCGGAACGTCCCTTTCTTCGGCTTCTCGATACGTACGTGCTGTACTCGTGAATTGCATATGGGTGCCTGCTGGAAGGAACGGTGGGGAAATGGGGAGCAGCGGGAAAAGTTAATTCGAATCGCGTGCGTTTTAATATTTTGAGAGCATGGACAGTTTGGTAGGTAGCCTGAAAACGGCTGTGTAAAGTAAAAAAGTGTACGTTAGTCGGTGCTTTTATCAAATTGAAGAAATATCTGGCATTGATAAGTGAGAAGTACGTGAATTCTTAATCAATTTAAATTACCCCAACTATGCATGACTTTCGAATATTTCGGATCACGAGACGTCGTTCTGCTAATAAATCCGCGAGGGCCTTTGCGTGGAAATATTTTGCGCGTAACTTTGTTCGCCATTGGGCGGATCACGAGTTTGATATCGTCAAGCATATTTTATCCGAGCCAGTAGGTATTTGCCCCGTAGTTGCCTCGCGATCTAGGAGATTTCAGGGTTAAAGGATTAAGACACGGACACATAAGGTGCTCTTGACAGAACGCGTTCTGAGCGATTTAAAGTCACGAAGAATGCTGCATATTTCTCAAAATCATAACATGCATCGTAACGTTTATGTAACATTCTATCCTTTGAAAATGAATGACACGAATTCTTCAATTACAAGCGCATAAATATTTCCGACGCAATTTATCGCTCCCCTGCCGTTCATAAAATCGACATAATATATTTTTCGATTGAAGTCCGGTCTCGCAGCGGCTCGCTGTTCGCCTCGTACAATTTTAATTAATGACCTTTTAACGTTGGCCACGTTCAAATCAAGTACGTGGAAGAGCGCACTCGAAAACGTCAGTTTGAACGCTTTATCTGCGGAACGAGCGCGGCAATTAACGTAATTGCCCGGCCTTTTTCCCCACCATATGGGGGTGTACCGCGCAACCTATTTTCGAAACGTTGCGAGAATTGTTTCGAGCACGACGGATATCTGAAAGCGCTCGATTATCCTGGATTTCGCCAATGTACATAACTCGCGCGATCGCGTGATTTGTTTTTCATAGTGACTTCCAGGGAAACATTTGGATTACATGAGCTCGATCGCCTGATACGAAAGTGACGGCGTAAGACTATAGCTGTCTAACGTTCATACGGTTGATTCGCTGCGAAAATTAGGTCTCAGCGTAACAATGAGTACTTTTCTAAAGCAAAGCAGGGTAAGGTTGCTGTGATTGAATCATTCAACGTTGTTGCAGTGATACGGTGATCGCATACCTGCAACTATATTTCGCGCCAAATATTAAAAGCGTGTACTTTAGCGGGCGTGAAAGTTCGAAATTTGAAATTGGACACTTAAGAGCCACCGAAGACTTCTTTCTTCGTCATAATTTTTCTCCGCGCAAAGGTCCGGCGTATGTGTACAGGGGCGGCGCTGCGTTTCATGCCGATCGAAGTCCGACAGAGAGAAAGCAAACTGTGCTAGGATTCTAAGGAGGGTGGCGACTTACGTTTTGGCGTAAGGTGGTCTCAGGTTCCGTGGTGGCAGCACGCGGTACACAGGGTGGGGGGCCGCCTTCGAAGGCTTAAAAGGTCTTCCAACGTCCTTGTAACACGCAGTCCACGATTCAGACCTTATAGCATTCCGTTCAGAACGGTCGAAAGTGCCGAGCGTGTGAATTCAATATTACCAGTTTTAATAACCAAACCACGTCCTAGTATCATTATCGGACCGCAAAAGTGCTCGACGGGACTTTGAGACTCGGGGAAAAGTAGTGTAACGGTTCAGTGAAAGTTCAAGCAACCACCCGGTATACGTACTTCCCTTCCGATACCGATCTCAGCAGGAGGATCATGAAGGAAGGAACGAATTTTCAAGTTCTCGCCTCTGTTCTTCTGATCGTCTTCGTTGCCTCGCCGCGACTTGGCACCACGGCTCTCACGACGTTCGGCAAGACAAATCCGCAGAATCAAAATCAAAATCCGCCGCCGCCGCCTACTCCAGGTGAATAATTAGGGTATTTATAAGGGAATACGTGGCGAGGCCTTTGCGACGCTTATGGGACGGAAATCTTTTCATCGTTCCTTGTGTTAATTACGCGTTGATCCATATGTGCATTGTATGCAGTGATTCATATCAGGTTATATCAGCCGCAACAACATAAAATGTAACGAAAGTGGAAGGATACGATGTAGAGTCTGAGCTGCATGGAAAATGGTGAAGGAAGTAGATTTTGTCTGGACTTGCCATCATTTTCTCTGGTTCATTTTGAAACATTTAGTTTATGATAGATTATTTCGATAATATATTAATTTATTTTTACTTTGATACCCACGCACTGCCTCAGAAAAAAACACATAAATGTCGAAAAGTCCGCTTCATCACTGAATCAAGTATAGCTACTAACTTTAATTCATCCAGAATAGATAAAAAATCTGAATAAATAGTCCTTTAGAAAAAACATGATTATTCACTTCCATACTTTCTCTAGACTCTCATCGTTTATCTTCACCGTACACAAAAAACAGACCAACCCAATGTGTAGATGAAAATGACTGACCTGAAGAAATCACAAAGTGACTTTTGATCTTATTGCAAGATAAAAACGTCGTTCCCGCACAAAAGACACGTTTTTTTTTTGCGCGCGCAATCTTCGTGCCAGTTTCTTCGCGCCGATATTGTAGAACAGAGAGGGGTACGCACGACGTGACACGACTGCATATCTAGCACGGAGATCTTACGTCCGAGTGTCAAGGGCACGAAATGTGTAGATGCATACTAATGCTCCGCTCTGAATGTCAGGCCCGCAACCCTGAAGATAATTGAAACGGTGTAACTCACGTTCGTTCGGCCGATCGCCATTTTTTAGCGGGCGAATTCATGATGGGGGAGTTTGTGTCCTTTGAGGCGACGACTTCATATCTGATTGTTCAGAATAAAACTTTACCTAACTGTGAGATAATTACTGGATTAAATTCTTGTCGGTCGACTGGCTCATCTGAATAAATGTTATTCGTTACTCGCAGCACATTATTCTGTCTACTCATTCGACTAATGTATCGGAATAACAATACAAAATTTAAACAGCTTCAGTCTTTACGTCGCAAAGCATCGCCTTCTCCAGTCCGTGACTAGAATCTTTGGCACGTTTTGTTATCTTCATATCCCACAGTCTTAACGTGCTTTGTCAGACTAACAAGAGAATACTGATATAAATGCACACATTCAATTACGAATAAGTCTTTACTTAGACCATTTTTTAATCCAGTAGTATTTACAGTAACACCCCAGGTGTTTCACCCCTTATATATGTAAAGCTGGCAGAACACAGTGCTTCTGTTATTTATTTTCAGTTGCGATATTAGCCTGTTGAGTTTAGATTGTGTACTGTGCATGACCGCATACTGTACGATTTCGGTATATCAGTCAATTACGTTGTTGTTAGACTATTCAGTATTCATTTCCTGGGTCTCTTGAGACGCAATCCACCATCCATGCAAAGTGTAATTTTATAATTCCAGTCGGAAAGGCACGCGAGTGCAAGTTAGAGGCCGAATGTGCGGGAATTCAAAATACCACATGCATGGCGGACCCTCGGGACGGCAGGACGCGTTGTCTTTGCGGCGACTATTCCGCACCCCTTAATGGAGCTTGCACCAATAAATTCAAAGGTAACATAGGCAGTTCATGGCTATTGACTTGCAGCGTTGTTTTCGCTCGCTTTATGCGAATTATGGATTTCATCACTGATTTGTGTTTCACTTGAAAGTGACAAGGCTTTTGATTTAGGAATGCCACACCCTAAACATCGTGCGTTATAGGAAAATAAAATAGTAAAAGATATATGTGAATATCAAATTTACTTCAATTTAAATATACTATTAGCTCATACGGTTCATTTAAGTTAGACTTAAATGTATTCGGGTGTTATCTCGACACTGCCTAATTGAATACACCCGTGTTATTCGCATAGCCAACTATTATCCTCATAAATTAACCACCTTCAAGAGTTGTAGTCAAGTGTTACGAGCTACATCTCGAATTTTCATTTTCGAATTTTCATACGCTCATATTTCACGCCGCGCAACATATTACGGTAACGCGAACGTGTGACATTAAGCAGACCAATTTTATGCCGACTATGATTGCGTCTCATTACGGCGCTTATCACGTGACGTCACGCTCATACGCCGGTGTCCTTATTGCTAGTCAGCCGCCGCGCTAGGTCCCAACGAAAAATCAAACTGTAAGGGAGGCCGCGAAGAGAGGTGAACGAGTTTTCTCAAGGGTGGAAAGTACGTGCCGAACATTTGCATATACTTACGTGCTCCCCTGCAATATGTGAACGTTGTGACGGTGCTTCGTAACCGGCTCTATAGTTATCTATGCAAATTCGCACCACCTTAACAATACCGCCGTGACCTGCCATACGCTCTGGTTCACTAGTTTTCCGCGAAGATCGAATGGAACTTCCTAGATCAGTGCTGGTCAACCTTCTTCCGAAACAATATTTCCCACACGTAACATTAAATTGTAGACAGAAATGGCGGACTCGAGACAGGAGAGTTCAACATATTCTCCGATGTGCTTGCCGATAACGAAATTACGTTGTTAGATTATGAATGTTCTGTCTTTGATACACTTACACTGCATCCGATTTGTTCCTTCGACCGACGTGTTTTGCCTTCATCCGTCAACCATCCGCAGTCTGAATTCCGAAAAAAGTACCGAACAAATCCTGCAATCCCGTCCGACGACGCAGGTTGCCGAGTCGTAAAGAATAATCGATAGCGTGGCGGAAAATTCTTTGGCGAAATTCTCCTTCGTAACGCTCGAGATCGATAATATGGCATAAAATGCTTCAGCATAACTTACGTTCGCAACGTTAAACGTCGCGCCGGAGCCGATAAAAACAACAGGTCGCGTGTTGCGAAGCGATAAAACGATTAATCCCACTATAAATTTAGCGGGTTCGACTGTATTCAAGCAATTTCCAGTTCGATTCTTTAATGACAGACATTTCGCGGGACTGTCTTCGAATTTAGCAATCTCGCCGGATTAGAATATTGCCGTGCGTCGCAATGTGATCGATTGTTCGGGATTATTTTGACGATTCGTGCCTAGTCGACTGACTCTGTGATATTGTGCATGGAAGTGCGTGCTTACGTGGAATTAAGACGCATCCGTCATTTGACGATAACCTGTCGTGTTCGGGAAATGTTTCAGCCCGATAAGAAAGCTCACGTGAAGAAACGAAAATGACGTGCTAAAAAAGATTGACTGCGAAACCATTTTCGTTCAATTCTTGCGACGATTTGCTGCTGAAAACAATGCGTGTTACTATGTTTAGGAAGTGTGCCGGACTGATAAGAAAGTTCACGCGAAAACGTGAAAATGAAGAGTTAAAAAAGGACTGGCTGTTGAAGAGTTTTTGTTCGATACTGTGGCACCCTGTCGTTAGAAACAATACGTTATTACCTTCAGCAAGTGTTCCGAACCGATAAGAAGGTTCACACGAAACCGTGAAAATGGGGCATAAAAAAAGCCTTACTGAAAAAGAGTTTATATTGAATACTAGAAGTCATTGTTAGGAGTAACGCACGTCAGACGAGAAAAATATCACTGTCATACATTATTACAATCCCCTTTAGGACTACGTTGATAGTTTCTTTAATTAGAGCGTTTTTTAACTTATGTTGAAAAGTATGATAATGTACAATGTAACTATTTCAGCGATTCGTGCCCCCTGCAACGATGACAGCGAATGTGTCGAAGGTGCTCACTGTGTTCAGCGTAACAGCACCATACCAGGCAAACGCTGTTATTGTCAAGAGGGGTACTTTGAGGAGAATCTCATGTGCAGTGGTAAATAATTTATCGGATGTGGAAAATTCAATGTTTGTAATCAATCATTTCTGCACTGCAAAGTGTTTGCCATTATTCCAGCACTGTATATAATTTATGTTTGTCTCATCATTGCATACACGGGATATTATATTATGTTATACCTTTGTCTCATTGTTCGACAACACTCACAATTAACGGCCCATATGTTCTTACGACATTTTTTTAATATTACAAAGACCTATCCACCCCAACTGTAGGTTCCACATATTCAGAAGCAGCCTGTATAGATTCCTACCTTTATATCTGTTTTCTTCACAGGCAGTTCGTCTATGTTCACAATTTCCAACGTGGCACTCTTGATGGCATTCCTGCTCTTTGGGAGATTTACGTACCTGTAAATCATCGTAAAATCCACAAAACAAGCAGTCGCAGAATCTTTAGGGAATACTATTATCAACCACTCTTGACATATGCCCAGACGATACGTATCGAATGTCTGCGTTAACACGATCTAATCGGCAAAAAAGTTCGTGAGTCTTTGTCCGTACATATAATGCTAGTGATGCCGACGCACTTCTTGTAGGCAACAATTATGACAGACCAATGTACCGAATTACTTCGCATTCCTGCTGATCGTCATCATTTACGTATTATTTGTGCAACTACCTGTATATTGTGTTCTCTTTTCTTTTACCGTGATCTTTTTACTAATTTTCAGTTGCACGCCAGCCTGTACATTCTGGATTTTAAACTATGTTATGTTCAAATTGTGTTAATGAAATAATCTATAGGTTTACGGAACACGTCAAATTAGACTGGATTTGAAGGTAAATGAACTCAGACGATAATCTAATGCCTAATATACGGCGCAATAAATGACAAATACCTGACTCCCTTAACCAGTATGTGCAATTAGCAGCGCTCTTAGTTAATTAGAAAACCGCGTACACATCAAAGTTAATACTGAGAATTTCTGATTTCTATACAACATAAAAGCAACGAATTATACAAACATTAAAATCAATTATTTAGATAATGTGAACAGCATCTCTGGCTAGGTGTATAAGAAAAATGCTGTCTACTAGCGCTAGTGTACAATCACAAGTTCATGTATATCAATACATCATATGCATGCCTGTGTGTGCCTTTATTAATAAAAGTTAAAGTGCATATTATTACTTTTTAATGGAGTTTCTTTACTGTACAATACATTATACTATCGAGACCGTGAAGTTGCTCATAATTTCACGAATAGAGGTCCGTCGTAAAAAACTCTCGTATAATTATACAGCCAATCTATATCAAAACTATTTCAGAAGTGCCTTTGATGAATGTCCATACCATAATGAACGTGTTAAATAATAATTAACATGGCTTACCCGGCAAAAAAGATTTGGAGAATCTTAGGGCAAGTTGAAAGCACATTGTCGTACAAAACGGGGCTGTTTAAATGGAAGTAATAGCGAGTGAAAATAATTCAACATTTCCAAGCTGCTGAGTCCCAAAGCAAAACTTTCGTACACTGTTCATTAACTTTGGTGCGTGCGCGTGTTTTGAGGCGCGATCATTGTTCTTACCTTCCCTAATTATCCTGTACCTAATGTATTACTGTATAATATTTACATGCCCACACCAGCATTCCATTTATTCGTCAATACTAACATGATATGCATAAGTCATTGCGACATACTGAAGTTAAATACATAGCATAGTTGACCGTATAAGAATATTTATAATGCTCTCATACTCAAACTTACTTACGTAGTAGTAGTCCCCAAATCCTACAACGAAGTCTCTCAATCTTTTGCTTCTTAAGCGAATTAATATTTGATTAAAGAAGGTTGCATGTATGAAGTAGTAACAATATATTTAGTATATCTGCGAATTTACAATGTCAATTTAAGAATTTTATTTGTATAGGTCCGTGACTTTTTTTAGCATGATATTAACTACACATTTAAATAAGCTTGTTACATATGGATGGAGCAGCGTTAGGGAAGTATGTTTGTTTTTTGCACAAATTTGATGTATATTACTTTACATTTTTCAGATAGCGTAGATAGCCTAATACCTAATGGATGCCGGAGAAATGTTAACTTTGTTTTAAAGTAGGTACACAAAATTGCTGCACCTCTTAATTGGGTATATTTCAGCGACAGCTATTACTTGCCAGCACTATTTATTGATTCAATGGTATCAGTATGTACGTGTACACATCATTAATTTTTATGACAATTTGTTGTTGCTTGTGTTCTGTCGGTACAAAAAGACCAGGTATATCAGGAAAAATGATCTGAAAGATTGTGGTTGCCGTAGTACTTCCACAAGGTATTGCTGTTTAAAGACAAATTCGTAGGACAAACTACTTTACGGAACAAATTACGCTTTGCTATCTCGTTAGACTCTGAAGAGAAGGGCGGGAGAATCTATTAAATAAAAAATTCACATCATATTCATTGCAGCAAGACAAAGCTAGCTCATAACAGGATGTCCCGTAATATGTGTTGGCATAAGGAAGCGAATAATTTTTCATACAAATCTAAATTAACAGTGTTCAAATCCTTTATATTGCTGTTTCTAATTTCGGTATCGTAAGGATACGATTTTTTAGATTTCCCGGTTCCATCAGAAACAAAACGTAATATTTTTCCACTGTCCATCTTTTTCGATTCAAAAACAAATTTTATATAAAGAATGTGTCAGGTTTATTTATTCGCGAACAATCGCCCTGTCTCCGGTTGTACCGTGGATTACGGGACAGCCTGTACAGTCTGTATGCCCAATTGAGGGGTTACAGTAAAACAGAAGTCTCTTTTAGTCGATGAACAAATGATAATATTACGACCCCTTCATAATTAAACTATACGTTATGAAACATTAAGTAGTGAAAATTGCGATGTTCGCCAACGCCAAGGATGCCGTGCCGTATCAAACTGGTCGCACCGGATATATAAATATGATATAAAACATACTAATGCAAATATATATCTCCTGTCACATCAATTCGTCGTAAATGTTTACTTTAGTACTTAGTGCCTTTTGTAAGATTTGTAATTTGATAATAGCTGAAAAGACGTATGTAATACACATTTCTTGTCCTCACACTTTATTCTTTTTGTGTATCTAAATACTGCTTGCACGAATAAACTTTGAATCTTTTAAACGTCTATAACCATATCGTGGATTTTCTAATCCGATTGCAATGATCTTGTTTGACGGGTTTGCAGGTTTCTTCATTTATTGAATTTAACGCAGAAATTTCAAGTTAGTAGTTAATAGTATTTCAATTTATTGTGGAAGAATTTCAGGACAATGTTACTTCTTTCTAAACACCAATTGTGTAACAGAGTTGCCGCTTTGACCGCCAAATTGAAAGGTATCTGCTGGCAACTGATCCACAAGATCGAAATCTGTAAATAGTTCAAACAACGAGATTATTCGTATTTAATCGTACCTTACTATATTATATTCATCAAAATTTGCTACCGTATTTTAGTCTGTACATTTACCTACTAGGAGAATTATATTTACTACTATGTAATATTGACTATGCAGACATGTAATACATACTAAAATTTAGGAAATGTATTTTAGTTCATGACCGTAAGCATCCAGAAATAAAGAATAAAGGAGTACCTTTATTTTACGTAATATGTTACGCAATACTGACGGCAATGCCCATTCAATTTTTGTAGTGCATTCGTACATTTAGTACAATTTGCAAAAATGGGAAGACATGCATATGTAGATGTGCAACAATCACAAAACCACTTGTCTGTGTGTGTGTATTCTCAATATAAAATCTATCATAGGGTGGTCTTATGATTTATACAGTTCTTCAAATTCATAAAAATTTAATTTCACATATTTCCTCATTAGACGGAAATATTTAAACAGGAAAACGCGTACATACCGTTCGTAAAGTGTTTCTCCAACTCTTGCTTCGTCCAATTGCACGATGTCAAAATTAGGTAACCGCCAGGTAAAAGAATATTTCGTACATTTTCAATGTACTTTTGACGTCTTTGCATGGGTTCGTCGGGATGCAAGCTAACGGCATCGTAGGTCCCTTTATCATGAGCGATTTGGAAATCCGTTGGTAACTTATACGTGTCGAGATCGAGGAAGTCACAAATCTGGACATTGACATTTTCGATACCGCGTTCTTTCAGTATGCTATCAGCAAGTTCAACGGCTTTTTGCGAGTAATCGACACCCATCAAATTTGCAAAACCTTTCTTGGCCAACTCAACTAACATCATTCCGTTGCCACAGCCAATGTCAATTATTTTGTCGGTTGGGGCAATCAACTTTTGATTAGCGCAAATCCACCTATTACGATTCATTGAAATGCTCGTTAAAACTATGCAGTTGCGACGGAATTCAATACATAAACTATGACGATTGGGTATTTTGTCTGATTAATATATGTCATTCATAATTGACATAATGTAATGAAAAATGTATACTTTTTACAATCAAGACATTATTTTCATGTCAATTACGAATTACATGCATGAATTATAACAATTCAATTTCAAATAATATTTGAAAGTCGCGCCTTATTCTCCACTTTTTAAGTTAATGACATACAGTAGCAATTAGGTTAGTATCAATTCCCACCGTCTTAGCATTGCGATCTTATAACGTAGCCGGCCGATAATGCTGACTGAGACGCAAAAGTGGTATTGGAGCTCTAGCGCTCCAAAATAAGGAAGAGAAATATGCATATTGTCACGTTCCACTGGAATTGCGTGAAGGATCAATCCTATAACTCGCCTGTGCATTTAGTACAACGTGAGTTACCGTCTGTCTATGTAACAAAATTAAATTTAACTGAAGACCAACGAACGATGGCGCCACCGACATTGTTCGCCGCCGCCGCGCTGTTTATGTTTACAGCAGCAAAGTGCATCGATCTTCCGCATTATTTGCGAGTACTGCCCTTTTTCCCGACCGCAAGCCGTACTTTTTCGCGTTCAACTCACCGCACAACCTTGAGCGCGTTAGCCCTGCCGAACCATATTTCGCCCACGTCGCCGTGATCCTTGAAATTATCCAATTCCTGCGAGTACGTCTTCTCCCAACTGCAAAGAGACGGAATCGTGGCGCAAATCGTGATAACTCTCGAATGTGCTGTTTCCTCCAGCATGGTACGTATTACTCACAAGTCTAGCGTGCCCAAATCCGAAGCATTTAATTCCTCGATTTTGTCCTCTGCCATCGTTCCTTTCGATGCCAATGCTTATACGCACAATGTGATCGTTCGATGGTAACTTTCTTATTAATTGACACCTGGCTCCGAAGCAGCCTCGTTGGCCGATTTAAACACGCGTCTCCAGTTACGCACGGTACCGAAAGCAAGTGCCCGAACATAACCTAATTTTCGGTCTCTCGCCATAACCTCGAATAACGGTTCATCGGTTTTACTGTCATCACCGTGATTGTGCATAACAGTTGACCGACTAGACAGACACCGTTAGTGTCTTCGAATGTTATTTATTTGTTGAAGTGCTGTTTCAAATATCGTCAAGATGAGTATCATGAACTTATCGAATATGCTGTATGTTGGTAAGTAAGAGTTACTTGTTCTTTTTATGTCAATGTCTTTACCATGCTATAGGAATTACGTTCATGTCAGTGTACATTATGGCCCTCAATGATCCGAATATTCGAAAATTGGTTTAAGAAAATAGAATCTGTGAAGATTCCTGGAAGAATCTAGTGGACAGTCTAATTTTTGTTAATAAAATTTATGTTTCCTGTACCTACTTGAAAGATAATCATATGTGTGATATGATCTTTTGTTATCTAGGAAAGCAATCTTCGAAAATTGCTTCCTCATTTCCTCGTACAATTTCTGTGGCCGCACAACCAAGTGTCCAAGAAAAAGTAAAACCTAAAACAGGCATAGTCATGTTAAACATGGGTGGTCCGAGTACTACAAACCAAGTTTATCAATACTTGTTACGTATCATGACAGATCGTGAGATGATTCAGCTGCCTTTCCAAAGGTTCATTACACAATTTGAAAATTACACTCTAACATTGTCATGCAAACGAGAATCAGAATTATAGTAGAAATATGTATTAAAGCATGTTAGGTCCTTGGATAGCGAAACGTCGCACACCTCATATTCAGAAAAAGTATCAAGAAATTGGTGGAGGTTCTCCTATTCTCAAATGGACAAATATTCAGGGTGAACTGTTATGTAAACAGTTGGACAAAGTTTCACCTGAAACAGCGCCACATAAGCATTATGTTGCCTTTCGATATGTTGATCCTTTAACTGCGCAGACAATGCAGGAAATTGAAGAGTACGCATACTTTCCTTGCAGGAAATTGCCAGATATGGGGATTTGTGTTATGGATGAATAGTATCTGCTTTGATGTTTTTCAGAGATGGTGTTGAGCGCATGGTTATTTTTTCACAGTATCCACAGTACAGCTGTGCCACATCTGGGTCCAGTTTTAATGAAATATACAAGTTCTATAAGAATAGGTGATTTATTATGAGATCTGCTTTTTTTCTATTTGCATACAATATTAATTTGTCATCCAAGTTTGCTATTGTATCACATTTATTGCTTACTGTTTGATTTAGGAGATATCAAATTAAAAACATATACAATTTTAGCTAGTAACATTTAGTGGGTTTAAATATATTTGATTCTTCATAATTTACAGGTCATTGCCAAATAATGTAAAGTGGAGTGTAATTGATAGATGGGCAACCAATCCATTGTTTGTTAAAAGCATTGCTGAGAGAATTAAAGAGCAATTAGTTCAGTTTCCTAAAGACATCAGAGATAATGTCGTCATTTTGTTTTCAGCACATTCTATTCCATTGAAGGTTGTGTCGTTTTTTAAGCTTGAATTATTTCCTAGTGATCTTTGAATGATAAACAGTCCCCTGAAACCTATTTCATATTATTTTTGTAGACAGTCAATAGGGGGGATCCTTACCCTTCTGAAGTGGGGGCTACTGTTCAGCTAGTAATGCAGGCATTAAACTATTGTAACCCATACAGTTTAGTGTGGCAATCCAAGGTGATTTGATATATTTATTTTGTATGCAGCTACAACAAAGCGTAAAAGAGTGTGTAAATATAGTTAATAATAACACATATAAATGCCAAAACATCAAATAAGATATTTTATCTGTGACTGTGCTTTCTATGAAACATTTTTCTTACCAATAACATGCTATGTCCACAACCTCAAAAAATTATTTGCAAACAAAATTGTGGCCATTTCATGCATTCAATTATTTACCATGTAAAAAATAATTTTATATTAATATGAACAACAAACATGAAAGATCATATATATTTCAAAGAACCGGGTATGAAAAAATTATGTGTTTGTCGTTATTGAAGAATAACGCATCTCAATAATTATAACATGCGAAAGTTTTGAATGGCGCGACGAAAATACTCAAGCAACTTTTATTCAGGTTGGTCCGCTACCATGGTTACAACCACTGACAGACGAGGCGTTAAAAGGATACGTGAAACAAGGCAAAAAGAACTTTATCTTGGTGCCCGTTGCTTTTGTTAACGAGCACATCGAAACCCTTCACGAAATGGACATTGAGTACTGTCAAGAGTTGGCAGAAGAAGTAAGAGCTCATCCGGTTCTGCACGTAGTTTTGTCAACGCACTGAGAAGCGAAGAATTACTTAGCCTATTTTTTGCAGCTCGGTATCGAGAGAATGAAAAGAGCAGCCGCTCCCAACGATCATCCAATATTTATAGACGCCCTCACGGACATTGTCGTTTCTCATCTGAGATCGAACCAGCCGATAAACCAAAAGTTTCTTATGCGATGCCCACATTGCGTAAACCCGAATTGCAGTCAGAGTAAAGCATGGTACGCTCAGCTATGCAAAAGTTAAGAGACGCACGGAACGTTGCAGGGTTGGATAATTTTTCTAGTAAGGTGTTAATAATAAAGGGACGAGCGTTTATATAAAAATTATGTACGTATATATAATTTATGCATTTGTTATTGCCACCGAGGAAACGTCTTAAAAGCTTTTTATGTGACACATATAAAATAGTGATGGCATTTAACAGTATCGTAAACGTTTTCCTCGATGTCAATTCCATATTCTAATCTTGGAGGTATTATTTATTTATGAAATACAATCTATCATACAAGACGATGTTTTATATGCACCTGTATAACGTTCCTCATGTACATTCCTTCACAATCCTTAACAGTTTCGTCAAATTTTGCGCGTTACCGAAAATTACGCATAATTTGTGTGAGTCGGTTGCAATCGCGCATGTTGATGTATTAGCTCGACAGAATTCGCGCCTTTTATGATACCCGGGAACTCGTGCCTGAGATTTTACGCACATCTCTTTTATTTGGTTGTAACGTATATTTCTTATTTTGTGTCTATATATGTCGTACTTTCTGTTTCTTATTTTTGTAGAAGTTACAGCAGAAACCGTTGATCGGTCCCTGTGCCACATCGATTTATTTGCTGAAACGGCACCTGCGCGTATTACGACATTTAATTTATTAATCGCCAGGACAGTTAACCGTTTCCCGCATTCAGCATAATTTTCGTCAAACAACGGTGAACTTGTGTTCGGGCACGGGCTTATGACGTGCTCAACCGGCGCACATATTTCTTTCGTGATATGCATGTTCGATCTGTCTGAAAAAAGGTCGCGGAATCAACTGCGAACTATGCCGTGAGATGTTAACTGAATTGACCTCACAATTGCATTCTTAATATTGTTATTAGTGAGGGGCCACTTAGTCAGCAGCCATAAACGAACTTTAATTTAAGCCCTTCCTTGCCGTATGCATTAGGACATTTTGTTATCGTCAATTTAAAGCAGGCCAGAGTGACCTTTCAGAGTTAAAAAGTAACTTCCATATTGGTAAATGAGTTTTGATATGCTCCCGTTTTTAAAATACGTACCGAAGAAAGATTGTTGCATGTCTTCCAATGCTATTTATATTTAATATTTCAGATCTTCTCGTAGATGAATTCATTTGTGTTTTCGAGACTTCCATGACACAAATCAATTTCATTATTTCATCAATTTACGTTTATACTTTGTTAGCTGATTTTCTTGTAAAACTGATAAAACTTGCATGATATGCATTTCTATGAAACAATTGAGAGATGATGATGTATTTAGAACAATATAGTATAACGTAATCAATGCCATAGCTAGTTTACTTCCTGTTGTTTCATTTGGAGCAGCTTCACTTCAGGCTATTTATGTTTGATTCTTATACAATCGACATGGAACTAAACGCGAAAACAGGGTCTCTAAATGGCGCTTGTCCTCACAAACTGTACAGGAATTACAAAAGTTCAAATTGGGAATGTTACATAATAGATTGAGCGTAGTCAGGTAATTTACAATGAACATATTTTCATATTATCGAAACATCCATTTATTTTTATTTCAATTCCAAAACATTTAAAATAAACAACGACAGATAGGCAAAAATTGAACAATAAACAAGGAATAGGGGACGACACGGGGGAAAGTATATAAACTGGAGCAGGTTTACCTTCCGTCAGCCTGCTCCGTTTTTCCTAGAGCTGACAAAAAAATGTTCTTTCGCCCAACGTTATCCCGGTACACAGAGAATGATCGCCGAAACAGGTGGAACGCGAAAATCCCGTCGTTAGATCGAGGTTGAGCTTCTAGAAAATTAAATCGGCATACCGGCACGCCGCAAAGTCGTGCGACAGACGACCCGATGACGATGACAGGAATAATTGGTCCCCGCGACCGTTGAGAGCACTGACGATTCTAGCCCCCCACGTTCGATTTCTTTGCAGGTTGCTCCCGAGGGGGTTATCGTGGCGACAGCAGAGAGCGTCTGCCGTACTCGAGGTATCGAGCGTGAGTGGCGCGGCGCTGGCTACCGCGGCGCCTATATAAATGCGCGGTGCCGGCGGGCGCGCTCAGTATGTGTCATGCCTTGCGAGCGCGAGCGTCGTCTGTGATGGCGGCCCGAGTGCGGTTGAAGATGCAATGCGGCACCATCGTTCTGCCGCTCGTCGTCTTCGTCGTGGTGTGCGGTGTGGACCTTGTGAGTGGAATGTTCGAGCAGCGGCACTGCAGTCACCAGCATCCAAGGGCGCACGAGGTAAGCCATTGTGCCGACCGAAAAAGGGTCGTTTCTAACCTCTCACTCTCTGTGCCCCGCCGTGTTTCTTTCCTCTCCCTCGCGCTTCGTCGGTCTCCCACTCGTCGACGAGTCGTTCGGTCTCTACCCACGTTTGTTCTGCTGCCACCGACGTGCAGCTTGCTCTCCTCTCCTCTCCCGGTCGTTAGACAGAGTCGTAGGGAGCCGGCTCCGTTATGCGTCGAGCAAGGTCTCTCCGCTCCACGTCGCGTTCCACGAACTTCGTTCGCGTCCTCTCGGCTCCTGCCTCCGCTCCCAGTTTAGCCGGTTTACGTTTTTCTGCTCCTCGCGAACAGTGCGGTGCCCCTCGTAGCTGGAGACGATCGAGAGGGAAGTCTGACAATCGGGCGGCCGTGGAATTGTTCGCTTTAGGAACGTCGCGTATTTGGCCGATCCGGTGGCGCGTAGGCAGTCGGAGCGGCGAATTTTTTGAATCTCTGCTCCGAACGGCTTACCAATCAGCCGCCACGCGGCGCGTTCGCGCCTGTCGCGCTCGAGTCGAAACTCGCGGGCGTGCGTTTTCAGGTGTCACGTGCTCGCTCCATCTCACGCGCGCCGCTTTGTCTCTTATGCTTGTTTACACTGCGCGCGACGCTTCCCGAGCTCTCCGAACGCGTTGTGCACGAATGTCATTTCACGGAACGTTATTGTGTCGGAATAGATAGGGCGATTTTGTGAGAGGGTACTTTTTTAGATTCCAGTGACAAGTGACAGTGACCTTTGACTTGACTCTTTCAGTGTCATAGGGCAGCCAGGCTTCCGCGGGGGTTTTTATGTACATACAACTTTGTTATGCGCTTTTTGTCGAAATGTTTAAGCCACTCAACAGTGTTAGTCTACTACACTTCGGGATTGTTTGTACTCCGAAAGAAATATTAGAGTTTCGACGGATTTTGGTTGCACGAAAAGTAATGAGGTAACGATAAACGTAGAAGGCAAAGTGAATAAAGTAAACGCATTATCAACAAGTACGACCGAAGCGTGTAAGGTTTACTAAAAAAAAAAGTTATTGACGCGCGTGACTTTTATAGACTCCGACTTCGTTTATCCGTGACCTTTACAGCGAGGTTCTCAAGCTAATCCATTAGAGTTTGTACTCCGTTCGAGTTTGTCGTTAACATCGCAGTAAAAGTAGTGACAAAGTCTCCCGCTTCGTTGACAAGCTGATGTCGAAGTTTCGCGCGAGAGTGTATCGGAATAAACATTCAATAGCTTTCGCTGTGTCAAACGTCACGTACAGCTGCGCAGAAGAGATCATCGTGAAAGTGTTCCCATGCGCGAGCGAACCACGTGTTCTCACCGTAGTCACGTGCTCCTTCGGTCTATCCCGCATTGACCTTTCACATTCCACGCACCGTCGTTCGTGAATGATCCCGCGGCTGCACCGATTTCGATGGGAATCTCTCTCCTACGCTCCGCTCAGTTCATTGCTCGCCTTGAAACCGGCACACTTCCTTCGCTTCGTGTAAACTTAACCTTCGCGAGGGCGCGGCGTCGTCGTAAATTTCACGATTAAATCTTGGCACCGAATTTTTCCCGACGAAAGTTTATCCGTCGAATGTCAGAGAAAAGAGCGTCGCGCACACTCGGCTTAAATAAGGTGCCTACAAATGTATACGGTATAATATATGTATTCGTCGTGCATTTATATTTACGCGTTCTGGTGGGATTTTTTTAGTATATCTATGAATACGTCGTTGGTTTCTTCATATGATAAAATGTTTCATATTTATAACTATGTAATCAATGTATTCGTTGTTATTTGTTTGGAGTAGGGTTATTGTTAGGTAAACCATTCTGTCCAAACGGATGATTGATTTTACTTTAGACCTATTGATTTCAATCAATACGTAATCAGAAAGTCTCTCTGTTCCATTGACTGAAGAGATATGTTTTATGAAAAGAACATTATCTATCAAAGTAAAAAACTGGGCACAAGGAATATTCTGTGAAACGTCTATGACTTACTTTAATCTCTAAGACGCCATATCGCGATATATACCACATGTATTTTTGCTATCTTAATACAAAACCTAGATCGACGCTTTCGCCGTTCGCGTATCTGCGTATCACGATACACAGAGACCGAGGAAAGGCAAACTCGCGCATCACTTATCTGGATTCATTCGATCGATGCTCGCGCGAAGTCATTTTCGACCGAGCGAATCATACCTCGAGGTTCGTCAAATGAGCTTTGCTCGACGCATACGTACGTTACCCTACGTTTGTCTTCGAATCTATTCCTACATTTCTCTTCTGTTTGCCCGCGTCTGCAAACAGACGAGAAATCATGCCGATCGAGATCTATCGTTCGCGTTGGATATGCACGCGGAAATGCACTTTGTTTGCGCTTCGAAACGCGCTCGCGTACAACGTATCGTACGTTCGACTTCTAATCTGTACCCACGGCCAACGTTCGGGGGACTGATTGCCCGTATCGATAATCGCGCCGCGCTGGCCAACATTTCGATCGAAAAATCGCGCCGGGCGTGAGCCTGCATCGAGCGCAGCCGAATACGCGCACCAATGACGTACATACGTTCAACTTCGAACCCGCTCATCCTCTAACCCTATTTGCCTCTATTTGCCCGCATACGCAGTGCAAACATTTGCACTCGCCGCAATTGGCGCGATGAGACGGTCGCTAACAATGCTCTGGGTTTGCGATAAAAAAAATAGCCGGGCGGCTTGTTTTACGAATTTCTCGATTTCGCGACAACGGAAAGGGTCGGCCGACTCGTTTCGTCAAATTTGCCCTTCCGCGAAAAGGGAGGTATCGTGTGCCTTTTAGCAATATTGCGCGAAGTTTCGGTTTTTAACAATAGATGTTCGAAAATTCGGTGCGTAATGCACTGGCTGGGTGTAACAATGGCTGGCGGTAAAATCTGTTGTGTACGTAGGCTTACAGAATTATGTTGTGGGTATTGTCTGTTCGAATAATCTTCATCGGTAATATAAATTCCTGTCCTAATTAAAAAGAATGAAATTACGGTCGAGAATTCGGGTATCAGAATGCGAAGAAGAAACGTGTGCAAATTGAAACGCCGGAATGAACCTTGTCCATCTTTCTCTCACATTACTGCAGTAGCGTTCTGCCCTTTAGCCGTCAAAAGAATTGGCATTTTTTCGCCGAACACCGAAAATACGCAACGACCACGACGAAAGTCTCGGAATCAGCCGGTAGGTTCGTTTCGCTTCGCAATTTTCGCTCTTGAAAAAGAAAAAAGTCGTTTGAACTATCAACACACGAGCGAAGCAAGCGTTTCGGGGATGCAGGTGCACGAGAAAAGTTATTTGTCGATTGATTGACTTTTCACGTGGTTGCACCCGACGACGACTGTACAAGCTCGCGAGTTTCAACCTCGATGTGCAGTCCTGTAACGAGACAGTTCCAACACCACTCTGCTCATGCTTGCACACGAAGAGTTGCCTTGTTTCGAGCACCCACGCAAAAGTTACAAACATTGTTAAAACATGAACATGCTCTCCAACAAGTTTCGTTAATGCTCAGAATCTCATTGTAACGAGCGCGCTGCTATGTAAAGTCGGCAGTTTGTTAGAGTTGCGTGGCATTACTCAACATTTATTATTACAAACGATTTTTCCGAATAAATTCGTTAGAAATTCGTTCCCAGTACTTTTTCAATACCTAACAGTAATCCAGTGCGTATTTCCAAAAGTATCGTAACATCCAATTAAGCCACTCTTCCGTTCGCACCGCTGTTACAGAACACAACGTGTACTTCAACAAATGTCAGGGAGAATTTCAAATAAATCATTTCGCCCCGTCGGAAGTTCTAGCCATAAAATTACGCAAGATGAGTCATAATACTATTCCCTACACATTCAATTCTCATTCGTATCTCGCCGGTACCTCCGTCGTATTCCAGAATCGTTATTACATATACGCAGATCTTCCATCTCTCTTTTATCGCCGAAACAGGCAACGTAAATGTGAACGTACGCGTCCCATCGATGCTCTCCCAAATTGACGTAAGCTCGGAATGATTTTACGGTTCGCTCGCCCGGAGACTGGCACTCGCGGTTGTTCGCAGAACGGAGTTTCTCCGGCCGGATGAATAATCCATTGGTGTGTACGTCGTGGAGATAGGCGGGGAGACGGTTCCGTAAAACTTTGTCAGTATCACGTTATGGCCAATTTCGGTAATATCAGGTACTTCGGGTACAGCTCCCCTCTCGCCATTCCTCTCTCATTCTTTCTCTTTCTCTTTCTCTCTCTCTTTCTCTCTCTCTCTTTCCCTCCGATCCCCCGACCGTCGCGCAAACCGTTTTCCAGCTTTCAAACGACGCCTTTTACCCGGCGAATGTGTACTACGGGGTGGGCTCCGTACGTGAGAGTGTACTCGCCTTAAGGACGCTTTCAGGGAGAATTTGAATGCGAATAAAAGTTTATGGCCGACGTGGCGTACGTTCTGCACGCCCGCTCGTGCGTCGACGTTCCGCGAGCTCGTTCTTCTCTCTCTCTCTCTCTCTCTCTCTCTCTCTCTCTCTCTCTCTCCTCTCTCTCTCTCTCTCTCTCTCTCTGTCGTACTCTCGCGCGTCATGAGCTTTTACCCGCGTTTCTTGGAAAGCTCTTTCCTGACCTAAGATCCCCTTCCTCTCTGCAATTTCTCGCCTTGTGTCTTTGTCCGCCTTTTTGCGTCTCCTGCTAAATATTGTATGAAAAAGAGGAAGATATTTCTGGTTCCCTTTTCAATAATTTCTATAACTCTCATCCATTTCCGTCTATTTTACCAGTCTTTCTACAGTTACTGTTGGCAGTATCGTCATCGAATGCCGATCTACGACGACCCCTTACCGCATAATTCATCATTTAACACAGTTGACTTATTTCGAAAGGGAACGGCAGAAGGGAAGGGTGGTCGAGTTATGCGTTTCTCATTGGAGCGGCGCCAAACGTTTTCCCCGACTTGACTCTTTGTTACTGATCTATACACGATGCTTCTTCAGGTATTCGCGAATGTGCTGAAGTCGGAAAATTTAACTTCACCCTCCCGCGCGTCTTAGCTTCCAATCCGACTGCCACTTCCCATTTCTGGGATTTAGCTCGATTTATCGTCATGGCGTGAGTTACATCGCGGCGGAAGAAATTCGATAGCTCCGTTCGATTAGGATCACTTTATGTATCCGAAAGGATTTGAGGATTGAAAGAAATCGGCATATTGTTACTAGATAGCACGTCACTTACCCGGTTAACACCATTTTTTAAATCATTTTTTTTGTGCAACGTAATCTATATGTTTCTTGCAGCGTAATATGTATTGCTGTTAGTATATTGCATCGGTTCAATTTCTTTTCATATGCACTTTATTTCAGAAGCCTTTTCTGCGAATCTTATCACACGGTTGCATATTTGCGCGTTCATTAATTTTATGGGGGCGCGCCAATATTTTGAGACTGTTATCTCATTAACACGGTCAACAGGCATCGCGGAGTTTATTACAATTTACGGTACTGATATTACAAATTTCAATGTTCATCCATTATCATTATATAATATATCGAGCAAACTGACGTCGTAATGTAAATGTTCGATGTGCGATATGTAATAAAATTTACGACTTTCGAGTATGTTGACTGATATTATATAAACGTGCGTACTTTGGAAAATGAGGATAATCTTTTTCGATTATATTATCGACGATTACCTTTTCCACATTTACTCAATATTTCCGCGTCCGTAATTACATTATCCGTAAATAGCTTCGAATTTAGTTTCGTTTATTACATTGCGGTTACAGATAGTAGTCCGATACGTCACGATCCTTCGAAATTCAACCTACCGACTCATTATTTTCCTCATCTTTCTAATTAAATCTTCCGTAACACTGTTCGTAACATGCTCGGTCGCCGAATCAAATCTCTTCATCTCGCGTTCCAACCTTGCCCTGCGAGTACATGAATTAGACTCTCTCGTTACATCGAGGCTGGCATTTTCTTCCGCTCTCTCCGGCCTTGATTTATTTACGAGGCCCGGCCTCCGGAGCCTCGTGCGCCAAGGTTATTAAGAAACTCGATCCCCATCGATGTTTATGGGGCTTCGTGAGAGACGACGAAGACCGCGCGCAGCGATATAGGCGTCAGCAGCCAGAGCTTACGGAAGAATAACTTGCCGAGACTAAACTGACACGCGAACATCGTGTATCAACGTTCCCCGACGGTTGTTAGACTTCAGTCAGAATGCCCGCTATTAATTCGCGATCTGTCGTCGTTCTTCGTATTCCATCCACGTCAGGCTGAACATTTTATCAGCATTATATAACATTATGTAACGTTATTCGGTCATTATGAAAGCGGTTTCAGTGGCGCCGCGTGGGCAAATCGAAAATCGGAGAAGATTTAATTTTCACGTAATATTATTATTATTTGTATTGTTAGTAAGGCATACTTCGAAGTTTAGAGTCAAGTTTTAACATCGTAAACTGTATTGATTTTAGCTATGCATTAGCACCTGACGCGTAAATAAACAATGTGTTGCGCTCTTTTTAAACATCGATTAACTGGACGTATGACGTGGTGCCCAGAGTGTTACAATATTTTCCGTTCTCTCGATAGAAAATAGATAGGCATGAACGTCCATAATAATATTTCGGTAACCGCGGTATCGATTCTTCGTTATCGGCACCGCCATGGTTTGTTATTCGATATCTTGTTCAACATGATTTGCCATGCACTGTCGATGGTAAATAATGATATCCGGCTGTATAATATCGTAGTACGTTCGTTGGTCAGTTACGCTCGTTCACGTCGACAGGACGGGAAAATTATTATCGAGCTTAGCCAGAGAAGTTTGTTCGACGGTCGTTGGTACGGTATAAAGAGAGAAGAAGTTTTAAATTCCAAAGATAGCAATTACAACGTGTGCAATCGTGTGTCATACCTACTAATACGGACGGAATCGCAAATCTGAAAACAGATGTAGAGATTGCTCTGTTCCGTCGCATTAGATTAATAGAGCAAATTTCGAGTTTAGACAGCGCATTAACGGAAATGGAGTTGGCAATAGACTAGTTCTCCTTTCGCGGATCGGTGCGTAGTAAGGCAGTGAGACATGTCGGACCTTAAATGTCAATGAGGTGTTAATGAGCACCGCCTCGGTGAGCAGGGACGCCTGGCGTTAGAACGATTTCGGAACTCGCACGTTCGTGGCGAATATGCGAGAAAGTTAAGCAACGGTTCCGCACCGCGTTCCGCGACGACGTCCTGCCGGCTAACCGAGTCATCGCAGGGGTCTAGATACGGATCAGCAACGCTTACAGTCAGCTACATTCTGACCATTCGTCTAGTGTGCGTCGTAAAGATTGCCAAACACGAGCATCGTCCACTGCCGAAGCCGGGATTGGCGTGGAATGCTTGTGCATTCTTTAAGAACGTTTGTAGCGATGCGTTTATTGTCGGTATTCTTAGCTGTTCTCGTTCTAGGGAGGAGAAAGGTAGAAAAGGGAAGCGGAGAGCAGATTATTTTTCTTATTTTTCAAAAAACACGATTCAATCGTTAAATGCATTTGCGCGTAAGATTTGATAAAATACCGTTGGAGATGACGAGAAGGGTACAAATGTTCAGCACATTATTTCTGTTTTACAAAATTCATTACGTTCCTCACCTGTGTCCTCTTACTCTTTCGTTCGTTGCAAACGATTCCATGGCACACGTAACGCTATAAAGGCAGAGTTGACCTTAAGAAAACGAGGTCCAGCCGTGTAATCGTTTTTATCATCAGATTCGACGTCAGAACTGACGCTGACAAAGCAGATTACTTCTGTATCACAATATTCCTGAAGTTTACCTCTACGTTCCCTTCCCGCCGTCTTCATTGCAAATCACCTCCGTGTCACGCAAAAAGCCACAAAGCAGAGTTCACCTTAAGAACACGGGGTCCAGCCGTGAAATCGTTTTTGACTCGAGCCACGACGGAGTACCGTCGAAAGTGAGGGTAACGACTTCATTACTGGCCCCTAATTGCGGCTCGCAATAACTCAAACGGTACGCGGCGACAATGCTCTTTTTGCGTGGCCGCACGGGCGTTTTGTTCGCGAACTGCTGCTGCAGGGCCGCTAACGAGAGTGCAGAACGACGGCGGGCGTGAATGCCGTTGCGCGCGCGCGCTCACTTTATATTTGCGATCAGTGGCTGCGGATAGACGCGCATCAGACGAGTAAATTAAATTTCTCTCGTTCCGCGGCTATCACCTTCTCCGTGCCTCGGTCGATAATGATAATCCGCCCACGCCGCTGGTGCGGTTATTATCTATAGATAATGAACACCACCCTTCTGCCGCCGTCTACCCTCCCCTATCCGCCCATCGTATTACCGTATTTTCACAGGGCGAACGCATCGGCGCTCTTTTCGTGTCATTTCAATTATTTGCGCCCGTTTGATTATCCGGCGACGATACCGCGCTGATTCGCACGGCATTCGGATTGCGTGAGTCAAATGAGAGCGACGACATACTGTCATGAAGTCGCTTTCAAAGCGGGACGCGCCCGCGGAACCGAGGGAATTTACATATATTTTCTCGTCAATTGTACCTTCCTTCGGATGCGGGACGAATATCCGTGACGCATAATTATGTTACTTTCTGATCAATATTTCGATATTTGCATTGCACGGAAAGCGTTCCCGTGCGTGCGGACCACGATGATATCGGTGCATAAAGTTTGCACGCGTTCACGCATCCGTAATTCACGAGATCGGTATCGTTCACACTGTATACGAACATTAGCCACAGGAAAAACAATTTCCAATTAAACTTCTTCGTTTTCCGCTGCCTTTATTTAACGTAGCGTCGACCGCATTGTCATTAGCTGTGCATACAACACCGGCTAGCCCACTAGATGCGAAACTTATTCCATCTATATATTAGCGTATCCGTGGCTGTGTTTACTTATATTTACCGTTCGTCCTACTACATGACCAGATTGGCACGGTTCAGGGCACGAGAATGCGTCGCACACTCCGCAAACTGCGCTGTGTGCAGGGCCTGCATGATGTTTCGCGACGAAGACCCTTTGGCAAGGGTCCACACGATACGCGGGGAGCAGCTCGATACGTAGGAAGTCGAGCGCCGCCGATACGTGACCCCGTGTGTGTACCTTGGGCGCACCAGGTACGAGGTCACCGGCGTCGCTGGCAGTGTGTACTGGCGTGTCGATGTGCCTCCAGGTGCTCCAAAACCAATACGCAAAGTCAACGGGTTCATTATTGTCCCTTCTTCGCTTTTCTTTGCCAAAGAGAGCGGACGTCGCGCTATTTAACGAACCATAAACACGTTCGACGTACGTGTGCGTTTCTTTTTTCCGTCGCAACAGTTCGTGTCAGTGAAGGAATGTCGGGTGCATTTTGTACAGGAGGAGGATTCTTACTTACTTTAATTAACAGGAAGGTGGTAGTACATCGTTTACGTTGTCCATACGTTCGTCCGTCATTGTGAGTAGTACAGTACGAATTTCGATGAAAAATTGCACACTTCTGCTCGCCTCGCGCTTGAGCCTCCCTAGCAAGTCGCGATACAAAGGACCCGTTAACAGACGTTTCATTCAGCGTGTATTAACGTCGCTTAGTTGGACGGCAGGCAACGTTAAATGGAAATCGTCCGGCAGTCTCGTTCCATCTTCATCCGGGCGTGCGTTGTAATTCAGCGGAATTGCAAGGCTCAGCCACCGCGAATGACTGGGATAACAAGACGTAGCGGCGCCTCGATAAAAGGCGTAATTCCAGCCATTAACGTGCGTCGTAACGCGTCCGATTTTAAAACATCCCCCGCCTCGCGCTCGTCAGGCATCCCCGCGGAGCGCATAGTAATTTTGTCGGAACAGCCGGTTGTTTGGCCGAACTCGTAATCAAGCCCGGGACTCGTTTAATCGCGGCTCGCCGTCCCGTCGGTATGAAATTTCATCAAAAGTCCCGGCGTTCCATCTGGCCACGCGTCGTGAAGGAACGCGGTTAACACGTTATTTGTGGCCGGGGCAATATACTTTTTGCCCGCGGGTTTTAGCGTCAGTGATAAGGTACGGCTGCTAGCATATTACCCTGCGTCGGACTTTCGTGAATTTTGTCAGGAACGCGCCGAGCGTGATAGTGATTGATATGCGAGTTTAGGTGGGGGTGTGGATTTTGCTTAATACGAGGGCGAGAGGATAATTTTTGATAGAGCGACGTGATAAGCGGAAAATATTACTTAATATTTGGCTAGTCTACAGCAGCAATTTGCTTTCACTATAACGTATAAGAATCTGATATTCCAAATCGATCGGAAACAAGTGTGCAACTGTTAAAGGACTGTCGCGATAAAGTTGCCCAGCGACTCTCCGCAATAAAATAACCAAATACTTGAGCGCGGCTAATGATGAACGTGTAATACGGAGCAGCCGGCAGGCATGAGAAGCTCCACCGCTGACGTTCGCGAAATTTACGACGGCCACAGTTTTTCTCACGCGCCCGTCTCGTCGAGGTTTTAATAAAAGCGCCTCTCCTCGGGCAGTGCGCGGGCGTTGTACCGGTGTAACCTTAACCCCGAGAGCAAAATAGTGGGTCGTGAAATTGGCGGCGAGTCGCGCGTCGCCCGGGCGAGTATTACGTATCGCCTGTGCCCAGGCACTTTGGAAAGTTTTGCGAACTCGCTGCTTCGGTCGCCGAATGAAAATGGATGGCCTGGCCGGCTCTGCGGTATGGCCACGCTGTTTTTTTTTTTTTTTATTTTCGTCTCTCCTGGCTCGCTGTCTCTGTTTGCCGAAAGCCGAGTCCGCGCTCCTCGTCTTTGCCCGTCGCCAGACCCCTCCCGCGTTCCGTCCGTCGTCTAGTCGCATCTCCCGTCCTCGTCGATCTACGTTCGTCTATCCGGTTCGCACCTTTGCTTTCTGCCGCGTACAACCGCGTCGGTGTTCTTCACTTTGCGCCGTGTTCCTTCTCTTCATCCCACACCCCTCTCCCTTTTCCGCGGCGACTCCGTGGTACAGTCTGCGGATGCCGTCGCGCTCCGTTATACAGGGTGTTGCGTATAAAATCTTGCACGCGTTTCTTCGACGTCACTAGAAGCTTGTAAATTGAACTGATTTTTTTTTTTTTTTGTGGCTTTCAATTTAGGGTTTATCCTGCATCGAAGAAACAAGAGGGATGTTCGGTTGTTTCCACTTAAATGTCCCACCCTCTTTCCGTGGATGCGTATGTGCAAGTGCGCGTGGGTCAGCGGACTCTCTAATTCTCCTCCCTCTCGCAGCTCTCTTCTCTTTTCATCTTTTCTGCTCGCTTTTTGCCCGCTCAACTTTTACGCTTCCCGGGACCGCAACGAATTACATAGCCATGCATATTCGGAACTTTCCTCCCCGGCAGTCGGCCGGCCTGCTGCCCTCCGCGCCTTCGACCTTTCCTTTCGGGTAATAATGAACAGCCCATTTGGGATGTCGAAGCTGTCACGAAAAAGGCGCGCAATTTCACGTTCCCGCTATCACGGATATCGCGACGGGAGTCTGGCGGTCAATAGCGCACGAGGGAGTTCCCGAAAAGATATATGCAGTGTACGTCGCGCAAATTACAGCAAATATGTAATTAGATGGCAAAGTTGGAACGTATGGTCTGCGCGGGCGCTGTTAATCGCGCCAAATGTAATTGTTTCCGTACTCATTCCCGGTCGCCCTAACAATATCGCTGGTTCGTTAATTATTCATCAGCTTCTTCTCTCCGACGGACGATTCAGCGACGACCGTTCAATTTATTTTCCCCACTCCAACTTTCGCTTCATGACTCGTAAATCATTGTCTCGCCACGGAGCTCTTTTTGTCGCCGCACGGCCAGCGGACATTTCTGCCGGCATTATCGACGCGAACGTAAGGGGGAGGAGCGGCAAAATAAGTTGGTATTTGGAGATTAATTTCATTATTGCATTATCGGCCCGCGCCACTGCCCGACGGCGATGTATAAATACGTGCACAACGTTATAGTGCTTAAAACAATGAATTTCCCTGCCACCTCGATCGCGCGCGCTCTCGCGTCCTATTCGAAATATGCAAACGTAATTTATACCGCGAGCATAAATATTTCAAGCCGATCCCCACCCGGGCAGCGAAGGGGAGGGGGTATTTAGCGCTAATTATTTACCGCACCACGGCTGGCTCGAATTCCGCCCACGAATCGCTTGCGGATAAAAACGATTTGCGCGCCGATTACTCACGTGGCGTACTTAAAGCAGGCGAGCGCGACAAAGAGGGGAAAAAAAGCAGGCTCGTCGGGAGCTCGCGTCTAGAGGCAGAGAGGCGCGCATTGTCGTTCGAACGATCGCCGCCGGGAATCTCATACACTCTCTTGAACACGCAGCTAGACCGTTGAACGGTTTGTCGTAGTTTTCACGGAAAACGCTCTGGATTAATCACGGGGATTGTTTGAACGGACAATGGTAGTCATGGTAAACTCGAGGCGAGGTGAATAGGGTCCGTGGTATGACGCCGGGGGTGGGAAGGGGGAAAAAGGGGGACAGAGGGTGAAGGAAAGTGGGGAGGAGTGGAGAGGAGTGCGGGAAGGGAATTCACGAAGGTTTCGGGCAACGTCGCTGCACTAATTACCGGACCACTCGCAGGGTAGCTTAATATTCCATTTTCGCCAAGGCGGCGGAGGGCTGGATTTCGCGTGTCTCCGACATAATTTGTCCATTTCCCGGTGAATATCGGGTTACGCTCGCCGACCGCCGCGATATTCCTCGTTCCGCGGTGACCGTCGAGAATTTTAGCAGATTTGTCCGGTTCTCGCGGGCCGCGCGCTCCGCGGGAGCGGAACAAAGGAAAAAAGGGGGAAAAATGCCGCCGCGCTCGTGCACTTGCTGGATTATTACGTGGCAGCGGAGCGTGACACACTCTCTCCCTGCCCCCGGTAAACTTCGTTTAATCTCGGACGGTCGCGCGGGGAGGAGCTTTGTGCGAATAATTTTGCTCAAATCCGCGGAATATCCTGCGCGGGCTAATCCAAGTGTATCCAGTGTCGGGCACGCTCTGCTGTAGTCCGCTCGCTCGATTGTCGATTGAGGACGCAGCGGAGTGCGATAATATTCGCCGCTCGAGCTCGCTTTATACGTTTTCAGCCGATTGCCACGATTACGTAATCTTGCCGAACTTGATCTGCGACTGTGCCAGAGCTTGATCTCTGCTAATTGTGTAAGGAAATTGTTTATGCGTCTATTGAATGTCTATCTGTGTCCGCGTGTAAGATGCTCGACCTTTATTCGGTTCAGAGATTAAGATCGAGTACTTTGCTCGTTATTATCAGCGTCCTACACAGTTACATCATGCGCGAGTGATGAGTTTTCAATAATCGAGGACGATGCATGCAGAGAAGATGATTCGAATTTCGTCGAGCGGTTGAAACTTTTGGCCGAGAGTGCACGCGTTTAAGGGGAAACGATGAAGATGCGAAATGGCAGGAGGTGGAGCGGCAAACGACGGCCAGTGACAAACGGGCGTGTCGTTATTTTCAACGACCCGCTCATATGTCAGCGCCGCGCTAAAGACCATTCGTCTTTTCCCTGCGGCGAGGGTCCAGAAAACGTCTCGCCGTGTAGCAGGACGTATCCGCTCGCAATCTCAGTTTTCTTCTTCGCGGCCGAAAGGAAAGCGAATGACCGCGAGCGACTCTCGTCCTCGAGTTCTCGCTGCTGAAAGTTTGAAGCGGCCGAGGCGAGGAAGTCGGACGGAAATCCTGACGAAGGACGAGGGCCAAAAGAAGGGTACTCCATTCTCTCGTGAATTAGGAACGAAAGATTTCCGCCCAGGAGCGCCCGCCCCACTGTCCTGTGACAAATCAACGTAAAACACTGCTGGCCGGATCTGTTACTTTCGCCCATCAAGGATCCTCGCCCTTCGCCACTAACATCTTGCCAACGGAATTGTACATTGTTGGACATTTCTAATTTAACGCCGAAAGATTACTTTTCGCTGTGCACTTTTGCTTTCAGGGTTTAGGTGCTCGCTGCTTATACGTTAACACGTTTCACGTTTATTCATTTTGCATTATTTGTGAACAGCGTGTTGAGCTGTTTATCGGCTTGGATGTTTCATCGATTTGACGATTCTGTTTGGCTCGTACGGGCTAGTAGTTGTTCTGGGCATAATCAAAGTATTGAACGTCGTAGACTATTCGACATACTCTAAATGCACAATAAAGATCATGAGCAACGCGGTGCAATTTAAAGTGTTCCAATGATTTCACTTGTCACCGCTTACCGAAGTGTTAAACTTTAAAGCGAGCGTAAAAGAGTAAACGGAAATCTCGGCAAAGAAAGAGAAGCAGAGAATGGCACTTAACTTGCCTGTGAATTAGGAACGAAAGACTCCCACAAAGAGTTCCCGTTTCCTTGTCGCATAACGATCCGGCGAAAGGCACGCTGTTCTCAGTCTCCGTTCCTTTCATGATTACACTTTCAATTGCAAACGACTCCCTATCCATTCTCGTTACACTTTTTCAAATTACATCTACACAACCAGTACGGCAGAAATATCCATGTACAAGCTCACAATCAAATTTATCGTCACAGAACTCGTTTGAAACCACTCAATACATAAACTTAACAAATCAGAAATACTTCCAAGCATCCCCGCTCCCTTAAAACGTGTCCCTTAAAACAGAAAATCAATTACAACGACTCAACCTCGAAAGCGAGCAGAGCGCATAACGTGGTAGCCCCACTCGGAACTTTGCCCGAAGAGTGGACGCGTTCATCGAGAATGAACAAATCGACTCGAACAAGGATGCAAGAGACGACAAGAACCGACAAGAAAGAGCACTCCTCCTCTCTCTCTCTCTCTCTCTCTCGCACACCTTCGCCAAGAGAGCTTCCCTCCCGTAGAATGCGGCACGTCCAAAGAGAATCGAGAGCGAAGTGGCCTTCGAAGTAAACCAATCTGGTCGGGGCTTTACGTCGCTCTCGCTCTTTGCTAAAAGTTTCTTCGTGGCCCAGTTGATGGGGTGTGTTCGGCGGTGAGCGTCGCTGCCTGGCGACGACGTTCGCGGAGATGGGATAGAAAGTGGGGAGGGGTCTGGTCTAAGGGTGCCACAGTCTTTCCTACGGGGTGCCGAAGGAGCATATCGTCGGGGGAGGGAGTGAATGAAGAGCCAACTCTGAGTTGCACGGCGTGAGTTCGACGTCGATCGAAGCCGATTCCTTGTCTGTGGATGTTCTGAGCGTGTGCAGCTTGCGCGCGCGCGCGCGGACGCTCACTCGTCGGTAAGCTTCGACTAAGTCGGCACCAACTTCCCTTCCGCTCTCCTTCTCTCTCTCTTTCTTTCTTTCTCTCTTTCTCTCGACGATCTTCTCCTAACTCCGTGGCTCGCATTATTGGCTCCCGTTAATGCGAATCGCCGGGCAAAGCCGGACCGCGACGGCTTTCTACGCCGAGCCACAGACTAGGTATAGGATAGACCCATCATCTTACGGGACTTTCTGTCCCACGTTAAAAAATGCCAGTCGTGCCGAAAATCAGGCGAATTCGCGCCGACTCATCGTCTGAGAACGGTGCATGTTGAAAGTTGATACTACGATAAACGTATGGAGTAAGAGTAAGCCTTGCAAGAGTGGTGGAAGAGTGAGAAAGAACATGAAATGACAGTTTTTTGGAGGGCAAAGAATACTTTTTTTATGGATAGCTTATCGCTCTAGATTTCATTTGAAAGATCGTCGAAAAATCTTCAAAAAAGTCTAATACAACATCAAGTCTTGCTGGATGCCCAATATCACCTCGAGAGTGGCTTCGAACCGTGGAGAATTTCAAGTTGCGATCGGGATATGGTCGAAAAATGGTGAGAAACCGATTTTTTCTAAGCGAAAAACCCAGGGAAGAGTGAACGTGGGCGTGGAGAGAGTTTTTGGTTGAATACTTCATTTTTAGAACAAATGCCCAATTCGAATGGACTTGTTTTACTTATACGTAACAATAGACAATCAGCATCTTTTATCGGTCGGAACAATAGACAGTTTGCCGTACCGCTTACAAAAGTTAATTCTTTCCGTCCGACTCTAGTTCTTATTGTTAGTTTTCCTCGCTTCGTATTACAGGTCGATTTTCACACACCCAATATGTACATTATGACCGCGCTATTTCTTGCGTGCGTTCCTTTCGCATGGGTATCTGGGTCGCTAGAAAAGTAGGCGTAATTGCGTGAACTTTGCGTCAACATTGCCACTGTATGATTTTAGGCGTTAATCATTTCAATATAATCACACAGCCAGCCAATTACGAACGGCACTTTGCCTCCGTAACATTTGCTTCTTTACTAAAAATTAATTTGTTTCAATTTTAAAATACACCACTTCCATCATCACTTTCACGATCATACCTATTATTACAAACTTTTCTCTCTTTTTCCACCTGGTTCATGTCGTCCCACTTCAACGAATGGCCCCGCATGATCGCTTCATAACTTCCCATCGCCAGAAAGGACAATATTCTCTCGTTATTAATAAACCGTCCGATGCGTGCGCGGCTCGACAAATATATCCACTCTGAAGTAGACGGCTGCGATACCGGCGGGTACCTTTTTCAATTCGACTTTATTGGTTTCCCATCGTTTTGAAGCGATCCGAGGCACACGACGATTTAACTGATCGAAAAATCCAAACACCGGCCAATTAAATAGGTACAGATTGTCTCGCGATAACGGCACGATGACACGAGTATCGCGCAGTTTTGCAATATCGTTGAAACATTTCCCCGTACCAGTGGAAGAGGGTAAAAGAAGAGAGATGAAGCGGGCGGAAGGGTGGGAGAGGTTGGGGAGGGGCAAAATTAAAACGCGGAGAAGCCTTATTTAGCCGCCGGGCTTAACGCATCAATATTTATGAACAAATGGCTCGGTAGTTACCCGGAAAGCGAATATTTGTACGGCAGAACGGATTTGCCGGATTAGCGCGGGGGTGGGGAGGAAAATAATGGTGATCCTTGCGTCCAGGCGCGCGGCTTTCCGTTAATTCGACTGTAACGCGCGCCGATCGATCGGCATCGGGATCAAAATCCAGGAGAGACCGATGTCCAGACGCGCGCAATCCGCTTGGAGCGTTCCGCGCAAATATTTGCGCGCAATCGGTGCCTTTCGGCCGCGAGGAGTGAGATGAAACTATTAATTGCTCCGTACATCGACGGCCGGCGAGGTCCGATGATTTCAAGTGGAATCGCGTTGATCCGCCGCGCGTTCCGGAACTGCGGGCACAAGCGATCCGATCCGCGAAAAAAGTAATCGGAGGGAGAAGAAAGAGGAAACGTTCAAATTCGATATTCTCAGAAACGAAGCGTCGTATAACAAGTGTTATTCTGCATTTTCTATCTATTAGGAACGCTCTGCACCTGCCACGGGTCCGCGTGCGATGGCTAAGTTCTCGCAGTTTGTCCAGGTCGATCCTCTCGGTCAGTTAACCTGCAATTAACGCGATGCAGCGCTCGCGAACCGCTGCGTCGACGGGTCGGGGGAGATTCGATAAAGTGGAAAGTGGTTGTCGAGGTCGAAGTTTAGCATTAAATGCGTTACGTTGTCGTTGCTCGGCATAACGATGTTGCACGGCGCGCAGAGTCTTGCCAAGCGGCTGTTGCACGTTACGCGCCGTCAGGAGCAAAGTGTGTCATATTGTTGAAATTGTGGTCTGTCGTACGTTAGACGGAAAATGTTCGTTCGATACGATCCTTAGTTTTTTTTTTACCGTCACTTTCGGTCCTCCGTCCGCGATGCCCAGTGGCCGGGACTGCCGACGCATGATTTTCGTTTCGTGAGAGCGTGAATTGACCTCTCACTTAGCACGTACCGGTAAAAGTACCTGCGGCAATGCGCGGATGAATCACACGCCAGTGAAACACGCGAGGCAATGGCCGCTTCGCCTGTGGGACTTGTCGCCTTACGCAATAGCGTATCTTGAACTTTCTGCATTCATCCGCCGGACAGGTTTCCTTGGCACGGATCCTTCTCTGTCGGCGGCATGCTAATGTTGCACGTCGTCGTTACGTACACGGCCTTTGTCTTCGCCTCTTCTTTTTTCTCATTGTCAGCCAATTTAACAGACCGCGCGTGGCGATAAATAAATTCGAACTGAACGGATTTGTTGCGTCAACTTCTGACCGACGTCTATATATTGCCGAAAAGTGGTATAATTTATTGTCGTTCCCCAGTTCACTTTCGTCGAACGCCATTACACTTTTATTTCTACTGTAACATTCATATGAACTGAATGTTAAATGAATTTTGCCATGAAATATGCTTTACCTGGCTACTGGCACCTGTTTTTCTGTTTCCATGCGTGCGTCAACTAGCCTGGCCTTGGCCAAGCGACGGGTAAATTAAGGATAAATACTACAAATTGTTAGTATCTGCGTGTTTCAGTACAGTGTATGCGGCCGGCTAATGCATACTCGATTATTTCTCGTTCTGTGGGCTATGTTCCGGATAGTTGGGTAGCAAAATTATCAGGGTATCAGTGGCACTAATTTTAATCATTGCCATTTAATCCCAGACTGGTATTGTCGGCTTAGGCGTGGAATCACAAAGTTTCATTATAGGAATTATCTCGGGGAGAGGACGTGAAACATATTTTTCTTAGAACAGGAGTAGTTCATTGGACGACGAAATTTGATGGAAAAATGAAATTGCTAAATAATACAAAATATCAAAATATTAACTAAATATTATATATATAACTAACATTCAAAACTAACAATGCGCCAAGTACAGAACAGCTTACCTATCTGCCACTTTAATCCTTCATGTGTCTCGCTAGAACGTTTCATCGGTTTCGTTTTTAAAACGTTCGTTAAATACTAACGCTGTACACATTCCATAGTGCTTTTTCATACATGTTACAGTGGACGACCCGAAAATTGCGGTGCCGTCGGGAAGAACGGTGATTCCCCGTACAAAAGAAAAGGGAAATAAATGGAAAGCGTAGAATAAATGGATGTAAAAACTGGATAGATCGGTGATCGCGTTTTCAAGCCAATTTCTTTCTCTCTCCTCCCCGCGCACTTTACCCTCCCCGCACGTTTCCCTTTGTTTCCCCATCACTTCTTTTTCGCATTGTTTCTTTCCCCTTTATTTATCTTCGCCGTTCATCCGTTCATACCTGATTTTCCGCATGTACTCCTGGCTTTTGTCGTTCCCCCCTCTCTCACTCTCTCTCATTCCCTATTTCTCCTCTTCTCCGACTTTAGTCGCAGTGACTTTTACAATGTAACACGTTACCGCGTTACAATGTCGACGGCAGGCGAGGGGGGAAAAAAAGAGAGTCCGAACGATTCGCGCGAACACGACGAAACCGTACAATAACTCTTCCGACTCCGGCAACAGAAACAATACCAGCGGTGGCGTGATCGCGCCACCGACGGTGGCATCGTCGATGGCAGCCAACAGTCGGCTGGCACCGGAAAAATCGGGTTTGATCCGCCAACGTTTTACTTTCGAAAAATCACCGTGTGCGGTATCCGATCGGGTAAAAAATGGCAGAGTCAATATTTCGCTCGGAGTGGCGCCGATGAAAGAGCCCAAGAGAGGTGAAAATCGGAGAGGGGGAGTGAGTGAAAGAGAGATAGATAGATGGGTGGGGGAGGGGGTGTATGCGGATGGGAAGGCATAGAAAGCGAGGGTTGTATTCCCGCGGTGGTGATTTCATGGTCGACAACGTAGATAAAAACTCGTCATCGCGGATCTAGCTCGCGTGAATGGGGCTCGCCGGGAAGCGAGGGCTAAATCGGAGAAGATTGACGAAATAGCGGACAAAGGGGAGAAGCGGCAGTCTCGTGTGTCGTATAGAGAGTTCATTTATGATTTCGAAGTGCGTCGCTCGCTACGTCCCCTAACTCCTCGCCCTAATAAAGAATAACATTTTGTGGCTTTGGAATTGATTAAAATAGCTTGCTACTTAACACGATATATTTGTTGAGATTAATGTTTTGATAAACAGCATCGTACATGTCCGCGTCTTTAATTAGAAGTTACACTGTCCCTCTCATTTGTTTACTCCAAAAGACATCACTCCCTAAAATTCTCATTACATTCTCAAGACTACTTCAGTATCTAAAGTACATCCTAGGAACATCGGACCGATTTAAATACACGAGCGGCACCTTTCACGCAAACGATCCTCCACTCCTCGATTGATAATAATCCTGTAAACGCGTACCTTCGCGCGGAACAAATCGCGCGCGCGGTAATTCATGACAAGTGATAGTCGGTAAGCGCGCGTTTCTCTCGCCGGGGGCTTTTGCGAAAGGGGTGGTTTATCCGTGTTCTGGATGCGTTTCACGTCGCACCGTTGCTCGGGGCAAAGCGCGGTGAGGTCTCGCGACTCGCTTTCTGATAGCTACGAGGTGCCGGCAACGGGAGGGTGGGTTGAGCCGCGCAGAAGGGGCGAATAGCGTACGTGTGTGCGCGTAACAGAGAAAGGAAGACAGAGGGAGAGAGAGAGAGAGAGAGAGGGAGAGAGTGCGCCACGCCGCTTGATTTTACAACTCGAGAAGTTTCCCGCGAAACTTTCTGGCCAAGAGAGTTTCGAGTTTACCGCTTCTTATGCAAATAGTATTTCGTACGCTAAACTTATTGCGCGCGCGAGCGTGGGAGAAGGAGGGCGCACGCGCAAGCGCCCACGAGTTCCGCCTCGCATTTTCTTACCGTCCATTCTCCCTTGATATAACGCGCTCGCCCTGCGCTTGCCGTGTGTGTGTGTGTGTGTGTGTGTGTGTATGTGTGGCGCCGCGTACGACGTGCGGGCTACGTGACGCAGGGCTTCGGAAGGGAAAAAGAGGGACGTCGACGGCGTGGGGAGATGCAAAGTTAAAGAGGATGCGGGAGAAAGTTCGAGGAGAGGGAAAGTGAAGCGGTAAAAGCGGGATGAAGAGAAAGAGAAATGCGAGGGATGGAAGCGTGGGCAAAATTGGAGTAAAGGGAAGGGAGGGTGGGAGGGGGGACGCGCAGGCGGTTGTTGCCCTCTCAAAGAGGCGAATGGAGATTACGCGAGGGACTTCTACGACGATGGCACCTTGCTTCTTCTTGCTTTTTTCTGTATGTGGTCGTTGGGTCTCCCGTTTTCATTTGTCGTGCGGCTTAAACGTTATTCCCCTGTGTTTCTCGTTTTCGTTGTCTTCTAGTGTAATTTATATTTGCATCGTCGATGTAAGAGTAGCTAATTTTCATTGATGATGCACGTTATTGTATCATTTCGCTCTGGTATTATAGGTAGTAAAGACGTTGCCAATTGCCATTCTTTCGATATTATTATGATTTACGTTTGGATCACTACATATGTTGCCAATCAGCGATTGGAGAGTTAAGAGTTCCGCGAGTCCCGATTGGAACGCGTTAGTCCCGTGTAGTTCCGGCGAAGTTGATCCGGTTCCATTCCTTGGCCGCGCGCCTTTTGTTCGCCCCTTTTTCCGCGTGCTTTCCCACCTTTCGCGCCCTCGGATAAGGCGGCGGCGTGGCGAGTGAGGCGGAATGAAAAGCGGACGGAGAAGCGGGTCGGCGGCTGATATTCGCAAGGGCTGCAGCGGTATTGTTTTCTTAACAATAAGACGGAAATCTGCGAACCCAATTTTCTCGCGACCGTAATAACAGTTTCGCCGTGTTTGCTTTACGAGCGACGGCTAGTAAGAAACTTCCGTCAGGGTGCGCGAGCGCACTTTGCTGACGTACGAAAACATGATTCGCGTTATTTATAAGCCTGCCGTGTTTCACTCAGACTACGACGAAAGAGGATGGAAGAGAGAGAGAGAGAGAAACGAAGAACGCAGACTCATCCTTGGAGTTTGATTGCCCCGGCCGCAGATTTATGACTTTTTAAATACATCACTGAGGATCGCGTGATAACAAGGATCGTCGAGCAGACATTGCCGGGGAAATTGAAATTCGTTTATATAGGAATCGTCTTATTCCGCCCTCCTCTTTAAACCTATCCAGAGAAACTTTCTGACATTCTATGTCGGGCGTTCTTTTATTTGTTAACCGCAAGCACCACAATAAATGAATGTATAACGGGTGCTTTAGGGGAACCCGAGAAATTTCTGTAGGCTTAATGTTCAGGTCAATTTTAGCAGGCATGCATACTACTTTTTTAAAGTCACATAAGTCATATACTTTCCAAATTCGCCAGATTCCTCTTCCGGCTGCCAGCACGAACAACTCAAATTCCTAAATCTACCCCGCTCCCATTTGACGCGCAAAAATGAACTCTTTCCGAATGCCCCCTAGACTTCACTCCGATACCGCGTAACTCTCGAATATTCGAAAAATCATCAATCTTCCGTTCGTTTCCGGCGTCCACCTGAGAACGGTAATAGCTAATCTCAACGAGCGACTCCTACTGCACATTTTCCCCACCTCCCCCCGTTCGCAAACTATTTCCGCAAAGCGCTGCAGCGGCGGATGTCCGATGAGCGCACGCGATTTTCTGAAGATCGCAAAATTCTCGTCAGACCCCGACGCCGTTCGCTACCACCCGACGCCCGTGCCGTAAATATCCGAAAACGAGTGGCCGTTTGCGCGCGGGCGAACGACGTGGTAATGAGGTATCTAATTGAGGCCCGGCACAGGATCGAGTTTGGCCAGGGATAATGCTCGTTTGGTCGAACGGCGTGGAAACGTCGGACAAAGGCGCCTTCCCTACGCGCCCCGAGCGATAACGTCGGAGAAACGGAGGCTCCACTGTCGTTGCGCGCAGCAATACCCTCGTCGGGGAGTTTCTTTTTATCGTGACGCTTTGTCTGCAAATTTCGAACGCGCAATCGACGCGAGGGCCTCTAATTGGGAACGACGAAGATTAGAGTTGACTTGACGCTACAGCCTGTCGAAGGGTCGATAGGCCCCGACTTCGATGGACATTTATTGAGGATTAATGTGAAAAAGAACCGTATTGCGCGAACATTGCGGGAACAGAATATAATTTATTCACACGAGATCGGAGTAAGTCGAGGCGTGAAGGGTTGAAATGGCTGGTATGAAATTGTAATTGTTCCGTCATAACGCTGCTCTGTCTGCAGTTGCCGATAATTCAGCATCTCTTTAATTAATTAATTTATAGAATTCGCGGCTGCGCGCGAGAAAAGGGTTTACTTCGGCGGCTTTTTTGCCGGGCAATAATTCAGGATGTACGGCGAGTTGCAGAAATTTAATTTTGATTCACGACGAAATTAATTACTGACTTTATAACATGGCAGGTTATTTATTATTCTTTGTAACATGGGTTATGCGCGATTTATTATCTTTTGTTTTATACCGACGCGTATAATTAATTATGGTAATTAGGGGGAACAAATGAATAATTTGTGAGGTTATCAATTAATGCGATAATGAAGGTAAAACGGTGCCGACCTAAATTCTCCGTCTATTAAATATTGACAAATTGAAAAACTAGGAATAACAACGGAAAAATCAGCATCATATCGAGTACAGCTGCTGTCATATGACATCGAGACGCCCGAAATGCGGGGTATTTAGCAGAAAACGTTTAGTGAGACAGAACAGAGTGCGATTTCCGACGGTGTCATAATGAGGTTCGTTTGTCCGTCCCGCTGCTCACGCGGGTCGCTGATTTCTTTTCGTGCCATCGGTTCGGTTAAGCGTCTATAATTTCCGCTCAGCTGGCACGCCCGCGGCCGAATTTGCTACCTGTCAAGGGGAATGGACGGGAGACATTGCAACCGGTAATATACGCACGCCGCACGCCGCACGGCTACGCCGAACAGTGCGCACCGACACACTTATGCAACATACATGAACACACGTTGGCTCACACGACACGCTACGCACCCTGCAGTACCAGTATACACATTTGCTCATTCGCGCGACGCCAATCTATATGCACCTGTAGAAATTCTCGTGTTCCCGCGGTATACACGTGACGTCCTCGCGTGACTTACATACTCCTGCGCACACATATGTGTACGCTCGTGCGATACGAGAACGCATGTATCTGCCCGCAAAAATCTCTGTACTGCGCCGACGTTATCGTTATACATAAACATACACACAAAGTAGTATATTAATGGGCAGCTATATATCTGCGGACGCATACCAAACTGAGAAGCGATGTATTCGTAACACTCGCCTGAATTTCCATCACATACATTATACATATACCGAACTTATGTCTCGTTACAGTACTACGCGATCCAATTTCACAAAATCATCCCCACTTTCCCTGAACCTTCCCGTACATGCGTATGCATATATGCACATTATCGCTATGCATATGCGATACACATACTCGCGCATCTACAATACTCGCATCGTAACACATCCACACGAATCTACCTACACACAACACTCGCGACGTACGCGTAGGCACACCTATACAATGCCCGTAAGAGGCTATATTTTAACGTGAACTTAGAGCTATGTTAATTAGTACCCGTAGCCTGATGTGGGTTAATGAGGTGAGTATAGTATCCGGCTCCATCAGCTGGCTCGACGTTGGCGGGCTCACCTCTGAAATCTAGCTGCGCGGTGCTCCCTACGTTCGTCTCCTACGCGACGTTGTAATAGAGAGTACCCTGGCAGCGGTATTCTCCGCGTAACCTAGCTACACGTACCTAGTTGCTGGCATAGGGCAACGACGAGGTGAAGGAGGCGAGGGGGTGGAAACGGCGGAGGAGATCGAGGAGATCGAGGAGATGGAGGAGATGGAGGAGGTAGGCACGTAACTAGCGCGAATTTCAGATTCTGAATTCGAATCGATCGGTCCTCCCGCTCGCTTGCTCGCTCGTCTAATCAGATCGTGTTTGTAGGCGGGGCACGATCGAACCCTCCAGCCTGGAAAATCGAGGGTAGAACGCACGTAGGCACATACGAAATTTCTATCGATATATGTGTGTGTCGTATGAACGGGGGAGGAGGTGATTATTAGTGGGAGTCGAAGTCGCGGCGGGTCGTGTAAGTGCGCGAAATCGTGGAAATATTCTCGCGGACGAAATGTATCTCGGGGAATTCTGTGTCGATTCTGGCGGGATAGATTGCTGCTATATGTAATAGGGGCCGACGAATGCAGTGGAGTATGTACTGTGCATCGATGTGCTCGGTCTAGTTTCTTGTATATCGCTCCTCATGCTCGTTCTACTTGTTTGGATGCTGCGTCTACCCCTGCCGTCACGTAGAGCTGTTGTTCTGATTCCGATAACGATGCTTGGTAGATCAATTCTTGTCGCCCACCGTTTGGGCGTTTTGCTGAGCGATAGGGCAAACTCGCTGATACAAAAGAGCTGGCGCGTAACAATGGACCGTCACTTTTCCCCGTCAGGTGCAGGTCAATTAAACGATAGATGTACTGAGAATCGTGTCCTCGAACAGTTCGCGGTATCGGCATGAATAATATTCATAGATTGTGACATCAGTGGATATTAGTGATGTGCGATAAGTGCCGGTAATTAGAGGAAAACGAGATTTTCATTAAATCACTTTGAAATCACCGGCGTTTGTTTTCTACTTAATAACAATTTCGTGACTCAGGCGGCATACGATGCGCACTGCAAATCGATTCGAGGAAAACTGATATTACGTCCGCGGTCGTTATTACGTAAACTTTTCTCGCGATAAAATTGAATATCTCAGCTTTTTGGCCGCTAAGTCGTGAGCATGCGAGGATTCCAAATATAATGGAAAAAGAAGTAAACTGTCGCGAATGCGGGTATTATGGTAAGGCACAGGGTTAACACACGGTCGTTGCAGGCGGCCGTGTAGCAATTGTGGACAATTTTACCGGCACGGTTCGCGAGGACAATCGAGCAGGCAATAAAAGTCGGAACAATTACCGTTGTTTCTGCAGAAATGTGGTACCGCGTCCGTATGTTCATTGTGCCGCGTACTTCCTCGTGGTCTAGTCTTTTGTCCGTACAAAGCGCCATTGTCTCCACTTTGAATGTGTATAAAAAATTGGCGGAGGGTACCGTATCGAAGGACGTTCGCTTATAAAAATGGAACGGAACGGGATGAACGTTCAATTATAGGCATGTGTGCGCAGTGCAAATGATTTCGTTGATATGGACTCGTATCGAATGATATGAGAGGGCTGTGTGAAAGAGTATGGGGGATCGCTGGATGCTTACTATATGTGCGTGAACTCGAATACTGGGCAACGTGTATTTTAATAACTACGTAGATATTGTACAACTGCCATTTTTCGGGGAATAATAAGAATAGCGTCTTCATTTACCCAGCTTTTTTTCTTTATATGTGGGACAGCTTACGATACTTTTTCGGGGAATGATAAGAACTTTAGCTTCATTTGCTCGTTCGTTTTTCCCTGCGCAAATAGTCGTTACGTCTGAACTTGTGGATTACACGATCTATCATCTGTTATCGTGTCGGAGCAGTCCCAGTCCAGCACACTACTGTTTATTCACCCGTCTACCTGTTCCCACTCCATTTACGAAAGCGTACATCAACTATTATTGATGCGCGCTTCCTACAACCGGAAACGAACTGAAGGGTGGAACGACAGTATCGACCGGATTACGGACGAACATATTTCTTTTATTTACAACAAATTCCCCTCTTTCATCGCATTATTATTTTTGGTTTGTAAGGAGCAGCGTGTCGCCTAAGATTTTGTTCCTGGACTTGTTATTATATTATCGTGATGCTTGTTACAATTCTTGATAATTGTTTTAGTTTCTAGTCGTCATTTGCAGAAAATAGATAATTTGTTGTTGCGACAGAGAATGTTGTCCACAATGCTGCAAATAAAATTGATCAAGTTCATATTTACCATATTTTTATGTAATGATTTAATTACAAGCAGATCATTAGATATAATATAATTTTCGTGAGCTATTTGTTGGTCTCAACATCAGTAATATCTAACACATGACCTATCGCAATGCGTTACATAGAGGCAAGCAGCCGTCGTTGTTTCGTTTCTACTTATCGCGACAATTAAATTATCGGAACTTTCTCAACGTCGGCGTGCAACGACGTGACCAACAATTACGCTTGTCATGACTCAGAGCAATCGGAAACAGAGGCTGGCTAGAGTCACGGACCACGCAATTATGTCGGCGCGAAGTTTGCTTTAGTGTAGCGCCGTTTAGGCAGAGACGTGGACAGTTGATTCGTTTACGAAACTCCTGTTAGCTGCAAGTGCTTCTGAATCGTACCACGGTTGTCAGGCTCATTCTCGTGCAAGCCAGTTGTTCCGTTTGATCTTTATCATCCGGATTTCTATCATTAAATATAGATATAGATATATATATATCTTGATAAATGGCACATGCCTTCCAGGACTATCCCCTCCGTATTCCGAAGTACGAAGAAAGTCGATTATAAATGGAACGAGGCAAGAGCCGGATTTACTGTTTAATTCGTGGATTCCTCCGAGGAATATTGATGCAGCAAGCGCCGAAGGCTCTCGGTCATTCGTGATCGATGCTTCGTTCCCTTGAAACGATGACGCCGCGCGTCCGTCGCTATATTAATCTCCCCGACATAAGTATTCGCTTGCGAAATGACTGCATTCGTGTCGGGAATTCCGATTCAACGGGCCGTCCCGGCTCGTGTCGTCTGGCGAATATCAATGCCGCGACAACCCACTGCCTTACATACCGCTAACGGAAAGTGGAAGTCGAACGCTTACTAGACCCGTCGAAAGAACGCTCGTCCGTGGAATTACGACTTTGAAACGGTTTCAGGCGAATTTTACTTCGAATCGTGCCTATCCGCGTCTGCACTTACTCTCGAACAATGGATCCCTCGGTCTTCCGGTCTCTTTCTTTCCGTACGCAAAATCGTATTCGAGCGGAGAGATAAAATGTAAGAATAAAAAGTTGGTTTTCGTCTGTTTCCGTCTGTTTGACCCTTTTTTTTTTGTTCGCTCTTCCCTTTCTATGCCGAGCGTCTCTCTTCGTCCTCTCGTTCTCGTGTCCTCGTCTCCTTTCTTCTCCTACTCGCCCACTGCGTCGCTTTAGCGTAATCGAAGGACTCTCTGCATTATCGAACAACGTAAGGCGATTTCCTCTATGGACCGATTTTATTGTTTCGGAAGATTGGTCGTAAAGCGAGCGGATACAGTCTTTGCCGTTTTAGGCGCACGAAATGGCAGCTCTGTGCGCGCTTCTCGTCGATCGGTCGCGTTCCGCTACACATACAGGGTGTTCCGTAACTGGTGGCACGATCGAGTCAACGAAAACTCAGCATGGAAAAAATAAGTGAAGAAACGTGGAATTAACTCTCTTTCTTTCATATCGTGGCCCGCTTCGTTTTTATAATAATAGCAAGAAAGAAACGACGAAATGCGAGGACTCACGTCTATGATTCGAGGATCACTAAGTTCATTCGCTTCCGAAATCATATTTTTTCGAAAACAAAAATCCCTGAACCGCTGTCTTTCCTTGTGAATGCAGACCCGCTCGGCGAATAATTAAACTCGATTTTCTCGGAGACAAAGCATCATGCAAAAAAGAGGTTATTTCATATTTTTGCCTTATTTTTTCGTTCGCTCGGAATTGTAACCTTCCCGGTCGCACCCCCAGTTATAGAACACCCCGTATTTTTTCTTTTTCCTTCCTCTCTCTCTCTCTCTCTCTCCCCCTTTTTTTCCATCGAATATCGACGTCCGGCAGAGAGCGATGTTGTTTTACTCTGTCAGTTTCGCGTTCCAATCTTCTCGGTTGGCAGTAGGTAGGACACTACTCAGCGATATTTTTTCTGCCCGTGCTCTGTCGAAGCGTCCCTTGCGCTACGAGTATTGGGCTAACGCGCTGATGCCACATATACACCCCTACATGGTCAACGTTACTCGCCGCGGCTCGGATCAACTGCGAACGAAGTACCTAACGATTTCGTTGGCTATCTTTCCGAAACCTGCTGAACTTGAAATTTGCCAATAACATGACAATTGCCGCGTACTTAGCCCTCCTTTAACACGGCACTTATAATTTTTCAGCATTCTAACCGCGTCATCGGTACATCACCATTCCACGAACTTTAGTCCAGCCACGTAATAGAATCGTGGAACAGAGACGCCTTTATTCAAATTGCGCTTCGCGTAGAATGCACGAGTGGTGGAGCATGCGACGTAGAAACGCGTACGATCGTATTTCTCATTTATTTATCGTGCGGATTTACCCCGGCGGTGTACCTCGGTCTCCTCTGACGGACAAACGCGCCGATGAGAGATCAGCGTGCCAGACGTGAAGTTGAATTTTATATTCAGCTCATGGATTTCCTCGTTGCCGCGAAACATGCTTCAAAGAATATCGTATCATTTCTGCGCCTAGGAATCTCGTTAGAAAGTGTTCGGCCGCTACCCGTTAGCAGCGCGCTGCATGATTATTTCGTCGTTCGTCGGGATGGCTTTGAAGCAGGGAAAGAGAATTATTTCGCCGCGGGAAAAGTTATTGGACGCTCTTACTCACTGCCGACGACCTTCTTGCTTTATGGCAGTGGTGTTCAAACGGGTAGGTCCTTCTAGAAGGGCGTGAGAAACTTGTATGAGAGGTTGACGACGGTCAGTATCATTGTTTCTTCTAAAACACAACTTTTGCACATGGTCAATATGTCATATATTTAGTTGAATGCAATAATAAATTAATCGTCGAACATAAATCACGAGTAATATTATCTTCAGTGGCTCGTTTGGAAAAGATCGATACGCAAGAACGTTTTTGTACTACTGACACAAAATTTGTATTTGCTTAGAAAACTGTAGGTCATTGTTGTTCTACGAAAATTGTTAAAGAAGTTAAAAATGTTATTTTAGAAGGGGCGGGTTCTCTGAAATGCTTGAGAACCACTGCTTCATGGGGAGCGTTGCCATTTGTGGATTCTCCAAATTGTAACGCTCGCCTTTCTCTGTGGTCATTTGACATGCTGAATGTGTAATTATATTCGGCATGCGGCGATCTTGCGGCTACGTGCGCCGCTGCATATTCCCGTGTATGAAAAAGCGAGCATTTTCTGCATGTACTTAAAACGCTCAAATTTCGAACAAAACTTCCACTTCGGACCATTTGTCAATTCGAGTTCGCCGTTGTGGTGCAATTTATTTTCGTGCGTGACGTAATAATTTTATCAACGGTGTAGAGTGCGAATTTTGTAGTGTTATTAGAGATAGGATGAAAACTTCTGCAATCTGATTACAAGACTCTAGATTTAGTTTTTTCAGGTTTTCTAAAAATTGTGTTTCAGGATGTAGGTAATTGAGTTGGCTTGGTTTGGCCGAAAAGTCGGAATAATTTTAGGGTTTGGGTCACTAAATTATAAACGAACTGCGTAGAACATGAAAGTAATGCAAATATAATTAATAGACGTTTTAATATGACACGTGTCACGTATCGCGAGACATTGTTCTGATGTTCGATTGCGCTTTTTACTATTCACTCTCGACAAGTTTCAAGTCAAAATTTGCACTCGCTGCGTATGACGTCTCGAAGCTCTTAAATGCTGTGATTTTCACGACTTTTCCACGTACTTCTGAGAAATATCTGCGGAAAAGGTTGAATAGCGGCGTCCTATTACGCGGACAAAGGTTTAAGAGAACTCATTTTGCTCAACAGTAGGTGCTCGCAATGGCTGTAATAACGTTGATAAAAGTCTAACCGTCCTTCAATTTCATGCATTAACCATGGCGTCTCGTAAGAGACTATTGCGGCATCACGGCCATGCGCATAAGTGACATATCATCTGTGTGCAGGAGAAATTCTGCGAATACCGCATACCTGTGCCCGGTCATCCATGTATACTTTCATTTCAGCGAGGCGGAAGCGCGAGGACGGTTGTTTCCGCTTTAGCGACTGTCGCGTAATGAATTATCAATGATGAGAAAAGCGGTAATTATCGATTTTATGAAAGTCGCCGAACCAAATATTTTTAGAACTTCACCTAGACCACTTTTATAATTATCAGTACACATATTTCTATATTCTCCTTCTGTTCGCGCGCGAATGTTACGCATGCGACAACGCGTGCCAATATAGGTACGCTGACGAATCAAATACAGCGATTGAAAGAAGAGCCATTTCTTCAACCAAAGCTCCTGTTTCGAAAACCAAATATGACGAATGTCGCCGTAACGTAGCCGCCGGAGTGCAAATCCTTACCATATAAATCATACGCCCGAAAAGTTTCCACGCATCTCAAACCTAAGAATGCCCGACCGAAATCGCGGCCAAATCTGCACCTGACTGCGGCAAGCTTAACAGCCAGCACGCGCACATTTTGATTTACAACCTAAACACCCGCGCACAAACCCACACACACAGCCTTCCACCTTTTCAACCCCCCGAGTGCCGATACACCCTCAGTCCGCCGCAGCTTCTTTCTTTCCCCGAGAAAGATCGAGCATCGATCTCCTTTGTGCATTGAATTCGGTTTCGGCCACCCTATACATACCCCGCCACCGAACCCTCGAATCCCGGCAAACGTTCGACATTCTCCCATTCTCTGCCTCGCGCCTCCCTTTTCATCGTTCATCGACGCCGTGAAGATTGGAGGTGACGAAGGAGTCCGCTCGAAGCAGCGGGTGGCGAGTCGGCAGTCGAAATTGAACGGTTAATCTTAACGGCGCATCTATCGTCCTTAGCCTCTCGTCGCTTAGGGATAAGAGCACCCCGCTCGGGGGATGATAAATGGTGCGCGGGGTAGCTCGGGTTTCCACCACGTACTGCGCGTTCTCGTGTGTGCGTGCGCGTCCGGAGGACGAGGATGACGGCTGGCGTAGCGTTTGACGTTAAGCCGGTTGTATCGAGAATGAACGACGTCCTGTCTGACCTATGTAAGGCTCTGATTTAGAGATTCGCCGCGGGCCCCTTGTGCGCCGGCACCTGATTCGCCTCTTAAAATGATGAAGATTGCGCGGTACGAGAGGTAAAAGAGGCACGCTGCCTCTAATGGTTCTTTAAACCCGTTCCGTCCCTTCCGATACAACCGAGTGCTGCAGGCGACGTATTATCGGTTTTGGATGTCGTCTTATGTCCGGTCGCGTGTCTTCTCGGATTTCTGTCTCTTCAGCGCGCGCGCGCGCACGCTTTCGTTCTGGCGAGCGAGGGAATCGTTGAAAGTGGGAAATCGGCAGGCTTTGCACTGTCGCGGTTTGATCGGTGGTACGAGAAATCCGAGGATAATGCAGCCGAAGTCGGTGGTCGTCTGTCATTATTTATCCCGGATATCGCGCGGCGTTTAAAGCGCTTCTCATCGGCTCGTTCGCAAATACCTGCTTTGCGCGCCCTATCCGCTCGGTTGGGAGGTGGGCGCACTCGGCAATGCAGAAACAATTTTCCGGAGCGTATCCGTATCGTCTACCATGGCGGATTTTCGCTCGATGCAAATTGGCCCTGAAACGTGCGTGATAAAATATGCGATTATCTCTTTCACGAGCCTTTACGAGATACATATACGTGTGCAAGCTGCGAGGGTGTGTATAGACGGTGTCCCAGGTGGAACGGGGCGAATTTTTGTGTGTGCATGTTTGAGATCCTCTGACGCAAGAGAAGGAAAGAGTCGACGACGTATCCAGTGGGATGCGTCTTTGAATATTTTTCATTCTATTCAAGTGTTCAATACTGTCCGCATTTTATATGCGCACGCAGCGCTCGATCATTTAACTGTCAACTTCTCTCGCCGAAACGAGCAGGCATTTTGAAACGACAAGCTGACTCGTCTTCCCCAGTTAACGGGTTGGAACGACTTGTTTGAATATACCTACCAAACTTTGGCAGATTCCTCCAGGGACACCCTGTACGTCTCGCCGCGAGTGCTGTGCAAAGTCACTTTCAGCGAGAAGGGGCTCGTCGTGCAAAAGGTTAAGCGCAGAAGAGCGAACGATGTAACGGAAGTGTTCAAAGGGTAAAAATGGACCTCTCGGCTAAATTAAACTTCCGGCATGCGGTCGTCTCCATAAGCGTTTTCGCGATGTCGCCGTTGTTTATTTACGTCCGTCGCTCTAGTTGCTCTTTTGTCCGTTCCGAAGACAAACTTAATTAACACTTTAACCGCCGTTCGACGTTACAACGACGTCTCGCTGTTTTACGGGACCGAATAAAAAGAGAATTAAACCGGATACGTTCGGCGGGTCGTCACGTTGCTGTTTTATTTACGTTTCGTTCGGCTTTGTTGGAGCAATTTCGTAGATGAACGTAATGAACTGTTTGACAGCGGCACGTTATTCTGGGTACATTCTCTCTCTGTCTCTCTCTGAATGGTGCATTTAAATTGGAAAGATATTTTCAGTTTTCGATAAGACGTGCGTCATGAATTGTTCTCCTTATGATTTAACAGGAATTATCTATAATAATTAGTCCATATTAAAAGATCTTACTCTTAATTTTGATTTATCATTTAATCAATATACATTTTTATATGGATTATCTGCTTTGCTGTACTAGTCATTTCAATATCCACAATTTGATCACTTAATAATAGCCTATTATCACACCAAATTTATTGTACCGAACGACCGAGTTTATTTAGCATACAATTCGCGATGTACAGTCACATTTATGTCCTCACGGTATTCTTTTACCACAATCTTTAGCTAGCTAAGAACGTTCATTCTCTGTCGATTTTGCCCCCTCCGTTGGCTCGCACTAAATTATTTCGTCGCTGGCCGCGATCACATACTGCCAGTGCTGAATGGACGGCGTCATAAACGAGCACTTCAGATAGTCCGGGCAATATGTTAGGCGATCAATTTGTTCCGCCGACGTATAAAATGTCAAACACGTATGCTAATGACTGCAAACGTCTGTCGAAGTGTGCGTATACCGTGCGCGGAGTGCACATTCGCGGTTCCGTCGGTGTACCGCGCTCGGGCAACACGTGTTTCGGCTTGTAATAATGCGCGAGGGCCATAAAGCATCCGAATTTGTGTCAGAATCAGGTATCGGGCGCCGTGTACGTGTCGCTCGCACGAATTGCCATCAATGGCGGAGCGTGTGTATGGGGTCATTGATTAAAATCAGGTGTACTTTAATTTTCTATGAATTATGTGGCGCGATCGAACTGGCCCGCGAAATAGTTGTCGATCTTTTGTGTACGCGGTCATAGATGGAAATCAGGTCTTCTTAAATTTGACATCAGTTATTTGGCAGGGTGGAACGAGCGAGAGGAAGGTCTCTGCATTTTACGTGGGATCATCGATTAGGATCAAGCCTTCTTGGATTTTGTATAAATTATGAGCCGCGGCGAGTTAGCGGGAGAAATGGCTTTTACTCTGTGCACACTATTGGTCAACCTTTATTGCGACAGGTGCAAAGTTGCAAATGGCAGATAAGAAACGGGAACGGCGAATAAAGGCGCGTGCGAATGCAGTTTTAAAGTGCTCAGGACAGATGGACGACGGGTTTGCATGACGGATCAGTTTAGTTTCTTTTCGGTGCTTTAAATATGATGCAGTTTTAGAACGTGCGCTGCACACGTGATATTCTTAGTTCCGTTGCGGGAAAGTGCAATGGCTACCTTCATCGTATCACATCGTTAATATTAATTCATCAGAAATTTGCAAACATCGCTCGAACAGCGCAATAATTATACATTTCACTTATTCCACACAAGCTACAGTTACCGTCATACAAGACGTTACAAAACGAATATGCGAAATAATGCTCGTCACGTACATCTCGATAACGCAGCGAATTTTTTCTCGGAACCAGAGAAACAAAAGCATCAATATTAATGACGCCCCGAAAGAAACTGGACTATCCGTCGCGCGCATCGCTCCTGTCGATTTGCATAATTCCGTTCCGTGTTTCTGTAAGTTCGCCGTTCGCGCTCGACGGCCTCGCCTGTCCCTTTGACGGAAAATTTTCGATTCCCGCGTCGACCCCGTCCGTTATCGGCGTCGCCCAGACGTAATTGCGTTCGCCGTCGCATGACGAACGATTCCTGGCGGAAAGAGGACGCTTTTCGGCCGTAATCAAACGACAACGTGACTCGCATCCGAACGCGCGAGATCCGCGCACGTGAAAGCGCCTGCCCGAGAAAGTTAACGACCCGGACCGTCGACCGTACGTCACGAGAGCTGCGTAACCGATGTCCCGCCGATGTGCGCTGCACAAGATGCATGGGATTCGCGAAATTCACGAGATCCGCAAGAGATTGCTCCCAATACGTGGCTGGAAAGAGTAATTAACCGGAGTCAATGTGTTTTCATCAATTTTTCATCAAATTCCAGACAACAGTCAGGCGTGTCAGATGAAGATAGGGACGGCACAATATTCGGATTACAGTATTTTCGGATGCGTTCACTTTCATGAAATGCGTCTTAAAGAAAACGTGTAGAATTCGATCCACTGAACAACTTGTGTTTGAGACATTTTAAAGTAAAATAAGCGACAGCTAAGTTGTTCGGCGTGTAAAGAATAGGCGGGAGATTATATTTATTTTTTAAGGCAACGACCATGTTCGTCAACTGTACGTCGCATGTGTGATGCTTCGTCAGTTTGGAGTGCACAAGATGCACGAGGCTCATAAGATCCATGAGAAATTTCTCCCGATACGCAACTAGGAAGAGTAATTAGCGGAAGTGAATGCTTCTCGACCGACGTTGCAGATGTATCTCGATCTTGGGCCGATAGTAGCACGATCTTGGTTTCGTTTGAAATGAAACGACGATCGCTCGAAGAGAGTTGTTTAGGTAACTGGTTCACAAACTTTTTTGGATTGCAACGCGAGCTTTAGAACGACAATGTTTCGCTACCGACGTAACTGTAATGGACGCAAACAGGGGATTTGTTAGTTTAATTATTTTGTGCCTCTTTCAACAAGACCGTTGCTGCATGACTGTTTTCAATAACTACAAATATTTAATATTTAAAATACTTTCTGCGACAAAACAGCGATAATGTGATTCGCGCATAAACAATAAACACTAATGTGCGATTATTGAAAAGAAAATCGTCAGTATTCGTTAATATCCCAAATCTACGACACGCCAGCATATCCGCATAAACTTGCCCTCTCCACACCGACGCGCACACACCATTAACGTACGAAAGAACGAGCAATCGTTCTCCGTAAAAACGGCGAAAATAGCTGAATCGCGTGACACACGTAACGTCGTTTTCCGCGCGGATGATATTTATAAAAATGCACAAGGTTCATTTCGATTTCCACGACGCGGCCGGTCCTCGCGTATGCGCATTATCATCGCTTCCCCTTCTGTCTTTTTCTCCACGTTTCGCTCTTCTTCAACCACCCCCGCCGCCGTCGACGCGTTGTCTCTAACGCTGTACGTGTCGGCGCGTAAATCCGGATAAAAAAAGCTTGGCCCGCAGTGCGGGCGCGACGAAAATCAACGGAAGCGATTTTTCTCGCATATAATAACGTAACGGCAATTCGCGATTACCCAGTGAAATTCGCATACGGCACGGCCGTACGCGCACATGTGCACGCATAAACATGTCCCTTCGCGCTTACACGTTTACGTTAGGCGGGCGCACGAATATGCATGCATGCACGGGAAGCGAGCAGGCGGGCGAAAACGAAGCTGAACCGGGGGCGAAATGTAAAGCTGAACGAGAGATACGACAGTTTCGCGATAACAATTTCAATCTCCCGTAAATATACTTGCTCGCATTCGGCGGGGGCGAGCGGGCCACCGGCGTACGTGGGCCACTCCGAGCTTAAAATATGATATCCGCGCGGAAAAATGTTAACGCACCGTTATCATTTCCATCGCGCCCACCCGCTTCGGCGCCCCTCCCGCGCCTCTCTTTGGAAAAGTGCAAAAACTGTCCGTTATACAATTTCGATGCGTAAATACCGGAGGCGCAAATGTAGGCGCGCTTTTTATACGTTATGGCACGCCTGCCGGTCAATTGTCGGGCCGAAGCGCGGTTCAGGGAGATTGTTTAAAAAATGTGTGGCGCCCGGATGACCGGTGTTTCGCGAACGACAACGTTTATGCGAAAGTTATGTTACAGTATTTTCATAGAAAGTTTTTTAACTCCGCGCATAAAGTGTGTGTCGTGTGTATGGGTTGATAGTTTACCCGCGTTTCATGAAATAATCTATTACGTTTAAAATATAGGCATTGAAGTTATTACTTGATATCTTTATCTTAAATATTGTTTTAATTTATGTAATTATGAAAACGCTTTTCGGAGTGTATAAAGAGTATTGAATGAGTTCAGCGAAGGATTTTTTTGCCCTTTACTGAGTATTAATGAGCTTGTGTGTTTTTCGTTGTTGCAGGTGAGTGCTGGAGATGCTTTAAAATTGAACCGTAGAGCAGAGAAGAGTAATGAGGAGGGATAATTCTTGAAGGACTGGAGGTTTGAAATCATTTATATAAACCTTACTTTAAGACAGAGTGGAGTCCCCTTTTTTTCTTCGCATATCTCTACCAAAAGACAGGACAATCGCAAGATTAGTAAAGCTTATAAAGGACACAGTCACGATATTCGGCATTAGAAATGTCGATATTCATCCCTTACATCTCAAAATAGGCTAATGCAAAAGAGCATCTCTTAGATTTCCTTGCTCAGCAACACACTTCCAGGAACTTCTGTTCCCAGCACTTGCTTCCGCTCCCTTATTACTTATTCGACACAATTCGAATGACGTCGTATGCCGGATGGGGGTCGCCGACAGCATGTCGATTCGCTGCGACTCGGAGTTGCGGCCCATATCTCTCGATATCGATACGAAGCGCATGTACGCGCACAACGAAACGCGCGCGTTCTCCCGCGGCCGCGAAAAGGTTAATGCGGCGTTTATCGGTTACATCGCTCGACACATTCCTTCCCCTCCCCGCCCGCCGTTACACCGTCAGACACAAGTGAGACGTACATTTTCCATGTGCGTTCCCGGCCTCCCGCGCCGGATCGGGCATTATTGCCATTGTGCAATGTCAGTCTCATTTCCCGGTATCTGTAATGAAATCTTCGTGCGCCGCTCTTGTCCCGTGTCCCTTCCTCTCATTCCGCGCAGTCCCTTTTTCTCTTTATACGCGCGCACCTTTTCTCCCCCTCTCTCTTTTTCTTCCATTTTCTTCCCTCGTCCGCCAACTTTTACTATTTCCCCTTGACGCCCTTTCCGTTTTCTCTCTCTCTCTCTCTCTCTCTCTCTCTCTCTCTCTTTCTCTCTGTCGCGCACTATCCCTTCACTTCTCGCGACCCTTCCCCTCATTCATACGTTACCCCCTATCTCTCCCTCTTCATTTTCCCTCTCCAATCGCGCTCTCTTTACGTGCGGATGCTACCGGGGCAAACCTCATTGTCCTTGCTACCGTATCTCCCAGCGTTCGTCCGGTAATATACGGCCGCATTCTTGCGCGCGCTCACGTTCACGTTCACGTTCATACTCCTCCTCTCGCGAGTATAGGCAACGTGAGCCCGAGCCACGTAGATCGTGTCTACGAATTAATGGCACTTCCGAAAGTAGTTGTTTCGGCGCGTTAAGCGGCTCCCTCGTTTAATGATATTTTACGCGAGCTTCCTTCCGGATCTCTGATCTCCCTGCCTTTCTCCGGCCTCTCCTGCCACCCCCGCCAGACCCTCTCTCTCTCCTCAAGTCCCAGGCTCGAGAAAAGAGGCAATTACACACGCGCTTAACCGCGTAATCGCGCGCCGATCTTCGGAAACGCGAGATGCTCCGGGATAACGTGACGCAGAATGTGTATTGTGTGCGCGTGTGTTCGCGGATTTTCAGGGTTCCCGAGTTTCGAGACGAAGGACTTCGGATAGCGGGAAGGGGAGGGCGTTTTATCGGACCCCGGGGGGTGGACGTTACGTAAGGGTGCGCCGGTGCTAGGTTATGGAGTTACTTCCGAATATAGATTGCAAATTGTCTGGTCGCTACTGTGATGGCTTAGGCGGTATTAACGGATTAATTAGGGCTGGGACTGGTTTAACGGGACTTCGATGCATTGGGCGCAAAGTTGATAATGAATGAGCCCGGAAAGAGTGGAAGCACGGTTCGCCTGGCAGTGGCTTTTCGGAAAATGCTCGCTATGCGCGCGATAATTACAGCAATCCGATTGTGCTTGCGTTTATGTTGATGGGAGCTAAAACGCGCGTTTCTTTCCCATCTTTTCAAATATCACTGGTAGGTACGCGTGTGACGTCACGCTGTGCTTGGTAGTGTCAGTTATTTTATTACAATGTTCGCAACAATTTTCCCCGTTTCAATTGGACAAGCGTAACTTTCGATTCGATGAATTGTGTGGGCGAGAGTGTGCATTTGTTTCCAGTCTATGTATACGTGGTCTCAAGTTAAATAGCACAAACTTGCATACTTTCGCGAGCGTGGCTTGGGAAATTTTGCTCTGGCCCACACATTGACCACCGTACAAGCAGAGTATGAAAGATAAAAGAAATGGTTAAGAATAACAGGAAGGATAAAGGAATGCGAGCAGGCAGACGCCCAGATACAGAAGCAAACGCACGGTCCTTTGCCGATTCGGAATCGGAGAAAATTATACGGTTCGACGAACCAATTTCCCGTACGACCTCTTTCCTTCCACTGTTCTTCGTTCTAACCCAGCCACCGCGACCGCTACCTCCTCCACCCCACGTATGTTGTACGTGTGTACAATTCGGTGTTCTACACGCGTTGGTTCCCGGGCTTTTCCGCCTACACTCTCGTTCTACACGCTAACCAGCAACGGATGCAATGAAAAAGTCATTTTTGCCCGATTCCATCGCGGCTTGCCGGTACTAGATTGACCCGCGTTGCCTCGTATGGCCGTTCGAATGCATTGGAACGCATGCTCATATTCCGTTATAAATGTTTGTGGCTGACCGCATGTGAGCGGCATGTCAGATAATTTCAGAATGTTCATATTTCGCTTTTTGCGCCGCGTGGTGCGCGAAACAAAGGGTTATTGTTAGATGCATAGAGGTATGTACTGTATATAAATGCATATACTTGTACAGATTGATGAATTCATTGAGCGAGCAAAAATAAATTTATTATTATTTTACGTGCAACTAATGATAGTAAAAGTTTTAAAAATAGGGTAAGGTTTAATCCTAGACTATGGGTTGTATTAGACTTTTTTGAAGATTTTTCGACGCTATTTCGAACGAAACAAAGAGCTATAAGCTATCTCAGAAATAATTTTTTTTTGGCTCCGAAAAATCGTTACATCTCCGAAATTATATAGAGTTCAGGGGTCAAACGGTGGTCTATTTCAGCACAAATTATCCTCCATCGTTAGTACTGGTCGGAGCAAACATAAATTTTCAACTTTTTCACTATTTTTCGACCATGTCTCGATTACAGTATGTCATTTTCCACTGTTCCAAATAATATAGTAATGGTAACGGTTTGCCTAGTTTGTGAAAAGTCTCAACATTTCCCGATTATATTAATATATGAGTTACAAATTATTTTATTTAAAATAACAAACAAACAAGTTTTTGCATTCTAGAATTGGTAATATACCCACTCCGTGACGTGATAAACGGCTTCTAGCAATTAAGCACACGATTTCGATCCAATGATCGCAGCCTTATCTTCTCTACTTAACAGTAAACGCGTCTGAAAGTGCCTGTCGTCGGTCTTCCGATTGCGGTCTGAAATTCGAATAAATAATTTCGACAGTTACCGACGTCATCGGTACCACAAAAAGCACAAGTCACGTAATTAATCGATCCGCGCGGGAGTTGAAACGCATTCGAACGGTTCGGGGTCCCCGCATTCTTTATATGTGTCCGTTGTCGTAGGGCAACTATTCGCTCCCAGCCCACGCACACCCCTTTCGACTTCGACGTACGACCGCGGGCGAGCGAGCCGTATCCATTTCTGTGGGCAGATACGGACATCCTTGAATTCCATGAGCGGTGAGGCGAGAGCGACCGCCGCGGGTTCGGCCATAAATTTCGATTTCCATCGCGACGGGAGACCATTCGATTCCACTTGCCGATCTATATATCCGCCGCAGCGATAACGTAGCGTACAGCGGTGGCCGCAGGTAGGGTTGGAAAATCGCGCGCATGTGTCTCCGTGGACCGAGCTGGATAAAGCCGTTCGCTCTCTGTCTTCTTCTTGCCGGGCTTCGTTTCGTTACTTTCCGCCGCTCCGTGTATCTACGCATTTCTTTTACTCCATCCGTTCTCCGCGCCTTTCCGTCTTTCCGTCCGCACTTCTTGCTTACTCTGCCTCGAACTCTCTTAATGTCCGACGTCGGGTTCGTCGGACGTCCCGTCACATTTTTCGTTCGAGTCATGTTTTTTTAACCGTTCTCCCTGTCTTTCCATCTTTGCCGCTCTTTAGCCACTTCGAATCCTATGGGCGGTGCCGGATGACTTTTCTACTCCGTCCGTCAACTCGCTGAACCGTAGCTCATTGCCCCTTATGTCTACTTAATAATACATGGGACGCAGCAGCGACAGCGGAGAATAAGGGATAAAGAGAATGAGAGAGAGAGAAGACGAACGAGAAGACATGCCGTGTAAGCGTTAAGCTCTTCCGCACGGGTTATTAACTTTGTCAACTTTGTTTCCGTCTCGTTGCGTTTTCCTTACGTGTCTCTCGACCGGCACGGGAATTTACGACTGCCAGCTAACCGGGGCGCGTGAGAATGATTGCGCGTAAAATGATTTTAGGGCCCCTTTTTCACGCCCTATCGCCGACGCCACTGCGAAGCCACTGTTTTATGCAGATTTTTGCTTTACGTTTACGGCGAGGTTAGAAGTTGCCTTTTAGGAATATCGATGCCTACGATCGTACGGTCGTCCAGGTCTTCGTATTCGTTCGTAAAGATATAAACACGTACGATTGGTGGACGTAAGCGAGACGGCGTTCGTTATTACCGGATTTCAAAACGACGGAAGGTATTAAATTGCAGACTATCAAATTTATATCGATCAGTGGTCGTTTTATGAATGCTAGCGGGCTGCGGAATGTCTGGTGTGTGCGACGGACTATTACGAACATTATAGAGATTGCGAACGAAGGGTTTGTTAGAGATCTGGTATCTATCTAAATTCGATTATACTCAGAATATCGTTTCCTCTATCAAACAATGTTAATTACCATAGTCTGGAATGAATATTCCCGTAGAACATATTCCTTGTTGGGCGTTCCGATCCAATGTTCGAGTTTCTATTTTAAAATGCGATTTAATATAGCAATTTAGGTTGCTGTCAAATCTGCCTTCCTTGCTTCGAAGATTAGCGATTCTCGCTAATTCAATATTTCAATTTTACAATACGATATATCTCCTGTACCTGAATCTAATCTCGGAGACCGAACCTAGCCCATAAAGGTTTTGACGCCTGTTCTGTTGTAGCTTCCAATTAATCAACGGAAGCACGAGCGGCAGATCAAACTTAGTCAGTGTTTCCATATCAGATGAATACATTATAGAACTGATACCCGGGAATACAGTTGAGAATAAGTTACGGTTATCTAAAGTAATTCCAAACGATCCGCGTACTGTATTACTAATGGGATGTAACGTTAGTCCTGTATGGAAATCGAATTCTAGTAAAATCTAATCTGCACCAACGAAACCAGAACTAATCTGCGTATATTTACATAATCTGCCGTATTAGAATGTCTCGAGCGATCTATGCGTACTATATCGGCAATAGGAGATGATATTCAGCCACGACTGCTAGTCGGTGGAAATAATTTGCACGATGTCCGAGTTTCTATGTTCCGGTATTAACCTCGCCTCTCGCCTGCGAGACGAATGTGTCACGGAATTAGTATCCGTCTATGACATTTTATACGACCGATACTACTCGTAAGTTCGGAACTATTATAAACGACGTATAAATTACAGTTACACTAACTGAATTTACTTTGGCTGCACACCGCACCGAAATAGAATTCTCGACATGCATGGTCTGAAGGAACGACAGCGGAGCGTAATAATTCATTATATTTATCAGGATGTGTCGGGTGATCGATAATGTCACACATGAAGCTCCATTCAACGTGGCCTTATTCCTAATAAACACAACTGCATATATAATTCGATATTTCAGTCGTAACGGTCGATCAGCTTAGACGGACATGTCTGAATATGAATATATCATCTCTTGGTATTGATTTACTTATTTTGGACTGAGAATTGGTGCTATAGGTTATAGGGTTTCGGAATATTTTGGAAATCTTGATATTACGTGTGACGTCTGCTATGTCGGACGTGCATTGGTGGTCATCAGCAAGCAGTCATTGTGAATAGTTCTGGCTAGAGTGGACCGAGCATTGGCAGGCATACGATCAAATTAGTCCGTCATGTGCGTTTGATTGATGTAATTTAATCGATACAGAATCTATCGTGCTTTTGTATCAATAGTGTCTGTTAGATTCAATTTGATCACCGTTCGATTCAGCTCGTATCAGTCGGGCCGGCGTGGGAGAATATTTTATACTTTTTCAATGCGCCCCTAAAATCCAATTAACCAATTCGCATTTAATTGTAACGCAAATTGAAGTAGTGGATGTCGATACCCACGAACGTGTACATTCTTGTAGTTCCCTATTCACAAATCGTCAGAACTGTCAATACAACCCGTCCGACGGTCAGTAATTATCAATGTGCCGCATTCAGGTATGATATCCCTTTATTAAATATGATCCGACACATGTATGGCTCGACGCATTTCCATCCGCGCAGCGCGCCACATCCATACTTCTCCATTTCAATTCTATGAATATAAAAGCGAACCTGCACTGATTCGAATTTAAGACACACCAAATTGGCTGCCTGATATGCCGACGTACACAGTGCCCATCGTCGTGAACGGCAATATGTGCCCATACAATACGTGAGGTTATCAGTAATTACGAGGATGGCATTGAATTTTGGTCCGGTGTCCGTCTATTAGATTTAATTCGATCGGCTCGGCCTTGCGATTGAGCGCGTTTCGGTAGCAACGGCGCGTCGATGCGAGGTGAATACGTCGGGACATCGTGCCACGAGGTTTCACCAGTGATCGCACCCGTGGCTCGTGCGGCCTCTTCCACGGCATTGTCTGCGCTTTCACCTATCTCGCCTCTTCCGTGCCATTCGTCCCGAACGATGCCGCTCGTATATTGGCGCGACGCAAACTTCGAACCGTGCTCGATGACACGTCCCATTGCTAAAACGAGCGTGTCCTAACTTCGTGATAACTCAAATTCAGCCTTCTTGAACCGCGGTTTTGCTTCGCTAAATGCATGCGCCGTGCAGATAGGAATAACATTGTCGTACAATTGGAGACTACTAGATGTAATTATGTCCATTCTCGGTGTCATTGTTCTTCGCTTGCTTACCGTATCTGTAAATTCGTTCGTATTTATTGTGCATGGTATTAAATATGTGTCTTGATGATGAGCTAGAAATCTTTGTTCCTTCGAGATCAATGAGAATCGTGTTAACGTTTTACATTAAAGTATAGTCGCCATTCGTTAAAACAGTCACGTCGGGAAGAAGGAAACTCCTGCGAAAGTTCTCACATCGGTATCCCGACTCTTCAATCGTCTCCATCTTTAAAACCTCCCGCGACACCTTTGACATCGGACCCCGCTTGAGCGTAATCGTACTCTCCGCTCTGTTGATTAAGAGCGCGCGCGTGGATCCGCCGAGGCACGAGTCGTTTATCCTTAGATCTAGCGTCGATCCTTAGTCTTCGCATACCGTGCAACTTTATCCGTCCTCCTAAACGTAAGACCGGAACATTCCTCCGAACTTTGCACGAAAGTCTACGTCCTCCTCGACGCCAACCCCTTCTCCTCGGCTCACTTTTCTCGCCCCCGCCCATTCTTCCTTCACCATCCTCCCGTCCGTCTTCCGCACCCTTCAACCCCTTTGTAGGTTCCCCTCTTCTGGCCCCGCGTCGACTCGAGCTGGGACGCTTTGTAAAACTTTCATAGTTTCTGCGCGGAGAACGAGAGAGAGGGAGAGCTCTAATGGTTTCCGTGTTACGGTTTTGATAGTTCGTCCTTAATGCCAGGCTCGTAATTAAAATTTGCCGCGACGGTCACGTTGCTACAGTGATATCTAATGAAATAACTTGAGAAGTACGCGCCGCGCCGCTTTGGATTTCCGCGGGAGACAGATGACTGTACTACGACGACGGCGACGGCGACGGTGAAAGGTAAAAGTGGGTCGAGGCGAGACGGAAAGACAAAGGGTGAGCGCTACCGACGCCAGCCGACGCCGGCGTTGCGACGTCAAAAATCCTTTCTCGACGGAATGGAGTCCGATGGAGTCTATCCGTCCGAGAAACTGATATCCTCGGTATTACGCAACCGGCGCGGTGGGTCAATTCTTATTGTAGAGATCCGTGATGAAGATTCGTCTGCTGTGTTAGTGCTTCTTAATCCTCGGTATATTCAGCCCACAGTTAAATTTCGATTTTACGCTTTCCCGAGTAGATATATATGTTAGGCTTTTATCTCACTACATATATCATGTGTTTTTCTATTAATAATGATTAATAAATTCTATTTAATCGGTATCAGAACATGTTACCTTATGCTTCTAAATTTCTAACTGCTAAAATGTTTGAAACTGAAGAAAATTGACCTGTTAGAAGCCTGGATAGAGATGAGATGCTGACAAATTATAAACACGAGGAATAGTAAACTGAGAGGAACAAACCCGGGATCACAGTAATGATTCCGCCGGCGATGACAGTAATAATGACATTAGACCGGCGTGCAATGGCTTTGGCGGCGTAAAGTTGCATCACGATTTGGATCGTCGTTCGTACTGAAAGCGGCAGAGAGATAGAGAAAGATGAGCGTGTGCGAGGCCTAGTTCGAACGCACCCCCGACGGACCGCAATTATTTCGGGACATCCTCCTGTGGGCTCGTTTCCCCGCGCAATGTACAGAAATTTAAATTCCTACGGCATTCCGGGCTCGTCCGTTCAACCGCATTATTGGACTGCCGAACGTGCCCATGGAGGACAATTCGGTGTAGCGTGCGTCCTGACCCGAGCGTCGGCCGACGACGCCGATATTTCGCATTTTTCCGCGGCCCGACTTCGGACCGACGATTTTCACTGGAATGTCAAGCCTGCCTCTCTCCCCCCCACCTTCTTCCCACCTAAAACTCCCTTGTCTCGGAATGGCGTGATTTGGTTAAAACTTCGAGCGTAACTTTACGCGAGTTGTCCCGCTTCGCGGTTTCACGACAGTAGTTTAGAGAGGACGCGAACTTCGTCAAAGTGGACGTATTTTTTCATTACTGCCGGATGTTCCGAAAGTCGCTAATTGCGTGCTTGTGATCCTAATTATTTCAGCGAAACTTGGCGCCGAAAGCGGCCGTGCGGTCTTACGTAATTAGCGCGCCTCAAAATTCTTCCTTCTCCCCTTTCCGACCCGCGAGTGTATCAAGGAGAGAATGATTTTCGGTCGAAAAGAATTAGGCCCGCCTGAGAGAATGAATGTTTCACATGTGCCATGAGCGGAGTTGTGCTTGCGGTTACATGTTCGATCTGACGTGTCTCGTCGAAGGGTTCAACACTTCCTAAAACAGCACCTACACAGGCAGCTTGCCGGCGTGACAAATAGATTCGTTCCAATCTCCCACGCGCAAAGCGTGAACTCGTAACGCGAGAACGCCCGAAACACAATGCTTCCCGAAGGATCCCTACATCCGAACGCCCCGCGTTGGTCACTCGACCAACAATTTTCCGCCGACCACGCTTTCATCCGTTCCCCCGACAACATACGTCTTATCAAACTTTCATTACCACCCTCGCTTCGCCGCCCGGCCCCGTTAATATTCGCACTCGCCGACACGTTTTCCGCCGCTTCCCTGTCCCGCGAAATCGATTGTCCACTCTCGCCCCGCATCTGTTCTTCCATAATAGCGCTCGCCCAGCGTGCGCGTTGCGACGGGTAGCAGAAAACCGGTTCCTTTTTATCCCCAAATTTCACCCACGAATTTGTTCAACGCCCGCACGCACACACACACCCCCGATCCTGCCGCCTGCCGATACAGCGCCGAGTGTTGGACTCGTTAAATCGAGACGGCCATCGAGTGTATCGAACGTTGGGGTTCGTTAAAGCGAACAGTACAGGTTCTCCGTTCGATCTTCCGACGATGAGCGGTCGCATGAACCACGGGGAGTGGGGGCTGCGAAACACTACGATTCCTCGTAAAACTCTCTTATGAAGACGTTGCACGGCCTGTAAGGGCGGGGAGGAAGAGCTGACATAACCTGCAATATCGTTTATCCGACGGAGCTTAGCCTAGGGGGTTAGCATAATCTTATGCACTTCGCCCTGATAAACTGGATTACGGGTTTCTCTCTCTTCCCCCTTGCCCTCTCGCCTCCCTCTACTGCTACTTCTACTCCTACTCCTACCGTGTGCAGCCCCCGTTTGCGTTACCCCCCGCGAACCTCGCCTATCCTGCTACTTTACACTGCATTGCTTCGCAGTTTGGTGCTGAGCGTGGGTACGTATTATCTGCTCGTTCATCGTATCGCATAATCCGAGAGAAAGAGGGAGAAGGGGGGGGGGGGGGTTGCTTCTGTGCACCCCATTCAGAATCTTCCACCCTCTAGTTCTGTCCTTCTCGGATGATAATGCGTCTCCTTGTCTCTCGCTGCACTTCGTTCCCTTTTTATCATCATGCTTTATGTGCGCAGGAATAGGGAGTCAGTGTGTATGTGTGTGTGTGTGCTTTTTGTCGCGTTACTTTTGGTAAAGTATGCGGCGGCAGATGTGTTGTGTGGAGAAGAGTAAAAGATGAGGTTTCTCGTGGGGAGATTTGCTGTGTGTATATTGTTAACCCTTCGCGGCAGTGGTGGTTTTTACATGCTGTATATTACTCGAACGTCGTTGCGAGGAAGTTAATCGGTGTGCTGATTATCTACTTTTTCGTAGGGCTTTTTCATGCATTCCCATCGCCGCTCGGCGGAGACCTTAATATATCTTCGCGGAGAAGTATCTTGCACTGCAAAGAGTTAATAAATCTCACGTATCACGGCTCGTTTTTTTCCTGTCCTGCACGCACTGTCACCCTCTCCGTCATATTTGCACTTCCCTTCCCTTATCATCTTTTCTTCGCACATATTTCTATCCCCTCCCCTTCGCACTCTCCGTTTCCTACGTACTCTCGTCACCCTTTCTTTTTATCTCCGTTCTTCTATTTTTCTGTCACATGTACTCTGATTTCCTCGCTCTCACTTTATCTCCTTTCTCGCCCCTTCTCATCCCTCGGCCTCGCGTTCCGCAAGTTTACGGCCCTCTGGCCTTGGCGCGTGTTGTTTATCGAAGATTGCAGCGCATACATATGCGGATCTATGTGTGTACATATCCGAACAAGCCACTTTCTCTCTCTTTCTCTCTCAGCTCATTGATCACGAGCGTCGAAAGCGCTTCTTCTGGCATCGTGGATGCACTTTCAATGCTTACATTATCTATGTTCCTCGACGGAGGGAACGCCCGGCCATTTTGCGTGGGTCTGTTTTGAATGGATAATGCGCCGAAACGATCTAAACGTGAAAGCTTCGTAGGTATGCACGCGCATGGGGTCGAAGGGATGTTCAAATTGCAAAATGGATTCAGGCTTCTCTTGTTGGTAGGATATTACGGGTGATGTTTTGTTTCGGCAGTGTGTAGGGTTGGACGTACGAAATGAACCTGGAGCGAGTAAGAGTGAAATGTTAATAGTAGTTTTTGTTTTCGGGCAAATCATGCTGCTGTTCGCACCGAATGGGATATTCTGAACACTTTACTGCGTTGCCGATTTTGACAGGTCTCTGTGTAATTCGAAATTTTGCAAATTCGCATGAGAATTGGCGTTGAGTTAAATAAAGCTGAATAAATCAAATTGATACAGGAAATCTCTTTTTGTAAAACACGTTCGGTCGGCATGTCAGCGTATGAAGCCGGGCAGAATGGTAAACTGTATGGAAAAATATTTGAAACACGATATATATGTAATTTGTGAAATGTTACAGCAGCGTCGTGAGAGAGTCGAGTTTCATCGTTGGAAATGATGAATGATATCGATATTTAATTGCTGCACATTTGACTATATGTTATTTCGTTTCTTGTCCATGGATAGCCCTTATGTTATTACGACTCGTTGGAGGTTGCGATGACGGGACAAAATTTACGCGCCTGCAGCTTTTACCCAACCAAAACGCGTGAATCGCTTTTCTCGCTCGAACAGCGCTTGCAGTTTTGAAATTTTACTGTGCAACGGTCCGCCATTGAAGATAATGCGGTGCGCTCAGAGTGCATACACGAAAATTTGATACCGACACGCGATGGCACGATATCACGATCTCCTCGATGCTACCGAAAGATAATCTCTACTGAAACTCTTTTAATCTGCTATCATCAGGATTACACGTCCGTTTTTATTTCGATTAATACTCGTGCCCTGTGCACTACAAGACCAGTGCATCATGAGCGAATTTCGGGAGAGATTCTTGCGGACCAACAGAGAAATTCTAAAAATGACACTTTCCAACTGGCTACCGAGAACGTCGCTTTCCCATTCTCCCGTCCGTCGCTTGTGGCTCTCCGTTTTCCTTGCGCGTCGACGTAAGATACACGACAAAGTATGCCGTGCGAGCCGGTGCATACGGTGCATGTGCATCTCTAATCCGCGACTGAGCCCTTAACCCGGTATAAATCTCTCTGGGCGGCTTAATGTTCCCCGAATCTCCCTCTAAGTGGATGTTTTCCTCGGGAATACGCGTGCGTGGGCGATGGTAGAGCATGAAGACATATCTGTCGGTCGTTCTTCTATTCGAGACGCTGGGCATAGAACGCCGAGCGACAAAAAGACACAAAGTGCCCCGTTATTTATAAATACTTTCTTTTACTTCAATGTAAACAGAACACGTTAGAAATGCTGACACACTCCGATAGCGTCGAGCAAGTCACCCCACGTTTATTCGAAACATTTCTCCTGCACACACAAGTATCAAAACGTTCGCATTACATTCTTTTATTATTTTTTCTTCATCGACCCGTATAATACGCATCTACGCAACCATTACATTAACTAAAATATTGTACTTTACAACGTCCCGCCTCGACCAGCACGCGTCACATCTGTTCGCTCAGTTTCCATACCATTGTGCAATAAAGACCACGACTCGCTAGACGCGAAGCAGTGTTTGACGAGGAAAGCACATCGGGTCTGCGGTTCAAAGGGTTAAACGACTCACAAGAGCGGGGAGGGGAGGAGCGTGAAGCAGGAGAGATCGTTCGACGATAGAGGGGCAACTTGGCACGCTCGTGAATCGCGTCGAGAGGACGACACGCTCAAGTCACGCCGTTTTTTTCTCAAGCATCCCGAGGCGCCGGGAGAGAAGAGGTTTCGTGCGCGCGGAAGCGGGTTTTCGTGGGAGGATATAAAATTGAGATAAAGCTCGCGGTGTCAGTGACACGGCATGACGTTGTGGCAGACACGTCGGACCGTTGCGCGCGAGAGCGAGAGAGACTGAGAGATGGAGGAAGAGTACTTTATGCGAGAAACGTCGCGGAAAGGAAGAGCGAGAGAGCGCGGGAGAGAAGAGTTGAGGGAGACAGCGAGTGCTTTGGAGAGGAACGTGGCGGGAGAATGTTCGGCGAGTCGGACATAGCGAGAGAGAGAGAGAAAGAGAGAGAGAGAGAGAGAGAGAGGGAGTGTGAAAAATGTTCGCGCTTCCTTGCTCTATTCCAGGGAAGATGGAATATCAAAGCAGTGCGAATACATGCTCTCGTTACGGCCGTGCGCGGTATGTGCTACGTTTCATCTTATTGTTAATTGCGGACTGTATTGTCTCGGCGACTTTCCGCGTAATGAGGCGAAGAGAGATTTGACGCGAGTTAACCCTTCAACCGTGAATAGGCACTTATGTACGTACTCGTTTATATGCACGACATTTTCGACCGTACCATGATGACGATTCATCATTGTCTTCCGTCGCACGCACGCAGATCTAATATCTTCTGCTCGCACGTCAGAAGACTACTTTCCGGTGCATCGTCAGCAGGGTGCAGCGTGGTGCGCGATATGTGTGGCCGATAAACGTTCCGCGATCGAACCTGAAACGGGCCGCGTTAATGGCAGAATTCTCCCGCGCTGCCTGATGAATTGACCGGAAGCAGCGGCGGAGGGATGATGCTGGAGGGGGTATTGCGCAATATTCATTGTCCCTGGTTCGTGCTCGATTAATCGTCGTTAGCAGATTGTAACTGCAGCGAGACGTGCGATTGCGTACGTGCCGCGCTTCTGATATGGAGTGCGTGCTGGTAAGAGGGTAGGAGGGAGACAGAGTAGGGGTAGGGGGTGGAGGGTGAGGGTACGATCCTCCGACGTTATTCCTGTTCATGCGTTTCTCGATGTCAGGGGTGAGCGATACGAGCGATGAACGGGGGTAGGCAAGCAGGAATGTTCGAGACGAGAGAAAAGTCTGGGGAAAGTCGCAGTGAGAACAAAAAATGGAAGGGATTGAGAGAGAGAGAGAGAGGGAAAGGAAAATGTTTCGTCTCACGGCAGAACTTTCTACGCCCAAGTTTGCATTCTTGCGTCGGGGAAGAATAAAATACTGACGGCGGGAACGAAAGGACGGGGGCGTGTTATAAAGAGCGAGAGATATTTGAAGAGACAGACTGTAAGGTTTGGAAAAGGGAAACTGTGCGGACGGGGAGAGGAAAAAGAGGCAGACGCGGGAGAGAAACACTTCCGAACAATATGTCAAATATACTCGAGTTTGAGACAAGATGGAAGATTTACAGCCGCCGCAGTGGCTTCTGCAAAATACAAAAGCGTATACCACCGAAATGGAGACCTCGTCAACTCTGTCGCATGACACAGTTCTTATATATTCCCCGGATTAATTGTCGGAGCCGCGCACGCTCGACTATTTTCACACAATTTTATGCGTGCCTAGTCCCATCCGGTCGCCGCAGTGCCGCGCGGCCGAAAGTGGATAACGCGTGCGTGAGAGGTAAAGTGCAGGCGGAAACGATATTGCGCGCATGCCCGCTGAACGACGATCGGCCCGTTATATCGACGTCGAACGCGCGCGCGTTAGCGTTATGAATCGAATTGGACGGTTTCGGCGGTGCTCCTGTAACCGGCTGCCCGGCTGCACGGCGGTTCTTGCGGTTCGGCTTTTCCAGCTTCCACAGCTTCGGCCGGACGCTGGCCACCGCGCGCGATACAGTGCGGCGATCGTAACGAGCAACGGAAAACGAACTTTGCACCGCGCGCCGCACGGCCGTACGACGGGAGTAATGAACAAATTGTGGCCTCGCTTTATCATTGAGCTGTCTGAGTAGTGAGTACATGTCGATTTGCGCGCAGCGCAGACGCTCGATTGAGAACGCGGGGGTGGGTTTGAGGGACAAGGTGGCGCGCTTGATTTTTAGGTGAATGGTTGACGGTAGTCGCTGGTTTGTCGTAGAGATTCTGTAGTCAGTCATGGAATTGTCAACTGGGTTGGGGTAGAGATGTTATTTTTGATTGAAATGTGTACTGCAGACTCCAATTTCAATATCTGATTGATGTTGTGTAGAGTACAGACGCGTTGATAGTGGTCGTATGGAAATGTACTATATCTAGTACGTTTAGATATATTTGTTTCGTGACTCTGATTATAGGGTCTTTAGTTTGTCGGACACTCGTTGCTAAGGTGCCGATGAATGCGGATGCGTAGAGTATTTTTGTTCCGTTAATGTTCGGAATGTTTGTTCGAAAAGAATGGGCTTGTTCACGTTAACATTTGCCATTAGTTTGTTCCCGTATTTCTGTTTTATTTCAGGTGTTTTAATGTGACGCTATTCATGGTTGATGTTGTAACATTTAGTTGTCGAAACTTTTGTTCGTAAGTGCCAGTACAATGTGAGGTTGGTTTAGCTCGCGAAGAATGGAACAAGCCCGTTTGATTATCTCATTTTCATGTTACTTTTGTGGAAAGCGAGTCACTTTCATTACGTTCGCTGCATTATTTAATCAGCGCTAATTATGGTAATTGCCGACGGCCCAGAGGACGGTAAATGAAAGGTCCTTTGAAATGACCCATCTCACTGCTGCTCCCCGTTGCCAAATTATAAAAGGCCTTAATTTCGTAGAAAAACGAATTGCCCATTACTACAGATTTCAATGAATGCAGTCTTTCTCATCACAAACACGGCATCGTACGCTAAGCGAACTTCATAAATTCTCGACCTCTCTCAAGAATACCAGACACCAAAAGTGTCGCATCCTTATCGTCAAGAATATCCCTTCAGCGGGATCCTCGTATCTATTTCAGGTCCGATGCAAATCGTATCGGTCATCAAAGGGTTAAGCGTCCTTTTAGCGCGCGTGTCCTTCTCGCAAGGGTTCTCTTTGCGAAATTTTCATCCTCCCCGGGACGCTTTGCATCGCGACGCGGGCACTTAATTGTTTGCAACTCTCCGCTTTGATGTCGTTTTTACAGCGTGCGACGTGTCGTCGTTTTATTTCTGGCCTTTTCCCGTCGCGTCGGTCGCCGCTCCGAAGGGAAAGGTGCGATGAGACGTCGCTTGGATAATCTCTCTTCAGCGACGCTTCATCGTCGACGTTTCGTGCGGCTCGAAGGAACACTCATCTCCGAACTTTCATGAATCACTAATGGACGCTGCTACAGGTCTCGCAAGCGTACTCGAGTCTCTCCGTAACACTTCTGTATCGAGAAAACATACGTCAGCGGGTAGGGTGAGGATGCGATCATTGGTATATGGTAGAGAATTTATCCCTCTTTACAACCGTAACATTATTTGTTAGGCTAATAGAATTGGCTTTCATAGTTTAATCACTTTACAACATTTTTATTATTTCATAAAGTCTTGCGTTTTTCATCCCAGAATGATAAAGAGAGGTAATTATCATGCATGGAATGAGACTATGTCATTGGCCTTACGAGCTATACTCCGTGTAAAATAATAATTAAAAAATTAAAAAATAAGTAATGAATCTAGTTAATTCCAACCAAGGCAACGTTGGTCCAAACAAGTACTAGTATATTGAAAAGAAGACTATTCGTTTTAATTTATGAATAACACTTCATAAATAACACTGCTTCGAAGTTAAGTCGTCCAAGCAACCTCATCCTAATTACCGAAGAATCGACGGAAAACGAGTGTTATCTACACGCCGCAGTTATTTCCTTACTTCCCGGATAAAAGATAAAGCGACGGGCTTGCGGTATTCGGGCAGATGGATTATTCGTCTGACCGACGCCGACGCCGGTGAAGCCGCGACGTAGCAGTATCGGGGGCGAAATTTCTCGCATAGTTTAGTGTCCTCGTGCAAGTGCACGAACATGCACGCAGAAATGTCGGACGTTGAACATTGTGCTGGTGCCAGTGGACGATTCTCTCTCTCTCTCTCTCTCTCTCTCTCTCTCTCTCTCTCTCTCTGTCTTGTCACTCTGCAAGCGAACCGACGTCGCCGAGTTAGGAAATTACTTGGACGAGATTTTTCGAATGCCTCCCCCTCTCCCTCACTCTCTTTCTCCGTCTGTCTGTCTATCTAGCTTGGAAACGGGAACTTTCGGCACGGAAGAACAATGTTCGCCCGGTCGTTTCTGGTTACGCCGTCCGTGACGCCCACTGCAACCTCGTCACGCGTAACTTCCTACTCACGTGTAAACCCTCTCTACCCCCGAGCGCGAAGTTCTCGACGTGAAGAGCGTGAACGACGGGCTGGCTCGCGATGCCGCATGCCGTGAATAGTTTTACGCGACTCTGTAGCGATATCGATTAAGCGCGAGTCCGCGTGCGCCTGTTCATTTACGTGATGACCGTGGAACGGAAGTTGGACGTGCTTGATATAATTGCCGAATACGGAATAGTGTGGGAACTTACCGATTCTGGGTGTGTGCCGGGAGCATGTCGCGCAACAGACACCGAGCCGAATATAAAATGCGCGCTGTGAAAGTCTGTAGTTTATGGTGCGTGCGCGAGAATAGTCTCGGATTACGGAAAATTGAATTTTGATAGTGCGGGATTGATGGAAGTTTCTGTGGATTTCAAATGACGGCATGGATTTTGTGATGCAAGTATTGTGTCGGTACAACTGTAGCAATTGTACGTGTGATATGAGGTATCGATTGATCATCGGTATTGTTTTCTTCAGACACAAATACTTCATTTGAGACCAGAAACACGTAGTCTTGCATTGTCAATTTATTTGTCACTCGGTGTCAGCCCATCGGCTCATTCCCTATGGAAATTTAATATCAAACGACATATTTGCAGAATAAATATATTCGCAGATGCATTATCGTCGTCGCTCATCGTTCATCGTAACTTCAATAACGTGCAGTTTTATTTATGATTCTATCATTTTCCGGCGTTCTCCAAAAATGACACACACAAAGAATAACGCATACGGCTTGGAGCAATTCTCTGCAATAAACCGTTGATGCATCGAAATTCGAACATTTAGTATGTCGAACCTTTGGCATTTCCCTTTGAAATCGAATCTGAGCAGCGTGCCATTCGATTCTCCTTTCAAAGTCTGCATTTCCGTTTAAACGTGTCCGTAGCCAGTAATTGGTACTCATTCCACCGCCAATGTGTACGTGAAAGAGGATTCGCTGTCTATCAGTATCAGTTTCATAAATCCAATTGTTATCCAACACCTTTGTCTTCAAGAAATCCGATCGCGTGTCATGTGCACCCGAGTAAAAAATGCGATAACCAATCACACCCGTAACGTAATACAACATATCCGAATGTAAGACGATTTAGAAAGAAGCAATCACAGCAACGATATCTGCGAAAAAGTAATGTTAATCTTTCGGTACATCTAGCCTCGAACCACAACGCCGGATGCTGTGTGTGCCCGGAAGAGTCGGGAGGCACACTTGGACCGCAAAACGTTAATCCCGGCTCCCGGCGCGTTACTGTTCAGCCGCGCCGACAACTGGCAAGTCGATGGAACTTACCAATCGAAGTTTAATTAACGAGAGTCGGCCCGAGATCGGTCTAATAGGATCTGCGAGGCGTGTTCGCAGACTCATCGACAGGTTCGATATTTTGATGGCTTGTTCGCGAGCGCGCCGCTCTCCTGATTAGTCGTGTAATCGCATTGCGAGTTCCGTTCCCGACAATGGAATTGTGCACATGCGGGCTTTCGACGGGCAAAATCCTCGGTACGTGTACGGCTTGATCGTGTGTGGCGGCGCGCGCGCACGCCCCTGTTGTGCCGTGCGCACCAGTGCCATTGCGAATTTCACTGCCGAGAAAGTGAAGCCTCTGGGCGAGAGAGACTTCCCGATAATTAGCGCAGGAACGCGTAATGAAGCGTGCGATGGCGCGGTAAATGCGTTCAGCCGATCGCCGAATAGATCGTTCAGCGGATATAGGCAGTGAGTCCTAGGACAGAGCGTGGAACGAATGAACTTTCTTCGTCCGAACGCTGCGAAGACAGGTCATGCTGGCGAGGCGGGTACGGATGCAGAGATTCTGGGGTTTTAGTACTGGGTGTCTGTGGTTGGGTGCTGGGATATAGTACGCACTAGCGTGGCAGAACTCTCGTTTGCATCTGCCGAGCAAGGAATTGTCGACCTTCCTCGCCGGCGTTTCACGGGCAAAGTTTTACTACCCTGACAATTCGTTCCACTTAACACAGCGGATCGATTCGTAAAAACGAACAGTTACGTGCTGTGTAGTTAAATGTTTGACGATTGATTCGATCCGACCGAGAAGAGATGGGGGGGAAATAAACGTTTCCCAAATTGTTGCGATCCGTTCTGTCTCGATAGTTGAAAGTTGTCGGGGATACGTGTCTGTTATTCTCTGGGGTATGTTTTGGCCTCGTGGCTCTTCAAGGAACGCAATGCTCTTGATTAATTGCACCGGCCGACGGGAAACCATTTACTGGCGCACACCGCTCGAGGTTCGCGCATCCAGGTATGTCAGACCCTCCAGAATTGCTTTGGAAACCATTCTGCACCGACGACAAAAATTAATTAAAAATTCCTAGTTCCGCGCACAAATATGATCAGCATTCGTCGGCGGGAGAGCGAAGAATGTTTCTGTTGTGTACAACGGAATTGTGCACTTTTGCAAGTAATAGGTTGTAATTGAGGGTTAAGATATCTCATTTACAGTTTATAGTACCTACATGTATTAAGTGGGAAGAAGCGTATCAAACAATTGGAAACTCTACGAGGGAACACATACATGTTTTTTTTCTTCTGTTGTTTTTTGTGTGGAAGCACAAGTATTCTATAGTAATATATGTATATGTAGCCATTAGTGTTTTCTCAATATAATTATTTCGAATACATTATACCTAATTTGGATATCCAATCAAAATATTTAGATTTATATCAAATTCACAAAATCATGCACATCATATAATTACATGCATACATGTATGTGCAAGCGTTTATAATGATTAACCACTTGCGTAATTGGATATGAATACATTATTCTAGATTACACCAATATCTGTACCGTTAAAAAGAAACGTCCATCGTATCTCGCAGGAAACTAACAAACCTCTCTTTCCTTATTACAGGTCAGTATCCGGGACAGTTTGAACATGCCGATGTAGCACTCCCGATAAAAATACTCAAGGTCAGAGCTTCCATATACAGCGCTGCGTGAGTCTTGGGCACGACCAAGCGAAATGTGCAAGGACTTTCCACAAACGAGTTCACATAGCTCAGTGTTTCGTGACTCCGCAAAATGAGACTTCATAATTACGAGAAAATTTCACTCGCGTCCGCGGCATTGTTTAACGGTCGTAATTGCGGGTTACTCGGAAAACGCAAACCCGTAAAACGCAGACCCACGGCAGCCGACACATCAAGGCCGAGATTAATTTTCGTAGCTTAATTGGCACCATTGGCCAGGGTCCTTTCGGGCTGAGCGGTTCCGAAAGGAATTTTCTCGCATTAATAGGGTATCAGGGATCGCTCGATTAGCCGGGGCCGACAATTAGCTTAATCACCGGCTGACAAATTTAGCTGGAAGCAAACCGCCGTACTCCATTTCGTCGTACGTCCCGCCTGCTCGTCCTTCGTCCTTCGCGACGCGCGCCTTGCCTGACTTCAACCGCGCATTAACGGCATAAATCAAAACTTAACTTCGAAGTTGGTTCTGACGCTGTGCTGCTGGTATCTGGTACCGTTCCGTTCCGTTGAGTCGAGTGCTTCCAAGCTGGCACGAGCAGAAGCTTGAATCTGTCTGCGCTTCCTTTCTTCCCCAGACTACTTCTTTTCGTTCGTTTCACCTATTCTGTCTCATTCTTTAATTATCGATCTTTCTGACTCTTTTCCTTTGATTATGGCTTCAGTCTTGTGTTGACTGATTTTCATGTTTTTTCCGTCTTCTGTGCCTTTTTTCGTTTTTCTCTCTTCTCGCTTAGCCTGTCCAGTTATCGAGAGAAAAAGCTCCCGCGTCCTTTTTTTGTCTCTCGCTTCAGTCGTGAATTCATTGACGACGGATTTACATATTTCCGTCACTCATCATCAGCGATTTTTAGAACAGAGAAAAGGTCAATACAGCTGTCGGGGCGAGTTTGTCGAACAACGACTAACACTTCTTCGGATCTCTCTTATTTCGGCCGGTCGACGAACATAACATGTGAATACAGCGACACAGTGGGTGGATGCTGAATGTCAGAAGTTTGCCACATTGTGCGCCCGCAGCCTCTCTCTCTCTCTCTCTCTCTCTCTTTCTCCAGCCGCGTCTACCGTGTAACTTTCGGACGAAGGAACGCTTGTCGGGCATTTGATTCAGTCGCTTGTACGGACTAATTCTCCGTCGCGTCGACTTCTGCCCAGAACGACGAGGCCCGCTCGTTCCGTGGCCGAGCAAAAGTTACATTTCGTCCTTGTCGCGTATTTCGTACGCGCGCCGCTGCACTCCAGAAGTCCCAAGTTTGCCCGCTGATCACCGACTAGTTCAGTCCACGTGTGCACGTTTAACGCGGTAACCGTCGCGTAAAACATGAATGCGGTTTATGCACTCTGTGCATATCTGCGGGTGTACCTGTGAGTGTGCTTGTGTGTGTGTAGCTGGACGCTGTGATAAGTGACGAATTCAAGTCTAACGTCGACCCTTTGTGCACGGAACGTTCCTGATAACAGAAACTCAAATATGCCACCAACGCTCGCGCGGTTTTATGCATGCGATAGCAAAATGAACGGGGAATTAATGACATTCATTTAATATTTGAGAATTGTTGACGTTCGTATGGTGAAAGTCGAGATGGAATAGCTGCTTTGGCAGCTGAAGCAATGTGCTCGGAGTTTATGTTTAGTCTACGGAATTTTGTGACAGAATTTCTGTTGATCTTATCGGCATTTACGTGATCAAATATGATCGTAGAATGATTAAATACCTGAGCGCGTACGTCGAAACTTGTAAGTATCGATATGGAAAGAGCATCATGCCGGAATGAGAAATCTTGAATAAATTTGTGTCGCCACGCGAAGCAGCATAAACGTAAACGAAAACGCTGATACTGCAGCATTAACGCAAAATTACGTTCAATATATTCTGCGGCGAGATCGCATTGTTTCCTTAAACGACTTAATCAGCGAGTCATTTAAAAACTCGCGCCGAAGCAACTTTGTTTAACAGCACTTAATTCGCATTTTCTCCAGCGGCACCTAATGGCCGGGGTCATTTGCGGTTGCCGGACCGCGAAATCCGTAAATGACCGCACTCATTTATGATAATAAACGGGTTAATTCGGCCACTATGAATATTAACAGGTCCGTCTTCTATTATCCCAGCTATTTTCACCTATTCGCGGTCGGTAGTTGCCGCCGTTTCAGTTTGCATTAATTTTGCACAAGTTAAGGCCCCGGTATCGTTTATCAGTGGGTATGATATCGGCATTGTAAAGTTAGACCTAAATTCGGTACTTAACATGAAATACACTTTATACCGTCCGTGCTTCACGGTGTAGTTAACGTGTTAACCGTCTACCGACCATCTAAGCTGAGCGTAGAAGCTTATTTGGAGTTTATCGGTTCGTCCTACCTTCACGCCTTGGACGCTCGCGCGAATTGCTTTGAGAATAATGTAGTCGAAAACGCGATATTCGAGGAACATTAAACAGCGCAAGAACGAATGATTCGTACGGCAAACTATCCGGAATGACTAGAGTGTGAATACAGATTTGTCTTGCCGCGGTAATCTCCGAGAAGGCATATCCACTTCTTTCGAATTTGTTTTTGCCAAATGGAGAGGAAATAGTTGGGTGAGTTCCGCGCGTCACCGTGTCTGGATTCCATTTTAATTATTATTTAACGTATAAATCCATTTTGTTCCCATAATTGAAGCGTGAAATGTTATTCTGACTAATTTTGACGTCAGTTTCATGAATTTGACTTCTCAAATGTCGGTCTATTCATATCATTCGAGATGATTGGATCAACTTATTTTCTTGAGACTCCGAATGATCCACTTGGCACTTTCTAGAGTTGAGCTTCAGATTCATTAAATAACGGAGCACCTTCCTTTTTTGGACCCGTCAGATGTTTCACTTTGCATCCATCATTCCGCGTAAATAATCGCGTGAGACCGCAAAATGCGGCTCGGCCAAAAAAGCTTCCCCGCGGTCCTAACGAAAACTCAACATTCAATTTCGACCGCGGAACGTCTAATAAATGCTGTCGTTTCTATAATTCACTACACTTCGCTGCGAGCGGTTTACGACGGGGGCGCGCTATTTCTCCGAGAATCTCGAGTGGCTCATTGTTCATCGGCGCGCAACCGTTTACGAGCCGTCGAAATGGCGTGGAATCGTTTTTACGGTTCCAATCTCGGTTGGCTCGCGTCGAACTTTGCCACCGTCATAAGCTTTTTGTTCATACGACGTTGACGGGCGAGAGCGCGTCAAAGTTAGCGAACGGTTATGGGCAACAAATAATTCTCGCAACAGATGAAATAATAGCACAAAGACACGGCAAACACTGATTGACGATTAAGTGGTTACCTTTCGATACCCTTCTTTTCGGGCAGTCAGCGTTGCATTTGAGAAATGCATTCTGTCGCGTCGGCCTCGCATTAAGTACAATTACATACTCTGTCCAAGGCTTGTCGCACATTACCTTTACCGCGTCATGCATGTACTCGCCGTCCGAAAATACCACACACGATGCGTATTGATTCCTTACAACGAGTGTCACGGAATTAACCCAGTTTCCCTCATGTCGCTCTACTCGGCTCGAAGTCGAAAAAGTAACAATCCGAAGACTCTGACTGATCGTTTGGAGTCGTTCGGCGCGACAGCGAAGTCAGGTGGACGGTTAAAGCGTTAATTATCAAACCCAATTAGCACACCGACCTAATTTCGTTTCGCATGTTCACGGAGAAAGTGTGAGAGAGAGAGAGAAAGAGAGAATGCGAGTGAGGTGCAACGAATAGCTGTGTATCGATTTTTTCGCGTGAACGACCGACCGTGCGGACGGGTGGGGTTGCGAAGGCTCTCGAGGATTCGGGGAGCCATAAAATTCGATTTGAGCGCTTTACTCCCGGTGCAAATGTGCCTCCCGTCTACGCGGTAATCCGTCATTTGAAATCGTTCTACGGCAGCGTCGCTTGTCGAGTCCGCGGATACGGAACGTCGTTGTTGGCCGTAATTACAAGGGTTGGGCCATCGGGACGTCGAGTAGGTCTCCGGCTAATGAACGAGCCACGATGGGAAGATACGCCGCCTATAGGGTGTCCCGAGAGGAAGGGGCCAGGCGCGGCTGGTCTGTCGCTTGAAATTCTTGACGGTGCAATAAAGCGAGGAAGCGGCTGGTGAGATGTATGTTCTCCCTTAACGTTCGGAATCGAAGGTACGGTTGCTGTGATTCGACCACTTAACTTTGTTGCGGCGCTATTAATAAGATATTATTCATCAATTATGAATCCATCTTTAAAAGAAACTGGTAGGTTATTATTTATATTCTCGGTAAGAGAAAAATAACACAAAAATCAATTTGGCAGTTGGCCGGTAAGGCTGGATGTCTTATACAATTTGATAGAGGGTAATTTTGGATGTCGCTTCTAACCTGCGAACATGCATAATTCGAGTAAAGATGATCGTTTGAACATTCCGAATTTGTCGTGCAGGCAAATTTGACGGGGGAAGCACGAGAACAAGATTAGACAAAAGTACGTGTGTGTTGTGGGGGCGTCGAGCGTTAGTCGTTAACGAGAAATAAACGGGCGTAAACGTCGGACGTAAGCACGCCTAAGCGGGCGTAAATAAGAGTGACGTTAAAGTTCCGTCGCGTTCCCTTCTCAGCGTCGCAGTCTATCACTATCGCGACACAGAAGCGGCGCGCTTGTCTGTTGCCTTTTTTTTTTATAGCCCGCAAAGTATCCCGTTGCGGCGGGTGCATGGGGAGCAACGCGGGGCCGCCTTTAAATTTAATTCTTTCTCTCTGTCCGACGAAACAGGCGGAGCACGCCAGTGCGAGAACGCGTCGCTGGTCGAGAGCTCGGCGACACGTTGCAACTTTCAAAGGATCCCGCGCGTACGGAGGCTGCTCCGCGAGAAGTGACTTGGGCTCGCAATTTTCACAGCGCACTTCACGAAGAAATAACTCACAAATCGTAGAACGTCCGTTTGCACGGCACTTCATCTCCGCGTTGTACATACAAGATTCATAATAAAAATTCTCGGCAGGCGATAGCCCCAGTAAGTCGGCGGGAGCTATTAACGCAGAAGCAAACATTACTCTCCGCCACGCTATCGTTCCGTTCGTACAATGCCCGGCACCTCGCCGCCGAAGAAAGAAAATCATTTAGACGCGCTTAAAGCGACGTCGCCGAAGAATGCGAAAAGAACGCGCCTCGATCCACGCCCGAGAGACTCTCGCAATTATTGTCAGCGGGTCCATTGAAGTCAGGACTCGAGTCCTTTCAGCGATTACGCTTAACCGGTAAACATCGTTTTGTGCCCGTCGTTTCGCTGACTGAAACGAGGGTGCGGATGTACCGGGGAAAAGGAGAAGCACCTCTCGTCTAGCGAAAATAAGGGATGCTCTCCTCGGTCATCCAGCCACCGTCGTCGTCGTCGTCGTCCTTAAAGCGTGCTGCTCCCGTTTAATTGAACAATCGCCGACGCGAGCCTCTTACTTCCGAGGACTGCGGTCAGGTTTGACAAAGGCACTTTAATTAACCGCGAGACAGCTCAGTGGTTAATCCAGTGCCTTCGCTCTGGGAAGTGTCGAGAGAAGTATAGAGATGGAGAGAGGAGAGAGAGAGAGAGCGAGAGAGAGCACCAGTGAGCGTGTGCTGAGAGCGGAAGAGAGGTTGCAGGAATCGTAAGGAAATTAAACTGAAGGATGAGATGGAAAGGGGAAGAGAGTCAGTGTATCATGACAAGAATTAAGAGGTGACAGAAAGGTAGATGAAAGAGAAAGGTGCTTACTTCGACGCGTTAATTCAGTTCTTTATTTTTGGTGTCTTTGCTCGGGAACCGTGTATGCGTACTGTTACATTTGTACGAATGGCTGCGGTCATAAAAGTAGTACATTAATAGTATTATTTTGACTGCAGTTATTGCTGATCCTGTTCAACCCTTTCGCTACTACGGGCCACTATAGTCGCTGTCCATAAAATGCCATTGACTTTACAACCTGCGACTATACATTTAAAGTATACATTAATTGCACGACGTTCTCTTTAAGACTCCAAAATTTTCACTCGGGAACATTCGCGATGTCCGCAACGGGGCGTGACACCAGCAGGTCCGAAACGTGTGAGGGCAGATTGACATCGGCCACGATGAGCGTGAAGTTTCAATTAACGGCCTGAACGGAATATGAAGGAAGACGGAGAGAATGGACCGTCGAGTCCGCAGGGGTGCGCAGATTTCGTCGTGGTGGAGAAATTGAGTCGGTAAAGACAACGGGCGGCGTTCGCGGTTGAAGGGTGCCGAGGGACGCCACTATTTCATTTCGGGGAATTACAATTGGGTCGTTCTAATTATCGCTGGAAGTCCCGCGACGGTCGGCCGCGTGCTCTCTCTCTCTCTCTCTCTCACTCTCTCTCTCTCTCTCTCTGTTCGTGTAATAATTCCGACGTCGGACGACGCGGATGATGGCGACGACGCTCGCCGTCGACGCTCCGACGTCGGCCGAGCGTAAAGCCGCGTGACCGCATGAATAAAGGCGGCCCTCCTAATTACGAGAATTGGCCAGCCCGCAATACCCGCCGAAATTGGGCCGACCCCAAAGAGCCCTTTTTAACGTTCAATTATCCAGAGGCGACGAATGGCGTTGGAATTATGTCGCGGTCGGCAGGAAGGATCTCACGCTGACAAAGACCATTTTTCTTCTGACCAATGTTTTTGTCATGCGAGAACTGTGGCTGGTGGAGCTTTGTGGAAACATATGTTTTCCTGCGTGTGATTCCGATTTTTGTTCTGTATCTGCTGTAATTTGTTTCATTTCATAAGTCACTCGTTGTTCATTACAAAAATTCCTTCAGCCCCGATTGTACTTGGCAAACTATCCTTCTTCGAAGTCGCACCGATATTCTCCAAGAACCGTGCTCTCTACGAACAGCGAACTGACTGAAAATAACGTTACTAGATTAAGGTCGTCTACCTGCCAACCAATACTCTGCCTAACAACTGCGATCCACCTTAGTCGAGTCTAATAGAGTCTCACACGAAACTTCGTTGATAACGACCGACAAATCCGTACTTTTCTCCCAAACAGAAACGTCGCATAATTACATTCTAACATTATATTCGCGCCCCGTCCGCCTGTCACAAGATTTTCGTCTAACAGGCTCCAATCGATGGGACTCGAATTGGTCGATTCGTTCGACGCAAACAACGTCAGTCTCAGTCGTTGGTAAGGCCCCGGGACCGTAGGAACGATGAAATCTCTATTCTTCTAATTACGCGTACTGCGCTGCCCGCGGTTTGTGCGAGCAGCGCCGAAATTAGTTCGATCCTCGAGCCGTCGTCCTATTACGTCCGTAATATCGCGTTTCGACAGAGAGACTCTCCGCAACCGAGCTCATATTCCGATCGCCTCCGCTCTCGGACTATCCTTGCACTCCATGCGAGAGAGCGGGAACTCGCGCGCGCGCGTGCGAGCATCAGCGTTGTTCGCAACTTTCCCGATAAACCTAAAGTTTCTGATAACCCGAGTAACGTTGCGAATATTGGGATCGGTTCATCCGCGAAGGGCTTTCACCCCCTTTGTGTCGAGGCCGACGTTCGTTGTGCAGTGGAGGCTTCAGAGGGTCGCTTGAGAGCAGGTTTTCCAGGTCGGTTGAAGAGTGAAAATGGTCTCTCTAGTAAACACTTGCGCTGTCAGTTTCTCTCGAGACTTTGATTCTTCCGCCGCGACGGGCTTTCATGTAAACCAGTGTCATTCCGTGCTCCTGCTTCGACACACTTTCTGTATACTTCTTATCTTAAAATTGTAGCGTCGATTGCAGTGTCGAGATGACAACGGGTTCAAGTTAGTGAATGTTTGTTCAAACGGCATGATATCGTTAAAATTTCGAATACGAATTCCTTACAACTGTTTGCTAACGATCGTTGACGCCGCGGCAAGTGCCATTCGCATTTCAATATGCGATTTTCCACGTTGTCCTGGGCTTCTCCTACGTTCGGTTCGAGTATTCTCCTTGAAATGCAACTCTCTCCTGCCTGCGGTTCCGTCGTTGTCGCGGACGCTTTGACTAACACTTGAGAGTTGGCCACAGTGACGTTCAGCGGCGAAACTTCCTTGCAAACTGGACGACGGCGTGCATCGATCGTGTTCTGTCCAACAGGTTAATCTTCGGAATAGACGTCGCAAGCTGCAAGCGAGCGTTTCCGTATTTCCAGGTTACCCTGCAATTCTTCATCGTCGTGCGTGACTTTACTCGTCAATTATTAATTCGAGCATTCAGACTGTTTGAACTCCTCGAGTGAATCCTTCAAAGACGAAGGCGTAATGCCGTAATGAATAAGCAATATCGTCGAAGTAATGTGTTTAACATTTTTCTAAATGAATTTAACTGAATTCATTTATACGGGAAAATCCAGTGGGATCAGTAATGTGAACGAGAAATGAACCAGCATAAATGAATAATAACAATAATGAAATAATAATAAAGGATTTAAGCGCAGTTGGGAAAATGTTAGGTAATATACACCGTTTTATTTTGTAACGTTATTATGTAGCTTCAACATGAATTGATTACATCTGATCGCATTATATGATTAGACGCCGTTCAAAATCAGTTGCAAAGTTCTTTACGGTAACTCGCGAGTTTCGTTTTCGAATCGTTCGACCGAGATGTCGGAGTGATCGTTGATGGAAACACTGTATCAAGAGCCGAAGTTAACGTTTCAAAGACGGGAAGTCAGAGCCGCTTAGGGAGAGGCAACCAACTTGATCATCGCAACAGGTTCATTTCGAGCATTCCGAAATTACTGCGGGAGATTCTTTGTTTGGCCCGATTGAAGGCGACGGCCGCAGAGTTCGATCGATAGTCGAAACGATCTCAAGTTCTTGATTACCTGAACTTCCCAAACTTCGCCGGATGGGTTCGTTCACGCTCGTCTCTTTGAATCTTGTTCCTTGATATCTTGTTTAAGGGGTGATCATTTATCATCCTAAGATTCACAGAGTAAATTGAACTATTATCTCCTTCATTTACTGTCCAATCACATCACACGTTTTTTAATGCGATTCCTTTGCCTTTTATCTGAATTTCCATTTCACTTTTTCATTTCTTTCATGAATTATTGTTCACTTTCCTCGTATTTGCATTTCGATATTTTGATACTGGCACGATCAGATATTGTCATTACTTTACGTTCAGATCCATTCTCGCGTAATGTTTATGAATTGTCGGTCGCATTCCACGACTTTGTTCGCTCAGACGCGCATTGTGAGGTTGACAAGAAACAATGGAGCGTCGGTAGGGTACGGCATGCACTATTGATCGAATAAATCTAATAGTCATCGGCATTGTCGCCGCAAGATATGAGACGGTAAAGAATCGCGTGTCGGGTAAACAATTTATTGGACGGTCAAACTTTCCCTCTATGGTGTTTTATGACGTCTACGCATTGTTCGTTTGATCACCCGCTTTAAACACTAGTCAAGTGTCGGCCATTCTTCAGACGTTATTATTCCGAATCCGTGTGTATTTATGCAATTCTTTCTGGCGTTGCAAGCCGACCGTTTGCAATCCCAACTTTTCCCATTGCTACTTTTTCTCATTACAGCTAATTATTGTGCGAAAATGCGTCGCGCGATGTTTGCCGTGCGAACGTAAAATGTTTCTTCGTCTTACTGTCGACATCGGCAATTAGGACAGCGTTATCAGTAACATGTTACATAATATATTTTTGCATTACGGTTGTATATAGGTTGAAATAATAAAGTATATCTAATATAATGATTTATATCAACGATCGTACGCATTTCAACGTAAACGGTACCCCCGCTATTGTTACATGCATTACCGCAACCGCTTATCTCGGAAATTTATTATCTGTACGTTAAAAAAATCCATTACTTTCACACGCAGTACCGGGCGCAATTTTTACCCTCTTCCCGCGACGTCTTACGTGGAAACGTCAAGTACAACAGCCCACGGCTGGCGGTTTAATTAAAATCTTCCTCCCAGCCGAGAGGAGGAGGGCGAGAGAGCGAGAGAGAGGAATATACGAGAGAGTGGCGTAACACGCGCAATTTTCCAGAGCCGTTCTCACTCTCGTCGCCGTCTCCTTAGTATCCGAAACCGCCTTCCGCCGCACGTTGCAATTCTGGCCGTGACGGTTGCTGGCACCCAGCCAGAATCAGCCGGCCCGCGATATGACCAGGGGAGAGGATGCATCCGGCCGAGATAACGTAATTAAGACTTTTGCTTTGAGATCCCGAGGACGCCCACGCGGCTCTTCCATCTCGCAAGATCCTTTTCCCGTTTTCTCGGTCCTATCGTTAGTCTTCCGCCGCAGTCCCCATAACGTGTCTTCGTTCTCCGACATTTCGGCCGGTCTCGGTAGCCTCGCGATGGCCAGTCGAGATAAGCACGAGAGTGTACGGTTTTGAGGAAAAGGCCGGGCGAGAGGTAGGGATGGTTTTTAATTTTACCTTCGGGGTCGAGCTGTCTAGGGGCGTCCTTTAATAAACGTTTCAGTTTTCACGAAATGATAGCGTGGAAATGTACGGGTGAGAGAGCTTTTTATTAGGGTTCGGCTTTTTATGCGGCGGAATTTTGGCAAAAAATTGTTCGACGTTATTTATGAAGAATTTAAGCGTTGGCTGGGTCGTATGTCTTTTAAGTCTGTCTCGCGAATACGTTGACTTTCGACGACTTTTATTCTGCAACCGCGTCGTTGTCGGGATCGTTCATTTTTATTCATTGTGACGCTTTTTTTGCGGCGTCAATTCTCAGTAGTGACGTGTAGAGTTTAGCGTCAACAGACAAACGTAATCGATCGATACAGTGCAACGGTAGCTTGATGGAAACGCATTAATAAGTCGGGGGAAATTCATGAAGTTGGCAGAAATAATTTGCTAAAATTCGAGGTTTGCATTGTCGTTATATGCGAGGAAAGAGATTCTGCGATGTCTCGAGACGCCATTTACTAGATGAGGATCTCCGATTCCGAGCGTCCTGTCTGGAGTCTCCGCTTGCACTCCAATTCGTAGACTTCCGACCACCCCCGACCCCCAACTACGTTGCCGCTGATTTTCGGGACTCGCTCGGGTTCGTTCTCGCAACTCCAAACTCTCGAGGGTGCTCTTTGCGGATCAATGTACCACTTCTTAACGACGAAAGCTTCTTTCGAGACTGAATCGTCACCTCTTGCGATATTCGTCGTAACGATAATAATCACTGTACATACTCCGTTACCACTGATACAATTTCGACTAACGTCTGTTAATATGGCTCACTGTTTTATGAAATTGGAGTCGTACATCCTTTCACATATTTACGATCTCATTTAATTCGTTCCTTCAAGCACACAATTTATATTTTATTTAACGAACAAAGATACGCTTCTCCCTCGCCTTTCCCCATATTTCTCCTCACACATCCACTGTCTCCACATTTCACCAGACCGACCAGACCGACGCATGTGAACGGTCCGTATCTCCGCCCTAATTTATCGAAACGACAGTGCTTCCGAGCAACAGCCACCTCACATAAACCGTACACCACAACATTTCACCCTGTAACAATACTTTCTTCCCTAGAACAAACAACGCTTACCGTCTACCCTAAATCGGCTAAAAATTGCGAACAAACGGATACGACCGATGAAACTGCACTCGGGTGGTTCCGAGTCTCCTTACTTTCCTTTTCAACTTTCATTTCTCTCTCTCTCTCTCTCTCTCTCTCTCTCTTTCTTGCGGCGGTTGCTTCCTCTTCAATTTTTAGAAGGTACCGAAGAAGCAGGAACTCCTTTATTCTCGAGCGTTACCCTCGAGTCGGGCGCACGGTTCCGCTGGATATCCGCAGGATCCGTTTTGGAGCCCTGCCGGCTTTATCGAGCCACCGCCCGTGTCGAATGCCAGGGATTCCGCGGCAGGAGTAGCTTGCTTCTCGCGAGAGACGTTGTTTTAACGAGATAATGTGGCCGCGCTCCGTCGAGCCTTTTGCCCTCTTTCGCGCGCGTACGTTTCCACAGCTTGCGCGGATTGTTCACTGGGTGCAAAGTGCCGGTCATGTTAACACGGTACGCCTACAGTCTGATGTTGCTGAAGGTTTTTTTGTTTTGGCATGTTTCATGAAGAGGCTGTTGCGTGATTTGTTTTAGAACTGTTAGTTAATAGTGAAGCCGGTCTGCGGTTCGTCGTTTGAAATGTAAGATTAGGTGTATTTGTTGTACGGCATGAGTTGATGGATTTTGGGAAAAAGGGAACAAGCGGAAATTTTGGCGTATAATGTGGGACAGTGTGAAGGGAGTATCCGTAGAATGTGTGTTTATGACTTAAAAGTACGTCTCCCGTGGGATATCACACCCTTGAGTGCGTAAAGTTTATGTTTCACTTACGGCGCACTAATAATTAAACATACGTGTTAACCGGAGAGTGGTTGGCTGCTGTTCGCGTGGGAATATCGCGGTTTTCCATTTTTTTTTCATTATGATAATGCACAGTACACATTCTTGATCATCACACACACGACTTTCGATAATGTACCAATCATTTGTCGGATTATTCGGTCCGATTTATATGAATGTTATGAGCCGACTTTAACATTATATGAAAGTATTAATGTCAACAGTAAATATGGAAGTCGTATATATTAATTATGCACTCTTACTCAAATAATTACTTTTTTATAAAATATGAAACATCGTGCACGCGCATACACGGTTTCGTTTTCAAATAAACCTAATAAAAAGCTAAAGTAAAGTAAGCACCCAGCGTAGAACGATATGGTGGCCAAATTAATTGAAATTCTACGCAATAATTTCCTCCGACAAATAAGAAATATCTCGTATGGGCACGCACAATGCAATGCGGCGAATAGCGAATAAATACTGAATGTAAAAGAGCATAGAACCAGCAACGCGATAATGAAAGAAGCGTATAAAATATAAGGACGCAGCGTTGCGCGAACAATATAAATAATAGCGTAGCCGCGGCGTACGGGAATAAATATAGAAACGGTACATTTAGTGATTTACACTCTTCCGAAGCTATACATTTAATATAATGAAAGAAGCGTGGACGTACGAGCAGGTTGGCGAGCGGCCAAATGGACAGTGAACGTATTAGGGACGGGTACGTTCGTTCTTGCAAATTTGGCAATTCATACCGTAACATGTCCACCGAAGTTATGCACACTCCGGCTTTGGCTAAAATCAAACAAGCGTCGTTACGCAAAAACCTTCGCCTGCTCACGAAACGATGGCGCGCGCAGCAATCGTTCACGGAACTTCGAAGCTTTTCACTTGCAAATCGGACGACGACTATAATACTCCCGCGACATTTGCTTGGCAGAGCCACTGATTTACACTGTACACGCTTGCCAGAGGCGGTGCACACGTTAGTTCAAATTAAACATGTACACGTCGGGGGTCAAACTTTCCTCTCGTCGCTGCACTTAACTGCATCAAAGCTTATTCGCGCACGAATCACGAGTGAGAATGCAGCAAGTCGATATCGCGGCGAGTAATCGATCCTGATAAATTCAGATCTCAAGCGACACGCCCCTTTCCAGTATCATTACACGCTGCATCCGGCACTTCGTCCGCGTCACGCCTGATAATTCAAGTCCTACGAATATTGCTCTACACAAGATCACACAAATACGTGCGAGGAAGTGAAACGAATAACTCTCCCGAATCTTCCCTGAATCCCATCCGCACATCTCGTCCATTCTGCAACCGTCTTCCTCTCCCACTCGCCTCAAAACGCTCTTCAACTACCCACATAACCGCCAAAACTCCCTTTTCACCTACAGCCGACAAAAACGCGTTCAATCGCTCCACCGACTCTTTCACTCAACTATTTTTCCCCGTCCTGCCGTCCGCCGACAATAATTATCGCGTACATTCGCCGAGCAGAACCCGAGTCTCCGTAACGGGAGACCAACGCTTCGCCGGGCGAGTCACCGGTCTCTGGTTATACAGACGGACGAGTACGAGTAGATGCACGAGAGGAGCGCGCGCGAGGGTTGAGATGCGAGCAGAGGTTGTAGGTGGTCGTAGGAGGTCGTAGGAGGGCTCCTTTAACCGTGGAAACGCGGGGCCACTTTGTATCCCGAGATTCATTGTTCGCCGCAAGCCGAGCAGCCCTCCGGCTCCGGCGGCCATGCATTATGCGAGAGGCCACCGGCAAGACGCCATTTAAATGCTCCGGAAGGTAACCGCTCCACTGTCAGCCCTCATCCTGCCCGCGGTCGTGCCTGTCGTGTCGCGTGTCACCGTGCCTTAAACAATGACTGGGCGAGCGCAGAAGCGCGTGCTTCGCTCGGACGAAGACATTTGCACTTGACAAGACGAGGGGGTGGGGGTTGGGGAGGGGGGAAGGGGGGGGGGTATCGCGTCGACCGTCCGACGTCCACCTTCGTGCGCGTAATGCCATCGGCGTTAATTCGAACTCCCGCGTGACTCCGCTCGTAAACTCGCCAAGTAATGAAGCCCCGTGAAATTCCGGGATCATTAATCTAGCCGTTGCCGGGCGAGATCTTCGGGGGGCGAGGGGTACGTACGCGGAGATTGCGATGTTCCGGGAGATTTTTCCGGTTCAAGGGGTAGTTTCGGGTGTATTTTGCGGGTTCGGATGAGCTGTTCACGGTGACAATGGGTGACTTTCTTTCGTACGCTGATTCGAGGAATTTAGTGGTAGGATTGTGTTTCGTGGCGGAATGTTTCTGCGGGCGTCGAGGAGTCGATGATGTTGACGGCGTCGATCAGAGTTTTATAGATTGCTGGACTCTCCGATGGCCTTTGCGTATTCTGGGGGAACAAAGACGTTGGCGGCTTGACACTGTAGTAGTGCGCAATTCACTTTCCTTCATGCACGTAATGATATTAGCGTTAATTTCAGTGCGCGTGACTCTGCTCGTAAAGTCCTGCTGTAATGAAGGCTCATGAAATTCAGTTCTATTAATTCGCAGTGCTGCACACTCCGCACTAGACTGACGTGATTGGCGGGGAGTTGGGGTTCGTTTAACGTGCGAATTTCTTTAAAATAGACTTTGCGAATGATAGCTCTGAAAAGGTCGTTAAACATCAATCTCCTATTTTCTCTGTTCGTAATATCGCAAAATCAAAGTCTATAATAATCCTTCCTAACGGTCTTCGTAATACCCTAGCATACATATTGATTACCGATATAGGCATAAAGGACTGAAATTTCTAAAACAGCTTTCCTACTTACTCATTCACATCATACCACCCATCCTTCGGTGATAGAACAATGGCGAAAGAAACGATCTGAACAACGATATCTTATACAGAACGATATAGAGAATATCGATATAGAGCATCCTATAAAGAATGCATTTCTATTTTCACACATCTGCCCTCGTTTATCCACGTCTATTTTATTATACTCGTTCTAGTGGCAGTTTAATTCCGACACCTCGCACGATTCCTTCCTCACACCCAAATAACATCCCTGACGTCGATCTTTCTATCCGAAAGAAACCCCCGTTAATTGCATGTCTTAAATGGGGCGCAAAAAGGGTCAATCACGCGTGAACATGCATCGGTCTTCCGAAAGTAACCAGCACGTGCGCGTGCGACCGGCTGCTAGAGGCTCTTTAATTCTCCGACTCGACGATAGAGCGGGGGCGTGGGCCGGTGGAAATTATTTACGACGAGCGAGCCGCGTATTTTATTTGGCTTTTTACACTCCGTTCCGTTTATATCGCGGACTTTCCCTGAAATACGAGACGCGTATCTGAGATTGCACCATATTTACACGGGCAAGTGTGCGCCACCGCGCCTGGTTCTTTGATGCTCTTTATCTGGGCTGGCAGCGCGCGCTGGTGGTGCGGCCTGCACGCGTGTGCACGCGTGTGCACGCGGGGGTGGTTCGATACCGGGCTACAAGAGGGACGCGTTAACGTCCCATAAAGAGAGCGGCCGTTCCACCTCCTTTTTCGTCTCACTCTTCATCCCACTTCGCCGCGTCCCGGTTCTCCCTCTCTTCCTGTAACGCTCTATACCTACCGTGTTCTCTCCCAGTTTATGCCGTTTTGCTCTATATGTACTTTTCTCCCGCAGTTTACCAGCGGGTCCTCTTGTTGTCCGGTATCATTGTTTATTTTAGCCTGCATCATTTTCTTTCATACCTTCCACCGGTTCCGCCGTCAATCTGCACCATTTTCTTTTCTACTCCACGAAGTCCCCTGTTACGATTCATACTCTTTTCTCCCAGTTTCGTACTGTATTTTCCTCCGCGTTCAGTACTATTTCCTTCGGCACTCTACACGACTTCGTAGTTCACTCTATACCATTTCCCTTTCACACCGTACCGTTCTCCATTTCTTTATGTACTACTCCTTCTTCCCCTTCATATAATTAATCTCTCACCCTGTTTCACTTGCTCCCCCACTTTTTCCAAATATTTCTTTTCCTCACTTCCCATCTTGCTGTTGTCATCTACTTCTCAGCTATATCTGTCCCCTATCTGTTTACATTATATTTATTTTGATTGAGCTTATTTGTCACCCCTTCTTTCTCTCTCTATCTCAGCTTGTCCACCCTTCCTTCTCACTTAACTGACACGCCCCCTCTCCACCCCCTTCCATTCTCGCGTGGCACGCGCTTCGGATCGTACGCAGCGATAGAGCATAAAAAAAGAGGAGAGCAAAAAGAAAGCGGGGTTGTGTCGTGTAAGTGGGTGTGGGGGGATGTCAGAGGTACGAGCCGAGAGAAACACTGTGCTCGACGCGAGAGAAGGGCAGAGAACGGAGTGGACGGGGAAAAGGGTCGCGAAAGAAAGAGAGACAACGGCGAAAATGGGGTTGCGTGCAATTATGCGCCCGTACGCCGTGCGGGACTTATCTTTATTTCAGCTTGTTATAAATTAGGCGCTGTAGCCGGCGGCTAATGTAATGGTTACAACGAACTTCCCTCCCCCAGCCCCTATTCCGACCCCGCTAAAGCCTCGTCCTTTCTGCAACACGGCACTGTTCACTAATAGTGTTTAATAGTCATGCCCGAGTGTCGGGCGTGAACTTTTCGCGACTGTCAGTCTAATTACCCATCGTGTGTCGTCATGAGAGACATGCGTATGGACGCTAAGTTGCAACCCGGCGCGTTGGGGTGTCTTTCGGAAGAGGCAGTGAAGTCATGTTCGATCATTTTTATGGAACGTCCATTTTTGTACGTTATTTCTTAAACCATTGTTTACGTTAGCCGGCAGTATTATTTTATATATTGTTATATATGTTATGTGTCGCTGTTGACGATCAGTGAGAGCTTTCAGGCGAGTCAAAGCTCGGAGAGAGTTTCAGGGGTATAGAAGAAGAGCCACTGCCAGCACCGTTAGGTTAACTTTGAGCGTACGCGTACCTCAGGGTTCAATATAATCAACGTATAAAGTTACAAGCTCCCCGGTTTAGCGCATTTCACGGTGCAACACGCTCGCTCACCGCAGATCGTCAGGAGATTCCGCCAATGTGTCGTGCCGGGCTTGTCGCCTCTTGAAACAAAGTCGGCCATCTGATACGCCCATCGCGCGGGGCGAATAATTCTATTCCTGTCCACTTCCTCGGTCCCCGTTCACATCCCGCTAACTTTTAATGGTCGCGCCATTTCCATTTGCTTTCTTTTCCCTTCCCCACCTCATTATCTTTTTTTTTTCCACGACGAACCTCGACCGGCGTCAAGATAACGAAGCAGATGTCGAATGCGGGGGCGAGTAGTAGGAGAGAGAGAGAGAGAGAGAGAGACAGAGGAAGGGCGGGGGAGAAACGTTCTAGTTTTTGTGGTCAAACGACATACACGTCAGCGAACTATCAAGATAGCCATCGGTCGTGAATTTTTTACCGTCTCCCCCTGTAAAGGCCGCGGGTAATTTCAATGTGCCTTTCTGATTTAACATTTCCCCCTGATATGTTGATTTCCACCCTCCCCACGATATACGGCGGCCGATGGCAATCGGCGAAATTACTGTGAATGAGTAAAGACGCGCCGTTTGTCTTCCGCTCGAAATTATAGTCTGCGAAAGTTCTCGCGATTCGGATGATCGAGCGGATTCCACCGGGGGAGTATTTCACGCACTCTCGCCGCATCGTCGATTCGAGAATCCCGTAACTGTTTGTCCCGAGACATCGTCCGTATGAAACGAAGCAGTCAGCGGCCGACACCGGCGTATGTACCTCCGGCCGAAATCTGTCCTCCGTAAATCCGCGTGGCCTCGATTTCTTCTCTCGAACCAGTGCGATCCTCCCGCAACGTCGTCTTTCTTGCGCCGTTCCGCTCGCGGATCGCCTCGGTGCAATAACCGAGCCAATACAATGGCGCTTCCGCGCAGTGACCGTAATTAAACGCACGTGCCGCTGAGCGAGCGATAACGTCCGGCGATACGTCGGTAACAGCTCGCCGGGCGTCGCGCGGTCAGCCTCGAGATAATTCTGAGCGATCGCTCGTTATGACCATCGTTAACCACCGACAACGTCGTACCCTAGCCGTGTCCGTTCGCGAGAGAGGGAGAGAGAGAGAGAGAGAGAGCGAGAAACAGCAATCGCACTGTCGCTGATGGCATTAATGACGATGCCGCGGACGATGCCGCTTCCTGCTCGCGCACGGAACATCCCTCGTGGGATCGGCTGCGCACGATGAAACGAGCCGCTGCCCCTAATTGCGCACGTCGGCGACGAATCAATCTCGCGAATCGGCACTCCTTGTCGTGCCCGCAGACACGATATCGCGGGCTGCCGGGATCATTGGCTCCGGCGATCGCGAGTCGACGCGGAATGCCGGGAATGTGAATGATTGGCAGCGGTAGATTGGAACAAATGGATTTTATGCGCGTCTAATAAACGGCCGTCTGCGAAGTGTGACACGGTATCGCGGAAGACGCGTTCGGTATTGAGCGACGTGGTTTCGAGTCGTATGTTTCTATGCGTCCGTGTGTCTTCGTAAAACATACGAGGCTTTCAGATTTTCGTGTTTAACAACACGTTTCGAGGAGACCGAAATCGGTTGCGGATGGTTGCTGTGTCGGTGGTAGAATGTAGAGAGGCGGTTTTGTCGTGGCGAGTACTAACGTTTCTACTGATGCAAAGCAAGCTTTAGCCGAGAGGTCCTGCCGGATCCTTCAGCACTCGCAAGAGGAACCTCGGAAAGCTGCTGCGTCGGTTGTGTTTCCAGTCCCAATACCCAGTTTCGACCGGGAGGAATAGGAAGTGGAGGTAAAGGGGGTCGTCTGTGTGTGTCGGGAATCAAAATGATCCCTGGGTCTGCGGCAGGCTCTTTCATTCGATGGAACGAGTAGTGTCGGACGACACTCGTTAAAATCTCGACACGGCGACATAACGGCGAGGTAAATCTCCGTGAAATTGTCAACTGGACCTTTCTCTCTCTCTCTTCTCTCTCTCACCCTCAGTTATCCGCCGCGTCGAAAGAAGCATTGACGGCGTCACATACATCAGCCCCGTTCGTCTGGCGCGCAAATATAAAATTCCTTCCCACTCGCCCTCACGTTCCTTCTATTCCTCGTCTCATACCTCCCTCGCTCTTTGTCCTCTCCCGTCGTCCACATTCAGATTGCTTCTTCGCTCGCGTTTCCTGCCGCTCAGCCGTTACCCGTTTCCGCGGAACACTCGAAACTCGATTTCTTCCGGCGGGAGATTTACGAAATCTCTATTCCGCCTTGCCGCGCGCCCCGCGTCTTTTCCTCCCGGAGGAAGACTGCGTTCCTCCGCCATCGCTAAGCATCCGTCAACGTCAGGCATAGCGAGCTGTGCCCCGAAGCTAGTAGCCGGGTAGTTCCTTGTTGAGTATGTACAATGTACATGCGACGCGTCTGCGGTTTCTTGTCACGCCTTATGAACGGCAAAGAGAGAAGGGAGGAGGAAAAAATCGTAGAACATAAGAAAAATGTAACGTTCCTTGCGCACGGATATCTGATTCGTTTGCTGAAACGACAAATCTTTGTGCAGTTCCACTTCGTAGTCTTTCGATGCGCGCCGGATACATCTAAATAAATGACTTGCGTGTGGGCGCGAGAAAGATTCGTGCATCGCTGTACCTCTCTTAACAACGCCATGCAACTTTGGTTTCGATAGAATTTTGTACGCAGCCGATGATTTGAGAAGCTGGTAATCGTGTAAGCTTGCAAAGTTAGCGTCCAAAGATTGCAGCCGCAGTTGAAGTGTTAAAGGGGATACGCGGATTCGTCGTCGGCGCAAAGTAACGATTAATTCTCGGCATGCGATGTAATTTGAATCGGAATGCCGGTCGTTACTTTTCGGTATTGCGACATTACTCGAGCCGAACACGCGGCTCGTGTATCAAGTCCCTCCGACAGAGGGTCGTGCCTTCAGTCGTCTCGTTTACGAGTAAACGATTGATCTTCGGCTCTCAGTGGGGTGTGAACGTTACGTGGCGTGTACGCTGTGTCGAACGTGCCTTGATCGATAACAGCCGCCGTTCATTTCCGCTTAATAAAGATAGGATCGCGAGCGATGATGCTCTCTTCGATAACGAGTGAAGGCTTTTTCGTTAAATAAGGAGTTTGCAGGTAGGGACTGTCAAATGACTGAGCATGATAAATCGATGGTTTCTGAACGTACGATAAGCTCTGTAAATATCGTGGTAAGTGTTTCACGTTCAATGAAAGATATTAGGTCTGTATTACTTGTTCATTGCTCCTCAGTCTTAAGCAGCTTTTAGTTGCATTACTTCTTATGTTTCTCTCGATTCACATACTGTTAATTTTCGACAATTTTCATATTTAAAAAAAGAAAATAAGAAGCGGCACTGTATAAATCCGAAGCGTACTAGGCACTTGCCTTCTTAGTGCGCAAAGTATTCATGCAAAATTATTTATTCGCCAGCAGCGACAGTAAGTCCGTACAAGCTTGCGTGGGAGAACTTCGTGCATATTTTTAATTCATCCGTCTTGAGGATAATCCGTGTGCACCAAAATCGAAGAGACTCGTACACGGGACAAAACGTGGGAACCGAATGGGAAAGGAAATGTATTTTCTCCGTTTAAGCTGTCTGGCCATTGGACTGAGAGTCTCTGTCAATGCATTTTTATCGGAGCCACTTTATCGGCGTTCCTTATGCGCCCCCACCCTCCCCCCTCCCCCGCGCTTACTCTCTCATCGCTCACAGCCCCGTGTCTTCCACTCTGAAAACGTCCTCCCTCGTCGTTAGGCAAACAAGCCTATGAACCGGCCCGTTTTCAAACGCGCTTTCTGTCTCCAGTCTCGTTCATTTTTCCGCAAAAGACGCCTGGTGAAAGGGAGCCTCTCCTGCGCCGCGACTCTTTTAAGCCGGCTACGATATCAGTTCTCCGCGGGGAAGGTAGAATTTAATAGTCGCGTGTTCAATGGTCGCGTCGATTTTCCAACCTTTTGCCATGCTCCGACGACGCACGCCCGGCTTCGAACATTGATTTTGTCACGTTCGATTCAACTGTTCTTCAAAGAAATCGCGGCAGGCCGTTTTCGTTTTTATATCTTTTTCTGACTCTGGTGCTCGGGGTTTTTAATGAAAAATGAAAGTAAAGAGGGAAATCATATTGTTGTGCGGACTTATGCTGTGGTGTGATGTAAGAGCCGTTGCTTTTTAATGCTTTTTCAGTTTAATTGCTCGGTGCTCACTTATTCATGCATTTACGAATATCGGTTACCTAATGTGAAGGAAGTCATCAACATCTTACACGTGCTTCACCTCCTGCCCTCCACTTTTCTCATTCATATTCCCTCATTATTACTCACGTATACTAATATACTCATATTGCTCATACTGCGTCATCCTGACGTAACAACTTTGACTTTCGCCAATAAAGTAGCAACACCGCAAGCGCGCAAAAAACAACTTTCCTCAACCGCACACAAAAGTCCTCGCCTATTTAAAAAATCCGACTACCTGTCTCTGAAAACCCCTACTCACGCATTTAGTTATCATTCGATAAGCAGAGAATCCGTATTCAAAGTTACAATTAGCCTTTTGATAACACCCTCTATAACAAAGTGAATTCTTTCAATGAATAGTGTCATGCTATGATGCATCGCGTTAAAACACGGTAGACATAAATGAGGCACGTTGGCCAGAATGGAAAGTTTATCGGGGACCACCGATGGCCCACGGGGCACAAAACGTGTTAAGAAAATGTGTGCAGTTTAAGAAGTGAGCACTATGCATTCCGTGAGACCGCAATAACGCGGATGTACGAAATAAAATCTGAAAGAGGGGAGGACGCGTGTGGAAGGTTGGAAAAGGGTCAGGGAAAGAGTGAGAGAGAGAGAGAGAGAGAGAGAATGAGAGAGGAGGAGAGATTCGGGAGGGAGCGACCATTCTCATCGCCCTTTCCAAAGTGCATAGCCGTGTTGCGGGTTTCGCTCGTCGACACACGAGCGCGACCGCACGGTATCGAATGTAACTCGAAAACTTTCATTTAATTTCTGCTGGCGGTGCGCTGGGTCTTTCTCTCTCTCTCTCTCTCTCACTCTCCGTTTTTAGCCTCGGGTTTGATAGGCTATTGGAAAAGTTCCATGTTCCCTTCGGCAGCGCCCCTAGTCTCGATGTTTCGACCGATGTTCCGGATGATGTTTCGAAAAGCATTCTGGCCGAGGGTCGTCTACGGTTTGGCGAAAGATCAGAAGCGGGCTGGATATTATGCAGTGCTTAGTAGTATAAGGATGATAGCGTTGGTAAGAGCTGGGTTGGCACGATTATTGAATTAATGTTTTAATAGTATGATTTGTTAGGTATCGAAAATGCGTTTTTTATGGATATGTAACAAGGTATGAATCTTCTGGAATAAATAATGAAGTGGAACAGAATTAAGGGCATTAGGTGGTAGAACAGTTTTAATATCTGATAAAGAAGTATAATGATCAAGTAGATATTCCCATTCAGAATATCGAACTGAAAGCGCGCAAACGTGATAAAAGGGAATAATGAAGCAGTATTATCTTTTTCCATAAACGAAGATTTAATGCAGACGCACTCATTGGATGAGCACGTTTTTCCGCAACTTAAGACAAGCATCAATATTTGATTTCCAATATTTCGCAAGCCGAACCGGAATAATGACTCTGCGGCTGGTTATGAATGGAGAACAAATATTTGATTTGCCAGTGATGAATATTTAAATGGGAAATCAAAGCATCGTATCACAAAACAATTACTGGTGTACCAGTCAAGTACGAGTGCACATATCAATGCCACTGTATTCGACTACCTAACTAACATAACACGCTTAATTAATTCTCTACTCGATGAGAAGTTTCAGTGAGTACCCCAAGAACAATACGACAAACACTGAAACGCATTCTGACATTTCCACAAGTTTATCCGTCAGCACACTAATCGCGCGCGATCCCGGCGTGACAAATGTGTCTGTACTCTGCACCCATAATCCAAAAACAAGAAGAACGTGTCGCCGCGGAAACTGCCGATTCGGCTCCTGCGACAGCGTTCGCATGCACATAGCGCGGCACCGCCATCGGTGGACGCGTAAATAAAAACAAGGTAGTTGGACACAATCTTCGATCTCGATTCTGCGGGCGTGCGAAAAGCCATGCGCATCCTGAATCCTGACCGACCGGCGCTCCCCCGCAACTCTCCATATCCCGTGGCGCTCGGCTTTTGTTTGATCGCCACGGCGAAAACATTTCCGGAGAGATACGAAACTGAATATTTTACAAAAAGGTTTCCTGGCGCCGGAGGTGGTGGGCACCCTACCTCCCCTCGCTCGGTGGAGAGAAATGAAGGGTGAAGAGTCGGGGGAGTGGGTGCGTCAGTGTATACACGTGCGTGCATCGGGGGCGAGAGATGAAAATTGTAATCTGCCTGAGGCGCGAGCTGGTCAACCGGGGAGGGAGGTAGAGAGAGAAAGAGAGAGAGAAGAGAGTGGTCGGGCGAAATCGGCGGGAGAACCGTTGCCACGTTCTCCGAGCGAATGTGGGACGGTCGTTGGGGGGTGGTTTTTCGGCGTCGCTACGAATGCACCCGAGACTGCCGGCCCGCGGCTGTTTTTCCAGCGAAAACAGAATTTTTTCCGCGACAGACACGTACGGTCGTGGGCCGTGGACGGGCGACGTCAAAAAGCAACGAGGCGCGCGCGGCCTTGCAAGGTCTCATGGACGCGTGCCGTACTTACAATTAGTCGGAGATGTTTCAATACATTGTCGAGCGGGTCTTCTTTCGCAGATAGAATACGATCGCCGGAAAGCGTGCGGATCGGGTCGACGATCGACGATGAGGAGAGTCGCTTGCGTCGTGCGGCCAATCGGACGGATATCGGACTTATCGGAGTCCAATGTGCGTCTCGTGCGACGCGTGAAATTGTTCTCGGGACAATTTGTCGCGGAAAGTGACCGCCTTGAAACACGATGAACTCCGTCGCCGGACGAGCAGTCGCGGCGATATTTCCGTGAAACGTTATTACGGCGTCCGCTGTCGTTGCGGACAGACTCATATACACGTGTTCGGGCACACATGCCGTTTGCGCGACGAGATTTTAGTCTGGCGCGGTTGAAAGAGCCGCATCCGGGCGACCGGCCAGCGAATTGAGCGAAATTTGAACATATACGCCCACGCCTTCTGCTGCTTATCGATACGTAATTGCAAACGTTCTGACGATTCGAACGTCGCGTTTGACATGACCTCGTCAGGATTGCGTAATAACAATCGCGCGGCAAATTTGTTTCGTGGTTTACGATGGAATCTCGCCCGATGAACCTCACGATTCCATCTGCGACGAGTGGTGGCACTAAGTTCGACGCGTATTCATGGGTATACGGGTATCAATCAATTCAATAGCCCAAGACTCATTTGACTAGTATGGAGTAGTACTCATAAAACTGGTTACGCTTTCCCGGCGTTCCCCTACATGCTTCATTCGGTCGCAGTAAAATGTTACGGCTCTGGCTCAATGCCTGCGAACGAATTGGCTGAGGTTGAGTGTTGTTAATTAACGAATCCCTGACTAAATAAGTAATGATGGGATTAAAGTCGGGACACTGCGGGCGGTGTCTCGAGACAAAGTGCCTCAGCCGGAATAATTATTAATGAAGGAGTGGCTGGTTCATGTCAGACAGGGCAGGCAGATTCTGACTTTTGACCGAGGATTTTGGAATTTACCTTTATCTCGTTTTATTTTTCAGAATGGTCGACGTCTGAGTCTGCAGTCTGACCTAAAAAGAGAACCATTTATTTTTTATGATAGCTTGTAACTTTTTTAAGATTCATGGCTTACGAATGTGACGTTTATACAATTGGCAAGATTTAGGTCCTTAAAACTGGGTTATTTCAAAAATTGATTGTTCGCTTTTTTTTTTTGTTACAGGTGAGTGAAGAACGTGCTCGATAGAATGCGTGGAAATGTAATGGAAATGACTGAATGCAGCACCAATTTAAGGTCTGAATTGTTTTACGTATAACTTGTACAATTGCAAAGACGTTAAATTATATGTAGGTTGGCTTGAATTAAACTTTCTTATGATCGTTTGTGGACGACATGCAATATAGATAAGCTACCGTAATAAATGCACGTGTAGATTGTTTCGAAAAGCTCTTTCAAGAATGTTGGAGCGCATACTGCTCGTCTGATGAAAGAAAAATGAACGCAAAATCGACACGGTGTCTGCGTAATGCGCAGCGGGGCACTTGGAACTAGAGAGAAATGCACTTAATCCAGCTCTAATAGCGAGTTGCGGTAAAGGTTGACGACGAAAAGGGGTAGGTACGCAGCAAAGCACTTTGTCGTTCAGCGGCAAGCGACGATGCGAATCATTTTCTCTTAAAAATCTCGCAACTTGCGTCGCACGCTAATCGTAGCCGGACCCCCGTTCCGAAAGCAATTTACCCGACGAGGATGCCGCTACACGTACACATATATTCTCACCTACGTCCCTCCGACACGGTCCGGCGGAGAACGAGAGAAAAAAAGGGTGAAAAAATACCTAGCTCGTTACGTTCCTCCGGCGAGGTGAATTCAGGGCGCGAAGAGGGTAGGTGGCAAAGTAGCCCAAAATTGACCCTTTACAAAACTCTTTTTCAACCCTCAGCCTTTGCTTATTCTTTTCTTTCGCCGTTAGTCCCACCTTCTGCCGTTTTGTTCTTCCTTCATTCTGGTTACTTCCTCGTTTTTCCTAGCTGCTTCTTTATTTCAATGCATTTTTCGTCTGTCTCGCTCATGGAGGGTCTTCGGTTTCGTCCTCTTCTCACTTTCTTTGTACACGTTCTTGTGTTCTTGATCCCATTGCCCTGTCTTTTGTCCGCCGGTTTCTTTGGATTTGTACCTTTATTTTCTCTTCTTCGCAGGCTTTCATCTCCTTGTCTTTCCATCTGTATCTGTTTGTTCAGTTTTGTTTTCCTGCTTTCCTCCTGCACTTCTCACAGCTCCTACCCTGTTCTCGCTTTCTTTACGCTTTGCTCAAGCCAGTGCCTTTTTCTGTTCTTGAATTTTTAGTCCCAACTATTCTTTCACTTTCTTTATGCCCTAGCTCGGTCTCTCTCTATATCGGATTGCTTTTTCCTCCCTTTGCTTCTTGGATTACGTCTCTCCATTTCCCTTACCCGTTTACATTTTCTACACCACCTACTCTCTTTCTTTTCCGAGCCAAGTCGTTTTTCTTCTCTCTCTCTCTCTCTCTCTCCTTCGCACCACGTCCTCCTCTCATTCTTCCACCTACTATCGTCCTTCCCTTTGACCGCGAAAGAACGCTGCGGTTTCCATTAGTTTCATTCGAGGCCACGGGCCGCAGAGCCGTGTGCCAGCGTAATTTCGTTCTCAATTGAAAAGATAAGACAATTTGTCCGATCGCAATTTATCGAATGCGCCGTCGCACCCTGTGTCCAGACTCTTTGCAATCGGCTCAGCTTACGGAAGCTTGACGTGGCCGCCGTGCACATTGGAATTTGATCGTCGGCTGAAATCCTTTTGGCCCGCGGAAAACTTCGAGTCCGGCGCGTACAAAATGGTTTAATGTCACGTTGACTTGCGTCGATGATTGTCCGCTCGACGATTCGACGCCTCGATTGTACGACGTCCGGCTTTGACGGTGCTTCTTGGCAGTCCGCTGTCGGACAGTAACGTACTTTATCTTTCATCATTTCGCTCGCGGCGTTATATCGCGAACCTTATGGATCACAGCTGTTCTCCTATGTTCCTTCATTTTAATTGTTTCGCCTTCTTCAACTAGAGATGTTCGAATCCGATTCGATTCTTCCGAACCGATCTTCTAAAGAATCGAATCTTTTTTAAAAACAAATTACATCTTCGAAGTTGTTTTTTTTTATTTGGATTTCTTAAGAGAATCTTCAGCATTTATCATTCCTGAACTTGAACTCGATTCTTTACCCCGAAAGAATCGATTCTGAGTCGATTTAAAAATCGATTCTTTCGATAGAATCGAACATCCTTCTCTTCAACATTCTCGTCTTCTTTTTCTTTGCTTCTGTCTTTCCACCTCTTTCTCTCTCTCTCCGTCATTTTTCTAGTCTGATTTTGTTTCTCTTCCTCTCTCGAAATCCGTGCTCTATCTCAGATTCTGGCTAAGTCCCCGTTCTCTCGTCTCTCTCGGTCTGCGGTGCGCCTTCGCTGAAATTAATCGCGTTCCTCCTTCAGGATACCCGCGGGAGCCAAACTTGGACGAACCCTCGCGTTATCGGGTTCCACTTGCCCTGTGAACTCGGTCTCTGTCAGGCAGCGTTAGAAGAGCACAAGGGTAAAGGAAATTTGAAGCGGGACAGAGAGAGACAGAGAGAGACAGAGAGAGAGGGAGAGAGAGAACGAATGCATAAGAGAATGGGTAGCGAAGGAAAAGGCTTAAGAAAGATGCAGTTTGTCAATCGCTGAGATTCATTTCGCCTTGAAGCGGGCCTATCGATAAGACATCAATTCCGGGCAGAATGCTTGAGACGGCCTGACAATGACAGGAATGAAATCTCGCAGCTTCCGCTAACGCGAGTACGATCAAGATGTATGGATTCGTAAAAATATCAATTCAAACTATCTTTCAGTACTCCCCTGCCAGATTTCTCGAGCACACGAATCCCTAAATGAAGTCCGTGGAATTTCCAATATTTCTGTCTTCAAAAGTATCCCGCGACACGCTTCGAAGTCGACCCCAAAGCAACCGTGTGTAATGAAAACCTCAACAACGAAGTGTCATCCGAAAAACATTCATTACAATTCCGGTACCAATCCCACGGCAATTTTGCTCTCACTCTCTAGCCGAGTACAGGCGCGACAAAAAGCAGTTGTACAAGCTTTCGCGACAAAGAAATAGGCACACGCATCATCAACACACGCTCGCATTATCGGTATCCCTAAGAAACGAAACACATCCGACAACGTGCCTCATTGCCGCGCACAAAAACTCAGCCGCATTGAATACGCGTTAACCGCAAACGTTCTATCCGTGCAGAACGTTGCGCACGATCCTCTGTCTCTTTCGTATGCACAGAGGCGCACCTGCGCGAGCGCGAGCGCAAGTGGGACAACGCGTGTGCGCTGCGCGTGCCGATCGCAGATGGCGAGAGTGATTTGTCCGTTTATCGAGGGCACGCTTCTCACTGCCGACGAGCGCACGCGAAGCACGATCGGCGAGTGTTGCAGATGCAGACGTTACAAAAGCTGGCCGGGGAGCATGGCCGTGGAAAATTGCGTCCGGCCAGGAGACGGGAGAGAAAGTTAAAAAGTCGAACTGTCGATAATGAACGGAGGCCAGATGATGAACGGGATCTTTATAATCAGGAAAGACGGCGACGAGATGGGCAGAACGTAATTGGTGCTTTGAGATGTTAATGAGCGGCTTCAGACAATGTCGGTATCGGCATTTTCGTTTCCACTGGCCGTTTTTCTTCATTTCTGACAAATAGGCCTGCATTTTCCATTAATGTCGGCTGCACGGCAGCGTTCACAGTGCAAAATTAGAGACTTCTGATTGAATTGTTCATCCGAGGCATAAAATGGGGTTCGAAAGAAGAGTAAAATCCGCGAACAGAATTGTGAAATTGGCAATAGTTTCCGAGATACACAAATATACATAGATACGAGTAGGACAATGATTAAGAAATGTATTTGCGACTGACGCTGTTACAACAGACTCGATAAACGGCCACTGAACGAACACTTGACTCTCGCACTATGAATCGCCACGGTTATCCTTTGCTGTGCACGATTTAATGGTAGGAAAAACTGCGTGGGCTTGCAACGTAGGCGGCGCGGCGTGAGGAACTAATCGAGCAACAGACGGTACCAGATGATCCGCTCCCGTTTGGGTTGCTTAGGTCAGCGTGCCGTGAACGAAGCTGGTTATCACGCGTCATTTCTTTCTTTCTCGCGCGCCGCCGGAATCAGGGCGAGGGAGAGCTCGAGAAATAGTCCGTATTTATCAAGAAACGCGACGCGACGCTCGTAAAAGCGCGTACAAGTCGACGGAAGGTACGCCGGAGTCCCGATTTACGCGCGATATTTATTTTACGCGGACAACATTGTCTCTGGATCTACGCAGCGCCGGTTATACGCGATTTTTATTTCACGCGGCTGAAAATATGTGTCCGTTTACGGCGTACTTTTCTTTTTTATTTTATTTAGTTAGTCTTTCACGTGTACGGTGCATCTTGCTGGCGGGGAATACACGGTGACACCGTAGGAAACTGACGTTTCGGGAACCTGGGAGATGGTATCTATAATAGTAATATTTTTTAAATTACGCAAAATTTGTGGAGAAATGCGAGAGAAAAAGAGGGAGAGAAAGAGAGACAGAGAGCGAAACGGAGAGATAAGGGAAAAGACATTCCTGCCCGGGCAGTATCTTTTTCTCACAACTTTTGTTGCGCTAAGTTTCTCCGTCGAACGTGATTCTCCCCAATGGCAGAGAGGATTCCGAACTTCCTCAGATCAAACTGGAAATCTACGACGCAATTCCAGTTCGAAGGGGGTAAAACGGCCAGCGAATCGGCTCTTTTCCATTCTGTTCAGTTTCGCGCGGGTACGCGTTTGAAAAGTTTATATTGTGTTATGGGAAGGCATTGTTACATCCGTTGTCATTAAATTTTTTATATTTCTTTCTACGTTTATTGAAGAGTCTGTCTATACTCTATAATAATGAGATAAATGCTTTCAAACATACGTACACAATTTTGGTCCAATGATCGCAACCTTACCCTGTATAGCATGTTTGTACTGGCATGCATTCTATTCATACCTGAACTCAAAATCAAAACTATGTGGGTTTAAATCTGAATCGGAAAGTTTAAATTTGTTTTATCGACGTTACCGTATTTTCTCATTACATTAATGTTGCACGCGGGCATATTTATACTACCCACCATACATTCTGCTGAAAATCATATTCGACCACACAAACTGTCCTAATTCGTATCCTGGAACGCACTCTGCGAGTTGTCTTCTTTATGACACATTTTCCTTCATCACGCACATCCGTCAGCTGGCCATTAAAAGGCTTCGTGTCGGTGAACAAGATACCATCGACTACTTTACACGCCGTACTGCATTCCGATCGAGATCGATACCGGCCACCACGTCCGCGTAACCGCACATTGTTCTTCAGGCATATCGTTTTCAGGCCTGGAACGCGGCCGTGTAAACGCGTCGCACAACCGGTTTCCGCGTGTCGGAACAAATGCACCGGAAGCTGCGTCATCTCCGCCACCCGGATCGCGTTTCCTTTCTCCTTTTCGTCATCGTCCTGAGAATTGTATGCCGCGAATTCCGAACGACCGAACCATCCGCCACTACGATCCTCCCGCATACTCACGCATCATGTACGTTTCACATTCCAATCAGGCTGGCTGGTACATACATACACGCGCACTGGCGTCCATATTTTCTATTATAAACGACATAACAGACTTTCAGCATCTACAAATCTACATTCCCGTTGAAATCGCGATCACAGAACTGAAAAAATCAATATACATATCCAATAGAGGACCTCCTTATTTTTTGAAGTCTGTTAAAAACTATCCACCGACCTACTCCCACCCCTTCTACGTTGCGCTCAGGACGCTCGAGACGAATTCGTCAGAGGATAAGACACGGCGCAGTGGAACGCCTGACGTGAATTTCTCCTCACCCACGCCGATAAATCCATTTTATTACGTGCTCCCGTTTGTTTACAAGCACCGCGATCCCTTGTCATCTCTTTCTCTCTCCCTCTCTCGTCCGTTTCATACTCTCCTCACCCCACCCGTTCCACATGCCCACCCTCCCGAGATTCTCCATTTCTTATTCTTATCTCCCCTCTCTCCACCCCCTTTTACTCCCGCCATTCGCTTTTCTTACTTATCCCCTGCTCTCCGTTTCTCTCGATCCCGTTCTCTCCTCGTCGGCCGACGATCCTTTTTCCCACGCGAAATTATTTCCGCGGGACTTGGCAAAGCGGCAGGAGAGCGCGAGTGCGAGCGGAGGATCGCGGAGGAAAGACAGAGGCGCCCGAAACGTCGCGCGTCGGTGCGGGGGAGTTTCGCTACAGCTCTCTACATGTTTTACATGAAGCCGTTCGTCTCGAGACTCTTTGATGTTCCCACCCCCCGCCGCCTCTCTCGCATCCTTCCTTCTTCTTCCAACGCCGGCTAAGCTGCCTGAGTATTATCGTGCCGGGGCCAGAGCATTGAAAACGCTGGTAATATCTCTCCGCGCGCGTATCTTGCTCTTGCATTGCTCTGCAGTCTGCCTTCGTCCGGTAGGCACTGCACGCGCTTAAAGGTGTCGTTCTCAAAATTTCGTAACGCGTCTGGGAGAGGCTTGATTGTTCTCCGCACGGACTATGTGTGTACCTGCATGTATTTCTTGTGTATACGGTCTGTTTGGGATCGGCTTTACAGGAGGCGACTAGTTGCGCTGACGATGCTACTTTATTTTCTAGGCTGGGGCCACTGTCAGTGGCCCGGGCATCTTAGTAAGCCTTGCTTCATATACGGGTTTGGTAATAACAGTGGAGAAGGAATTAGGTTTGTGGCTGGGTTAAAACTGGATTTCGAAGAAGTATGTCTGTTCATGGCTGACGTGCTCCGACTCGCGGTTTGCACGAAGATTGGCCGCCACCGGGTTGTTATCATTTTTCCGCTTTTCTTTTCCTGTTTTTTTTTTCCTTTAGGAAACATCGCGCGTAATAAAATGTTCCCGCTCCGGTAATTTCATCTTTATCGTACGCCGGCCGTGAGTGCTGTTATAATGTAAGCGTCAATTAGACTAATGAGCTCCGTGGGACGAGGGAGTGGAAACAGAATGTCACGTTTCGTACCCTGCAACGGAATGCGTCACGTGGTTGGTTGCGATGGGCTCTGTTATTAAGTAAATAGGGAGAGGGTTTATTGATTTTCGAATGGGCGTTGGAAGCCATGTGAATTCGGTGCTAAGAGGATTTTGTGTGCTGAAGAGGTTTGGTGAGCAGCTGCTGAGACATAGTCTGTTGCGTTTGCTGGGAGAGGATTTTTGTTGTCAGAGGAGGCAACCGGGCGGGGACGATTATTCTAATTTCGAAAGCGTTATCTCGAGGATTGTTACGTGCGCACCTTACGTCGGAGTTTGATCAAATTTTGACGCATCGTTACGTGATGCAATCACGGCAGACCGAAGTGGAACGGCACTGACAACGAGAAACAGGAGCGCACGCGCGCGCATTCGCGGGAACACGAAACGTTTTATTGCACCCTCGAGTAGAAAATTTCATAAAGGGAATCAATCGATTTATAGACCTCCTAAAGGGGACTTATGCACCACTCAATGGCTACCTACAAATTTATCAGCGCCATCGAACAGATCCTTCTGCCCAACATTTTATCCCCCTCACATTGCACGAATTACATATATTAATTACAATGAATCCTTCATTTCCTTCCGCACTACCCAAAAGCGCGTATTTTCCGGATCACTCTATCTAACGCGCACGCCCGATGTGCATCCAGAAAATCGTCGGACACCGTGTACGTAAGTAACGAGACCGCGGCGAAGTGGGATAAGAGAAAGGTCCCTCGTCTCTCGCTTGACGCCTAACGACGAGCGGTTTGATGAATTCGTTCTGCCGCGCGCCTTGATTTCATTTACATCGGCCGTCGGGCCGCATTCATCGGTGGCCGCGCTTCATGCGCGCGGAGAAGGTCGGTGAAACCGCTATCCCGTGGCCACGGGCGATGAAGTAACGAAGTCTGCGGAAAAACGTCCTGACCTTCGTACGGTCGCGGCCCGTTGGAAAATAATAACGACCCGCCGTTACCGTTTTTCCCTTATGCATGCAGTTGCGGAATCGCACTCGGTGCGGCCGCGTGTGGGTGTCGCCGCCGCTCAAAAGGAGAAATCACGTTCTTCTCTTATTTTCAGGCCACGGCGACACTGTGGGTTCGTTAATTAACCGGTTAACCGAGCGGGTTACTTCACTGAAAGCATTCTCTCCCGGCGGAACTACGCGGTTTTTATCAGTACGGTTTTTTGGGCCTGTCAGTGTTATGTAAGACGAATTTTCTACGCTTTTCGGACCGGGGCTTTGTTCTGTTTACGATCGACGAGGAACCGCTTCGTTGCTGCGGGTGTAACGTAATTGGTAATTAAATAGGAATCCGAAACTAATGACGGGGCGTTGAGCTTGGATAATCGAATTTTTCGGGTGACCGAGTGAGTCACGTTTCTGCGCGAGGTACTATCGTTACAGGCTAAATAACTAATTCATTTATCTTCCGTGATTTCCATTAACAGCGCGTCATTCGACATTTTCGTCTTTTCCGTCAATAACAGGTCATTTCGATTACGGTTCCACCGTTTTCCAATCATTCCGTCAGTTCAAATGTTCTCCCTACCGTCACTACTGTCCGGTTACTCTTAATACAATAATGAACAAGATATAAAGAACATTCAAGCTGACTTCATACAGATTCCGCCGCAATTAGCAAATTAATAAAGTAACTTACACTCGACAGAAAATGTAATATCGTCGCCAAGGCCCTGCAATCGGGCAAATATATTCTCTTACTCCAAACGAAATTTTCATTCGCGCTTGCACTCGCTATGTGAATCAATATTTACCCAACGGATCGCGCCCGATCGATAGCGTTCAATCGTTCGTCGCAAAGAGCGCGACGCTGGTAGGAGCGATTAAAAAAGGGAGCGGAGAGTGGGAAGATATATAGTGGGTCGATGGTATTAAAGGTCCCGAAGGCGGCAATATCGCTTCGCGTAATCAGAGCGAAGGCGTGAAAGAGATTAAACGAAAGCGGAGGGGAACGATTAAAAGCGCGCTCTTCACAATGCCAAGGAGACGAGAGAGAAAGAGAGAGAGACTAGAGCAGAAACAGAGTGGGAAGGAGACTTGAATGGGAGAGAAACAAAGACGCAAACTGTTGTAGGATCTGATTGTCGGTTGCATTGATGCGTATACTGTGTACGATGCCACGGTTAACACTCGAACAGGTTTCTTTCAAGAACTTTCGTGCTCGGATATTTGGAATGACTTTAGCGGAGGGCAAATTTTATTGCACCGCGTTGCCCTTTGTGTATATGTATTTGGAATCGAAAGTTATTTATTAGTGTTACTAAGAAACGTTCTATTGATAGGTTGCTTCCTTTGATCGTTGTAGAAACTGATTGTCGGTCCCACGTCTGTGCACTGTACAACGCGATAATTAATGCGTGAACAGGTTTCTTTGGAGTGGGACGTACATAGGTTCAGATATTTGTTAGTCTAACTAGAAGCAGAGTTTATTGAGATATGTTGGGTTGGAATAATAACGCTGCATTAAAAGTTACTGCGTCGCCTTTGACTATAAACGTTGAACTACAAAGTTATTGCTTGGTTGAACGTATTTTCATGGAACCTAATAATACAAGTCCTGCTAAACGAGAGTAAAACTTGGCTGATCGCAAACTTTCCAGGTACTGTGCGGAAGATATGCGCCGGATATCCTACTCACACGTTTCAACGTAATTATATTAATGTAGTTCCATTTATAGCATTACCCGTTACATTTGATTAGCAGAATGTTACACGAGTCGATTAATATGAAAGTGTTCTAACAATAACAAAATACTCCTCGATTATTTCTATCGAAAGAACACAAATTCCCAGCTTGAATTTCACGGTAAATTCCTAGAACTTAACTTACACCTCAACTCAAACACCCTCGCGAGTTAACGTTCAATACCTTCCGCACCGTGCGTCGGCGAAAAAAAAAAACATTCGAGACACAGGGCCGGCCATCTATAAATTCCGTTTTCTCCGCGGGGGTAGCATTATCGCCTCTCTCTGTAAATAATAAAAAGTAAAAGTCCGCGTCGTGCCGGGCAACGCGTCGCGGCCATAAAAGAGAGTTATCGTTCGGTCGTGCAATTATTTATTATTCATTCTCACAAATGGCCTATTAATTACTGCTATGGCGGCGGTACGTGTATCCGCCTCCTATAGGCAACATGACGATGGCGTTGGTTGGCGGACGGCGGCGGCGGTGTGCTGTGCGTAGACTGGCAAAGTGGATTAAAAGTGCAAAAGCACTTTTTCTTGCCGGCCGGCCCCCGCATTTGATTCCCGTTCCGGAAACGCGTGCGACCGCTCGCCCGCTCCTATTTTCCATTCGTAGGGACGCGTTCCTGGAAGAACGATAAAGGAAGAGAAATTGCTCGGGGTCATTTTAAATAGGCGATGTCCGAGCTGCCCGACGTTCGACCTTCGTATTATATACGTGACCACGGTACATTGGCCGTCTCGGACCATTCTCACTACGTTCCTTTCCCGGGTTTCCTTCGCTCCAACTTATCGACTCCTTTCCGCGCACATCGAGCTTCCTGCCGTTTCATGGTCTTTCCGTTCATAAGTGTCAAACGCGAATTTTTATCACTGATTAACGTGCCTCATTAAAGAGATAATTCCGAGACATCCCGTGAGCAATGTTCGATTCTCTTGAAAGAAGAAAATTTTGTGGTAAAGAATCGAGTTCAAGATTAATAAATGCTGCAGATTTTTCTAAAAAATCCAGTTAAAAAATTCATCTTGAAAGAATCGATTTCTCGAGAAGAATCCATCTTTTGATTAAAAGAATCGAATCCGAGTCGAACGTCCTTAATTCGAATCACCGGTCGATACATGCTCAACGGCCAGACGCGACAGGAATGAGTACGTGCAGCTCTACGCGAACCGGTTCACGCTTCCTCACTTCCGCTCCCAAGTGTCTCGGACGCCGTCCTCCCGCGTCGTCCGACTTTTGATTCTGCTTTCATTAAGACCTGCCTTTGATCTTGCTCTCGCTAAGAGTAACTACATAATCTGTTGCGGGACTTTTTGCCAGCAAACGAAGCGCGTCGCGCTCGTAAAGTATCCGTCGCCGGTAGCAGGCGCTGGTTTCAGCCCGGGGACAGATTTATTCCGCGTTACAGCGCACACGCGATCTGCTGTGTGTCCTTCCATTTTCGTTCCGTGCGACCGTGCGTCTATGTCGCGCGATACGTCGCTGCAATGAATTCCTAGTTCCGATGTCCATTCCTTCGAGCCGCACCTCCGTTTTTTCCCACGCCAGGCCTCCACGGGTCGCTCGATTTTTAATAGTCTCTTTCAGTTTCACCGAGTTCGGATTTGCGTGTTTTAATTTAGGTACTTTACTTGTACTCATGTGTGCAGCAGGATCATGTATAACGCGGTGTAATAAGATTAATTTTTTTTACGCATAATTTGATCGCCTTCGTAATCATGGGCACATTTATGGATGTCATTATCTGTTATTTTATATTCTGGTATATTATCTGTGGCTCGATTTTATAAAGGGTGCGGCAAGAGTTCGATGTTAACTACTGTTTGTGCATACATCCTCTTTGTGGTAGTTGCGTATTCAGGATGTGTATAATAAGTGTAAATAGTATCAGCGGCGGTGAAATCGGTGCCGTTAATTGTCACGGACGAAGTGCGCGCGCTAAATTACGAAGGTGGAACGAAAATGACGAGAAGAAAGTTAGATCTAGGTCGCAATCTACATTACGATAGACGGCGTTGCGCGTAGTATTATTTTCATTAGTTTATTACATCGACCTAAGGACGAACAGATGCAGTGGTGCGTATAGATGAGTTTCGTCAAAAAAGAATAACAATGAGGCTGAGCATAGTATTGTCGAGGTCATCGCACGGTTCAACGAATCAGGGAAACCCATTAGAGGCGTTTACCTCAATTAGCTGTATATGGAGTATCACGTAACTGGTTTGCCAAGGGCGTATTACGTTATCACTTTGACAAGGGTCCATGAGAAACTCCTATTGGATATGACGTGTGCAGCCATTTGACATCGAAATATTCGATAATTATCTACACTATCTGTATTATCTGCACTAACTGTCGCATCGGCAGTGGTGCAGAAGAAAGCAATTCAGAAGTCTCATCTTATAATCACCTGATCCAAGTGACATACGTCTATAAAAATTCGTAGAATGCCTAACAAACGTCGGAATATTTCCAATTTGAGAACATTCTCTGTTTCACGCCCAAAATGTACAAATTTGATAAGACAACTTTAACAAGATTCCATAAGGCATCACATACAACGTCTGCACAACACCTGCTCATATCTGTCGGAAAGTGACTTTACAAAACGCTTGATCATTTATTCGATCACCCTGCAAAACCAGCGACACATTCGCCACACGAATTCGTCGCTCCCATTCACTTACCATTATCGGCACCCCCCGTCGCCGAAGGTTGCCTCGCGAGCCAACAATTTTACCCGCACCCAATCGCACTTCCTTCGCCATAACTTCGGCCGCATTCGTTTACCTCACCGCGTCCCGCCCGCCGTTCAATCAAAGTTCCCTCGCTCCGTGTACACGAACACGATCCGAGCACACACGCGCGACCGCGAACTTCATAGTTCGCCAGGAACGCACCTTTGGCGGGCAGGACTGTAGCTTCCGCTGAGGCGAGAACTCGAGCAAAGACCGTGACGAGAGGAATAGCAGTAGACGGGGGCGGTGCAGGTTCGACTGAAATGCTTGCCATTGATTGCGTTCACGCCTTCATATCGGTGCGCCCGTACAAGCACAAACGGCCTTCGTGGAAAGCGTCAATGCTCTCTGACGTCGATCGCGCGCCGTACTGGCGCCCACCTTGTTACCCGATTCACGGCTCGCCTTCCGATAGCTTTGTGGAGGAAATCTTCTAACAAAATTCAATATCCAGCGGGCGCGAATGCTCGCCCCGAAACGGCAAAGGGCTTAGAGTTGCGGATTCACAGCCCTTCCCATTGCTTCGCCTCGTCGAACCTCGTTCGCCGCGCACGGCAGATGCAATCCGGCGGCAAGGACGCGGGCGTGTCGATTGGAAGTGGTCGGCAAACTGTCGATCGCGATCGAAGGGTGTAATGAAGTGATGTAATATATAGGGGGGAGGCAGTGATATAAGGTGAGGTTGCTGTGATTGGATCGTTTAACTTTCGTGCAGTGTTGTTAATCGAATATTAGTCATCAGTTGAAAGCGATAGTCTCTTTTGAATGGACTAGTAATGTAGTATTTGTATTTCAGTAACAGTTCAATAGAATTAATCGACTTCAAAATGTAAGAGACAAATGAATTTGGTGGAAGTTGCTTTCTTTGGACCACTCTTGCTTTGATTGGAGCACTGGGTCGCCATCGTTGGACTTTAGATAAATTTTATAGTGTATATTAATTGTACGCAGAATTTCGGTGGCAACTATGTTTCAGTCACGTATTAACGCACTACACGTACCCTATACTTCACTCATATTCATAATCCACGTTATGTACAGAACGAAGCGAAGGAAAATGAATTTGCGAAGTGGAATATTGCATCGTCGACGTGTCACACCTTCGGCAACGAATATTATGCATCGAATTTCATCGTGGACGAACATTGACAGAGGCGATGGAACGAAAAAGTACAACTATGAAATTTCGCGCGTTTTTTCTCCTCCGCCCATTTACCGTCGATCCTCCGTACCAGTTGAAATTTCACGCACGCGCTCTCCTTCGTTCCCGATGAAATTTCTCGCGCTACGAGGCTCGTTCGTTTAGTGGGGCAGGCACGTATAGTGTATTACCCGCGCGGCATGTGGCGCTCGTAAAAAACGCGACGCCCTCGTAATTAATAGCACCACGGTGTTGTGCACCTTATTATTCCATTCATGGGTTGGTCTTACGACGGCTGCTTCGGTCGCTCCTGTTTTTCGGTCTTCTCGATGAAACTCGACTGAAACATTAGCTTCTTTCAACAACGCGTCTCGGCGTTCGTTCCCATTTCCATCTATTAGCATTCCTAAAAAACGTCAACCTCGATTCGCAAAATTCTTTGCCAGTATTTCCAACCCTTAATCTCTGATCGATCGCTTGAACCAGAAGTAAACCAAAATCTTCGACACCGAAATGCACGTTTCCCGAACGAACCCCCGAGACACATTAAACGTAAACGCTCGAAACGAAAAGCGACACTCCGCCCAGGTTTCCCACCGGTTTCCTTTGTCCGAAAAGAAATCGCGTCCAGCGTGCCGATTCGCAACGCGCGTCGAGAGAGAAACGCTCGACGTCAAGGCATTGTCCAGGCGTGTAGACGCGCGACACTCTTCCGACAGAGAGAGAAAGAGAGAGAGAGTAAGGGGACGGAGAAGCAGAATGAAAAAGGAAGAGGGCGCAATAACGACCTCGTAATTAATCGCGCCCGCTGAATCGCTCCCAGCGAAATGACTCAACGCGATAATGTTGCGTATGGAATTAAAGCTCACCCTCGCCCCCGCCCCCTCCCGACATTAATTCCGACCCGGTACGCGGCGACAACGACAGAACGCGGCCACGCTTTCTCATTGTGCGCGCAATTTCATTTCGCGATGGAAATTTTTCGTTTCGCGTACTACCCGCCGACGCGACGTTGGATATTAAAATGCCGGGGGTAACGTGTCCACGGTGCGCGATGTCAATGGGCGTTTTGTGGGGGTGCGCGCCGCGAACGTGTGGGCAGAAATGGTCGGAATAGTCGCGCGACGACGGATATGTTGCCCGCGGTCGCTGGAGTTAATGCCGTGCGCTGGTACTATGCACCTATGTACTTGGACGGGACTTGGCGTTTTATGTCGCGGATGGTGGAGCGCTGAGTGAGTGAAGACTTCGATGAGTACTGCTGCGACGGGGGTGCGTACGAAGGCCGGTGGGTCAAATGCGACCCATGGCTAAATTTCGTTTTTAGGCTCCTTGCTTTTTTTCCGTTGAACCGATCGCCAGTTTTCAATAATCATCAGTAACCAATAGCTAAAGCTACAAAACAATTAATTCGATAACCAATGACTGAGTTTTGAATAACTAATGACTAAGCCCCCGGTGTAAAATATCTAATTAATAGCTGAGCGTTGAATAACTATTGATGAAGCGTTCGATCCTCCAACAACTGGGACCTGTTTATTCCCGCATATACGCTTGTTTACCAGTTTTTACAAGTGCACGGGCGTCAATGAAACCCGAACAAGAATCACTCTTCGTTAAGCTGACAAAAATGTCCTGAAAAATACGCGTGCGGCGTCGCGTTTAATTAGAACTGATATCGTGGCAACTACTCGAACGCGATGCACGTGATGATTCACGAGGTCGCAGAAAGCGTAACGAATTCCGCAATATTTCAATTGCGCCTCATTATTACGTCCGCGCTCCGGATCACCGTAACACGTCGCGCACATTCGCTCCCGGCCAATCTCGTGATCGGCCGTTGATAGTCCCATTAGTCTAGAGCACTCTTGCGATCAGAACAGCAAACGGCAACGTGCAGGCCGGCATTATGTCGTAACGACCTCGGACTCGCGCCCGTCGCGTCGCCGGTGTAAAAGGTGAGCCAGTCGTCTGTTTAAACGGTAATCCTAATTGGCACTCGTGTAAACACACACGGCGCGCCGCGGCTCAATTCGACCTCAAGTTTAATGCTTGGTCGTGAAACCGTAGCCGGTCTACCTTGAGACGTTCCGAACGAGAGTGCAGGAGGGCGTATCGGGGGATGCATAGACGCACGCACGCACGCGGTCGACACTTTAAACACTGCGGAGTGGGTGCCGTGTGCATACCGGGTGTCAAGTGCGCATACGTCGTGCGACCTTGAAGGCAAACATTTTCGAGTAATGGGTATATTATGAAGGAGAGGCCTTTCTTCTCCGATTTGCCTGGAACTTGATAGTATTATTTGTTTTGGCTTAAAAATGACAACTGTGTTCAAAGTATTAAGCGCTGCTGTCGATCGGGAAAGAAGTTGTGAAGTGTTAAAGTGTGACGGATAAAACTTGCGCGATTTCAGGAAAATTTGAGCTAAAGCTCCTCTCCTTCATAATTACCCTGGTGTGCACTATATTTGCGCCTTCGAACGCCATCGCTTTGTCCTCGAGAATTTTGTCATAGATCGTATCAACAGCGTACATTTTCCGAGGGGTAACGTTACGCGACTCATTCAGTTTCGATACTGGAACTACCGAGAGACCCAAGTTAGCTTCTTACGATGGCGGTTCATTGTTACATTAATTTTATTTCCTGAAATTTTGCCTGACCTCCATTGGAATCGGCAAAAATGAGAAATCATTATATCGAAACGTCGAACAAGGCATCCTCTCAGTAGTTTCAGTGTTAATAGAAATGACGAGACCTTGAAGAAACCGATGCGTTTACGCAGACATTAACCGAACAGCCAAGAAGGCATGGTGCGTTTCAAGGCACACGGAGTACGTGAACTCCTATAACGGTGTGAGTACATCATAAGCGACTAGCTTCGCGTGCAATGCAGGTTCGTAAAAGGCGTAGGCTTTATGCGGCTGCTCGTATAACGCGAAATCTGCGCGCAAAGCCTCAGAACACCGACGACGTCCCGGCGTATATCAGTATGTCGGCTGTTATGACAACGTCGACGTTAATTATAATACGCCGTATAGTCGGCGAGAGAGCTTCGCCCGCCTTATCACGACGATAACTAATTGGTTTGCCATACAAACGACTTTATACACCGACGCCACTATGGCGTATCGAACCAGAAGCGAACATCGATTCATTCGCCAATACGCGATTTCATTATTGAATAGTCGGAATAACGGAATTCGCTTAGATCTATATCGTTGTCTCGATGTTTCGTTAGTAGCAGATGTCGAAAACGTTGATGCGTCAGTTCAGAAATTCCTTGCATTTACGAACTAGACCTCACGCGGCTTTGCACGAATTTAGTCAATTACCGACATTCCATCGCATTAGCTTTTTGCGCAGAGAAAACAACAAGAATGTTGATTATGAGGAATTAATTAGAATCGCATGTGACCGTGCGTCGCATGATCGTGGAAACGTTTCAACGGGACACCGGAAGTTCCTTCTTGTTAACTTTTCGTCGGGCGAGGCGGAGAATGCAGGTGCACGTGCAAAAAGACGCGAAAGTCGCTAATGAGCCCTTGCCGTTTCATGTACACGCTTAATTCTACTTCTTTCTAACGTTCCGAGACCCGCTCACAGAGACGTTACATGTTTTCTGTTTGACGTTTAATTAGCACTCGACTAGGTAGCGTCGTCAAACATACCCTCGTTTCTAAGGAAATTGCAGCAGTCGCATTCCCTTCGGCAGGTTTCTTCTTTCGTGCGGTTGTATCAGTTTCATTTTTCATACTTTGACTGTTGTCGTCTGTGAAGACAGTCGGTGAGTGTGTCTGGCAGTTCTTACTTTCTGATCATTTCCCTGCTACGACCTATGAGCTTATGCTCGCATGAGATACAGTTTTTATTTCTTTCTTATTACGTGCTCAAGTAGTTAACAGGATCGTCTGGTTGAAATCGTTTCACTTTTAATCCTTTCAATGTTACGAACGATGACGTTATGCTGGCATTAGATACAGATTTGTGTTAGGTTCAGTGTTAACCCTGTAGTGCCATAGGCTATTGAATTAGTTAGTAAGATTGTGCAATTTTAACGGCCTCATTTTTAACCCTTCCGCTGCTCTACACTACGAATATAGTTAGCAAGGTCGTTTTGCTGTACTAGTTACATTTTTATCCCCTTGATCGTTATCGAGTGCCGAAATAGGTAATCGATATGGTCGTGTGCTTGTATTAGTTTCAGTTGCACCCCTCTTGCTGCTATGCAAGACCATAGTAGTCAAAGGAAAAACTTTATCAATGCCATAAATTGTCAGTAATCAAATTTGTCGACTTAATTAATACCGTAGCTTTTTATTTGCTTTGCAGTCATTCCAGTTCAATAGATCATCTCGGTAAATATGGCTACGACTTCATAAATTTGAGATATAGATATACGTTCTCGGCCTGGAATGAATTTTGAAGCGCCATAGCAATATAAACGTTTTATTGAATTCCTTTCGGGCATACCTATTCAGTTAAGCTCACTTCTTCCGTCAACTGCACCACGTGCCAATAATATTAAAGCTTGTAAAACGCAATATCAGTGCATAAAAGTTGCCCTCTGCAGTCAACAGTGTCGGGGGACGATAACATTACGGCTTACACGATATAGGTACGTGTAGATGTGAGTATGCTCGACGTAAAGGCATTATAGAGTTTGCTTTTGCAGTATATGAAAGAGGTTCAGTACGTTATATAAAGCTCCATTACAACGTACATTATACGGTTCTTTTATCGAGAACACGCTTTCAGAAGTTGTGCTCAGCTTTTGCGGAAAGAAGGAAAAAAATAAACAAATTCAACATGGTGCGTGTAGAAAATTATTAATTATAATTCCAGTACACAAACTTCGTTCTCGTGCTTTCCACTAACTATTGTTTACTCTGTTTTAATGAAACATTGAAATCCTACCAAAACATTAGTCGTCCATCCAGTGGCATTATCGAGTATATTAACAATCACAAATTAGATCTATTTGTAACACTCTTTTCTTACGATGCATAGTTCAAGAGTTATACGAAGAAAGTTATTTTCACACAGATGCGGTATACTCACCGAATACGCACAGGTACGCCACTAAAATGAGTCTACCAATGAGTCTACCCAGAGTTGTTGTCACGTTGAAGTGTCACATAAATGTGCTGCAAACTCGTGCGTCGGTGTATGTGTGCCACACTTAATTGCACGCATGTACGAGTCTCCGATACAAACGGACTCGCGCATAAAGAAAGAGCCGTCTCCCCGGCGAATTTAATTATCTCAGCTCAATAGTCCGTATTTCCGATCGGCGACAAACTCTCCCCCGACGTCGGAGGGGGGCAATAATTAAAAAATCCAAGCCGTCACAGCGTCCGCCCCTACGTTCGCCATTTAGCTCCGGACATCTCTCTCGCCGTTAATATTTCTCGGTATCGTTTAAATACGTTTGTCGACGAGCTCGATTAAACTATTCCCCCGTAATATTCGAGTTTGCTCTAAGGGGCGTCCTGTCCCGCAGTATAATAAATCCATTTCTCCTACCACTCCTCTCTTTACTCTCTTTACTCTCTGTCGCGCCCGCCTCGGGAGAGTTTCCAGCTCCGCATTGTAGTACAAATACTTTCTCCTTCTTCCACCGTTCACATTGAGCCTCCCCTCTCTCCTCGTCCCTCTTTCTCTTTCTCTTTCAACATCCCCAGCTCCCTGCTTCCCTTCTTCTCCCTTTTTCTTTCAATCTGCAACCCTCTACCTTTCCCTATCTCTTCCCTTTCTTCGGATCAAGTCTCTTCTGTCCTACCTTTCTCTCTTTCTCTTTCAATCCCCAACCTCTCTCTCTCTCTCTCTCTCTCTCTCTCTCATTCAATGGCCAACCCTATTCTTCTTCCTCCTCTCTCTCTCCTCTTTTCTTCCCGCCGCTTTCCGTTCTCTTAATATCGCTCGAAGCCAATATACTTTCCTACTTGCCATCATAATGGCCCATTAACCGACGGCGACGTCTACTAAGGCTGCAACGACGTCGACAACGGGGAGCGTAGCGACGCTCGTGATGGTTGGTGGTGGTGGTGGCGGCGATGGCGCAGTCGACGAACGTTTTTCTCCCTCGCCGAGGGTACCGACGCGTATTTAGCACCTGCCACAATCGACTTTGTCACTTCTCGCTCGCTCTGCCGCGCGTAACGCAATTTTGTCGGGCGCGGAGCGAAAAGGACGAATTACCATTTAGATATAGGACGTATATATCTGTCCTGCTCTTACGCGCTCGTCGCAAGCTGCCTGATGTGGAAAGATCGTTCCGCCGCACGTGTTCGCACCGTTAAGACGGATTCACAAGGCGCCACGCTATTCATGCGACATTTTTGGGAAGATCGTCCTTTGCTGAGTTTTTATGCGTGTTAGGTATCGTGGAAGATTTTGCGGGGTTTATGAATTAGCTTGCTGTCCTGTTTCGAGATCGACGCGACACGGCAGGCTTTGTTCACTCGTTGCCTTACGTTATGAGACTGTTTTATTTTGTGACTGCTCGAAAGGAATAATATTTGTTTGCTGCTCGCAGAATTAGCAATTTTTTCGTCAAAACTGCGAGAATCTTCGCGAGAACGGAACGTATCTCTGGCGAAACGCGTAGAATCTGAATTTACTGAATTAATCCGTTCACCGTGACAGCATTAAGCTTTAACTATTCGGAGCTAAGATCCTGTATCGTTAAATTAAGTGTAACCTAAACCGTTCCTCCGAGACAGGGTAGGATGTTAGCAGGAACATTAATTAACTTCACGAAACTCAACTTAGTGGCGTTTAGACTGTGTCTGACGAGTCATTATTAACGTATGCTGCAATATCACGTACTGAGAGCAGATTCTGGATTTTAACTACTGCCAAACTTTTAATGATCATGTTAGATATTGTGAAGGAATTTCACGGAAAATGAAAGACGGCGATACCGATTGTTTCTAAGACCATGAGAAATATGTATTATAATAGTTTCTGAAGCCACCGTATGCTACAAAACTCTGGAAATAATATGCGAATCAAGAGCTCGTAAAGAATGAAAAAGTCACGTTACAGTACCATCTAAATCAACAGGTATTTTATACAAATCTTATCTATTACTTTCAATAATCCCCAACTCCTCTGAAACACTATCTTGAATCGAAGTGCGCACTGAGCGCAATTCATTAGAAAACATTTTTGCAAAACATATTGAACCATTCGATGTTTAGTCGTCAGCAAACGACTTGAGTTAGAGGACGAAGAAGGACGAAGCAAAGGATTTGGAGGACGAGACGGAAACTTGGGCCGCCGTTATCGCGAGATAAGTCGAGAGGGCGGTAAAAGTGAAATTACGAGCGGCGCCTAAGTCCTCCCGTTCTTCCCGGCGTGACTTCTCAAGCTACGCGACCCGCTTCTATAATGTAGCGATGTGATGTATGCGCTCCTCTGCCAGCACGGCGGTCCAGTTCTAAAAAGAGCGAGAGAGAGGGCAGTGGCTTTCAAAGTGTGGAGCATACGTACATTAACACTAACGACCGCACGTTCGACGAAAACTTACGACACGCAACATTTCATAACAATATACGATCAATTAATTCCATCACATCCTACGCGTACTAGAACTAACTATATGTATATATCTAACTCAACGAATCAATATCGTGCGACGAGGAGCGTGTACGCCTGGCGAGAATTAGCTCGCGAAAAGAGCGGCGCGCTCTTTGGGAAGTTTGAAAACCACTGCGTGCAGGGGGTGAGTTATGAAGCCGCCGGCTATCGTGGTGGGCTTGGTGGAAGAAGCGGAGAACGTATCCGGCGTGTTTAACATCCAAAAGAGTCCCGGCCTGCCTTCCCCTCGACGACGTCGTCCGCGCGTAAGCTGAAGAGAATCTTCGCGCTCTTCCGGAAATGAATATATCGCCCGGACGTGACGTCAAGTTCGTCTGCTTCGGCTTCGCCCCCCTTCTTCAACCCCTTTCCCATCACATGCTAGGCATTAATTTCTCCTTAATTAGCATTCAGCGTGCAGCCGCACGACCGGCGTTCCTGCATCGAGTGAGACGATTTGCGGTTACGCTACGATGGACGAGTGTATCGTGTGCTGGCGGATTATTTATTTGTGAATGTTCGCGCCGTAGGCGGCGGTCTCCGGGCTAGGTTTCGGGCGTGTTTGCGGACGTTTGCATCGCTGCCGGAGGTGTGCACGTTGCTTCGTGACGCGACCTGCATTCGAATCTTGCAAGGAGCGAACACGGATCTCGGTCAGATTTTGAGGGACACTTCTGGATCAAGAATGAACGGGCACGCGTGTTCGGATGGGGAACGTTTAACGACGCGCTCGAGTGTGTTATCAAGAAGAACATGTCTGCTTCCTGTCGACGCACGCTTCGACATTTTTTTGTCATGTTATTTGTTCTCATTTCTTTGAAAAAAGTCACGCACACTCTTGTTATCGCCTCTTATTGCCCGACAAACCTGACGCTGCGCGTGCTTCCGAAGGCCGTGTCGATATCGAAATATGTACAGCCGTTGTATTTTTTTTTTTTATATGTATATATATATATTTATTTAATGCGAGTGCGTGTCCAGTTTCCAATATAAATATAGCGCGTATGCTCTGCAATGTCAGAGGTCTCTTTGCGTTATTCCCTCCAGGCATGCGTCCGCTTCAGTGTGAAGAGAATTCCGCTGACATGTTTACAGAGGACTGTGAAAGCAAAGTTCACTGTATCATAATCGGCGTTACGCAAAATAAATGAATGTATTGATTCAATATTTTTCCATTGACGTTGTACAGATTTCGGAGGCAAACTAGGTGTGTAATTGCCAGAGAGTTTCAAGGTTTATAATAACTGCTTTTATGATATCCAAGTGACACAACATTGTATTAATATTGAATTAGTTTAACGAATTCGTCTGTTTATATTCCATACGTCACAAGCACTGTACCAATTTTAGACGGTGAAAATTATTGTGACGCATTCCTCGTGCCGCGATAACGAAGCAACGGAACTAGCTGCGAGAGAAAAGTATTGTTCGGGCGCAGAGATAAGTCGCTATTGGAAGCTCTACATCTACAGCAACGACCGCAGGTGCGGGTCGTAAGTAGGACCGCTCTAATTATAAGACCTCGCCATCGTCCGTCGGTACAATTAGCGTCGTATTAAGCTCGCCTAATATGCACCCCTGAAGCGGCGGCTTATTTCGTGTTGACTCTTGCGCGTGCGCGCGCGCACACCGCCGGGGCGCACGTCTTATTTGAACTATGCAAAGCTCGGCTGCCTCTTTGAGGCCCGAAATTCCAGAGACAAGTGGATCATAACCCCGCGGTTCCGCCGAAATTCTACCCTCGCTACACTCGGCGTTTTTGGCCATGACATTTTTCGCTCTCGGAGTCACTCGGAGAGATGGAAAAAGAAAGGAAGAGAAAGAGAGAGAGAGAGAGAAAGAGAACACCATGAAAGTAGTTACTCGTTGACTCTTCACTTTTGCTCGCTTGCCCCCGATGTCGATCCAGAAATGCGGTAACGTATCAAAAGCGTAATTCTCGTCTGTACCAAAGGTAGACCGCTTTAATGTTTCTCCCTCTCTCGCTGCCCCCTACTACCCCCTCTGTCTGTCCCTCAATTCTGCGAGTCAGATTCTCCCTCCCGGCCGGCGCGTTGCGCGCTCGACGTCCCTTTTTTCCCTCATCGCCGGCAGAAAGCGCGAGATCGTCATGAATATTTCACGAAAGGGTAGGAGGTTGTCTGTGGAGGCGGAGAGTCGGCGGAAGGCTGATGCGGAGATGTGCGGAGAAAGAAGCGGGCGGGGGAGGTATGGAGGAGTTTTATCTGCCTCGGCGAATATTACAATATCGAAAAGAAGTAAATGAATGGAGGGAGGACGACGATCGAGGTGGACGTTGTGCAAACGACAGTGTGCGTGCGCGGAATTGCGAGCGTGTAGCCCGATCTCGGTGACGTAGTGACAAGATGTTTGGGTATAGCGGGAATGAACGAGAGAGAATGGGAGGATTTGTAATGCGCGAGTGCAGTGCGCAGGGTAATGTAGACGATACGTAGAAAATGTATAGATATTGATATAGGAGAGGATGGAGCAAGTATTGAATTGTTTTGAACGCGTGTCGTAAAGAGGAAGTGTGAAGAATAGTTAGCGTTCAGAGTAACTTCGAACCGTGTAACTTGGCAGGCTTTGATCAAGATATGGCGAAAAATAGGCGAAACTGGCGGAAACCGTGTTCCGGCGGTTAAATATGAAAATGAGCATACATGATGCATAGTTCTGGCCAGCGTTGACTCGGTGAAAGTGAGTTGACCCAAAAAGCGACATATTGACAGAAGAAGGTTGAGGTGTAATAAAGAAACAGATAATAATACATGGTCGCTATCGTCGAAACGTTTCACACCGTTGCCATCCTCGAAACATCATTTCTCTAGATTCCACCGTTCCTACGTACCGCATTAATGAAACATCAGGACTACTCCACTAAACTCTGCTCATACTAAGAAGTCATAAATATTCTTTCCGCAAAACGAATACCGTGTCATCCAGTGACAAGGTGATAAGCAGCGACTAACAGAGATGACCCAGAAAGCGAAAGATTCGCCGGAAAGGGTTGAGGTCGCAGGAATTGTAGAACAGCTGCAAGCTCGAAGAGCCGTCGTGCTGAACCACTCGTATACCTGCTTAGGCAGTCTGAGCGCCATCCTGATTCTATTAAGATGGCGGCCCGTCGGGCTCACAGCCCCTCCAGTCATCCTCCGAATATATACTCTATTTACTATGCAGAGTAGCTGGTAGACGTGATGGATATCCTCCACGGTCTATCCCTTCCGAATCCACCTCCTTACCGAATCCCAACACTCCCTCCCTCCCTTCTCTACTCCGTTCCACCCTCGTGTTCGCCCCCCACCCCCTCGCCCAGCGCTGTATCATAAGTGGGTTCGTTAAGGGTTGTTACCTTATCTCCTTATCCACCCCGCTGCCTGCCTGGCGGAACTACTGCTCCAAGAAGCCCCGTGCCGCTTCGGCCACGACGAATTCGCCTGAGGGCGGTCTTCGCAAGTTTCCTTCTCACCCCCTTTCGGCCGCACCACTCTTCCGTTCGTGCTTGTTCTCGTCGTGTATCTGCCGCGGACGACATTTCTAGTAATTTTCTGCATCTATTCCGTCGGCTCCGTTTTTGAACGCTATTCAGCGGATTTGGAGGTGCGTGAGGATAAGAAAGCATTGGTTTCGACACAAGCACTTCTGAATCCTCTCGTGGACAGATGTTCGTTCGGGTTCGTGATCGAGTTTGGACGCATCTTTTGATCGGTCCATCGGAATCATTCGTGGACAAATGTTTCATGAACTGTTTCTCTGAAAATGTCCGCTTATCTCTCTTCACGCTGAAACGCTCGTTGATGAGCTCCTTTCCTTTCGCTCCCACGGATCCTCGAATCGGCTCGCACCCATTCACCGTTCTCGGTCTCGGGTGAACCGAACTTCCGGCTCTTATGGTCGCCTCTTTTTCTCGCACACTTCCGGCTTTCGGGTTGACGCCTTGAGAGTTAACCCGAGTTCCGTCGATAAACTTGCCGTTCGTTTAAATGGCGTGAGCGAAGTTCTCTGGCTTCGAACGAGAGATAGAGAAAGAGAAGGAGAGCGGTTGAGGTGGGAGGGGGGCCGCGTAGTGAAAGTAACACGAGAATCGCCAAGGGGTTGCGACGGAAGTTCGCGTCGTCCGATATTTTCCGCGAGAATTTCTCGAAAGTCGCGTTCGCAAAACTTTCGAGCGCCGGCTTCTGATGCTAACGCGCGATCGGAGCGAGGGAACGTGCGCGTGAGTTGTGCATACGGAGGAGTCGACGAATATGATAGGAATGCGCATAAACGCAAACGTGACCCTACGGTGGACACCTTTTGTAAATTATTTTTCACTCTGTACTTACTCGCTAACGGTGGAAGGACGCTTATTGGCGTGCTGAAAAAGTGATTCGTTAGGCCCGGGGGCGGTTCATCGATCGGGCCGTGCGAAATTAATAACTAATCCAACTCGCGACGTAGTGCGTCCCGTGAAATTCGAGGAGACCTTGCCGTCGCTCGTGTCGCGCCTCCGGAGTCCCAGAAGTGTCGCGACAAAAGTTACGCAATCGTAAAACCCGACTTTTACGAGGGACGTTGAGTTCCCAACGGGCGCACCGTTAAATCAGCCGAAATCCTTCCGAAACGAATGATTGAGGGTCTTGTTGGCGCGGCCCTGCACTCGGACGCCGATCGGCAGGAGATCGAATAAAAATATTCCGCTCCGTGCGCCGCTCCCGGTCGCCGTGACAATATTCAGCGCGCCCGTCGCGGGAGTTATAGAAGTGAGCGTCGATATTTCCCGACTCGCGTCGTGCGCTTGCGAGATACCGCCGTCTATTTCAAACATTACGTGCGAAGCTCGTGAAGAAACGTGTGTCGTTGAGTGATCGTCATCGCCTAATATTTCCTCTCAAGACGGCACCCAACCTTTCGAAACGTGTAGAGTATGATCGAATGAGAGATACTGAAAATGGTCTACTCGAATCGATATCAGGACATTCTTTGGGTCGAAGACAAAATTTTGAAAAAGAAACGAGGTGGGATCGTCATTGACATTGTTATTATTTTATTATCCGTGTGCTTTTTCTGTTTCGCCGCGCCTGCTGTTATAAACGCGACGAATGCGAGGTTTGATAGTGCGTTCGGATGGCACCGAAACAATTAAAGCGCAATAGACGCGAGAGGGCTTTTACTTATCTCCCGACGCAAAAACGGTAGAAATCCGACATTTTCTCCATTCCGCCCACACGCACCCCTTTAACTCTCGCCCGTATCGTAGTTTTTCCGCCGTTCGGCCAGCTAATGGAGCGGAACGAGAGAAGAATTATCATCGGGCAGGGTAAGAAAATGCGGAGGGCCGAGAATAAATACGGAACCTTTGACTCGCCGCGCTCGCGCAAGGTGGTGGAACGGAGGATAGGAAAAATGAGGCGGAAAAGAGAAGAGAATGGAGAAAGATCGAGTCTGGGCGGGAGAGGGAAAAATAAACAGTAGGGAGGAAGGAAAAATGGCGGAGCGAGAGGAAGAGAGAAGCGCAGTGGGTGGAAAAGTGAGAGTAGCGCGTAATCTTTTCCTAGCCAACATGGTTGCTCGCAGGATTTTCCGTGTTAATAGTTTGCGGCACGACACGCCGTGGCAAGTACGCGGCTCGCTTCACGCTGTTCTCTTTTTCGCATCCCCGCTTTTCCACGTCGTGCCTTCTGCCGGCGATACGAGTATCGATCCGACGTCGATCTTCCTTTCTGGGTGGCGCGAAAATAAATGTCGCGGAACGATTTGTTGATTTGCGCGTTTTATCGGTCGCGCGAATCGACGGTGTTAGTGACGAGCGTTTTTCGCTCGGAAGGCAACGATTCATCAATCCGTGGAAATTAGAAATGCGCCACGCTCGCGACCGAGGATAGCATAATCGTTTCATTAATCACTCACCTCCCTCTCTCTTTCTCTCATTACGCGAAACGTATTACACGTATTTTATACCACGCTATAAGAGACGCTCATTATCCTCCTCGCGCAGATCGCTGAACTCATTACGTGCTATAAAAAGCGAAAGCACCGCGAGTGATAATGGCGACGCACGTGCGCGCGCGTCTCGCATCCCTAATTTTCTCCATCGAGACGCTCGAAAATCGTGTCCCAGCGAAGCCCTTTCATGCGGCCCACGCACCGAGCGGCGTAAACGTCATAATTATCGTGAATCGTTTGCTTAGAAATCCCTCGCGTCACATATTCGGCGTCGCTCGAAGACGGGGGTGGGTGTGCCGGAGAAAAGGGTTGGCAATAGGCAGGGCGTGGAGTGGCGAGGCCGACGGTGCGGCGGATTTCACTCGGCGCCAATTTCACGGGGGAAGGCACTTATCCGAAATGGTAGAAAATGACGGGCAATTATTTACCGGGGAGCCTCGACGAAATAGTGAAAACTAGAGGCGGCCGTTCTAATTTCATGCAAGAGTAAGCGCCCAGTTCGGAGCCATTCAATGGGGGAGTGTTCCGTCGTTGCTGAGAGGGGGTGGCACTTCCTATCGTCCGTAGCCACTCTCGCACCCTTGCTGCTCGCCTCATCTGTGTCAATGGCGAGCTCGGGTCCGAATATACGTGTGCACTCGTTCTTTCTACGGTTTCTAGGTTTGCGCTCGTTCGCTCGTGGTGCAGGGCCCTATTGCCACGTGGGGATTGTTTCGGATAAATCGTCGGATTAATGTTGTTCAATTTCAGATCATCGCGATATACCGACGTGAAACGCTTCAATATTTCTCATTTGGCGGCATACGCTGATGATTCGGTATGATAGGACAGAAATGACGGAATACATTTTGCTACGTAGCTTCATACGATGTGCGAATCATACGTACGTACATTACGTATTACAGAATTTGTTGCATGATTGACAATAAATTGATGCTTCATTCTCGATTAATTTGAGCCAGGTATCTGTAGGAACAATCATTTTCCGTTATTGGTTTACTGTGACGCAGAATTTTGTATGTGGGCGCGCGCCGTTATTTAATTCACTAGAGTGTTTACGGTGTTAAAATAAATTGCCCGACTGCGAATGGGATAGGTGAAATAATAGGGGGGGAAACAAGTAAAAATCATAGTCACGAGGTGTGCTATGTACGCGATATCCTTTCGATTTTCCGTCGCAGTGACAGGATTTTCTCGCAGAAACGATTACGTTCACTTCGTCGAAGATTAATTGCGAAACGGCGGATCGGCCGGACGAAAAACTGTGAAGTCATGTGATCGATCGATCGCCAATTTATCACGTTAATCTGTCTGCAGTTGAGAAGCGTCAAGGTAAGCCTTCTGTACACAGCGAGCGAGAAAGAACGCATGGAAAATATAACAAAATACCGTGGAATATACGAAAGAACTTTGCATCTGTCGCCAATAATCTCTGTCGAAGGTCGACGTTAAATAATGCGTTGAAAAATTCCTATTTGCATCTTAATTAATTCCTTCGCTTTTCTGCTCTTCATTCGTGCACTCTGTACGCACACTCTTAACATTGTAATAATCCGTGCAGCCCCTCAATAAGTTATTATTCTGATGAATTTATGACTATTAAAACTTTTGGATTTCGAAGAATGTCTGCCCGTTACTAATTATTCTCTCTCCGATTCTCATAATTATATGCAGATCCCAATAAATATAATCTAAAATTCGAATCGTGAAGAGCGCCGTAATATCTACTATAAAAATCGTACGTGAGGTATTCACTTTTACTGCGAGATCGCTAAAGGGTGTCCGCGATGAATAAAACATGCGCGAAGAGCCCGACGACAAAGCGTTTTAAAAGAAATAATACGGAGCTTCGGGATTACTTGACGCACTCATTGTCACTGTAGCATGTGCCGATACTTGAGCAAATAATTGTGGCAGTATGAGTGTTCCGTCGTGCGAGGAGACGTGGAATGAGAACGATCGTATCGCGGCGAATGACAGCAAATTAGAGGAAGCTGCCGGATGGAAGGTAGTAAAAGTGAGGAAACAAGCGTCGTTCGTCGGCGATAGTCGTGCTCGTTACAATGCCGACGAAGCCTCGTTCGATCCTAGTCCGCCAACTTGGGGGGTGCTTTTATTTCTCGCCTTTCATCCCTCGTCCCCCTACTACCCGAAGTTTGAATAGTCTTAATGCCTTGTAATTTCTGTGTACACACGCTAATTCCATCTCATTCGAGTTTTCCAACTGCGGCGCCGGGACATTGGGAAACTTTTTCATCCGCCCGGAGGCTCGAGTTTCGAGTTTCAAGTTTCGCGTGCGCAGGACCGAATCGATGGGAATTGCTTTTCGGTCGCAGTAACTACGTCGTGATGTCGATCGGTCGATTGTGTCGGAACGTTTGTCACAGATAATCACTTATTCTCGATGAAGTAGTCGTTGGCCGGATTTCGAAAAAGCAATCATAGAAACACACGTAGCCAACATACCGTCGTATATCGAAAGAATGAACAACGAGCACACTTGCAGTCGGTGTCGTTCGGGTCAGTGACGATTTTGACGAACTGATACCTATCTCTTCCCCGCACGTCTATTCTGCCTCTCGCTTAACTCCTTCGATTCCTTCTATTCCTTCGATTCTATATCCTTTCAGCCCTCCGTCTCTTTCCACCCCTTCTCACCCCTTTCCATGCCTTGTCCCTCGCAGGCCGTACTCTCGTTCGCCGTCCTGCTCTCAACGGCTCACTTTGCATACGAGCCTCGAAATATCCTTCGTATTATGCCGCCACCCTCTTCGCTGCCTGCCCCTCGACTCTAGGCGTCGGCGTCGGCTCCGGCGTCGGAGTCGACTCTAGCCGGCCGTATCTACATATGGATCCCGTGGCCTGTTACGATCGTGCTGCGCCGGGTTATCGCAATTTGCATCGCACGTAGTCGGGAGACCGCGCGAGAGGGTTTAGCGCACGTAGGCAGCGAGGGGAAACGTGCCTGAACGCGGGGTGAGAGTAGGAAGTGCTTGCTAGGAGGGAGAGAGAGACAGTCGCCGATGGAAAGTGTCGTTTGCCTCTTGCCGTTTAGGCGCTACGACGACGTTCAAGCGTATTGGATGACTCGACCTTCAAGACGATGATAAGATGTGGATGGATATAAAGATCGAGACGGGAATCGAAAGCGTTATTGTTAGCGTGATGGACCGTGCGTTACTTGGATGTGTTGACGGATAAGCAGGATTAAGATTTATTTATTTGTTTATACGGGTGATGCCCTTTGGTACAGACGAAGGGTTATGGAAATTGAGAAATAGGTGACAGTTAATAGTAAAGCGTATATAGTGCGGAAGTAGAGACGAATTGCGTAGAACATTTCTGACTACAGTCTTAATTATGTACAGGAAAAGCCTCATAAAGAAAAAGGCGCCAGAAAATAATAAAAAATAATAATCGCCGGCCAAAAAGAAATAGTAAATAAGAGAGAATTGAGTGGGCATAATTCTGTGTAACATAAAAATGTGACATTCATAAGTGTCGACGTGTGCGTCTTGCCAGAAAGAAATAATAAAAATTTACAAGAAAACCTGGCTCGCAAACTAAGTTCCCATATCTGCAAATACGATCGATACAAGAACCACAAGCATAGTTAGTCCTGCAGACCGATAACCAATTTGTTTATAATTTTGGTACAATCTTGATGCTGACATCATTGCCTTCGCGATGTCACGCATGCTAATTTCGCGCATTATTTCCGATTAGTTCTCCTGCTTTCGGCGCGCGACTACTCTCGGAGCACATACACAACTAACACGACCATTATTTTCCTCCTCGCCATCAGCCCGAGTTGCGATGTTGAAAACATATTCGCTGACCTGGCTCGCGACGTGACAGTGACGATGGCTGGAACATTAGTGTTGCGGCGCGAGAGGGCAGCGGGAAAAGGTAGGAGACCGAAAACGAGGCCGAGGGTGGAAAGCAAGGGTGCTAAAGTGACGGGCCAAAGGACAGGCCACGACGTCGGACGCGGGGAGGATTGGATCCGTCGTTTCGCTCGCGGACACGTGGTGCCGGAGGATTTAATTTGCCGTCCGAATGAAAAAGCCCTGGTCACGCCAACCACCGACGTGTCTGAATATTTTATTCCCCGCCGGATGCGCCTCCTTCTTCCGCGTCCATCGTCCATCGCTCGCCCACTAAACCTTTCCCGATCTCTCCCATTTCATTCTTCGTCAGCCGCTTTCTCGCGCCAGACTCCTTTTTTTCCCTTTCGTATCATTTCCTCTGGACTCGTACCGTAACTTCCTCGCATCTGTTCATTTCCGTCTTTGTGCCCTCGTGTTCGTTTCATGGTTTTTGTTTAAGAGAGTCAAATCTTGTCCGCCTTTATCCTCTTTCTTTCTTTCTTTCTCTCGGTCCTCGTGCATCGACGAAACAATTCGTCGGCGCAAGTTGTTCGCCTAGTCTAGCTGTGATGGATCGTTCTCGGCGATAATGGTCGCTTATGACGGTGTAGCACTTTATTGCTTACACTAGCATGCATCGTTTGTACGGACCGGCCGCAGAAGCGCGGACTGAGTGACGGTCGTGGCAAATTGGTAATACGAATGCCGTTTGCTCGTACCTCTGACGCAACACTTTTCATGTCTTCTCCTTATACGCATCTGACATCAATGATTATGCCACAAATAACGTTTGCTTCGACCTTTTATTATTAAGGATTAACTAATAGATTGCTATTAGAATACAAAATGAACGTTACGAACTGTCTAGCTTTAGCTAGATACGCACAAATATATGTATCTCTGCAACCGTGATTTAAGTAGCATTAGAAGATACGTATCGGGACTTAATATATTTATAACGACCGCGCACATTATGTCGTAACGTATATCCTATATTACTCGCGTCATACTTAATTTCTAGCCGTGCGAAAAATACGTAATACCAGCGAAAATGACGTAGGTAATACTGAATCGTTCGAGTAGCAGTCTCATTACGACAGCCAGGACGGCCGAACGCATTCGGGCAGGCTGCTAATGCACAATAATCTGCGTTACACTCCTCCGCTCCCGCAGCGTGACAGTTATGTAAAAAGAATGAACGGGTAAAAGCGCTGCAAATTGCCGGCGACGTGTTGTTCCTTCCAATGGCATTGTAGCCTTGCGCACTCGCAACTCCGCAAATGCACTTGTAATGAGGATGGGTAATGGGGAATATTATTGCGCGGAGAACGGGGAACAAGTGACTTCGAGGGGAAGAAATGCTTAGCACTAAAGCACCGTCATTCCGCGAATGCGCAGGGTTTCGAGAATCGCAGTTATTGTAAGTTACGCATAAGTTCCGATTGTTATGCGGCGCAGACTGCTGGTGTTGCCGGGTATTACGGAATTACGGTGGGCGCGAAGTATGCCTCTCTAATGTCTCACTCTAGCACTTTTTCGTCCTTAGCCCAACAGTGCTGTCTTGAAGATATAAAAAACACTTTGTCGAAAAAATAAAGTAAAGCACACTTATTATATCCTTTTTAGCGCAGTTTGCGAGCTAATAATTTGGTAGTAAATGAAGTTGGTAAAAGCAATGGGTATTCTTTGTTAGAATTCTGTACAATTCACATGTAACCAGTATTAGGAGCCCGTCGTAACGTTTGCTGTTTTTATGATTTCAGGTAATTATCAGACCAAGCCGGCCAGTATCCGATAAGTCCGTTCGCTCGCGCGCTGAATATTCTCACCGAGCGGTAAGTAACGCACGTCCCACCGTACGATCTAGAACCACTCCGGAAAACATCTATTCGCCTTGATCTACCTTCATTGATCACGAGACGTCATACTCGGAGCGGCGAGCGCGATGATCGTGTGGAATGCAGTAAACATCTCCGAAGTAGAAAAGACTGACATTTAAGGTGCAATTGTTCCATCGACGTGCACTCAATCTTCCGAAGAGCACTCTCGTGCATGCGCCGTCGGCGATAGTCCACGTCGGAATGTATTCCGCGATGAGCGATAGTGGGTTGCCAGTTACAGGACGTAATAGTGCGGCAAGTGGCGAGCGCGAGAAAGAATAGCACGGCGGTTAGGGCGAAATGGTAATGCCGCTGGCGTTCAATCTCCCGAATGGGATTCTTACAAGGAAAGACCACCGGTGGAATGGGACGCGGATTTAGCTCGAATTTTCGCAGATAGACCGAAATTAATGATATACGCGTTTCGGGGTCCCCTTTTTTTTTCTTCCCGTGAACCTTTGGTTTCGAATTAGAATGGAAGGGTTGGCGTAGGCGCGATATAAATGAAACGGTAGTTATATAGATGAAGAAAGGTATCAAAATATGTTTACAGCTGAGGTATTCAAAATTGAGAAGATTGTGCGGATGGTGAATCGTGGTTACTGGGATGACTGCGTTTATTATTACAGGTAATGGGAGGTAATGTTTGAGACTATGCGACATTTGGCGTTAACGATCCGATGAACGCTTGAGAATTGAATCCAATTTAGCGTGAACTGTTATGGGCGGTGTTGTGTGTAGAATGGTTCCCCGTTGAGATAACGTAATTGGGCAGAAAATACTGGTACTGTAACGATAAGTGAAACGATGATGTTAGGTAACGTTCAACCTTTCAGGAATTCTTTCAAGAATTCTTTCAAGTATGAAAGCACTTACCTACATGACGTGAGCGATCATACAATTTTTCATAAACTGACTCGTCAAATTTTACCGCATTATTCAAACTGGTTTTAAGAGACAATGAAGCTATACTGGGCATAGATAAATACAACTTAAATGTGATTCGCTATTGAACAAGTTTTAACCTTGTCGACTATTTCATCACTCCGACTACAGGTTCCCTAGTACAACTCCACAAAACTAACAATAAGATTAGGGTGACTGTCACCGGCAAGTAACGGGACAGCGGACCATGTACCTACATGTTAATACTTACGTTTTGCCGAGCCTCGTATCACAGCACATGTATTACCGAATCGTAACGCGTACTAACGGCATTGCGACAACGCCCGTGAACGGATTAATAACAAAGTTGTCTACGCGGCTCCCGAAACTATTCACGGCACGCTCTTCCTGTTGTAACGCAGCGTAATGCAATGCATCGTAATATAGGTGACATTCTCTTTCGTAGAAGTACCTACCGCGGGAACGTCGTGCCGTCGTGTCATCGCATGGAACTTGTGACTCGTGACATTAACACGCTTCCATCGATGGCTTTCCATTTCGACCCTCAGTCATGATCGCGAAAAAAATATATAGGGCAATGTTGCGATCATTGAACCGCTATCGTGTATGCGTGTTAGAGATCAGTAGAATTTTTTTTCTACTTCGTGAAATAAGTATTACCAAATCTAGAGTGCAACACTTATTTACAATGCCTATTAGAGAATCTCGTTCTTACTCGAAGTCGGCTAACAAAACGTTGTTGTACAGTTTTATTATTCAAAGACGCGGTGTACGACTTTTTGCATTTTAATTCTCCTCTCTTGTTGCCTTTCCTTCTCCACCCACCAGCACGCACTTTCCGGCCCTCGCGTTTTCCGAAAGTTCGCCGTTCAATTATCGTCGAGAAATTGCTCGTTTCAAAGGACCCTTTTGACAACTTCCGCTTTTTCCCATCCGCCGACGCCGGCTTATCGCGATTACATTCCGGCATCGCTCGAATTACGTTTTAATTTCGGGCTCGCGCAAACTTTCCGCCAGCCGCGGCGTGCGCGCGAGTCCTTAATTTTCGCGAGGACTGAGCCCGTGACAAATGAATCTTAATTATGAAAGTTTTCGGTGGAAGTCCGCGGGAACGGTAACAATTATCCTTCCGTCTGTTCCTTCTCCCGTCGTTCCACGTACCGGGAACGTCTCTGTTAATTCCCTATACTGTCGGGCGTAACCTTATAAAATTTCATTACGATTAAATGTTGGGTAATTATCACGGGCCCGCTCGTTGGCCGTGCGTATTAAGCCGAACGCCTCGTGTTTGTGGCGTGATCTCAAAATTAAATTCTATGCCACTAATATACAGTGCTCTATTAATTCGAGCTCGCGTTAATTGAAACGCCTATAATTGCCGGGAGACTGAGAGTCACTCGTACGATTTAACCGCTCACTTTATTCTCGGCCTTCATTCGGGTCAGTCATTCTATTTCGAAAATTAAGAGCGTCGCTACTTTTTCCGCGCGGATTATTAAATAACCGTGTGGGAGGCGTAATGAATTAGTGCGGCAGGAGTGGAAAAGATTGTGTGAAACATTCATGTCCTTGCCTAATGGAAACTGTTGTTTTCGTTTCATATTGCGTTCTATAATGGAAAGTAAATCTTAATAATGAAATTGAAGGGACGCTGCGAATATCAGCGAACACATCACAAATTTCTCTTTTACATTCGACGAGCGTCTACATCCGACATCCGGATGCAACGGTGGATAGAAGTTTAACGGACAAAGAATGTCCGCAAAGTGACTGTTTGATCTACCGAATATGAGAGTCCGCTTCTTGTATTACATTAATAACAACGAGAAATGCCCAGAGCGTCGTCAAACAGTTAACAAACTTTTATTTTACATTCTGAGGGTATCTTTCTGAAAAATAAGAGCATAAAGATTCCAGCTACTTACGAAGATGGTCACCGCAGATAAAGAAAAGCCCGGCTACGACGTTTGTCAACTGCGAAACACGAGGTCCCAAAATTGTACATTCAAAGAACGGTCGCGGTTGGGAATCAAAATTCAACACCGAAAACAAGTACGACGAGTGTCTAGCGATCTGCGACCAACGCAGCGCAAACGAAGCAGATGCCTGGAAGCGTACCGTTTAATCATTCGGCCTACGCCTCACAAATCTCTAATAAAAAATTCAAGCAGCGTCTGCCGAAAAACAGCGAAGTACCAACCGCTAGGAACAAGCGTAGCAAAATTCTAACGGTCCCGTTCAAACTGTACGACACACATCCGTCCGGAGCGTAGAACGAAAGAGGCAGATCGGGTACAGGACGCGTCACTTGAACCGCAAAACGAGCGGCGTGACGTGCAGTTTAATGGGTATTTCACGAAGCATCGGATCATCAAAAGGATATGGCCCGCTCGCGTGTGTGCGCGCATTCTCGCGTGGCCCAACGCTCTGCCGTCGTACGTACACCTAGACGAGACACGAGTCCTGTGCACCCTCTTCGCGGCCAGGGTAAATCTGCCGTGCATTTTCCGCCTCCAAATTCTCCGAGGGCCATGACGGATTCTTCCCACGAGTTTATTTCGGCGCTCGAGCAACGATCGCCCGGCACGAGACACTGTTTCCTTTGACGGTAAATTCTGCTCCACCTCGCTCCCTGATCGCGCACTCTGTGTTTCAGACTCTTCGAGCGGAAGCGAGCACGGCGGAAAAATCGTGCGGCATTGATATTGATTATGCGTTTCAGGCGGAAAAGGTGGAATAGGAGTGCTTCGAGACCGATATTTTTGCTCAGCCTGCCAGACCGATCGACGCACGCTTTATGTTTCGGGGAATGAAGAACAGCGTCCGCGGTCTGTTGAGTGACTTGAGTAATAGAGTTGTTGGTGTTAAGTAACTTTGAAGAATTGAATTGTTCGGATTGGTTGAATTGTCGATTTTTGTTATGGGTGGAGGACGTAAGAGACCTGGGTGTTCCATGACGGATTTGGTTATTGGATTGGGGCTTGATCGATGTACGTGTACAGGTTTGTATTTCGGATAATGTGAGGTTGAGTTGGTGAAATTGATTGAATTATGTTTGAAACAGGAAGAGACGGTGTATTAAATAGAGGGGTTTAAGGATCGATTAAACGGAAATAGACGGAATGGTGTTGTTGTTTTAGGAAGTTCTAGACAAATCTCTGATCCGTATCTGTCGAACATCTATTGTACAATGTTTTTTTTTGTAATTTTCACGTAATTTTGAATGGAACCATGGGTGTAGAAATGATATGACTATACAGTCAACGGTTCCGGATAAATAGGCCCTCGTGGAACAAAATGGAAATTAGCGGAGGGAATATCATACGGTTGTATTGAGTGCAAATAGGATCTGCGGTTTCCTGAACGGGTTCTAGAATTACAATGCAGTCACAAATTATTTACACTGACCGTACAATTTAACAACGGTAATTAATAATAGTGCTAATAATTAATGTCGATTGTTATTACAACAATAATGTTACAATGCTGCGTAAGCGCACGATTACAATGATTATTGAGCTGAAACATCTCGCTCGTTATAACAAAAAGAATGTTGTTCCACCACAATGCATTTATTGATGGACAGTACCTCTGTAGAATTTTTCATGTAAGTACCAAAGCTTTTCCAAGCGGAAGCTCCATCGTCATCCAGCAAGACTTAAGAAAACAAGCGGTCAGATATAGATTCGTCCGAAAACATTTTTCTCATTTTCCATACACTTTTCCATATATACTGCACTTTTCTATACATATTCTTTTATTTTTCGCGCTCAAATTCGCTTGCTTTTCGGCGCGGGCCCATACGATAATGTGTCTACCCTAAACCTTGTCCGCGGAGTCCATCGACCATCAATTACAATTCCTTGATAGCGGTTTTCGTTCGACAATAAGTATCGATACTCCACGCCATTGACAAGCCTGTAAACTTCCTCGCCCACGCGCTCCCGCGCGCAATTTCGAATTCTTCCATTCGCCAAGCGTATGATCACCCCGAGCGCGAGGACCATAACACGGCGTCCGTCTTTATCGAGAATCTCCGCTTCCTCGCTATCTCCTGAATCCTTTCCGGTTCTTCGTCCGCTCGTTCCGGCGGCCGACATAAATCGGCAATGAACAGTGGGTCGAAGTTGACCGCGCCACTGCCTCGAATTGAGACTGATCGTCGCCCCTGCGGTTCCCAGCGCGCGCGATTCCGCGCGACGCGGGACGCGCGCGTAGCGTTCTTTCTTGAAAATTTCACCGTTTACGACGCGTCGAAGCGTCTCTCTCGGGTCGAGAACGATCCTGAAAATACGCCCTCGCGAGATTGCTCGCACCCCTCACGCCTCCTTCCCGCCCCGTCCCCTGGCTTTCTTGCCCCACGAGGTGTGTCTCCTCCCTTCTGCTCGGCGAAAATCTCTGCGGAAAGAAGGTCGAGAGAAGTTTTATCCCGACGTACCTACTTGGGCGTCGATGGGATTGGACCGTGGTGACCGGATAAAGGGGAGAACGCTGGTATGTACTCGTGTACGTGGAACGAAAACGAGCTCTGTGCTTCCAGCACCACCACCACTGCTTTGCTGCCGCTGCTGTTACTGGTGCCTAGTAGCTACCGACGGTAGTGGTATCACGGACACCTCCGACCCGACGTTGGTATCCTACTTTCTCGCTGGCGGGCCATTTTGCTTGATCTCCAAACAAATTTAATTAAAGCGGAGGTGGGCGGAGGCATAAGAGCTGCTCTCGCGGAAATTGAAATTAGACGCACGCCTCGTCGCTCTTACTCTTATTTTCTCTCTGCTCTCCCCTCCCGTCTCTCCTCGCCATGGCCTCGTCCTTCTTGCTCAATGCCTCCCCTCGTCTCGATAACCATTGCTCGCGCGCGGTCTCGGACCTCTTTTCCCACCGCTTTTCTGCCGTTTGTGTGGAGTGTATGGGTTTTTTCGGTACATTCCGGTCTCGCGATCGTCTGAGAATGGGAATGAGTGAGCTCCGGTGCTGGATTAGGTAACTGGTGGTGTGCTTTGCATGTGTCGAGCTTTACTGTAATTGATATTTTGTGTAGACACGGGGCCAGATTGTTTTAGTTAAGTGTTTGTTAAAGAAGCTTATCATGCGTTCTTAATGGTTCATACATATTTAAGTGATGCCAGGTACATTTCCCCCGATTTTTCCGTTTTCCCTTTGCACGTTCACTCATTTCGAAAGGCAAGACTGCGTATTGTTCCGCGTGAACTCAGTTTCAAATGAAGCTTCGCTATTCTCTTCGTATTTTGCCGGAGCGCATCGAACCGTCCGCGCGCAACCTCCCAAAAACTGTCTATTCTCATTTTCCCTATCATTCCATCAAACTCGAACCCGTTACATTTTTACCCCAATTCCATCTTACAGAACTGACCCAGACTAAAAACATACGGACGAACTCTCTCTATTATGCAAACGGTCATAAAAGCGTTGCGCGCGTGGGATTGCATGCAAGAGGTCGGTGGAAAAATTCGCGAGAAACGTAAGAGGACAGAAGAAGCTGGTCGGATAACATCGTGTAGCGAGCGTATATTCGAAGCCTGAACTCCGAAGGTCTTACCCGATCACGCGAACTCGTCCGTGCCGGTTTCCCTCGAGTTCCCTTCCGTCGGACAGTTGGGCTGCTGAACATTGCGTCGATTCGACCCAGTCAAATTCGTCGGAGGATCGCGCCACAGCTCATCTCGTCCTTCCTCGGATGCGGGGGGTGGTTTCGAGGGGTTCCATCGAAGACGTTCCGTCAGGATCGTCCGCTCAGCCCCGAACAATGCGGCACCTCGATCGATTTGAGGTCGCCGCTCAATGGCTTATTCTTTCCTCGCCTGTTTCTCGCTTGCCTCGCGACGCCGCACGAAGATATTCCGACGTGATGCAATAATGTAGATTGGGCGGGATATTTTATGCAAGAGCGTCTATCGAGCTAAATGATTGTGTTTGCGGTAATGAGCGGCGGAATTGGTTGGCGGAAGTTTACGGCGGACGGATCGGTCGATATTACTTATTTAAAAGTCTGATCGTTTTGATTGTCTGAGACTTTCCAGAAGCGTGTTCTCGTGGTTGCTGTTTGTTCGACATTAATGCGTTTGCTTTCTCGGTCGACGATGCGACGCGGTCGTGATTACGATTACGGGAAGATGATGAAACTTACGAGGGAGCTTCGGCAATTGTCTTGATCGAATTTGATGGGAAGTATGTTGTTAATTGATCGTTCACCGTTTCTATAGTGATTAGTTTGGTTCGACGATTTTTTTTCCGCAGAGTTCGCTTCTGTTCAACCGGAACCTCCGATCACTCTCTGGAAGCACAACATTACGGCTCTTTACCATCGTATGGCGCTTGTAAAAGATTCGGCCGACTGTAAAATAAAACATTTATTCAATAACCGTCGAGCGCCGACTCACTTTTCCGCCGAATAATACCGAGTGTATAGCACGCTCCACCAGCTTACCGCGCCGACCTCCTCCCCGATCTTCATCAATTCAGCAAACCCCCATCAAACTATTGAATTTTTACATTCATTAAACCCGCCGCGTTCCGTCGGAAAACTTTGGAACGCCGCCGCCGAGCACTTGCGGCCGAGTCGGAATGATCCAGTCGATAGTCCATTTTGCGCTCGTAAAATTGATCGTCGAGGCTCGATTGTGCCCGGCAAGAGTTACTTCCCCGAGGATGGCTCGATTCATCTTCGGTATCATTGTTGACTTCCATCTGTAGGATTGATGGAATGAACGTGTGTGTAGTGAGTGCATGTGGCCTGAGTACAACTGTGCGTGCGTGTGTGTGTGACTGTCGGGAACGTAGGAGGCGATGCTTGGCGTGCGTGCTGAATGCGGGAAGCGGGGAAGGGAACACGATGCGCGACGCGGAGGAAAAAAAGAAGGCAGTCTGAGAAAAGATGCGAGTGAGAAGAGAGGAATGAAAGAAAGAACGAACGGACGAAGGAACGAGAAAACGTGTATACGAAACGACTGTGTAATTTTTATTTGTCATCAATATATTTTCATTTGTGTGTTAAACTCATTTTCGCGAAAACCGCGGAGTTGTCCACTTCTCTAAACTGAATCCCACAACTTTTGGGGGCTCGTCCGGGATTCAATTGAGTGGATAGCGCGATCGCGGTGAACCGGGAAGGTGAGTGCGCGGCATCATGAGTGCAACCGAAGGCGATCTCAACGAGACCATACGCGCTCGGCAACCAGCGAAGCCGATGAGCAAGACCGACTTGCAGAACAAATTGAAGGAGATGAGTCTAAAAGTAACAGGAAATAAAGCGGAGTTGCAACAGCGTCTCGAGGAGGCTACGGCGACGACGAGAGACAACGAGGGTGATGAGGACGAAGGCTCCGGCTTCGAGAGTATCGACGACAACACCGAAAGCGAGGAATCCGAGCAGGAACCCCGCAGGAGAAATGGAAACACGTCGCGACAGACACAGCATTTGCCCACATTCAAGGACGTTGCGGAATCGCTCAGCACGTTCAGCGGGGATGAGAAGAAGTGCGTTAAGAGGTGGATCGACGACTTCGAAGACGTTGCGGAATTGTGTCAGTGGTCGGACGTGCAGCGAATGATTTACGCTAAAAGTTTGTTGCGAGGATCGGCGAAAATTTATGTAAGCTATGAACGGTGCGCTAAAACGTGGTCCAAATTAAAAAAGGCGTTAAAAGCGGAATTCGCGGAAAATGTGAACAGTCACGATGTGCATGTGCGGCTGTGTGAAAGGAAAAAGGGGCCCAGCGAACCTTTCCACGAGTACATTTACGCGATGTTGGAGATTGCGGCGCAAGCGGATTTGAGCAAAGCGTCGGTGATTGACTATATTGTCGACGGGGTAGAAGACGAGGAAGTCTATAAGACAGTTTTATACGGCGCGCGGTCGATTAGGGAATTGAAGGACAAATTTAAAACGTACGAGAAACTGCGAGCGAACCTACAAAGTAAGTGCAAGCGCAAAATTACAGACGAAAGGGGTGGGACGGCCGCGGGGAGCGGGAGGGGACGCATAGAGGCGCAACCGAAGCGTTGTTTTTACTGCGGCGCGAGGGGTCACGAAAGTAACGCGTGCCCGACGAAAGACAAAGGAGTAAAGTGTTTTCGATGTGGTCAGCATGGTCATTTCGCGTCAAAATGTACCGAAAACGCAGCGGCGGCGGAGACGACCCAAGTCAGCATGACCAGCGCGAGTACCGAGAAGTATTGTAAGGATGTTTTTATAGGCGGCAGTAAGATAAAGGCATTGATCGACACCGGTAGCGATCTCACATTGCTAAGTGAGCGACAATACAGTAAGATAGGAGCGCCTCCGCTTAGTGCTAAGAAACGGAATTTTAGCGGCGTAGGTTCTGTGAACCACACTACTTTAGGGCAAGCGCAAACAATCGTTGAGATTGACGGGGAGAAACACGACATGGTCGTGCACGTTGTATCGGACGCGGTATTGCCACACGACATGCTGATAGGGACGGATCTCCTGCGAAATACAGAACTACGAATTGTAAAAGGGAACATAACGATTACTAAGGTCCTAGACGATAAGTGCGATGTACCCGAGGTTTTTCGAATAAACGCGATAGACGATACCACGCTCGACCTGTCTCATATCGAGAATACAGTTTATCGGGCAGAGGTGGGTGAAATGATCGAAGCTTACAAACCGGGAGAAATAAAAGACATTGGGGTTAAAATGAGCATAGTTTTGAAGGATGATATTCCGGTTTACCACCGCGCCAGACGATTATCGGTTAAAGAAAAGGAGGAAGTGGATTCCCAAATCTGCGAGTGGTTAGAGGAGGGCATTATTAGACCATCCAATTCGGACTACGCTAGCGCTATTGTTTTAGTGAAGAAGAAAGATGGTACGAACCGAATATGCGTAGATTATAGGAAGCTGAACGAGAAAATTGTTAAGATGCGATTCCCGTTGCCGCTAATCGAAGAGCAAGTAGACAAGTTACAGGAGGCGAAAGTGTATACGACTCTGGATTTAAAACAAGGATTCTTTCATGTGCCGGTAGAGGAGGACTCGGTAAAGTACACCGCTTTTATAGTGCCGGATGGCCACTTCGAGTTTCTCCGCGTGCCCTTCGGCCTGTGTACGTCACCTTCGGTATTCCAGAAATATATCATATCGGTATTTAGAAATCTCATCGCGGCCAAAATTCTCTTAGTATATATGGACGACTTAGTAATACCGGCCGCGAATTTTGAGGAGGCGCTGAATCGACTGAAGGCGGTGTTAGAAGTGTCGCTCGACCATGGGTTGATTATAAATTGGAAGAAATGTAGGTTTCTACAAACGCGAGTAAATTACTTGGGGTATATCATTGAGAACGGTCTTGTGAAACCCTCGACGGAGAAAACCAATGCGGTGAGACATTTCCCTGCCCCATCGAACGTGTCGGCAGTACGGAGTTTTCTAGGTCTTACAACCTATTTTCGGAAATTCATACCTCGGTACGCTTATATTGCAAAGCCTTTATCGGACTTACTGAGGGACGGGGTAGAATTTAAATTCGGGAAAGAACAACGAGAAGCGTTCGAAAGGCTAAAAGTAGCACTAAGCAATGAGCCGGTTCTACATTTATATAGGATCAATGCCGACACTGAGCTACATACGGACGCCTCTTCTTTGGGCTACGGGGCCATACTACTCCAGAGGGACAGTGAGGACTGGAGGTACCATCCGGTATATTTCGCGAGCGGCAGAACGACTCCGGCTGAGGAAAAGTACGCCAGCTACGAGCTGGAAGTGTTAGCCGTGGTGAAAGCGGTAAAAAAATTTAGGGCATATCTTATCGGAATTCCATTCAAAATTGTCACCGATTGCAAAGCCTTTGCTTTGACCATGAATAAAAAGGACATATGCCCGCGCGTGGCCCGATGGGCGTTATTGCTACAAGATTTTGATTATTCGGTAGTACACAGGTCGGGAAGTGGTATGAAACACGCCGACGCGTTGAGTCGTCATCCTCTTCCCGCCGCTATGTTAATAGACGAGCACGATACGGTGCTTTTGAAATTGAAAAGAGCTCAGATAGAAGACGCGGAGCTGTCGCGTAGGAGAGAACTGTTGGAAGAAGGGAAGGCGGACGGATACGCGATAGAAAATGACATTCTCTGTAAAGAATTGGGGGGCGAACGTCTAATTGTAGTCCCGAGGCTCATGCAAAACACTATTGTTCGACGCATGCACGAGCAGGGGCACTTTGGTGTGGCGAAAACCGAGGCGCTAGTCAAGCGGGAATATTGGTTCGACAATATGCGCGACCGAATCGTCGAGGTCATCCAGAATTGTATTGATTGTATTTTAGCGGAGCGAAAGTCGGGAAAACAGGAAGGATTACTCCACCCAATAGATAAAGGGGAAGTACCGATCGACACCTACCATATAGATCATCTGGGGCCTATGGCGTCGACCAAGAAATCATATGCGCACATTCTTGTTATCGTAGACTCTTTTTCTAAATTCGTCTGGTTGTATCCCGCGAAATCGACAACCACGTCCGAAACGTTGAGTCACCTGAGGAAACAAGCCCTAGTATTCGGAAACCCGAGGAGGATCGTATCCGACCGCGGAACCGCTTTTACTTCCCATGAATTCGAGGAGTATTGCGTAGATGAAGAGATCCAACACGTCAAGATATCTACTGGGATCCCCAGAGGAAACGGCCAAGTAGAGCGTGTCAACCGCATATTAATCCCGATTCTGTCCAAGTTGGCCGCCCCGAATCCGAATGAATGGCATAAGCACGTGGGTGCTGCTCAGAGGTACTTGAATCATGTGCCCAGCCGGAGTACCGGGATGTCACCGTTCTACCTATTGTTTGGAACGCACATGCGAAACAAGGACGACCCGCAGATGAAAGAGATTATCGAAAAGGAGGCAGCGACACGATTTCAGGAAGAACGTCAAGATGTACGACATCGGGCGAGGGTGGCTATCCAGAAGGTCCAGGAAGAGAACCGACGAAGCTACAACAAGAAGCGGAAGGAGCCGAGGGTGTACGGAGAGGGTGATATCGTGGCTATACGTCGCACGCAATTTGGTCCCGGTCTGAAATTTGCGTCGAAATTCTTGGGTCCTTATCGGGTAGCAAGAGTCTTACGATACGATCGTTATATTGTAGAGAAAGTCGGTGAGCACGAGGGCCCTCGCCGGACATCCACTTCGGCGGACCACATGAAAGGGTGGGCGGATGCAGGCGTAGAAAATAGCGGAATAGATTAAGTTTAGATTATGTTTGTGAGATCATCTGGGGTCAGATGAGAGTCAGGACGGCCGATTGTAGGATTGATGGAATGAACGTGTGTGTAGTGAGTGCATGTGGCCTGAGTACAACTGTGCGTGCGTGTGTGTGTGACTGTCGGGAACGTAGGAGGCGATGCTTGGCGTGCGTGCTGAATGCGGGAAGCGGGGAAGGGAACACGATGCGCGACGCGGAGGAAAAAAAGAAGGCAGTCTGAGAAAAGATGCGAGTGAGAAGAGAGGAATGAAAGAAAGAACGAACGGACGAAGGAACGAGAAAACGTGTATACGAAACGACTGTGTAATTTTTATTTGTCATCAATATATTTTCATTTGTGTGTTAAACTCATTTTCGCGAAAACCGCGGAGTTGTCCACTTCTCTAAACTGAATCCCACACATCGACGTCGGCAATAATGGCCGTCCGGAGCGTGATCGACGGCAAAGATCACCGTCGTCGGCGGGAAGGTTTTATCTATCGACGTAATCTCTCGAATTTTCCAATTTTCCTTAGCGCAGCCAGTCGTTGTATCTCGCACGATGTCCACGGTGGACGCAGTCCACATAATGTGCGAGAGTATAGGGGACAGATAGAGAGGGCATAACGTGGGCGGTAGGCTATACGTTAAGATGATACGGATAATCCGATTGAGATCTTCAGTCTTCTCTGAAGTCGTTCGATCGTTCCTCGTTGTGCGGGTAGATGGTTTTCTTAAGGACGCCGGGGTGGTCTTATCCATCGTCGAAAGGGGTTGGGCCGTTGTAGGATCCTGGCCATGGATGGAAGTACTCCTATTTTATTTCCTCCGTCTCCATCTTTCTCGCTGTTTCGCAGCTTTCCGTCGCTTGCTTTTATGTTCTATGCCGCTGTTTGGATCTCGTTCAGTCCTCTGCCTTTTCTATTCCTTCGCTGAGCGTTCTCTGTACTTCGTCATTATTTTCCTTTCCGCGCGCGGGCGGTCCACCGCGCTTTACATCATCGCGTCATTTTCCTTGCGTCTCATATTCACTTTCCGACGTCTCCGTTTTCTGCCCCTTTCCACCGCTTTCTGCCACTCTATCCTTGCGTCCGCGTCTATCCCCTCGATCCTCATTCGCTCCACTTCGCTTTCTCAGTCTCTCTATCGGCTAGACAAATTGCCGAGCTCGACAGTTTCAATTTGGTCGTTTTTCTAATCCCGCAACTCCCCGGGATAAGCCAAGCCCGTCGGGCTCACGGTCCATCCGCAAGCACCGACGCAAGAAAGCTCCGTAGAGTTTCCACGAGGCGCCTAGCGACGCCTCCGAATCCTCAATTCGCCGACGTGATAATTTGCTTTTCGCGAGCGGAGCGATGAGGCGCAAATAATTGGGTTGGCTTTAATTCGATTTGTCCCCCTAAACGCTATTTGCGGAAAGGACCAATTAATAGGAGCCGAGAGCGAAATAATGGCGGGTCGATGCGAAGGCAGTAGGGATTATTATTTTCAAATGACCTGACTATGAATACGGCCGATAGAGTTAACTTTGAATCTTTTGTTTTAATCACAAACATACACACATCTTCCGCCGTACTTTCGACAGCGGTAGAAGACACGACGTACGAAAATTGCTACAAAGTAAATAAACTAAAAATGCGTCAGGATGAAGAGAGAAAAAAGCGTCCGAAAGCACGTCGAAAGTGATCGAAAAAATGTCCAGAACGCGTGCGTCGCTCCGCGCCATCTCCGGCAGCGTCGACGTGTTACAATTCTTACATCATGCGGATCGTTGACGGGCCTTGAAACGCGGCCGACTCCCGTCGCGCGACTTATCGACGAAGCCGATCACTCTGCCACGAGCGCCGCTTCGCGCCGAAAATAATGGCCGTCGCTGGCTGGCACAAACTAAGACCTGCCGCCGACAGGACTCAGTTCCGGCTCCGCTCGTGCGCGTAACGTGCGAGAGTTAAGCTCCGATCGAATTTCCGGTCAGGCAACGTCGGCTGCACAACGCAGCTGGGCCGAGGGAGGTGGAATAACGAGCGACGACTACTTCGCCGTAGGATGGACCCGCTACCGATATCGAAGTGTGTAATCTGCCTCGAGGATGGTCGAAGCCCGCGCAGAGTTGCTGTAACTACGACAGCGCTGACGGGAGAGAGAGAAATAGCACGTGTATAGACTATAGACTGTCAAGAAAGCCTGAGAGAAGGATGAAGAGAGACACAAATGCGCACACTGTGCCGTCGCTCTCTCTCTCTCTCTCTCTTTCTAGCGACGGAGAGAGATGACGGGATGAGTTCGAACTCGTACCTCTTCGAGTAGGTTCCTAATTGCAAAACGGGGGAGAATCTCTCCTTCTCGAAACTTGGCCGTCTCGAGCAGTCCGTCGTAGGACAGAGAAGGAGAGCAGGCTGTCGGAAAGATGGAAGCACGGGAAGAGGAAGCGTCGGGAGATAAACGGAGATCGGTCGGTTAAGGAGAGGATGGGGGAGGTGAGGAGAGGGATGAAACGTTCGCGATGCGAAGCGTGGCCCAAATCGTAGTGCAAGGGGGTGTCTGAAGGATCGGCGCGATATACCGTGCGGTGGCTTCCGATCGCTAACCTCCAAAGGCCCTTCTGGCAATCTCGAAGACTCTCCAAGTCTACGGCCAGTGAGTAAATACGATATCGGGCAAAGGGACGGAGTCGGTCGAGTGGGAGTGAAGAGGGTGTGGGCTGGGGGGAGGGGGTGGCGAACGAGACGGGGAAGATGAGAGATAAAGAGCGTGGGAGGGACGAAAATGTGGAAGGGACTGAGACAGCCGGGACACGCTGCTTGATGGGGGTTGCAGGAGGATGAGAGGGTGTGAGTTATTTTCACGGACAGGGGGGCAGTCGACGAAACGATCTCGACGGTGTGTATATATGCCGGAATTCACGGTATATCCAGCCACTCATGGAGCCAAATCGAATTTGTCGGTGGAGCCGCTTCGTGAGTCCACGACGAGACGACGGATTAACCTCGTTTCCCTTTCGAAGGAGGGGGTGGGAGAGAAAAGGGGTGGAAGGTTGATCGGGCAGTGTACAGGGCTGGAGGGTGGTTTTGGACCGACGGTACGAGGGTGCCGATTTCTGCTTGCGTGAAGGAATAAGTGAACAATGCGAAATACGGGTTCGTCGAGGCTTTGTTTTGTAATTAAAGAAAATGGAATCGTGACGTTCGGCCGCTTACGTTTCTCTGGTTTGTGACGCGTAACGATATGGAAATAAATTCGCGTTAATGGAAACGTAAACTGCGAGGGCTGATATTGATTGTCGCTGATTGCTGCGAATTTGCCGGTCTCGAAACAAATTGTACTTCGCCGTTGATAGGGTATAACTCTTTACGTAAACAATGAAGCGGGAGCTCGAGGAACGGACTAGGTTTGGTGCAAATCAACGGAAAGATTAAACTCGGAGTAATTGTTTCTCGGCGCCGCGCGTACTCGAGCAAATCGATCGGCTTGTCCCGGGAGAAATATTAAATCCCTCGGCGTGGCGGCTTAAGTCGCGAGAAAGAATAAGAGGCGGATAAGAAGGCGAATGAGACTGGCGGGGATGCTCTGCGAATGAACGCTTCGGGAGAGTTCGCGATTCATAGTTTCAGAAGATGATAAAGTTTGAGTGGTGCACGCGCAAAGACGCGTCTTTTATCTCTTCTACGCGTTTTCATTTCCGATAATTAGGATTTGTTGTTTCAATGTTACGAGCCTTTAAAAATAATGTCTACGATGACAGAAGCGTGTACAAGAATCTAGATGTTACATTTTAGATATTGGATGACAATGCATGTAGGATTCCGCAATGTGTTGCCGTTAAAATTAGGTTTTATTCAATATAATACTACACAAAAGTCGCACATCCTCTCCTCACTAATGCTTCTTATAGACTAATTTTTTCGAGTCGATCTACAGGCACGCCAGTCTCCCGTTCACGCATCTTTCTCTGTTTTTTCGCTGCACTCTCATCATATTCGCCTTTCACGCATCCTCACTCCTCACATCTTTCATTCGTCATCCACACACGCATACCCACATGCATTTTGTGCTTTCCAAACAAGTTCAGACTTTTTCTCAATTATACAAAATGAATTGTAATTCTCCAGTAATCTGCTGTCGTCTTACATCTGTCTTATAAATCGACTTACGTCAAGACTCATTTTCCGACGTCTGGAACTGTTTCCTTGGATCTTATTGTTTGCTGTGGGAAATTGACAGAAAGACACGTGTGTTGATTGCCATTAATAATCCCTGATGGTGTCCTTTATCCTAAGAAGATTTCTCAGTTGGAAATCGTTAGGTCGGCAATTGAACACACGACTGCAAAGTCAATAAACTAGACCGACATGGCAGCCATCGCTCAAGCAATATTGCTGAAAGGAGTACGGGATATAAAGATTGACGTCACACCGTTTCTTCGTCGGTCGATATAACTTTCGCACGTTGATCAATGAAACTAGTTGAGAAAATGTTGACCTTACCGAATGACTCGCATTTGTCAACGGCACAAATTTAGCGCTATATTACATTGTTATTTAGAATGAATAATGAAATAATATATCGGCAACTATTATTTAGACTACTTATTCCATCATGAAAAATCACCGTTATTCATCTCTAACAACATCCATACATTTTGTTACCCAGCTATATAATATACCAAAGTATCACGAGGCAAATACCGTAACAATTTTATTCACTCCGGATACTTTAATTTCACATCATTCTCATGCACGGCGCAAGAAGCTTAATTGAATGCAACCTCGCCCAGTATTATCGACGGAAAATATCCGTGTGCAGAGTTCGTGGGAAAGAGATCGAAGGGAGTGAACGACAGGACGGGGTTGGTTCCGGGAACGACTGTTAATCGATAGGGTCGGTACAGTGTATCTGCGTGACGACTCGATAATTAATTGGCCGGCACAGAGATATTGCGCAGCTTCTCGTGCGAGAACCGCGACCGCGGAATTTGTCCACTTTCCGTTCATAACGTTCGTGATTTATTCCGTTGACTGGTGCTTGCCGAGTATCGAGTTCGCCTCGACGGAGACCGGGAAAAGAGTAGGCGCGGATTGAAACAGAGACCTGTTTCGGCTCGATAATGGCCCGTCACCGTTGACGGACGGATTGTAAATAAAAATCGGTAGACGGGACTTCGGACTGGGCTAAATTGCAGATCGGCGATTGTCGAATATTCGTTCAATTTGGCTTCGTGAATTGAACGGCGGAGAAATGGGAAGGGAATATCGGCGAGATGGAAATTAATGTCAGTCGGGGCTCTCGCGGATGGATGCGATGCCAAGGGCAGGTTAGTCATATGGAAAGATATGTACACGGAGGGGAATATAATTGGACAGAGATGTAAAAGGTATTATATATAATGTTTCGGAGAAACAACAGGTGTACGTGGAAGAGATAAGTATACGTTTTAATAGGGAATCGGAAAAATATGGTGTACAAAAATAATGTGGAGGAAGGAGAACAAGGTTCAGTTGGAATTATTAGGAATTGCCATTTTTCTTCATACTTAGAATACAGTTGAACTTCGATTATGCGAATGCGATTTAACTGAACATCGAATTATCCGAACAGTGTCGTCTGGTCTAGGAAATGGAATATTCGATTGAGGATTGAATATCGGTATGTGAAAGGCATGTGGTAGCATATATATATATATCTCTATCTATGGAGGGCATCTAATATGAGATATAAAATATCATTTCCTACTAAGCATTACCTGCATGCCATATGTGCCGTAATACTTTTTAACTCGGAACCGGATACCCACTTTCATCCGCCGAAGTAAAAACAGAATTCTCTTTCATGCATTGAAATGAAAATACAGGCGTCCCGTTGGAAAAACTAGGAGCCGATCTTAATGTCTCCGTGAAAATGTAAGGTAGCGAATAGACAGGCAACATTCTTATGAAATATGATTTTCCATGCCATTTGACAGTCCTCCTAAATTAACGTAGAACCATTCTGTTTTTTTTTCTTTTTGTCGCTAAAACCTACATTAACGTGCTTCTATGAATGCACACACGTACCGTATTTACATAACGACTCTAATACGTTCGAGTGCTCTTCTGATTTTCAATATAGCACCTATTACTTTTCGGATGTGAACGTTTTACCGTATGCGAGTTACCGCAATTATGTTTGAAGCCGATAAAATATGCATATTGGCCGCGCGTTGACTTTGAGAAGCTACATTTCAAGGCACCGAACACGCAATAACACCGATGCTACATACCAAGTCTGCCGTAAACTTTTTCGCCGTTTATGTAACGTTTCATTATCCGTCCCGATATCGGACATAAACAGCGGCGACGGTCAATATGCCCCAGATACATGGAATTATTAATTTTACATGTTTGCACGCGGATAACGAGCGTGGCTCTGTCAACGATCCGACCAATTTTGAACGTTGCACTCGCGGGCACGGGGAACTTTTGAGAGGGCAATATGCCGGGCATCGAGCAGAACGAAATTCACCGACAGCGGTTGCTCGTCGCGTTACAAAAAAAAAAGCACGTCGTCGATTAAAGCGATCGTAAATAACTTCGTTAGATATTTTTGCCGGGGTGACGTGGCCGTCCAAATTGTTCGGTCCGATGAAATGCTTTTTTTTTTAACCGCGTCCACAGAGAGTTACAACAAATTTGTATGGTTTCATTCATTCGTACACTTTGTAGACTAACGTATATTTTTATTTTTTTTTTTTGCTTTTTGTGAGAAAATAAAGTGGCGGCGTAAACGTATGAATGTAATGTAATCGGTGCGAAAATTGACTGTGATATTATTCAGTCGTTTTTGGGTGAATATACACATGTTAGCTGAATATATTAATTGCAAATATTGGTTATTAATCGTACTTATAGCATCATGTTGACGCAGTTATATTACGGAACAAATTCGGAACAGTATCGGATCAAAGATGTTTCGGTATTTAGTAGCGTACATTCGTGTTGGTGTTTATTGAGCATCGTTTAGGGCACATATATCTTTTTAGGGGGGTAATAGCATATCGCAATGTGATTATATTTATCACGTTGCTGAAACGCTATTTTGGACAATGTAATTACTCTACTAATTTAATATCCCCGTACTAATATTGACTTTGTAAAACAATCCGATTATTCACAATACGATGCTACGAAAACAAAATGATGTTGTAATAAAACAGGAGCCTAATACAGAGCAGACGAACGTAACATCAGAAATCGTGCACGATTTCCTATTATCACCATACCACTTCATATAGGAAAAAAGTAATATTTTCTTAAATAGTAGACAGGGCACTCTTATAAAGCGGAATGACGTGTAGAATTTCCAGACGAGTTCGGCTTAATAATTGGTCCTGAGAGGGAGAGGATGTCCTCGACAACGCATAAACGACGTCGAATTTGACGAACGACGTTGACGTTGAAATCGTCATTTTGACAGCTCCGCTATAACGAACTCTTTTTACACGTTCTCGCATCGATGTCCAGTTTTAATTGGGGATCGTCGGACCCGACGTGTCGTCTAATAGGCAGAAAGAAAGGTCCACTCAATTACGGGACACGCTGTGATTCGACACGAACGAAAAAAACGGTCTTTAAATGTTCGAAAACGTCCGAATGTCGCTCGCGTTATACCCGTTCTGTTCTCGTTAGGAATGCTGAAGTCTGCATTCGCGTATTGTGGCTCCGTTAATTAAACTGACATAGACAAGCATCATAATTCCCGTAATGTTTGAGCAATCTCACTTTGACATGTAATAATCATTATCTTACGTCCGCAATTCACAATATTCATCGCTCATCACAATACCACAGCGTTCTCGTTAGAATATTGCAGCAAGGGAAAAATTGTTGCTGGAAAATCCGGCATTCGTGTTAGTTCTGTGATTGCGTAACGTAGCAAACAAAATTATGCGGAAAGTCGTTTGAAGTGCCGAATTCGACCTTAGGGCATGGGCCCAGAAATGTTACCATTGGAGAGCGAGAGAGAAAGAGAGAGAGAGAGAGAGAGAGAGAGAGAGAGAGAGAGAGAGAGAGAGGGAGAGAGTTGCTTTCATTGTAGACACGGCATTTGCCCACGGGGCAATTCGTCTGAGCGTGATTTTATCAGCATCGCGATCCTATCGGAAGCGGAATATGAAAATTCTGAAATTGCGAACGTGTGTAGTATCCGCCCGTTTCGCCACTGCGTGCCCGTACAATGGGGCTTGAAAGAGCTGTGCCGGACATTCAAGGATTCGTTTGTTATATACATATATTTTTATTTTATTTAACTCACCGTCACATTAATCCAGCGGCAGCGCGTTCGTGCACACGTACATAATATCTGCAATACAAATGAACATGCAGCCCGTGTCGTTTAACCAAACCCAGCCAATTCATGTTTACTTTTCCGTCTCCGGCACACATCGACCCCTTCAAAGCCAATTCTCACCTCTCTCTGTGCACTCGAACCCCATTGCCATTCCCCCGAAAAACCTACTCTTCCCCAAAAACCATAAATTCGGGCAATTAGGGGTCGCTTTGGGCGATATGATGAACTCACGTTCGCAGGAGGTCGGAGTGGAGGCACGCATCGCGATCGATGCGCCCACGCATTCGAAGCAACGTTCGATCGTGGGCGGCGTTCAAATACAACTGATAATTGCTCGCCACCCGCCCCAGGGCGCAAGATTGAAACCGCTCCAAGTTCAAACCCTCCCGGTAGTATTCCCAGAGCCGCGCGGCAGTATGTGTCGCCAGCTGAATACGCCGTTGCCCTGGGCTTAGGGGTGCAGATCGGGGTAGGCGGGCCAGGCGGAGGGAAACGTTCGGTTAGCATGCCGGCGGGCTTGCTTCTCTCCGCGAAGGACGACGATAAGACCCCCGCCTCCGGGATGGCTCTTGAATCTTTAATTTTCCAATTTCGTTTGACACTCCTGCTCTTACCGTGAATTATACCCTCCGCCGACGCCTCCGCGTTCCCGATATGCCTCGACGACGGAGGCGAGAAAGAAAGAAAGAGTGAGTGTGATAAAGCGGCCCCGAGTTCCTTTTCTTTTCACCGTCCTAAGCACCCAAAGTGCACGCGCGCGCGCGCGCGCGTCCTCCCCTTATACCTTCGTCGATGCTATAATTCACGAAAATCCTCGTCCCATTACATGACCGAGGGGAAGTTTACGCGCGGTACTTTAGGCGGGGTCACTGTTACGCGCCGCTTGTAATCGGCGCTTTTTAATCATGAACGTCGCAGTGAATGTCCAGGGAAATTTGCCGACCGATAGTTTTCTTCGGTAAGACGGGGCTGGAGGGGGTGGGCGCGGAGTTTGGAGGGTGGCCGACCGACCGTAGGTGAGCGATCGCGAGTTGAACGGCGTACGAACGAATTGGTCGGTCGGACAGCGGATTTAATGGCTTTGTGAGAACTTTCATTCGAGTCTGTTGAAAGGTTTTTTTGATAGTTGCTAAGTTGTTGCGGTAACAAGTTGTGGAGGATGATTGCCATTGTTGCTCCGACATGTTATTGATAGAAATATGGTGTAATTTTCGATTCGAGAAATCGGATTAGGCAATCCAAGAATTCATCGTTGTCCTAGTTTATAACGCGGTACTTTTTCATATTTTTCCTGATTTTAGTGCACTGCAATGCGCTTATGAATACAATTGATTATAATTATAGGTCCATTGTTGTTATATACGATTTTTTGGTTTTAATAAATTCATTCATCTTAATGCATGCGTTTGATAAACAAAAATTTGGTTGCATTTTTGAGGTTTTATCACATTTTATCATTTTAGCACTAGTAAAATAGCATTGTCCCGACAATTATTATTATGCTCGCGGTGAAGCATTGTTACTCGGAGCCCACTGAATAGGTTTCGCGTGCCTCTCATAAATCTTCGTTTCGGGCACTTGAATAAAAGATCGCGAAATTTGAAATGAATGGCTCGTCTGATTTAGTGCCAGGAATTTTTTTAATTTATTCACTTCTCAGGTCCCTTTTAATTACCCTCACCTTTTAACCCGCGGACCAGACAAAAGTTACTTGAATATGAATTAAGACGCGCAGGTATGTACAATAAAGTGCGAGTGATATTTAAGGCAGAATGAGTATGATTCAGCGGAGAATGTTCAAGAACGGCGCTAATAATAGACAAGACGAGGAATTAACTACAGCTCCGTTCTAACGTGCATGAAAACTATTAACAGAAAGTACATTTTTTCCTCTTCTCATACTTCCCACCCGTTTTCATACTCCCCGCCTAAGTTAAGCTAGAGGCCAATTGGTTTGCTATAGCAAATGGAATCGCAAGAACATTGTTACGCGAGTACCGTGACGCGTGGAAAGTGCCTTGCACAATGTTCATGAATTAATGTCTACACTCGACTACGACGACTCTCTATGGGCTATTTTCCGACGATGTTCACTTCTCCGCTTAATTTGCTCTCTCACCCCAAGACATCGCGCCTTTTGTGTGCGACATTTCACCTCGTTCTTCTCCATCTCTCCCCCTGCGTCCCTTAGTTTCCCTTCAACACACTTCCTTCATCTTTTCATCCTCGTCTTTCTCTGTTCCCTCGACTGTGTTTGTCAAATACCGTGTCGCTCGTGTTTATCTCTGTCTTCTCTTACATGCGAAACGTACGAGTGTACGTGCACAGTGCACATATCTTCCGTTACTGCTTCAAGCATTTGCATGCGCACTGTCTATTGTGTGTTTCCTTGTGGTCCACTTGATTTCATCATTCGGTCCACGTACCAGAGCATCCTTACGGTGGCGCGGCCTTTATGACGAAGATTAAATTGTCCGTACTTGCGGCAAGAGCGAGTTTGAATGGGGGCAAGGGCGAAAAATGGGCTTTCATGGTTTGCTGAACTTATGTCTATAGCGGCGTATTCGGACAATGCTACAAGTTTTTTGGATCGCAGCGTTCGAACTTAGACCGTCGTGTCGCATCTTAATTAACTGTTCAATTGATCCACGGTATGAATGATACAGAAGATACCGTGCAAGATTATGTTGGAACACTTGCAGGAATTATAGAACTTCGAAGGATTTATCCGCAGCTACGTTTTGCGTTACGTCCTATCATAAAAGTTAAGGCGTGCAACGTTTTAAGCGTCGCATCAAATTTTGATTCCATTGCAATAAAATGCTGGCTAGCCGACTAACGTTGCGATCTTGTTAGAAACGGGAGGTCAGCGTTCGGTTAGGCACGCGTGCTCGTAGACACACAGACGGATCGCAGTTAGTACGATAACAAGCGCTGGAAGTCGTGCCACCGATGTCTTGGGACGGGAATCGAGGTGGAATTAGCTGAAAGTTCGACTTTCCGAATGGCGGATCGGCCGACCCATAACGCCAGTCGTAAAGCGCCGAACGAACTTTCTTACGACATAGACGGGATAAAGACTGCCGGGCGTAACGATACAGGCTTGAGCCTGTACGAGCTCGCGTTCCTTATTTATTGCGCCTGTGTCTTCCTTCGTGCGCGTACATCTACAGATCTACACCGACGACGACACGCGCGTCGGGCGACAAACGTGTAGGATCGAGAGTGTCGGGAGATAAGTGATGCAAATCAATGTTTCGTGCGGCACACATCTCGAAACGTTCTCTGTGACAAACCGATAATATATACTTCAGCCGTAATAACAGTTTGAAATATCAATTATCATAATGTGTCACTCGGATTTCTGATGTTGGTGTTAAAACGAAACCGTCATATTTATTTCAGCCGGCCGTGGCCCCTCTGTCCCATGAATATTTTGCACGCCCTCTCTTAAAATGCAACATTTCACTGGATATTAGCGTTGTCCCAAATTAACGCTTAACAGCTTATAACAGATTAAAAGCCTCTGTGCAGACGCACATACGTACATACATACATGCATACATACATACATACACTCGACACAAAGCAGTGTTTCCGCATTCCCGTTTCCACGATTCGTCTACTCTATATGACCCGAGCACTCCTCATTAAGATCCACCGGTGGCAAACGCTCCGGCGAATTTACATTTTAACTTGCCATGTCCCTCAACGTCGCCCCGGAATACGCCCATCGTATCCTTCGGAGACGGCGTCGCGCCCTTATTTGCATTGCGTCGCCTCGGAAGTGTCTTGTTCACTCCGCGTTGTTGCCCGCTTGTTCGCGCATAAATTGATTCGAATAATGATTGCCCCGCCGACACACTCGTGCCGGCGCACGACTGACTTTTTAACCGGCAATCTGCATACTTGGCGTACGTTCAAGAATGTCCAGTAGTGATTTTCGTGGAAGTGGGGGAGTTGTTTGTCTTTTTTTTTTTGGAACGAAAGTGAATTGCGTTGAAGTTTTCGGAAGTTCGTTCTAATTTGTCGCGAATTTCGTATACCGTGTAGCGAGTGACATTTTTTGTTTTAGAAATGCCGTCTTTCGGTGGCTTTGCAGCACGTCACGTAACTTTTATCGTTCTCGGACGTGGAGTGCGCTTGAATTCAGCAGATTTTCGACACAGCCGGCTGGTTTTCTTTTTTTTTTTTGTCTCCTGGGACACGAAATCCCGTGAGATTATAGGTGTTATAGTATGCCTCGTTTGTGCCACAACGAATCGACGATTATGCCGTAAGCCTTTTTGTTTTATAAATTTGGCCGAAAGGGGCATTGTGACAATGATTGCCTTAGTTTTGTTCGTTCACGGAAGTACTCAAGAGTTTTCAAACAGACATCTGTGCACTTGGCTTTCATTCAAATACGCAGGAGGAGGTGGTTTGAACGGAACCCGATTCCGTTTCTCGCATCTCTTACGATTCGCCAGCGAAACTCGTTGCGCGCTTTATGAAATATTGAGGATGTCTCTTACTCGGTTCAAGATCGTGCGCGAAAATCATAAAGGCCGTTTTGTTCGCCGCTTGTTGCCGTATAAACAGATTGAACCCGGGCGCAATGATTGAAGCCACTTTTCTTTTACGTCCGTACGCATATGCGGAACCTTCAAAATAGACATTTGCATATTTGGCTGAATCTCAAAGGTCTGCCATGTGTAGTTTCGAGAAAATGTAATTTCGTTCTTGAGAGTCTCGTATGGCGGGCATGTCAAAAGCATTTCAAAGGATTTTCATTTTAACTTGAGCTCTGGCATAATATGCGTGCACATTCAAGACTCCTATGAATATTGATGGCGTCAATAATGTTAACATTTGAATATTTGGGAAGAAAGTGCGAACGGTACGTAACATTCTCGATTTGATCAGTAGTGTATTGTATGGGGTCATACAAATTGCAATGATAATTTTTGCGATATTTGATATCTATATAAAACATTGTCAATCGTGTTTCCTGATATTATTTATTTATATGAGATATTATTTATTTGCTTTTTCCATTAGCGACGATAAAAGATCTGAGACGACGCAAGTGCATGCAGAAGAACTTCCGCTTATCCCGAGGGCCTGCAATATTTAGGAAAGGCACCGTATTTGTATTCCGTGAACTTTCCAACTTCGCGTTCGCCCTTTGCCTCCTGCATTTTCCAGGCTCATCAAACATTTTCGAGAGGCCGGGGACACACGCCCGGCTTCCACCCATAAGTTCAAACTTTGAACGCCGTTGTATTTATACGTAAATTATTTAAACGCGACGTGATTGTAAATCAATAAAATCACGAGGCCCTCAGCCGTTCGAGAAAATCGTTCCTTCGTCGAAACGAAATACACTTGACTTTAAACTACTCTAACACGCCTGACGTCAAAGCACCTTCTTTTTCGAAGACAACACTCACACACAAAAACGATTATAACTAGTAACAAAAAATACATAATCATTCAAACAACACCAAATCGAGCATAAAGTTAAACAGCTTATCTTAAAGACCGCGCGCCTGAAACACAACGAGAAGCTTCTTCTCGACGCCCTCTCGAAAGACCCGCTTTCCTCTACACCGATCACTACACGAACAATTCTCTGAATCCAAACGAAGCCCCCAACAACAAACGTCGCATTCCGCATCCAGCCATCCCATCCGCTCATTCGGTCTCCACTTCATACCACAAGCGCGCCTCCACACACGATATCTTCCTCCGCGCCCAAACACACTCCCAACAGATACAGCCAGAAAGACATGAGAATCCAGCAGCCCTCCGCCCTCATCAGAGACGCCCCACAAGCCACTAGGTCACGTATCCTCCCCGGTAATTCGAATTTACCGAGCGCAGTGAGTCCTGCTCGTCCGCCGGGCAAGATAATCGTGCGCTTTCTCGTGCGAGGACATTAACGATAGTCGGCCTCGCACACGCCCGATACATACCGCCGTTCTAATTAAGCGGGCATTTGCGATGGGGTGGGTCAGGCACTGGCATCGGTATGGGGAAAGGGCTCGCCGGCTGGGATGCGCGAGATTCAACTTGACGATGCCGCCGCCACATCGCTCACGTCGCAAATGTCCGGTGGCCCGTGAGTATCTTGCCGCGGGTCCGGCGTGTCGCGCGCCATTCCAGATGCGCGTGCCAATTAGCAGGATAATCTCGTTGTTTAGATCGATTACGAGTGCCCGCCGGCTAATCGGCTCGATCTGCCGTGCGGTCTCGCCGATAAACTTCGTCGAACGGCTGGAGCGCACGGGCCTGCGGGTACGTGCGATACTGCTGGTCCTGGTTCCTGCACGATTGCGGCTGCCACCCTCCCTGCAGGAGGGGCGTTGGGAGGGGGAGGGAAGGTGTCGAGTGTGCACCCCAGTTATTTCGTCGTTTCATGCGCCGTTTGACGACGGGGTGCTCTGATTTGGCGCACTTCCTGGAAGATGCTTTTTGTTTCTTTTATGTGTGTTTCTTGTTGGGTGAGGTGCGGACAAGTGGGATGCAGGAGAGGTTAATATGGTTTATTAGGATTTACGATGTTTTTTTGTATTTTTTTTTCTGATGTCCCACGGTTTGAAGGGATTCGATTGAGTCTGTTAATCGTATTCTTCAATGAAACAGTCTGATCGGGGACAGATCACGATGGAATCATATTAGATCGGTCGTTTCAGATGAAAGCGTTCGATCACTACGCGGAGTAATGTAGGATTAATCGTACAGGATATAACGAGTGGAAGGGGAGAGCGGGATGAGCGCAAAGAAGAGAGAGAAATGCCTCTTTTTGCTCGCGGGACGAATTGGCCGGCGAGCTCCAGCTTCAATAACATTGCTCTTTGACCAACCGTGATAAGGGATGTTTGTGGAATTAAGCGAGCGCCGCCTAAAGGAATAGAATCGTTCGAATTAATCGACGGTCCTAGCGGCGAGGTTAGAGGGCCGCTGTTTCAATGTTTAGAGAATGGGGTGGGCAATGAGAGAAATGCTCCGGGATTTGTTTGCAAGTCACTCTTATCCAAAGAGGTGGCTGTGTGCTTCAGACGCCGGGCTTGTAGTTCGTGAGATATATAAATGATTTTTGGTTTAAGCCCATATTTACATTTATTAAAGCATCGCGTTCACGGATTGTAATTACAAATACACATATGACACAACTGAACAGTAAAGAAAAAACACCGCCTGCGAGGCAGACAGAAGTAACACGATTGTCGTCGAATGACAATTTATTTGATAAGTCGACATCTCCGATGTCGCGAGCGTAAAGTATGACAGGTAGAAAACGGAATGGCGGGGGGGTTGGAGGAAAAAGGTTTTTCCACCAGGTTGACGTCGTCCATTTCACGGTACAAGCCGAGATAATCCACCGTTATCGCGTCAGTTCACCCGACACATTTCCTCCCTTTCGTCAAGTAGATAATAATAGTCGGCCGCTCGGCAGCGATCAATTCCATCCATATGCCCGCCCTCGCGATCCGTCGGTCCGTTCGAATACCGTTAAATAACATTCACGATTCGCCTTCACTCGCCCCCGCGCCATCTACTGCCAAGGATTTGCATTCGTCGAGGAACGTACGTCGGGCGGGTAATAGGTAACGGTTACGGCGCGCAATAAACTCGCCTGTAATTGGACCATTATGAGAGGAGAATGAAAGACATTATCCCGTCTCGTTCTTCCCGGAGCCCCTCCGTCGTATCTTCCCTCGCGAGCTCATTTCCTGAACAGAGAAGGCATGGCTCGACGTTTCGAATCGACGACGCGCGAATCCAGCGAACGTCTCGCGAAGATTTTACATCTGCTCACGGCGCGCTCTCGGCATACGGGGTGTAACGTGGCGCGTGGGAATTAGTTCGGGAACGGTATTGGCACGTCTCGAATAACGAGGCCGTGTTGTGAGAAATATTCGGATCGACGTGCCAGGGTTTACGGATAACGAAATAATTTGATGATATTAGAACGAGGGTTGAGATTGAAAATGTGAGCGTGCGTAAGAAAGTTCAACTTTGATCGTTTCTTCCGCTTTGACCACTTTCATGATCATCGGCACGTACAATGTCGCACCCTGTACATTTCCTTTCATCCTCACGGCCGCTTCTACTCAGCCCACTCTCCCCGCGCCGTAATTCAAGCGGCTCTTTAATATACGCTCGGTATCAGCAGGAAGAATGTTCCGCGAATCCGTGGCTGGCTCTCTGGATATCGCGCCTTTATTGCCCGCCCCGATGGTATATAACGGCTGTTTCCTTCGCTCTCCAATAATGACGTAACTGGCGGCAAGGTGCGCTTCGCTCGCGCGCCGGTATGCATTTTTCACCGCCTCTCGCCACCCTTTCGTCCGCCGGTTTTATTATACACCCCGTCGTATTATAGGGGCGCTGCCTCTCTTCTGCTTCTCCTCCATTTCTCTTCCACTTCCCTTTGCCAACCGTCGCGTCTCCTGCGGGAGTACCGCGTGCGACTGAGAGCTTCAAACGATTATGAATACTTCCGAGTAATGTGCGCGTAAACGAACCTGATGATGTTCGATTAAAACGCGAAAATCAGATTACCCCGGTGATCATTTCCAGACGACGGCTTTATCGCCGTCCCGTTCTCTCTCTCTATTTATTCTGCGCTGTTTTAATATTTTGTTCCCTTCGGGGCGTCGTTTCAAAGTTGTGTTGCAAGATTTATGGGGGAATTCATTAGACGATCTATTGAATCTATTTAAATACATGAATATGTACGGTTCTTTGGCTAACCCTTATCAGCGATATTAAAGTATAGATTTAGTGTCATTACTGACATTTCTATATAGGGGAAAATTTTCATTAAACGTAGTTTATTAAACGTTCTGGCGTTACTGTCATTTCATTAAAACATGTTATTTGTTTGTACGTTTCAACATTTTCATTCTTCACTGTTTACTGTAGTGCTTTTTCACTGTAGTGGTACATGCTGTAGGTAGCGCAGAGCTGAGTAATCGTTGTATACCTAGTATTTATCCTTGTGTTATGCTTTTATAGTCACGTTAACTGGAGCGGCAGTCGGCCTTTTATTCCCTCTATCCTCACATTATACACCATGTAATAACATCACTTCCCTACAACGGACATCACACTGATACTCAGGTTACATTCATTTTTCACTTATACTGCCACAGAAAGATTTAATCAAAGTCACTTTGTAATTTCATATTACAAGACCTTTTCACCTTTCTCTTCTACGTTTGGATGATCGAAAATAATACAGCCAAACCCCAAGTTATAAGCATAATGTACTTTTTCAAATGTACTTGTAAATCCAATTTATTTGTTTTCCTTCGATACATTATTAAACTTGAAAAACACGTCGTTTATCGAAGTACCGTATAACCATATATCTTGGACGTCGTATGTAAAAGCACGTGACCCCGTGGGCGAACTTTTGCTGGGTGCGATAAAAAAAACGTGAGGTCAGCATGCGCGGTTCATTAACGGCGGTCGCCTAGTTAAACAGAACGTCGAGTCAGTTCTCTTATTCAGCTCTTTTGATATTAAAAAGAGCAGCCATGGCTGTCATTGATTGCGCACACTGACGAAATCGTGTCCGTCATTACGCAAATGGTCTGACTGAGAAGTATAGGCATGCCGTTTGCCGAACGGCAAGAAGGTGCGGAAAATGATTTGCTCTCGCACCGCATCCGATTGACTCTTATTTACACGTTATCTAAAAGTGCTCTCGGTTATCGTTCACATCGTCGTTCGCGAATTCAATTTATCCCCGACTGCGATCTGACTACCGCAGAGGTTGCTGTCGGAGTCGTTAGTTGCCGGCGCCCATGCCGTGGTGATTAATACGATTCGCGGGATGAGTCGTAGACGATATACCGCTCGCGAGCACACGGCAAACCCCGGTGGACGGAGAGAATTTCAAGAGACGGAATTCGGCGCATAGGTGGCAGATTGTACCGGGTGTTCTGTAATTCCTACGAGCTGGCAAATGAATATGTTGAAAATGGAAGTTGCGTGCAAAATCGCGAGACGTTTGTATTCATAGTACGTTTTCCATCATGGACCGCATTGGAGACTAATCGATTCTCGATGCTGCATTCGATAATGTTGGGAAGAATGTATGATCACAGAAATGTATATTCATGGGATAGTTGTAGCATGTGAAATCTATTGATTTTTAAATTATTACTTTGCAAACATGAAACCTCATATAAGAACGCTTTGATATGGATTACATATGCAACATGGAACAATTAATTTTCGACGATGTCTCCGTTTCAAGAAAGTTGTCAGTTTTTCCGTTAAAAATCGGAACACCGTGTACACGGTTTTGTGGCACAGAGACGCCGAGTAAAGTGCCAAACGGCGCACTGAAGCCAATGTCTGTCTGCGCTGTCTCTTCGTCTCTTATTGCCGCGCGTATATGCACACGTACGTACGCTCGCTAGCATCCTCATGCATATGCAGGCCACGCATGCATCTATGTATGAGCGTCGCGTCTAGTCGCGATTTCGGATGGCTGACGCCGACGGAACTCTGCGATTAGCCATTAACTCTTAATACGTTTAACGAATCATTTCACCTACGCAGACGCTCGCTTGCGTCTTGTCATTGGACTCCCTGCCATTGACGAGCATTGGGCATGCTACGTGTGATTTAGAACAAATACTTCCTTTCCCCATCAATCATTACCCGTGCTTTCCATTCTTAGCAGTAAACCGAACGTGTCAATATCTGTCACAAACATCGACACTCTGAATTTCATTGACAATGCGAAAGTAAGCTCAAGTTTTCTACCGACTGCCGTCACCCACCATGTTGTGCATGCTGGGTCGCAGATTCCAGACCCAGGATAAAATCGTATTCCGCATCGTCCGTAATGCGAGGATCAATGCGGGAATCTGGAATCGAACTTTACAATTGATCTTACGTGCAGTCGCGTCGGATCAATCCGGATACTTCCATGCCCTTCCTCGTCATGCACAGGCCGCAACTCAAGAGAGCATCCACGAGCGAAACCAGCCGGACCCCGGAACTCTCCTCGTTTTTCACTTACAAGCCGCGCGCATAGCTTCGACGAGGGCCGCAAACGCTCGTAGCATTATTTCTCGCCGGAATTCCCGGCACGTGAGGAGCGGCCGGAGTGGCTTATTTTTACGTTGGCCGGGCTACGTGCGGCCTGCTCGAACGTCGAGTCGCACTACTTGCCCGACCGGAGGCAGCCCTCTCGCGCGTTGCCCTTCCTTTCCGAACAACTAACAAGTCGCCTTCGGGCATCGACGGAGACGGGCACACACGAGCTCTCTCTCTCTCTTTCTCTCTCATACGCTCACGACGATAATAAAAGCGAATGGACGTTGAAACTCGACTCGAAGCCGCCTGGGCCACGTTGAACGCTGGCGCGGGGTGAACGCGCATTACTGGTGCCTCGATTCGACTCGGCTCGGACGTAGGTCCTCGCGGCTGACAGCTCGCCTTCTGTAACTCCATCGTCCGTGAAGCACGTACCAAGTGCGCGAGGCATGCGAATGTGTTTGCAGCGAACGAGTGAGGGACGTTGGGTGATTGCCGGCGATCGTGTTCCGGAACGCTGACGAATGCCACGCTGCTAGAGGCTGCTCCTTTCGGCTGCGTGCACGCGGATTTTGCCGAGTTATCGCTTCGATCGCCGAAAACATTATTTCATGCAGCTTCTCTTTCCAACCGGACATTTTCTGGGTTCGACGTTGAAGAGGTGCAATGGCAATTTTCAAGTCTCGCTAATTTTGGGTGTAGATAGTGATATTTTATTTCTAGGTCAGGCCAGTTATTGCGGAGGGTATAATGTTTCACTGCCACACGCCCAGTATCTTCAGAATCGATATATCATGTGGTTTGGTTAACAATAATCTATTGTAAGAACATTTCGAGCAAGTTCATGAAAACGTTTATGACGAAGCGTAACGATTCTCAGTATTTGTTTTTAACATTCCTTTAGAGCATCCGTGCAGAGACCGTGCCTTGTAATCAGTTCGCTGTGTAATAATAGTTGAAGCACATGCATTCACGTCCGGCGGATAAATTTTTCACGTTCGGTACAACAGCGGGCTGTTTGCTTTTATGGGAAGCGTTCCAGATGCGAGTGAATTTTTCAAATAACAGCTATTACTGCGTATATCGGTGATCAGGTACGGTTGTTCAGGGCGCTATATATATACGTATACAGGTATAGATCGGTCAGATAATCAGAGACCTTTCCTAGTTACGCAATGCGAAGAATCTACGACGTCAAATCGATGCCCTATAGTTAGTGTAATGCAACCGCATTTATCCTCAACAATGCTATTTGATCGAGTTCATTGCGGATTCCTAGTTGAAATCCGTTACATACAGGCATTAACTCGTTGCAATTGCATTACAGCAAATATACTGCGTTTCGTTGCTTCCTAAATTCTGCAAAATCAATTTATTTTATGAACGAATGTCAATATTATGTTTAGCCGTATATTTCAACATTTGTGTATAGCATTTTCATCGAATGGGTTAATATTTAAGAAACATGTTCATCTTTCTTTGACTGATTATTTCTTTACACAGAAATGTAAATCCGCTTAAGTTCCATATGTCCGTAGAACAGTGTTTGCCGAATTGCTAAATGAAAAAGTGTGACGAAGAATATAACAAGTCGCTGTACCGACAGCTGACAGTCCACTCTCACATTGGCAACCACCGATGTAACGTAATGGAAACTTCAGAACCGCTTTCATCCATTATCGGATTGGCCGTCCGTGCCGTTAATCAGGATATAGCAACAAAATATTGAAAAATTGCCCGAGACACGATTTTAATAAGGTTAAGCGACTTTAGATAAGCTTTAAATAAAATCTAATTAATCGCGGACACTTTACATCGAACGGTATTGGTGTCACGAAGCTTCCGCGAGTAATTCATCGGATCACGTCGAGAATATCGCGGCCATTTGTTTCCGCTACTTTATGTTTCACGTTCGCAACAGAGTAATCGCTTACCATGTATCTTCAATTACTGAGCCACTGGTGCAACATGCTGTTGCATTACGTAATTGTGTGATTTAAACGTTAGAACGGCCACGCACGGCATCGTCATTTTGATGAGGTTGCAATTTGAAGTCTAATTATCCTTCGCACTTCTCAGTGATCGAAATTCGGAGTGTACACCTCGACAAAGACTGTAACAAGCGCGTTAAAACACAGGTCAAAGATGTTGAAATATCTGGAACATAAGTTCCCGCGCAGTTTTCTGCTCACGATCGTTGAACGTACAGCACATATCGTTGATCTCTCACTAAGCGAATTCCTATCTTATATTCCTCCCCCATAACACGAACCACCTCTAGTCAGCCTGGATTGTCATCCGATCGGTCTGATCGCGAGAACGTGACGTACACTCATAGAGTCCCTATTCCCATCTGTCTGAAACGGGAACGACGAAAGTATACGCGGCGTTTGCCGCGCATCATACGCCATTTACCTCGCATTATCGTCTCGCCTCCGACGAGAATAACATGCGATCGAGCCACTGGCGTCGTGCGCCTCGCAATTCAGTACGTTAATGCGTGTGTACGCGTCGGAAGAGGAGTTTCGCGTTATCCGCTAACCGAGAAACTCGTAAAGCGCGTCAAATGCTCACGTCCGTGACGCAATTGAATACGTGCGCGCGAACATGGTGTTCGTATTTAAACGTCGCGCGTGGTAGGTACTTTCTACACTACGTCGAGTATGTGGGATAGAATTCGTGAGGAAAGATTTCGAAGAATCATTCGCTCGTTCGTTGTTCGGTTTTTGTTTGACACTGTCGCCGGATGTAGAGTTCATTAGCTTTCTTGTCTATCGCGTATGCATTTGCCAGTACGCTGTCGTATAATAATTCTGTTGTCCGTTTAGTAATCCTTGCCTTGCGTCGTTCGATGCAAGAAAAGTTCGGGCTGACGTATTTGACATTGGCGGTGTAAAGATAGTATGTAACGATTTATGCGGGACACCCTGTATGTCTACAATGCCCACGTCGACGTACGCAGGAGAGTGCGTGATACTGAACTGTCCCGGGGCATTATTCCTGCGTTCATTCGTTCGCTTAATACTCCACCCGGCCGTTTCTCCTGTTTTCCACTAATCCACCTCGCCCACGCGACGGCTTTATGCCAGTGACGACACATTTTCGGCTCGAAAAACTCGATGGCGCATTTTTCCATTCTTCCCGTCTCTTTAGCCGTACGTTGATCTGCTGCTTTCTGTGCGGTCAAAGATTACCCTACGTCTCGTCGCGGCTTGCTCGACGATTTTCTTCTCGGGAACATTTCACGTTTGGTTGTGCAGTCGCATTCGAGCGTTGCGATTCTTGATCGGGGCTATTTTATAAGTTATGGTTCCTTATATATACTGCTCGTGATTGACGTCCTGTCACGATTGAGAACGCTCAATGGTGTGCTGTTGGTGTTAGCTGGTCGTCATTTTAGGATGCATGAAATGAATACAGACTGTATCACGGTCGAGTTAAAACAGTGCCAACAGTGTCGGATTTCCGGTGGGCGTTATTGTTAGAGTGAGACTATATAAGACTGAGCTCTACTCTCATTATTACTTGCTTCTTTGTTACCTTATTATTTTTCTGCTAATTGTGACACGCTTGTTGCCTCGCTAATAAATGTGTTACAACCACAATTTAATTGTTAGATTCCTCACTATTCCAGTTATATTTGCAGTCATCTGGTACAATGACGTTAGTGTTCTATGATTAATGAGCATTTATTTGTTATCGATACAATAAATTACTATTACAAAATTGTCATTCTTAGGACGGAGACAGTTCTTAGGACATATGTAATGTGTATGTAGATGAACCAGGACCCTCGTCTCCTTGATTACTAAAATTAACGGCCATTCTATCGTTCAAGTTCAAATAAAGAGCATGGCACACACTGAGCTTAGTACATTACACGCACCTTCATATAATAAGCTTGATTCGTTCGCCCAGTGTTACCCATAACGCACCCCTGATTGGTCGACTCCGACGATTTATATGCCAGGACCAATCCGACTCGCATTAATGTCACATTGACAGTTTGCAAATATGAAAATTAACCTCGCGATTATGTTTGCCGGATGCACTGTTTGCGCGTGGCCAATTATAGACATGTGGAACTAGAATGGGAAATTTGCACGCTTCCCGAATCAGCCTACTTTCAGACTTCCGACAGCAATTGTTCTTTCCCTCGTTCCGATAGACAACGATCTAGTTAATTGTAAGATGGTTCTAAATGATACTTCTGTCAGGATAACTTGGTCTGTATACGTCAATATATCCATTATTAACAGAACTTTGGAACACCGGACATTTTCGGTTCCGCATAACGTTGTCGTCCGGCCAATTTTACTTTAAACTACTGAAAATACCCATATACTTGAAAATCCCACATTGCCTGAAACTCCGAACTTTTTCACGTTCGATTCTTGGATAGGCAGCAAAGAATTGAAACGCGATTTGCGAAAGCTGTTCTTAGAAAATTTTTCCACGGCTTCCCCGATGATCGCTCACGTTCTCTGCGAGCGTAATGAGAGATTTTCCGCGACGCCGAGTGCGAGCTAAACGGAGCAAGAAACGTCAGAATCAGCTCCTGCGATTTCGGTCCACTTAACTCCGGACTCATAGTTCCGTAGGAGAATTACATTCGCCCGGCAGTGCTGAACGCCGACGTCAATGACTTTCCACGGGCGGGATCGTTTTCGAATTGATTGCTCGATCGATCGCAACATTGCGAGCGGAGAAAGTGTAATTTGTCAAGAGCAGAGCCGTTCTATTACGTCCCGTTACCGAAGCGTGCCATTGTTAATTTTCGAACGTGAGCGTCAATTAACTGGTCAGTTCGGTACAGACTCCTTGCGACCGACTACGTTTCTTATTTTTTTACTATGCCACCGAAGTGCAAGAAGTCAGTATTTTCCACACACTATCTACTGGCTCTACTGCACGCACTCCCCCATCGATACAGCTTTCATCATACCTCTCGCATACGTCGTCGGTTACTTCAGCGATCCAATCAGCCAGCTTTCCGCAATCTTTAAAATCATCCCACGCCGCGCCGGCCGCCGATCGATGATCGACGATCGACGATTGACCCGATAGTCCAGCCGCAGGAAACCGCTCGGAGATTATTCGTTTGTTCGCGCACGGCTTCGGCGGCACGAGCGATCGAGCAATTTTGCAGGCAAGATCGCGCACGCCGGGATCGATCTGGCCGGAAGTGCAAAATCTGCAGCGCGCAGAAGGCAGGATTCGTGGATGGTGGTCGGTCGGTGGGGGTGGGGGTGGGGAGGGGGGATTTAGAGGGATGAGGGCAGTTTATCAAAGCGTAGACGCCCGCCGCGGCGCTTCCTCGGAAATTATTCGTTTGTCCGTGTGGGTCAAGCACGGGCGACCGAGCAATTCCGGAATCGTATTAATCTTTCGTCGTCGATTGGCTGTCCGCGACAGAGTGCTCGCGAATTTTTCATTTTCTTTCGTCCGCCTGCCGCGCGTTGCCCTTTTTTCCCATCGTTTCTCTCCACCGACTGTGTACCTTCCGTCCTCTCTCGCTCTTCCTCTCTCTCTCTTCCTCGCTCTCTCTTTCTTGTTCCCCTTTTTTCGTTTTATATGAGAATGCGCATCGACGCGGAGAAGTGTCTGTAGGCGGACCTGAGCATCTATACATCGCCGTTCATAATTATTTCCAACCAATAGCGTCTACTCCGAATTGACGAGATGGTGATTGAGACTGACGACTACTCAAGTTTCTTTCTGCATAAAAGTAATGATTATATACGATTTATGTGATTCGGGGTTAGGCATTTAGTTGAAGTTTAGAAACAAAAACAAAACTATGCACTCTCTGCGCTTTCACACAGTTCATAGATACGTACCCACATTCTCCCCAGCGTCTCTCAAAGACAAAATCAAAATTTTCCCTGTTCGTTAAACTGACGCAGACTCATCCACCGCGCCTTTACGCACATTACGCCGACGCACCGACGACAAAACACAGCCAAAAAAGAAAACGCGCCCGATGTATTTCGCTTTTCAATGTTCCGCGTCGACCCGACATTCGAAAAGTGACTTCGCAGTTCTGTTTCGACGAGCACGCCCGGCCGCGGCCGCTTATTGCCATCGCTTATCGTTATTACCGGCACGCACTAGGGGTGGCTCGGCGTGGCTCGACGCAATGGGAACGAGAGCGACCGTTCCCGCGAGTAATTAACTCGTCCCTGGGCGACGTAAAAATTTGATTCAATTTCCCCGGGCCGGCCCCGGTAAATCTTTGAACCCGCGGGCCCGCGCGTTTTATCTAATGCCGTTGCGGTCGGGCTCGAAACGATATGACGCATCGTCGTTTTTGCGCGGGGGTCGCGCGAGAGGGGGCTGATGAAGTCGGGAAAGAACACAGGCTGAGTGTCCTGGACTTCGGGTGTTTTATCAAAGTAGTTTATTCAGAAGATGTATTTTACGGATATGTACAAGTGACGGAAAACTAAAACAACAAGTAAAAGCAAACACACACACAACCCACGGATAGTATAAAACTTAATTTACGTAACAGTACTATGTAATATATGTGGGGAGCGGAGTCCCTTATAAAGAACAGAGAGGATCGGAAGAGAAACAAAGAAGCGCGCGCGAGCGACTTAAGAGGCCGAGAGGGCATTAAAGACGCAAGGTCTCGTCACGAGGTCCGAAACAAGCGACAGGCGAAAGAAGGAAAGGTGTATCTCTCCTCTGCGTACGCGGCACTTCCTTTGTCGCAGTGAACACGTGCGGTCGCGACCGCATGTAGTCGTCGATTTTAGGACGGAAAAACATGCATGCGACTGAACGGGGGCGGCAAACTGCAAAACGCTTCGGAGCTTTTCGTTAATTACGGACGCGAACGGACTGTCGTGCTGCGAGCGAGGGAACTACGTTTATTTGCCGAGTGGCAAGGGTGCGCGCTAGTATGCTCGGAATTCGCGGGTCGGGAGTGAGGTGGGCGTGCGGTTGCGGAAGCTGAGTCGACGGCTGAATTTTTCGGAGGGGCTGAAATCGACGAGTCTGGCGTGGGAGACGTGAACGTTCGAGCGGGGGTTGTCTTTTGATGCGGAGAAAATAGTCGACTTGCTGGAATGTGCTGTCGAGACCGAGTGGCTGGATGTGTGTCGGTGGTTTTGAAAGTGGTGGAAGATACGGAACTGGGAAAATTATATTTTTAATCGGCTTCGAAAAAGGAGGTGGTTCCCTGCTGGACATGTATATTTATTAGAGGTCCCCGACTTGCACGTGTATTAAAGATCTCTATTTCACGTATATTTATATACACATGAACACGGGCCATTGACGGATTGATATGTGAATATACGTTAAATAGAGACCTGTGTTGTATCCGGGTACACGTGTACCTGTGCTTTTAAAAATTACGAGGTCTGATGTACGGGTACGTTCGTTTCGCGTGTATACGTGCATTTAAATACACGTGAAATATAGCCGTTGTATATTTTGGTTTTGTTTATGTAGACCTGTTCCTAACCACTTTCATTTTAGACGCCAGAGAGAAGTGACTTCTACACAAGATATATTCAGGAATATTTGGTTTTAGTTAACGTTCACAGCATTTGCGTGAATAAGGATTCCGTTTGTCACGGTATATATTAACGGAGTTATGGTCTCTCGAATTTTGCTCAGTTATGAAACTGTCGAAGTCTTTCATTGTTTATTACTCTTCAACTGCTCTCGCTGTTTCAAAGAGCTCGATCGTTGAATGCATCTGGCGAAGACTCGTAGAATCTTTACTTTAGCGATAAACTTTAATCCTCAGCGAAGCAATAGAAATACACAATCACAGAGAATATAGGAGGTTGGGTAAAAGAAACGCTTATAAAGTAGGACAGCTCCTGAAATAAAGTAAAGTTTCATGTTCATGGTTATCGACGTCAGTGGTCAATCATAATTAGCATAGTGAATCTAGAAATTACTGTCAGGTTGCTCAGACATTAAAAGCGTGCAATTGCTAGGATGGTCAACGTGAACTTCAAAAAAGTTTCAACAGTCAAATTCTAAATTAAAAACACTTAAACGCACAAAGAATTTTTCCGATAATTTTCCGGATACGTATTTGTACAGTACACATCAGTTATCAACTGATTTATTTTTACAGTCAACCGTATATCACCCAGATACTAACAAATTCCTGCCTCGTAAAAAATGCTCACAATCAAGGACTCATATGGCGTGTATAATATTCCGTACTTCCGGAAGAGTCTTATTAGATGATGCAACGAATCGTGTAACTGACAAGTACAACTGGAAACCTATTCATTTGTGACTACATAACATCGTTTATTGTTCTATCCTCAATCGTTATTTGCAGTCATTCGTTTCGGATGGATTTCCGATTATAATACATTCGCGGAACAACAATAATGCGTTCTATTAATATCGAATGTTTAGTGAACGGGTATAGACGTGGAATGACGGAGCAAGTTGGCACGGTCGATAATGAATTTATAATATTCAAAACGATCGTTCTGTATTGATACCTCCGATACAACGAGCATACTAATAATATCCGTCGTAACTGTTCAGTATGCATTGAAATACCGTACACGGAATATGCATGAAATTGTCTTTGCCATGCGGCTTTAAAGCTTACACATATCATGCCGCAATTTGTGGTCTTCGCATATCAAAATCAAACGAAACAAAACCAACATTTTCCATCGAACCGCCGATAAGTCTAAGTAGTGCTCCAAGAAATCCGGCGGACAGGTGACAGTATCCGAGCGCATCTCAGAACAAACAAACGCACATCCTTTCCAGCCACACATACCTTCCACCGACAAGAAGAAGTTCAACACACAACGTCATCCCACAATTTTTCCCTGCAGTTAACTGTCCGCCAGTCTTTGTCTCCCACTTTTCTACATGCTCGCGCCGACGACGTTCATCACTGCCTAACGACCATAACTAACGGATGTAAAGTTCGTCATGCCAGAAAGACGGGTCAGTCTCCTCGACGGAAGTCGTTACGCGATCGCAAACAGTTTTCGATGGCGCGAGACGGGGAATTAGAGCCTATAAAGCCCTTTCTCCCAGTCGCTCCGTGAATGGCAGGCGTGTATGCAGGCGTGTATGCACGCGCATGCATACGTACGCGCACGCCCCGCACGGGCGAAAGTCCCGTCGACGTTGCAGAGAATCACGACCTCGTAAACGAATCTATCGTCGTTCGCGGGAACAGGAGCGTAAGTCCCGATTTTACGGCGTCGTATCCGAATCGGCCGACAAAAGCCGCGGGTACAAGTTACCCGGGAGCTTTACGTCCGTAGACAAGGCCTGTGAACATTGTCTGTGACGTCACGTCGCTCCCCACGTTCTTCTTCCGCGCTCGCATCTCGTCGTCACTCCCTGCCTGCTGGATATACGACTCGGGACTGCCTTGCGAATAAGATGTTTTAGTACTGATTTAATGCGCCTCGGGATAAATGTCCCTTTTTACGCACTGGGAAGATGAATTTGTATGAGGGATAGGCGTGGGGTACGGTATCTTCTCATTTGTGAGCTGTAAATTATCATGGTCCTGTTTCGAGGGTCATTATTCTGTTGGTTGATAATTGTTATATTGTCGGGCGTTGTTGTATGTGCGTTTATGGTACTGTAGAGTTAGAATTAGTTTTCTGAACGATGCTGGGGGTTATAAAAGTTGTACGGTACTTCTATCGTGAAGGAACGGCAATGTCTTATTTGAACAGACTGCAATTGCTGTTCATAAATTTAGTTTTCTAAACCGACTACGTTTTATCCAAGAAATGTGGGTGATATCCTGGTACGGTATCGTTTCTAGTGTGTGCGCGCGCGCGCGCGCTTCACACTGGGTCAGCTTGCATTCCATGCACCCTGGTGCACGGACGCTATCGTGCCGTGGAGAAATCTTGAAAGGTGACCTGCTGCATGCGCACACGGTACAAATCTGATTTTATTCGGACAGTTACGTCGGAAGACTAGTTTGACCCACTTCGACAATGCTTCCGTTTTAGCGATGACTCTAGCCACAGTCATTCATTCAGTAGAAAATTAATTAATTTACCAATTGTAGACTGAGGTTTAAGAAAATATTGAATGCTACTTATGACTGCAAATTAATATTGATGACAATTTCTTGTTTCAGGTGAGTCTGCCGGTGTACATATAAACAGAATGAGAATGACAAACGTTTGGAGCGCAAGACTGTGATTTGGGTGCGTATTTGCTTTGCTATTAAAAAAAGTGCAGACTGAATTAATTGTTAGAAGACGATAGACTTACGAACGAACTCGTTCGTATTCGTCTCTGACCAAAAAAAGAGGACTAAGTTAGGCGTTCGTGGCTTGATTCGAGATATGCGAACGCGTGCGCAAAGTATGCACATGCATGCACAGTTATGCGCGGCCGATCCTGGAAGGTCAAAGAAATATTACAGCGAGTAACGAGTTTCCACCGCAAAGGTACGACATCGGCAAACGCTCGCACACAGTTTGCGACGTGATGATTACGCCGGCTCCATTTGTTGTTCCGCGCCGAGCGGGGCTCGATCCCAAGAGAGATTGTTATGCGCATGAAATTACGCGGAGACCCGAATCGGCCAAACGCGGGTGTCGTAATGTCAACGGTATAATCCGAACGAGGCTAGCATCTGGAGCGCCGAGCTTTTGTACAATTTATCCGGCTTTCATGGATGTCCCTGTCACCGTGCCGACGACAACACTCTTTGCGCGCACGCGTGTGCGTGCGCTTTAAAATACGGCGCGCTCATGAAATCGAGATGGGAAATATGAAAATTTCGTCGCTGATGTGACTCTGGGCGACTCCGTGATTCCGTACAAACGGTACGCTGTAGTACGGTAGAGAGCATATAAAAGAAGTAGAATACGTATTATCGCGTCCAATGCATACGATTCGATACAATGTGCTGTGAATTTATTCAGTGAAGTGAAACGAGTCGATGCATGGCCAGGCAAAGTCAGTCTCCTTAACGGATCGACTGCTACTGGAACTTCTTTTTGCATCTTACTCGCGTTTTATATTCTCTTCAGGTTTCTCAACTCACTGCCCTTTTTTGTTTACAAATTTTCAGTATTTACAAAATTAACACGTTAATTAAACTTTTTTGGACACTAATATGCGACGATGACCATCGAGAACACGGAATAATTCGCGATCCGCGCGCAGTGTCGGAGAGCGACGAAGATAGTGTTACATTCCTAAACACGATGATTGAAACGATGCTCGCGAAGAGCGGGAAGCGGCGCAATCGTACGCGACGGATCAGTTCCTTCGAAGTGGCGCGGCCGACTTCGAAAATCGCGCCGTCCGCTTTATAACGACGTAAACGCTACCGGGGCGATTCCCTTGATTTACGATTTTAGCGAAACGACCGGTTGGGTACCCGCCTATAAACTTCCCGCTTTTATTTCCCTCTTTCGTGTCAACACGCGCGGGCCGCTCGTTGATATGCAAAGTCCGATAAGACGTTCTGTAGCTACGCGTTTCTATAAAGTTATTAACTTTATCGCTTCGTCGATCGTGGTCACAGTGTGAACGATACTTCAGTTGAGTATGATTTTTAGCCTGCTGATTTATTCCCGTTCGCCTCTTTATCCGCCGAATGTCTTCGACGTTCTTATTCAGATCTGCTACTTTCGTCCCCGGATTGCTGCGGAGTAACGTGCGCGCTTCGCAAATGTTGATGTACCCCCGCAGAAATAGATACACTTTTCGATTCGCCCGGCAAAATGTCCGCCGTCTAATCTCTGATCGAATCAACTTTCCCGCGCTCTTACGCGCGGAATATCGGAAACGCCGCATTAGCCGATCGGATTAGGCAGCTGACAGAGGCTTATACCTCGTTCGGCTTTCCACGTTAAAATTTCAAGCACGCAGCCCCCGTGAATTTCTTTCCCACCCGCCCCCACTTTTCGTTTCCCGCTCTTTCACCCTCTCTCCCCTGCTCACCTTTCTTTTTCCACGAAGCTCGAGGGGCATTTTGCGAGCCCCCCCCCCCCCCCCCCCCCCTCCCGCCGTCGGTGTCGGAATCACCGGGTCAGATAACGCCCGCCACCTTCCTGAATGCCAAGCGCAATACCTTCTACTCGCTTAGGGCCGTCCTGTCCGAGGATCAGCGGCTTGCCGGAGGCGGCCCGGCCGATAGGTTCGATCGGCGGACCCTAATTTCAAATTCCGGCCGCGTTCTCATTCCTATCGTGCCGGCAGTCCGACGTTTTATTCGGATATCCGAGGAGCCGACGTATCGTTTTTCCGCGAAAACATCCCACCTCTGTCATATGGGGTACAACGAAGTCGATGTTGCATTGCGCGCGTGTGTGTGTATTCAAGCAGGCGTTGTGATGGACGTTTATTTTTTCGGCCGGAGATAAAACGCGTGAGATCATTCAATTTTTGGTTGGAACTAATATGGTGATACGCGGTGCTTAAAGTTTTACTCTACTTTTGGTAAAGTAGGGTAAAAGAAGGTTGTAACGGAGTGTTACGAATTTGGCGTGAAATTGCTGTGTGTCGTTTGGAACGAATTGAGAAGCAGACGTTCGGCACGTTTGAAACGATGTGTATACCTTCCATACAAAATTCTGGCAGGAAGTTTGAAGATCTGTTTTTATACCGAGAATGCAAACGTCAACGACGGCCAATGTTCCGTTGTTGCCGAAGTTACGCAGCTCTGTATACAGTTAGTGCTCCGTTTGCAGTTGCATATGCTACCTATGCTTCAGAATAATTCCGGAAGATAGAGAAAGTATTAGTTTCCGTCGCGGGCCTACACCCCGAATGTGCTAAACCCATTTGGGCGCGTATCGTCGAAAACGTTCCGCCGCAGCTTTTACGACGCGAAATTACGGCCGTGGAAGCACGAAATGCAGACTCTGTAGGTCGAGCGCTCACAAGTATCACACGGCCAGATAAGGCTTTTCTACATAAGTGTCCTATATTTCCTCTCTTCGCTCCTTTCCTGTTCTCACCCCGAATCGCATGCAAGCGTTTTTACGTTTCGCCTCTTGCAATTCGCTCGCGTCATTGACTCGCTAACCCTTCTTCGCCTACTTTTTCCACGTAAAATGTTACAGCTGCAACGCCAACGAGTCTGTCCACGTAGCGTCGCACTCAAATTTCTTTCGACAATAAATTAAACATATGCGTCGCGTTCGATACGTCACGGCTCTTTGAGACTTAAATCCAAACTGCATCAAACGGAGAACAATTAGCTTTGCTTGAACGAAATTTACCAGCTTGCCCGATAATACAATGTCTCTCGGCTGCGATTGACAATGAAAAAGTTTCCCCCAAAACCAGTTTACGAACAATCGCCCGATTATAATCAACTCAATTATGGAGTTTTAGCATCAAAACGATCGTCCGAAACTAATTCACCAGCAGCCGCGTAATCGCGAAAATCGAGTTATGCGATTTACGATCAAATTAGTTTCGACAGTTTCAACCTCACGAGTCCTGACACGTTTTAACACAGTGACGCGATCTGTATACGTATAAAGAGTTTTACATCTCAGGCGCTCCATTTACGACACACAGGCCGTCGACCAAAACCAATTTACAGACACTCGACCATTGTTACGATTCGCGATACTCGACTTCCGAGTAGAAGAGTTTGTAAATCCATGACGACGTCTGCCTTTCTGCGCGTTCCGCATTTTCTGTGACAACGGCGAGAGAAAGGGAAGGCGGGGGAGGGGAGGGGTGCATTGAAAGATCAGCGAAGCCTGGGGGCGATATTTAGGCGAGTTGTGATATATGCGCCGTTCATCCTTCGTCGTCCGTCGCTTGGCGGAAGGGCGGTTGGCAGCGGGTTTATGCAAATATCCAGAATACTGCAGCGTGGACGAAATCCCGCCAGATTATGCCGGGATACTGCTGAGACAGGCCTGTGTTTACGCGCCGCACGTCGAAAGTGACACGGACGAGGCTGCGGGAGTCAAAACGGACGATTTTTTCTGTCATGCCTTGTGCGGGGGCGTTCTCTGATTGTAAAAAAGTTACAAGCGGATTTCTTTAATTTCGCTACGGCAATGCGTTATTCTTTGGCGGGTAGGTTCGATTGATGTGATTTTTTCAATCTGGTACTGTCAATGTCGTGTGTGTCGAGGTCGAAGTTAAAGTAGATTTGCGCCTGTTGTGTTCACGCATCTGCGAAATGAAACGAAAAATGTGTTGTAGAATGTACCGTGGTTTACAATAAATGATCCGTTACACCAGCGGCAGCGTTGATTCGAGGAATCGTCGTTGAGAATCTGCGTTTACGTAAGCGGACCGCTGTTAACGCTCTATTAGACGCGCCATCCGTCACCGGCGTCAATATTGCGGCGGACCAAATCTGTGCAGAGCAGCCGAGGGCTCAAAGGATCTGTTCAATTGTCGGGGTGACGTTTGCGGAAATGCAGTCGAAGGCTCGCGAGGCATCGAGGCAAACGTTTGCCGAGGCTGGCTCGGCAGCAAGGCTCGACCCGCGTCCGCGTCTGACCACTCGCCGCTTTCGAGTCGGCCTCTGTACGAAATCGTGAGCACACAGAGCACCAACTGGTTGCGTGCCACGCTCAAGCTGCGCGCGAGCTTCGTGCTTCGACTTTGGAAGAGTGAATTTTGGTCTGCGCTCGCGCGAATTGCGAATGAAAGAGAATGTTCACAAAGCTCACTAATTGTCGCTGCACTCACCGCGAATGGAAAACTGTATGTGCTTGCGATAAAGGGAATTGCACACATTTTTCTGTTTCAATACCGATGTCGGGGTACTGTGGGGTAACTAGCGGCGTCGGGTGTCATATGAAACTGTGTTAGCGAAATATATCCAGATGCTTCGGAATTAGTTTACGAATTATGACCCACGTCAATTCTTCGTAGGAAAGTCTATCTTGTACGTAGAGACGGGCTTGCTGACAAACGTTTACGGATTTGCTAAAATCGAACTGTTCCTCGATCCAACATTATCGCGGTAAACTACTTGGCACAGTGTGCAATTTCGCGTTCGTCGCAATCAAATTGTCGTAAGGATAGAACGGCGAATGCTCGGGGGACGTATCTCGTTTGGTGAAAAAATGAATTTTAGATAAGGCTGACGTCGCGCCCGACCGCGGACAAAACTGTGAGCAGAATCGACCAGGGAATAAACGAGATGTTTCGTCGCAAATCGTCATTTTGCCCTGGCTACAGGTACAAAAAGACCTCGATAGCTTTCTCGACTCGTCGATTGCGACAGTGCCAGCTAGGAAGATTACAACAAATTGCTTCTGACTCCCCGCGTCACCGTAACGACGCAGTCTAGAAGCCATGCAGATGCACAATCCTTCACAAGAGCATCGCTTAACCTTGCCCGCTACCTTCTCCAGTCTTCTCCGCTCATCATCCACATTACGCAATCGCACACTCACTAAATCCCACAAACCCAGCACGGAATTCCTATTATCCACAACATCCTCCGCTCGCACTCCACAAGTATCTCTCATGCACCATCACACTATCACAGTGACCTCGAATTAATAAAAAAAAAAAAAAAAGTCCTCCGAGACAGGCGCGTATTTCCAGCGAACCCTCCGGCATTCGCGTGGCCGCGCACGAGGTGGGTATTTTTCATGCGTCAACGAGCGCTTGAATAGCCGATTACATTTATTAAAACGTCGTCGTCGTCCTGGGCGCAGCGCGCGGCTGGGTGGGGTAAACCTCTTACTGTCCCGGTCGCAGTTAGCAGCAAAACGGGTTTGAGAGCGTGGTGGGCGAGGACGGCGACGAGCGTGATACCTTCAAAAGACTCGCTCGTCGGGGCTGAAAGGATCGCGGGCAAGAACCAAAGTCGACTTCGTCGACCCGTGGGCGAGCGGGGGCGTGCGCTGCGAACGACATGGCCGATGGAGAGAAAGAGGCAGGCAAGCCGTACAGAGCGAGCCACGCAACTCGTGCATGCCCGCACGGGCACAACGCACGCGTTCCTCGAGCGTTCCACCGCCTTTAACGTCGTCGAGTCGAGTCATCCATTAGAAACGGCTTAACGGTGCACGGGCGACGCGCCTCGAAATTGCTACATGCACTGTCGCTTCCAAAGCGGCACGCGGAGCGCTTTGAGAGATTTTCTCTCGAAAGAGGCGAGGACGATTTTTCCGTTCTTCGAGTCGTTCCTCGTCCCTCGTTTCGTCCCCCGCTACTGTCCTCCGTCGACGTTTTGCTGTCCTCATTGTCCGGTGTTCTTGTACGCTCGTCTTCCTTCCTTCATCTCGGCCGGATTGCTTTCGTCGCTTAATATCATGGTTCCCGTGCTTCTTAACGTGCGTTTCAGTTTTTCGTCTGCTTTCCCGAAGAAGGGTTCTCTGGGTTCCGCGCACGGCGCCTTTCTTGCGAGCCGCTGCTGGTTCATTGAACTTTAATTTTTGTGTTATAAGATAGTCGGAGAATGAGTCCGGCTGCTTTATGCGTTTGTTGGAATTGGACGCCTTGCGAAAAAGCTGAGTGTAAGCGTTTTTGGGTCTGTATTTTAAGGCGGGAAACAAAATCAGAAAGGGAAGACTGTGAAATTTTGCCCAGCTTGCCGTAATTGCCGTGTTGATTGAAATTGATGTCTAGCACCGCACCGTTTCATTCTTTCTCTGTTCTTCGAGCAAAACGTGTTAACATACATCCGGTTGCCAATTAGTGACGTGTCAAGCGTCCTTCGATTAGCTATATTCGCAAATTTGATCACTTTATTCGAGGCATCAGAAACCACGGTGGCATTTACAGTGCCCTGATTAAAACCGCCGCTCTCCTATATTATTTTATCTTTCACAGGGTGCAACAATCGCAAAGTTCAGTAACATTTACTTCTCCGTCAGACCGATATTTCTGTTGTACCTTCGAACTAGGTTAATACACTTTCTTGTCACACGTAAATACCATCAATTATCGTATGCACAATTCTGTCGTGTTACCCGTGTCATGAAAAACCGCGACGATACTTTGATTGGCTTGATTAAAACTCATACTGTTAATTCTTCAATCTTACACATTGTGCAACGTGATGAAAATTCGATAGAAATGATTTCTCCGCCCTATCGACATTCTTCTTTTCTGGCTTTAAAATCGAGTAACATGACTTCACATATCATACGCATGTTATTTAAAGTGTTCATTGTATTCACAAGTCAACCGTCTATTTAACCCTGAAAATTGAATTGACATGACCGTGATTAGAATTGGAAAAGGTATATCGGCCGTATTTAACTGTGCACGATTAATATCAAGCCCGTCTCAGCCGCCTCGCAACAGCCATTACACTTTCCTCACCCTGTCCTGCAATTCCGCATACTTTCGTGCCTCGGCACATCTTCTTACGCAAATCGCTCGAAAATTGCCGACGGTCACGTGAGGCGATTAATCATCGTTGCCGCGATGCTATCCGGCGTATCGAATTCGTCGATAATAAATTCCGGTCCCCTCCCCCTCCCGCACCCCGCGAAATAGAGGCGATTCCTCTTTCCGCTTTGTGCGGACGGAACTGTACGCGAATCATTTCGCGTCGTACTTTGGTCGGTGGGAGTCCGTTTGACGCGCGAAATGAAAGCAGTTTGCGGCCATGAGCTCTCTGCTTATTCGCCACTCGAAATAGTTTGCGTAAAACCGGCCGCATCGCACGGCCGTTCGACTTTGATCCGCTGCTCGTCGTGTGACCTGCACCGATCGCAACTAGTTTCGCAATAATGTCGTCTCGTAATGGACGCACACCCGAAATTTCAATTTCTGCACGTTTGATGTACAGCGAACGGTTATAATGAATGGAATGTGTTTGTGGTCTTCTCGAATTGCAGTAGATTTCGGTGTCTGCGGCGAGGGTGTTGTCGAAAAATGCATTTTATCGGAACGACGTGAAAAATCGAGGGATGTGTCAAGGACAATGTGACGTTGAGCTTACGGTTGTGATTTTGATCAAATGTATCGACTGATACGTCACATATAATTATGACGATTTTTTAATGGACTCTCTTATAAAATAGGTAAGGTTGCTGTGATTAAACCACTTAACTTCGTTGCATTGTCATTAGTCAAATATTATACATAGATTGAAATCAATACTTTCGGTTTAGTTTCAGTAAATTATTATAGTAGTAAGACTATACACACAATAAATACTCATCAACGTTAATCTCGGATCGACGGCAGCCGTTACCGTATTGTAAGTGAGTTTTGCACTCTGGAGTTGGTAATACTTTACCCTATATGATATAATCCCGATTGCGCGGTATTGTGTAGCGCATTTATTTTTCTGCAAAGCAGATTCAATTTTAACTCCGGCACAGGATCGCACAACCTGTAAGCACTTCAACGTAACGGAACAAATTATCCGACGTTTCCTCCTACCGACCGTCTATTGTTCCATTTTCGAAACTCACACGCAAAGTTTTTACATAAATTTCCGTGCACATCCCGAATATTCTGAATTGCACGAGGTTAATTCGAGCAACGCGTAAAATTACGAAGCCGCAACTGCTTTTTCTGACTCTCACTGCACACATCCCGCCTCGCCTATTTCCGCGCGCTGGAATAAATCAGGATCCGCAGTTTCGGCGAAGCTTCGGGAGTGCAGGTTCCACGCAAACCATGCACGGAGAAACACGTTCAGCGAAAGTGCCCAACGACACGCCGTCCACAGAGTCAGTCCGGCGTGAAAAGAGATGTACTGGCAGTTTCAAAAAGATTCGTCATACTTTTGGCTATGACTTCTGCATATCAAATTCAAACCGAAACTTATAGCGATACTTATTATCTATTAGAAACAGGATAAAATTGAACAAAACTGTGATGAAGAGTAACAAAAGAAAAACAATGGTGCGTGCTCAAATGAGCTCGCTGGGTCGAAATGTATACACGCAGCATTCGTGTAGTCTGTTAAGCCGTGTACAGACCTGAACACGAACGCGAACGGCGAACCCGAACGTTCGGACCTCTGAAATCCCGTATAAATTTTGTTCGGAGCCGAATCGCACCGCGCGCGGCAACAAAAGTATGCATGTGTGACGTTGGTCAGAGCATGGTGACATATAAGCGTGGATGTGTGGAAGTTGGCTGAGGTGTGAAAAATGACAGTGACATATTGCCGAACGAACGTCAGCGATCGCTCCGGGTAGCGATCCAGATCAAATTCGGCGAAGAACAAAAGACAGTTAACTAAACTGTGAGGCCAATCCATTGGTGTATGGGTGGGGTAAGCGTGTGTATGCATATGTGTGTGACTGAGCAAACGGGGATGAGTGTCGCAGGTATGCGTAGGCATAGATGGAAATAAGTGAGATACGGCCGGCATCGATGCAGCTATAGATGTAGGTGTAGGCCAAACAATTACTACCACAGGTTGCCAGCATAGTATGCCAGACTGTTCGGGGCTGTTCGCGAGCAGTCAAGAGGTTCACCGAGCGATATGACGTTCGCTTCGACACTCACACATTTCGAAAACCTCTCATGCATAGGCTGTTCGTTCGGGGTTCGGTTCAGGTCTGTACACGGCTTTACGTACCATTAATGTAGTTATTAGGAAACAAATAAAGATCTGTGGCAACATTTTTATGCAAACTTTTCTTCCTTGTTTTAACAAATAGAGCCAATAGCCAAACTTATGACCAAACTTTTTGAAGCTGTCTGTAGTAGCGGTCTGCGAAAGGCACAGTAACGCATGCGGCGATGACAATAATTCGCAGAGAATTGCAGAAGTTGTTTTATGGGGGTTCCCCAACCCCAGCATTTGCTCGAGATGCCCTTCTAACGTGTTCCATTGCTGAGAGAAAGAGACAGAGGGGGAGACAGAGGGGGAGAGAGAGAGAGAGAGAGAGAGAGAGAGAGAGAGAGAGAGAGAGAGAGAGAGAGAAAGGGACCATACTTCGCGCCTGCCCGAAATGGTGAACGTGTATAATTCGGCCGGAGATTTGTGGCGAACGGTTGGCTGCTTTTAAATTCGCATTTGTCTCTCTCTCGTTCCGCGTCGACGTCTTTTTTCCCCAACGTTATACCGCCGTCCACACTTGTCCACTCCCTTTCTGTGTTTCCGTCGCCGTGTTTTCCTCTCTCCTTGCCCGCGCTTTCTCGAGTAGGCGCGCTGCGTCGTTTCTGCTTCTTTTCACTTCGTTTTCGCGACATTATTTCGGTTGGACGTCGGAAACCTGCAGGGCGGAAGATTAGTATCGGAAGCAGGAAATTCTCCCTTTCTTCCGGGGATGCATTTTCATCGTTCGTCGTCGTCATGAATGACTCGGATTTAGTAGTGTTAAAAACAGAAACCAAACCGAAACTGTGCTCCGTTCCACGAAACAAGTACACCAAGCGAGAAGCATACTACATACTAAAATTATCTACCAACATCAAACCAATGATCGGAAACAAAAGAAGCGCGCATAAGACGCAAGGCATCAGTGGGCATCAAAGTACACGGGTTCGATCCCGTGCCTATCCCTCACTTTTTCTGATCTGCCACGTAACGATAGAACGTCGATCGGCGGAAATAACCGAGTGAATATGAAGTCTGCTAATAGAAGGACTAGATCCCAGCGGAGATTCACATTCCTCCGCTCCATTGATCTCGGCCGTCTCCTCGCTTCCTCCCTCAGCACTCGCGGCGCCAAACTGTCTTCTCCTGAGGCGACAATACAGGAAAGCGGCGTCCTTGTCCTCCCCGAGACCTTCGCGGTTCGATGTCTGGCGCGCTGCCATTTGCTGATTTATCGCCGTCGCGGCCCCGGTACCTGCGTTCTCGGGCTCTCGTCGACGTGCCAGTGAGGAGAGTAAGCGCAAGCGGACGAGCAAGGTTTGCGGTTCCCGCAGTGTTGTCCCGCAGCGGATGCCTCGAAAGCTCCCTTCGGAATATGTACGTCGCCCGGCACGCTAAGAAGGAGGGAATCGATTCCAAAGACAACGCAATTACCATTCAACCGTTCTGCGACGGAGAATCAACCGTGACACGACCTCCCTCAGTCTCTCGGCCCGATAAATAACACGCCCGCCGTTCCTCTTGGTTACAACGTACGACGCGCGCGAGATCGCGTGCGTAGCTCTTAAGGTGGGATCGAACATTCGGATGTTTTTCGTAGGAGAGTGTTTGTTCGAGGCGGGTGAGGCGTGTATACATGAAATTGTCCCGTAAACAAAACGGCGCTGTTTGTGAAAATACGGTTATTTTTTGTGTAAATTAAAGTGAAACGTTGTATTCAGCAGGTGACGTCAGAGATGCTTGAGGTTCGGAAAAATAGTACTGTTTCCATTGTACTTATATTATTTCATATGCTTATGTATTGAACTAGGATAAATTGATGCCGCACGCACCGGGAGTTGAGCGAAAATGTTCGTCGATCGCTCACTTATATCAATCCTCGTGTCTTCCTCACGCCCGACCTGCTCGCGGTAATATTAATTTCCCGCGATCGCTGAATCGAGGCGTCTGTATTGGGGACGGAAATCCTGGCGTTCAAAGCTTTCCCATTTCTCGGCAAATCCCAGCGCTAAAGCGTACAGCCGCGGAACGGCTGGGCTTACGCTTTCCGCTTGCCAACCCTCTCTTTCCCACTGTCTCACTATTACTCTCCGTTTCTCTATTTCCCTCTGTTTCCCTCGGGCACCCTCTTCCAACCCTCTCCCTAAACCTTCCTTACTTCCGACCCTTCGACCCTCGTACGACGCGTCACTAGCAAAAGCTGTCTGTTTCTGGCTCCGTGTGTTATTCCGGCGCACGGCAAAAAGCAGCTTGGCAGGGGAAGTCAAGTGTCAAGTGACACGTCTGACGCAAGCCTCATAGACGGCGGTGTGCCTGACTTGTAACTTTGCTGCTCATGTTTAAGCACGCTCCCGCCTGCCGGCTCTGTTCGCCGCCATTCGATACTTTGCGCATCAAGCATCTATTTACCAGCGCCTCATTTCCGCAAATACAGACTCGTGCTTTCACAGTTCCGATACGATTCCTCTGTGTCCTTATTTCATACGCGATCATCGATACCGTGCGACAATATATTTCGATGTACATTTTTCATCTGCACACATCCGTAGCTACATTCTCTACTACATTACGCGCGATCTTTCAGTCGCTTCTTCATGTTCCACTAAATCATCGCGAGCGTAAAGAGCGGAGTGAAGCGTCTGACCGTGCTCAGTCGGCAAGAATTACATGCGAAGAGCAATTTAATCCCTTTCACGCCTCCCTTTCGCGCTTACATCCCGTTATTCCTCTTTCTACATTCTCTCCCGCGATTATCCAGAAAAAGTAAACCGTGAGGAAGCTAAGTACCGACCTACCGACGGTCTCGCATACGTTTCCGGGCAGTGCGCGCGCGGGTGCTCGACGTGTAACTTCGTCGCTTACGTTCTCGAGCGATCTCGAGATTCCGTCGTTGTACTCGCGGCGTTTAATAGAACGTCCACGGCGAAATTAACATGGAGCGCGCGCGCGCGCGCCGCAGCTTTTCTTTCACCGGCAGAGTCCAGACGTGCGCTTAGCGCCAGCTAAGCTTCTTTCTTTCGCGATGCTTTGTCTGAAACGTCGGAGTGGCGAAAACAAGCCACGGGACGCTTACGTCTCTCCTCGCTTTTCTTTACGCCTTACTTCGTTCCTTCGTGCCACCCTTCTTTTTTCCCTCCCCACCTCCCCGGACTAAGGACGTTTTCGCACGGGAGAGACGGGACTAATGCAGATTCTTCGGAGTACTTGCATTCTGGGAGGAGGACGACTTCGCGCAACCCCCGACTTCAACGAAATCGGTTTAGGACGCATTCGTTATTCCACGTCTCCTGCCGGACGTTTGTTGATTCAGGGATCAGATTGGATAAGGCGGTCTTGATAGAAATGCGAGGAAGTTAAGTGCTCACAGATTTGGTCGCCTTACATGAAATCGCATTAATAATAATAACAACGTGTTCGTCGAGACGAACATTTTACGGAAATCAACAAAAGCGTAATGTTTGGCAGTGAACATAATAAACAAAGTACCATCCCTACTTCGACTGCGACGCATTTTTCATCCAAATGTACGTATTCATAAGAAGCATTATTAACGTGTCTTAGTAAGCAAGACTATGCAATCGATTCTCACAGACCACTTGATCCCTCAGTGTCCGACCTCGAATCCCTTTGAGACGAACAGCAAACATACGTTAGGCATTTACCGAGAACTTCGCATTAATCGTCGTAATACGCGATCGAATTTGCGGCACGACTGTCCCGGCTCGGAGCAGTGCGGCTCGTACGTTTTGTCCCGACGTTCAAGAGGGGCGAGATAAATGTCGAGCTTGACGTCTCCCGGGCTTTTATTGCAAGTCGCGGTTGAACGGGCCGAGCGCGCAATGGCGGACACTCTTAGCCCCCGACCTCTCCTTTTAGGATTCAGCTCCAAGTGATCGAGGACCGGAAGTGTTCCGCCCTTGTTTGCCATCGTTTTTCTTCCCTGCCTTCTTCTCCAACATTCGACGAACGCACGGCTGGCTGATTGTACCTCGGACAGTCTTTTTACCCCCTGTCGATTCGCCATTGTCGACGACTCAATGGAACTATGGCAAACGCTTATGCCGACCGCACTCGTTTCGTATTACGTTCTTTCTGCCGGCCAGCCGCGTGGCCTTCGTTTTGCGCACAGACCGGTCCCCCGAGCCTTTTGTTGGAAACTTTACCTGAGAAGGGATCATAACTGTCATGATAAATTAATATTGCAGACCGAATCTAATTTCGCGAGAGAGGAAAGTCGGCGCCGCCGCGAAATTGAATATTACAGGAAACGGAAGAAAGTAAGAAGACTGTCGATTGGACGCCGTGCATTTCCGTGCGGTCGCGCGAAGGCTGCACGACGTACGTTAGTCAAAGTTACAGAAAAAGAATCATTACATTTTTTACCATTTAACACCATTTTTTTGCACGTCATATTGCACTCATACGACAGATTTTTATGATAAATAACAGAGTCACAACTTCGTTCACCAGCTATGCCACTTTGACGCGTCGGTCGCTCGGTTGTTGATGAGGGCTTTGTTTGCATAAGCGGAACGATTTCGATATGCATCTTCTCGAAACATTTCCGACACTCGCAGTGTTAGTAACCGCGTTAACCCGCGATACGAGGGCAAATCGACTGGCCTTGCGGGCAAACTATATACTCTCCTTTTTCCTTCGCACAAGCTTCCGAGTGCCTGATTGGCCGAGTACTCTCGTGCCATCCTACTCCGGTTCGCCGGGCGTGCTCGATATCAAATATTCATCCGTGCGACACTCTCCTGCACCTCCTTCCGCGTACGTTCTTCCTCGCACTTCCCTTCGCCCTCTTTTTTCAAGCTCATTTACCCCGCTCCTTCACTTCCTTAATAAGAACCCTTTCGAGCCCTCTTTCAGCTAGTTTCAACAAGATTATAGACATTCAGCACTTCGCGCCAGGAGCGTGTCTCATTACGGTGCTCTTTCGTTATTAGCGAAGAATTCGATGTATTCCTGTATTCCACGTTCGTCCCTCTCAGCTCCGCGTCGGCTGTCTGTGTAAAGCAGTACGGTCAATAAGCTCGTCAGTTCGTCACGATGCCAAACAGTGGCTCAGAGGGCAAGTATTTTCATTACAGCGACATTTTTATAAACTTTTTCAGTATTACATTACTATACTTTTTTTTTAATGGAACTAGCCCTAAACTCAGCTTACCTCACTGCGGTACACACTGTGCGCACAATTCGGAGCCGCAAGGGTAAACATCGAATTCATCCTGACATCCACCTCTCCATTACCAGACTGTGTATACATACATACATACATACATACATACATATGTACGTCCGGTAGGCTCGCTTCAATGTTGCCATAATGTATTCGTTATACGTACTCAGGAGGTGGCAACGTCATATGCATCTGATATCGTTGTACGTCGCGACGTGTAGAGAACTGCGCGCAATCAAACCTCTTGCTCGAGCGCCACGGGGTGACGCGCTTTGATGTTCTCTATCCGACGTGTGGGTGTACGCGTGATAGCATAGGGGAGACGTTGTGTAAGTGCGTGAGGATGCGCGTCAAAGGGAGCTCGGCTGGTGCGGAGTGCGGTGCGTGCAGCTAAAGCATGCTTAATTAAGTTCGTGATTATTTCCGCGGGCGCAAATGACTACGGCTTGATCTTCCGCAAACGCGGCGTCCAAGGTCGAGTTTATTATGTCAAAAGATACGCTGATTTGAGACGTTTCTTTAATGATCTCTTTATCGATGTGCGGGCAGAGTGTCGGGAATGCAGTGCTGGATTCATTTTTCATGTCATCTCGATTCGACGGAACAGAGAGCTCGGGTTCTGGTCCGTCTTTCATGACAATTTTACGTGCACGATAAACTTCTTTAAATGACTCAGCTCTGATTTTATGGCCGTAGCATACTTTTATCAAAAAACCTTCGTGTTTATGTAGCGTGAGATAGGAAGGAGCCAGAGTACTGTTTGGCGCGGTTGAAATAAACTTAAAACTTGGCAATGTTCGTTGCATACCGTAAACCAGGTGTGCGCTGTTTCGTGCCTCCACAAAAAATAGAACAGGAAATACAGTATCAAGCCGGCGCATCTAGAACAGAAACATCGTCACCAGTGTTCTCTTTCTTAAATTACAAACCATCGAAAAAGTGTCACATCAATACAGTCCGTTACAATTAGAAACTACTGAAATCACATTGATTTCTGCCGACGACGCTCATCCCGAAATATCTCGTCTCACTTCGGTCAACCTGATTCCCCCGACAATGTCGCTTGTCCGGGACACGATTTGTCACCAGCATTTCGCGTAAGCGAACAATTACCAGAGCAAAATCCGTTTACTGGTCATTTGTGGGAACTGCGAGTTAGGAAGTAGACGCGCAGAGACATCGTTTTCGCCTTTTGTCTGCGGACGTAATCCGGCTGGATCTCGCAGTCCAAGGTTAAGTAATCCGAGCGAAAGCGTTCCGTGAAAAGGAAAATCTTGATCAGGCGGTCGGTGACTGGTGAGAACAAGTGAGAATCCCTGGAGAGATGCTTCCTATGGGTCTCGATGGATCTCCCGACGTTCCTGAACTAATTAGTCGCGACACAAATGGCAAGGTCTTGCTAACGACCAACTCTCGGCCACGTAGAGGGTGTCCCAGAAATGTCGAACCTTCTCAACGTCTTCACAAACTACTCAACACCGAAACTGGCGGTGGGTCGAAATTACTTGTTTCACATTACGTTATATAGTTTATTCGTCTCTGGAACATTTTTCGTTTCGTGACCTTTTACTCCGACACTCAAAAATCTTCCGGTGAGAATGTCATCAGTTTCCGATGCACCGTGTAGATGTGCAGGAATACAGTTACTGACACCTACGCGGACACATATACATTTGTCTTGAGATACTGGACGCCTTCCGTGTCTTCCGTTCGCTCCTTTCCTCCCCAAACTCCTTGCCAAGGAATTTATCGTCCGTGACCTATATGCAGCATTCGCACCGCTGCTAATCTGTGCGTTTATCGATCCGTTATCTTGTCATTCCACGTCAGAACTGCGATATCAAGCAGCCTTTTCTGTCGAAATTTGGAGACACGCTTGTCGATAAGAAATGAACATGACGTTTCCTGCAATAGGCACTCGTTTCTATATTATTTTTCGTCAGGCGCTGGCTGTTTTCTCAGTTAAAAGGACAAATTAATCGAAAGACCTTTACTTTCAACCAATTACGCTGTTGTTCATTTTGTCCTCTATATTTGACCGTGTTCCACGGAGAGTTTGTCATTTTGCACCGTTCTAAATTGGATTTGGGAAACATTGGATGTGAGGAGCTTGAAAGGAATGAGAAAGGTGCGCGAGGAAAATGCGAAGAGTGTCGCGTGAAGCAGAAGCAAGACTTGAAGGTATATGTATATGAGGATTCTCTTAGCTCAACTCTGTAATTAACGTCACGGAATAGACTAGATGCTCGAGAGCGGCTGGCGAAACGTCGTCAATGAAGATCCAAAGTTGCCTTCCTATACGACCCTCTTCATCAACTTGGCTTTTCCATTTAATCTCAACTCTTTAACAGCTTTGTTCGTCGCAGGTATGCATGGACGATCTGCCTACTAATTCTAAGCTTAATCTCGAAATGGATACGGTGCTGAATTTCAAGCCGATCCGCGGAAAAATATTTCTTTTACACTCGCGCAGAAATTCCGAACGAACGATAGCAAAGTTCTTACCTACGTGTGAAGCATGCCATACAATTGATCCGCAGCACAAAGATGGTGCACATTTGTTGAACGTTCTCTCCCATTTTGTGATTACACTCTGGCAAGGTCCACCGCGACGCGTGACGTCAAAGTCGACGAACAGCGCGTTTCTGATTTCCGCCAAGATATATTTTTTTGTCGCTACCAACTGCCGCTGTGCTCTTGGCCGGAAAGCATCATGCGGGACAAAAGCCGTTGAATGGCTGGGGGAAAAGCGGATAGGGGATGGCGACAGTGGAAGGAACAGGCACATGTTGGCGAAATGGAAATTAATGTCCGTCTCGTTTCTCGTTAACGAATGCAATGCCAAGGACGACTTACGAATGCGAGGACGGACGTAGACGAGGGGAGACATAATGGGAAAGAGATGTAAAAGCGAAGTAATCTAATAAAGAAAAACGAACGGATGAAGACGCGGGTGTATAAGTATACAGGGCTGCTAGTATATGTGTGTATGTGGCGAATGGGGAATCAGACTAACGAATAGTACGGAAGAAAGCGTGGAAACGGTAAAGCGATAGAGAATTCGGGATTACAGAAAACGTGTGGCAGAATTTAAATATCTAAGTACAAAATACGGAATAAATTATCTGATTAAGAAAAATGATTATTGTAACGCTTTCGTCACCTTTTATTACGCAAAAAAATGCATGTGCGTAAGTTCAGCCTTGATGTACAAGTGTTTTAATTAAGTATGTCTTCTTGGTTCAATTGGTTTCCTCAACAAAAGTCTATAATTAATGTTACGTTCTGAGTAAAAAGAGTTGATCTTGTGACAATTGTAACTAATCTTAAACCTACGCGAGTTCCTTGGATTTAAAAGTATACTATTTCACAATATACTAACAAATTTCAATTTTCCATCCAGCAGAAGGCACGCTTAATTAAAACAGTCCCTACGAGCACGTCGGTAGACGGACGCATTCCTCGCTGTGCCCGAGCGAAGAAACGATTAAAGATCGGTACAAAAGAAAAGACTTGGACCAATATACATGTGCGTCGCGCCCTGCGTAAGTCTGGCCTCTCGTTCAATGTACGGGCAGTGCGCAGGCAACACGCCGGCAGCTCAATACGCGCTCACGCCAGGGCCCAATATTTACTTAACTTGATTGATAAACAGTCCCTCGATACCGGGCACAGTAGCGTCTACGTCGTCGTCGCAGTCGACGTCGCTCTCGAGTTTCGACCGTCCGATCCTCGAGGGATCGTGGGGAGTAGCGTTTACCCCGTCCGCTAATACAGACGAGCGCCCCAGCACACACCCGGCCGCACTAGTTTACGATCCTCTCCTGCCCGATGATGTCAGTCATGTCGTACGTCTGACGGCGCTCATGAATCGCTTCACGAGCCACTTATTTTTCTACCGACACGTTTACGCACTCGTACGGGCCCGGCCTCGTCCTCTTCGCTGCGCTTTTTATTATGATACGCGCCATTTCGTTCGCACGGATGATGCATACCGGCTACCCGATAAGCTAATGACGTGTGAGACGCACGATACAGGGATGGGTTCTGATTTTTCGCGGGTCCCGAGTGTTGCTGCTCTTCGTCTTTGTTCGTTTTGTTTTTATATAGTTATGTTAGCGGTTGGGGTGCCGATTTCTCAGATTTCTGGGACTTTAGCTTTCTCAGCTCGCGGGTGCTTGTGGAAATGACCATTGAAACGACGTTGATGAAGGGTTCTCTACAATCTACTTGTAACCTCGATCATTTTTACGTGTCTATGACGCGGACGTTTTTGATGCACTGTACAACGCTGGCATTTCGACGCACGACTTGTTATTTTTTCACTTGACATCTACATCACGTCATTTCTGCATCTGGCACTGACCATTTTCTATATATCGTCCCTGACTTCTGCCATTCAAACTTCCGTTTCGAAACGTCGACGCATTGTATTCCCTCGTTACATCAGGTTCTAAATTCATCATCATTAGTTAACGCTACGCTACTACAGTTATGTCAACTTAAAAGTGTCAATCAATTAATAAAATCTACGTCAACAGCATTAAAAAAAAAAAAACGCGATAATACAGATAGCAGCGTCGCGCGTTGTCAATGAATATATCGTGTAACGATTTTACAGAACCTCGATAATTACACGCCAAAGATGAATATCGGCAATTTCCGCTGCGCCTCATTGACAGCCACTCCGTGCATACTTCTTCGCGTGGTTAGTTCGTTACAGCGAACGGAATCGCGCATTCACGGCGGGGGTTAACGCCCTGCGAAAGCCACCGACGGCGAGTAATCGAGACTTTCGGCCGTTGATGGGGAACGTATTGGACCTCGGACGTCAATTCCCGCGGATCATTACGATTGAAACCCTCTATCCTCGGTCGAGTGCCATTGAAAATGGTTTTTATCCCCGATTTCCGGGAGTCTCGAGGGCATTCTAGGAGAAGCCGGAACTTGTAATTCGGCGCTGCTTCTCTCCCTGAACTTTCCACCCCCCTTCTCTCCCTCTCTCTTTCTCTCTCTCCGTCTCTCCAAACTCCGCACCCGGCCGCGTTAAAATTCAATCTCGTCGACCTGAAGTGTATCCCCCGAACTTTTTGTCTCGCGAAAAGTAATTAAAGCGGGCTTTTCCGTTCCGCCCTTCGCTCGTAGTACTGCGAAGGGGATGAAGCGGTATAGCATGGCGGAATAAAGAGAGGGGCGAGGAGTCGGAGGAGGCAAAGACTGGTGCGATGGCGATGGAAAGAGAGAGAGAGAGAAGGGGGAGGTTCTGCCAAGAAAGTGGAAGGCGGACATTCGTTTTACTACTCGTTTCGCTCGTGGTCGAACTGCGTGACACGGAGGGAGGAGCGATCGGACGAGAATGCCTATGATAAAAAGTTGAGCGCGTTGCGTGAGGCCTTGCCTCGCGGCGTTGTTGAAGGTAACTGACATAATCGTGACAAAACCGGCAGTAGGCTGATTCCCTCGACGAAAACTGCGGCGCTTCGCTTTCCGGGAGATCCTTTCTGCGCGACGATTTTCTTCGCACCCTGTATAACGTTGCCTATTTGCGGCCGAGCCGCCCGCAATATTCCCACATATTACGACCGCGTCAAATAATGTCGTCATCGAAGGGCCAATTTATACCGACCGCCCACCCAATTTCGGTCGGACGCGGGCCCACGACGACGACGTCCTTCTGACCGTCCACGTAAACCTCCACCTAAACCTTTGCCTAACCCTCTACCTAACCCTCTCCCGGTTCCTCCGCCTCGATTGGCGAACGTAAATCATTTTCTCGCCAATCGAGCCTTCGCTGACCTTACCCTCTTCATCCTCCCCTCTCTCTCTCTCTCGCTTTGTCTTCCTCGTTTTTTTTGTCTCTCTTTCCGTTCACTCCACAACCTACCCAAAGCCAGTCCTCCTTCGGTACATCTCTTTCCCACTTGATCGCCGCACACACGCGGACGGCGGGAAACTATGACAGGGGATAAAAAATAATTTATCGACCCGGAACGACGGTCGATCGAACGCTTTCGGCGGTCTGCACTCTACACGGACGGCAATAAGACCGGCGCTGCACGTACGTGTAGAGTGTGCGCACACTGTACTGGAAGCTATTTCGACGTAACGCCGCTGACCGCTTCGAAGCACGATACTATGTACGATTCGCGGCAAACTCGTTTCGGAAACTCATAGCCACCAACTGTTTGCTCCCTTCTTCATGTTCCAGTTCTCTTCGTCTATTCGTTTCTGCCGTTTCATTTATTCCTCTTCCTAGCCGCTTTCTACGTTATTTGACTTTTCCGTACTCTCGCTCTCTCTTCTTCGCTTATTTCGCCGTTTGTTTGTCTTCGGTTTTACGATTTCAAACCTTCACGGTTACTGTAATTGGCGCGATTATTTAAAGTTGGAAAGTCCTCCAGCGGGTAACATGCGATAATCTGTTGGGATAATTTGACGAATTTAACTCTCCCACCAATCTCTGTTGCGGATTAAATGAATTAATTGAAATCGTTTGCTCTTCGTGCCAATGTGATCTACTTTGAACTTATTACATGGTTGATTATATTTCGCATCGTGAGTGTTGCATTGTAAGTAACACAGTTGTAGCCATAACATACACTTTTAGCTATAATATGATATTCATCCGATCAGTATTATAATTGAAAGCATCGGCAGTAATATATCACATGTACTATTACGATGTCACAGTGTATCGAAGTGGCAGAGTTTGTCCTTTATTCCTGTAGCCATTTCCTCGCGCACATACTTCGTTTCAGAATTTATCTGCGTTGCGCGCGGATTTGCAACTTCCGACGTTATCAACGCTCCTCGTGACGCATCGATCAGTTCGCTCGCGATGATAATGAGCGACGCCCATCACACAGGCGCTAATGACGAGATCGGGGTGGCGCTTTTGAAATCTGCCGATGAACGAAATTCAAATTAGTCATTCGATTAATGTCCCTCGGTGACTCCTGCTTAACGTTTCCACAGAGGCTGCCCGGGACGCATTTACATGTTCACGCTGCGTTTCCGACGCATCTCTCTGCACAGAAAATTGCCCCGCATCCACACTTCGTTACTTCCGTCCCATTTGTCGTTCTACACTTTTGTTAAATCCGAATGCGCGCGTAAAAAAAAACGAACGGGGAATATTCCGCGTGTCGTTTACCGCGAGAAGCCAAGCTTTTTACGAGAAATTCGTATTCTATATCCTGACCTACTTTTTTTTTTGTGTGTGTGTGTGTTTATCTACTTATTATCACCTTTCACGTTGTGCCGCGGCCGAGGAGAAATCTTTTGCACGCGCGCATTAGTCCCTGCGTATGCCTGTATTCCGTTATGAACACTTCCGCTGACGCGCGAAAATGAAGAGACTCTGGCATTAGCATATTTTTTTTCCACTCTCCGACATCGCGCGCGCGCGCGACACGTCATCCCGGGAACACGCAATATTTTACTTTGATGTGAGATAACGCGAGGCCGAATTGAAATGGATTCCCAGTTGACATTACGGGCGCATCACAGTGCGCGCAGTTGAAGAGCGTTTGATGTGCACCGCCATTGACATATTTGTTTAAACAGTAGTGAGCCAGTTATATTCGGCTTGTGCTCCTCTGATTACGTTAGGTAACGTAGCTCCCGTGCAGGGCGGAATTTGACATGTGAATCTAATGTAATTATATGTGCGTAATGTGTCCTTTGCAGCGGGTCGCAAAGCGTGCACCAACTGTTTTCACATCATAAACGGCGCACATTCTCCCGGCGTACCTTAACAGCAGAATTTAATTATGCGTCTTCAGTGAAATAACAACGTAAGCCATCGGTTTCTATTGTCGCGCACCCTTTACCTCTTCCAATTCTCATTCCGTATTTATCGTGCACAGCCGCTAACGCCAGCGTGGATCCGACGAAGGCGGCCCTATTAGCTACTTAACATTTCGCATTACAAACGGCGAAATTATTCGGTCTCCTTCAGAAAATAAATGTTTAAATGCGCCCCTCCTACTTTGCATTTCTACCCCCTACTCTAAGCAGATCCCCCCCTTTCTATATTCCAAATCAATTACACAAATAAACATAATCAAACGTCCATGGTGGACAATGAAAATAGAAAATGCTTTCCCAGGAATTAGCGCCAGATTCAAGATGTATATTTGTGGAAGATGCCCTAATGCAATTATACCGCAACGTGCCTGTCCAAATACGAAGCACTATTATACGATTCTCCGCATCTGCTCCAGTCATTTCACCCTTCCGCTCTCTCCCTCTCTTTCTCTCTCTCCATCCCCCGAACGCAAATCTCGATCGCCATACGGATTCTGCGCTCACTCTCGAAGACTGCATCCGACCGAATTTGTTATTCCTCGCTTCTGCTTCCCCGACCGTCTGGAGTCGCTCTCTTTTCCAGCTTATCCGCATGGAGTATTCTTCCCGAGATTTCGCCAGACCCTCCATCGTGTTCTTTCCTCCCCGTGCATTCGGCCGTCTGTCGATGAACCCGGGACTCTCCTCGTACGGATGGCTCGCACGTGCACGAAGGGTGGCTCGCAGCACGTAAGGAATCGTACGTGGCATGGTGTTCGGTCATCGGAAAGGAAATCCGCAGTTCGAGGATGCGGCGGAAGTGCGCTCGTATTGTGTCGCTTAACGGAAAGTCAATTTTTTTTATCGCCGACTAAAGTCAGGTGCATTGATAGGTAATTTCTGATAGAGGTCATCTCTTAGGTTTTGTGGATAGGCTTGAATAATGCAGGATGTGAGGTAAGGTTGCTATGATTGGACTACTTAGCGATAGTCCCTTTTAAATATACTAGTGACTTACTATTTATATTCCCAGTAACAGGCCCGATCAAATTAATCATTTTCGAAAATTTACAGGAAAACGAATTTGCCTGTTTTTGGACCACTAAGTTTCCATCATTGGGCTTTTGATAGAAACTATGAATGTTATCTAATAAATGATTTTCACAGAATTTTCTTTCATAATTGAATTGTATAATCAAGTCTAATTGATGAAATGGCAGTTTGGGGGCATGAAGTGGGAGAAGATTTCTACCGATTTCTACCCAGCGTACGCGATAACAGTTCAATGATCGCAACCTTACCCAAATACACGTTCCTTCTAATGAGATTTCCTGCGCATCTCGCGCAGTCCTGACAATTACAAAAAACACATCATCTTTGAAACGCGCAGCAGCGACTGCAGCGGGGGGAACAAAACAAAAAAAAAAATACCTGAACAAGGGAAGAAGCTGGAGCGCGTGCGGATAGCGATAAATCTGTCGACACGATAAAATATGCATCGGAGGGGAGCGCGTGTGGGTAGTCGCGCGCAATCAGGCCGCGAGCACGGAACAAATGTACCCCCTACGCCGAGGGTGACTGTCGGTCGTTATTGGAAAATAGTTTTGCGGCTTTCAACTGGCTACGCTCGCCTTTCGAGTGTGGTCGTGCACGCCCGCGCGCGCGCGCGCGTGATCTCCGCTTGAAGGACCCTCGAGTAGTGGCGAGCGGTACATATCTGGTAAAGAGGATTTCTTGAGAGTTGCCAAGAAAATGACATTGCCGGGTTCATCGCGCCGGCTCTCTTGACAGTTCCCCGGCGTTCGAGTGTCAATCAATTTCTCGAGCTCGCTTTTTCTGCCGTTGCCCACCGGCCGTCGTCGAGCGAAAAACCGGAGAGTACCTAGCGCAATATTTTGTAATCTACATACCACGATATGTGTTCAAAAGTAAGAGACTGAAAAGGGCAAAGTGTCTAGGCTCTAGGGTACTGATCAAAGTCGTCGAACGTTTCCTATTCCCTCTTGTTCTATTTTCGTTTTCTTCTATCGATCGTTTCAGTAGTATCCGTACGCTGAATATTCGCGTCGGAAGATAGTCAACGATTTTGTATTTTTCTCTTATCTCTTCTTTACCTCGAAACCGACGACAGAATAGACTTTCGAAATATTTGCTTGTACTACTGAAAGTGGATGAAAAACTAGCGGCTTTGTTGCGCCAGGAAAACTAGTCGCGTAATCGAAGACACATCGACGTATTCAGAACGAACGTAACGTATGCCAGCCACTCAACGTGACCGGTCGGGATCGATTCGTCAAATTGTGGAATGCTGTCCGCAGTACGTCGAAATACGGCAGGCAGCCAGGTCGGTTCTTGAATCGATTTTTCACCGACTCCGAATCCCTTTGTTTGCACTTTAGGTAAACCCGACGCTCTCGTGGGCTACACGGCCGGCAGAGAGGCAGCACCCCAGCTGGAAAACGCGGAACCAACCAACTGTCCTGATCCCTCTCGCATTCCGTCAACCTTTGACCCGCAGTTTCGATTACGAGGATGCGATTGGACGGCGTTACCTGATAAAAGATAAAACGTCGAACGGACAAAGCAAGCTGTACGCCGAAAAAACCTGGGAACGTACCGTTTCCGTTTGTCGCCGTTCGTTTTTTCGAAGATTTCGACGCTTGTTTGAAATGGGATGGAGATTAATCGAAGGTTTTACCAACGTTATTTGTTGTCGCGCGAAAGCTTGGAATTAAAAGTAAAACGCCGAAGGGACTAAGGGAATGGTTCGACAAAAATGGGAATAGTGTAATCGGGATATGATCGAAAAATAGTGACCAAGTTCAAAATTTTGTTTTGCACGGGACCTGTGAATTTCGATAGAGAACTTATATGCTAGCTGCGGTATAAGATTAAAATGCTGTTGTACGCTGAAAATTGATACTAAATTAAGTAACAATTTGTAATTTGTTTTCAAAAGTGTTCCATACTTTCGCCAATTTCACTCACCCATTTTCATATACAATTCGTGCGAAAACTCGACCATGTAAATATGTTCTCCGATATTCAGAGTTACACCAGCTTTGTCCACACCTCGTTCTTTTTCTTCCTTCTGGTAATTCCGTTGTTCAGCTTTCGTCTCCTTTTTCACCGCGCTTCTTTTCCCACATTCTTCACTCTCCTCTCCTCCCCCTCATTTTCCCATTTACTTATTCCTGCCTCCATTTCTGAGTAGTCCATCTCTATCTCTGCCACACCGCTGCTATTTTAATTTTTTCATTTTTCATCCCTCATCTACCCTTCTGTCTCTCTCTCTCCTTTTTTAATTTTTCACCCTTGCATATAATTTCTCCCTTTTTCCTCCGGCTTGTTTCTACTTCTCTCTCAGTCTTTCTCCACCGCAGCTCAACCCGTCCATCTCTCTCCTCATAATTCCCACCCTCACGCGTCCCTCCCTTCACCTACCCCTCTTCAGACAACTCTCGGCCGGTCGCCGCGGTCTGTCGGCCTTTCGCCGTATTCGGTCCGTCAATTAACCCCCGCGCACGCAAACTGTCTGCCCCGGCACAGCGAAGTGTTCACAACTTTTTCCGCGTAGTCCGAGAGAGGGACGCGAGTCCGTGCAATTTTCGCGGACCCGCATCGCGCGGGAGAGAGAAAATGCAAGCCAAGCGTTAATTATTATTTTTGCCCGCACTTCGCTCTCCAGCTTCCGTCACGGAAATTGCTAATTTGCTTCCTGCCGCGAAAGGCCAGGGTCGTTCGCGCGTCCGTGCGCTTCGTGGCTATGACAATCGCTCGGTCCATTGAGGCGGAAGCCGTTTGAGAAGGAAGGATTAACGCGGAGAGTTGTTTTAATCACGGCCGGGCTCGTTTAATGTGTGTGCACGCTTTTCTTCCTTCTTGCTCGCACGCGTCGGCATTACTGAATGGCCGTTTTTACGAGGGCGTTTAATTGATCGCGCGGCGTCGCTCGACTTTATTTCCTGCGTACAGGGTTAGGTGTGATCGGGTTATTATGGCGGCTTTTTTTTTATGACGATATGTGTGGGATGGTTAGTTTATTTCACCGTGAAATAGGCGCTTAAGCTTGAAATGATGTCTGTGTCTCGTACGCCGGTGTAGTTAAAAATATGCTGTGCTTCATCTATAATGAAACATGTGGTATGAAAGATTTGGTTTACATAGGAATGATGCGTTTACCATTATTATCATTTTTGTAATTGACGCGACTCCTATTAAGCCTGTTTTTATTTGAAAGTTTGATCAGAATGTTTTTTTTTGTTGCACTCACTCTCCATCTCCACGTTCGTTTTCACTGTGCCCGTGTGCTATTGTTACAATTCTAGGGAACGAACGTGGAATCGGATCGTATTACTGCATGTACTCTCGCGATACCATTCGAACGAACAGAGCAGCCTGTTACCTATAGAGACAGGCACGTGTTTACACGAGTCGAAAAACAAACAACGCAGATTGCACACATCAGGCAGAGACTTTTCGGACTCGATGTTTTTTCAACCCTCGTCAATCGACTCGGAAAACAATACCGTAACGAGTGTATTTATAAAGTTAAAAACCCAAGAACCTCGCTCAGCGCACGTGCTCCCTTCATAATTCTGCAAAGTAGCCCGAAGCACACGCTTCACGTACGATTCAGCGACAAACGACAAACAAGTCTCCAGAGAAAAATATAAAAGTGTGGGATTACACACAGTGGAGTTTTGAAAATTGTTTATCATCAGTATAGTATACATCCATGCGTACACTTGGTCTCATTCACACGAACAAAAGTAGCTGTCGCACGGGTCGGACATCTCTACGTCATTCTTTGTTCGTCACATTCTCACTTCTCACTCATGCTTTCGCCTCACACATCCTCCCGCACAGCCGACACTTTCCGACACCACATAAGCGAACGATTTCGAGTCGAAGACGTCGCCACTGAAAATTGTCCTCGCGTCGACGTCGCGACGGAAATCAGGAGCGTTTGTTGCGACGAAAGACGCGCGCGCGAAATTACGCTGACGCGGAGTTCGAGGACCGCAACAGGATGTTCTCGCATAACCGATTCGCTGGCTGTTCGGGGCGGATGGTAAATTCTTCATTGTCCTGCCCGACGAATGTAGGTTCCCCGGAAATTGGATCTCCGGCGAAAAGGTCAGCCGGTGGAAGAGCCTTCCACTTGCGATACGTTTGAAGATCGTTTGACCTTAATGGCTCTCGGCAACCGTCACCGTCGCGAGGAAACGTCTTTTGTCGAGATTGACGGCCGAGGACAACGGACAAACGCCGAATACAGGATGAGTGGAAGCGTTTCAGTCGATGATACTGAACGAAGCCGAGGGAGGTTGGAGTAGAAGTGGCTGGTTTGGAGGAATACGTAAAAATCGGGCCGAGTATTATACGGACGAGTTTGGTCATATTTATATATTTTTGTATATCATTCAGAGGATGAACTCAGTTTATGCAACACAAGATGTGTCGTGCGTGTGGACGTGTAAAGAACTGACGTTAGTAATTATGTTTGATGTATTATATACGTTACGCTTGAATGACAAAGACGAGGAGAACCTACATATAAACTATGTACTAAAATAAGTTGCAGTAGACCATAAAAGGGATTGAGGAATTAAGACTATTAGCTAATTAACTAATACTTCATCGCATAATTATTTGCTGAAGTCTGCGTCGAAATGCATGTAACAATAAGCTTAAGAAGACAAAACATATATCGCGAATGAGAGATTATTTATTACCTGTGTCACTAATTCTATTGATCGCGATGAAAAATTTGTGGGCTCAATCTTATAACGATGTAATGCCTCTGTGCATTGGCGGCTTTGGTGAAGAGATTATTTGGCAGAGTACTGGAAGCTTCATGTTTGAAGATCGTTTGACCTTAATGGTTTCCGGCAACCGCGGCAACGGGAACGTCTTTTGTCGAGATCGAAGGAGGGCAACGGACCAACACCGAATACGGGATGAGAGAAAACGTTTCAGTTGATGATATCGAATCGAGTGCTCAAGTCGAGTGAAGTTAGACTGGAAGTCACCCGCTCTAAGTAATACCTCTCAGATCCGTGTCAAGATTCACGTATATTTCCCCAATTCATTACCGCAATGGGTCAAACGAATCTTCCATCAAGGAAGCAAGGTGTCACGCAATTCTCACGAAGAACTTCCTCTATACCGAATAAAGTAGAAAAATACAAGCTGCGGCAGCCCCATTTTCTGTGTAAACCGAGCACTCCGAGTACATCTTTCTGAAAATTCAGCCCTACTCCGCGGCGATAAGAAGCCGTCAGAATTCATAAGATAGCGTAAGCAGTTTGAAATAGGACCGCATAAGAATATATTATTTCGCTGGGAAACGGTATACTACTTAAAACGAAACTCAATTCGACAAAGTAGTGCTCCCTTAGCAAACGTCGCCGTCTAAGTAGTTCTAGGTCCCCCCTTCTTCAGAGTGCGCTCTCCGGCTCGCGACCTGCCTGGAACTAGAGAGTCAAAAAAGGACACCGGAAATGTATTCCTCATCTGTGCTGGATGTCGATGAGACGTCTCGCAGTCGGCGTCTACCTTTTCCGCTTTCCATCGGCGACGGATGGCACGATTAATACTCGACTGCGCCGAGAGAGTCGAGGTTGAGGCGGCCGCGAAGGATGAAACGCGAAAATAGGAAGCCAAAGAGCGAGCAAATGATAAGAAGCGGCGGGGAAAGAGAATAAAGGCACGGATGCATGAGAAACTGGATAGAGCGAGGGCCGGGAAAGAATGAAAGTTAGAGGGGTTCTTTGAAATTGTATTTGTCTTTTATTAACTCCCGCAATACCGGCGCCAGTGTTGGGCAGTATTAAATGAAATTGACGATTAATCGTTAACGGCCGAAAGTACCGCCTCTAGAATGATTTAGGACTATGGAAAACGACGAACTATGCTCTCAAGATACGGTCGGAGAATGATGAAAAAAGTTCAAATTTCTTCTTTTGCCCCCGGACCTATACGGATCGATAAAGGCTAATTTTCGCGAAAGATCTTCGAAAACAGTACGCGGCAGGACAGAATTCGAAAGTGCACGAAACGAAACCAGTCGAAACCGAGCGACACCGAGGTCGCTGAAATTCACATTGATGAGACGTCTTCGATAAAGTGGGTAGCGGGCCGCGGCGAATCGAGTTGTTGAGTGAAGCTTTCGAGAGGCGGAAGTGGACGGGTGGTGGTGGTGGGAGGGGGTGGAAAATGTGGAGAGGGTGGAGGGCGTGGAAACGCGACGCCGTAAAAGGCGCCGCGTCGACGCACGCTTCGTGGGCGCGCTGCATTATCGAATACACGGCGAGCCGTGAGTTTACAAGTTAATGCATGTTAAATCGCTCGAGTAGAATCGACCGGCGCGCATAAGGGAGCGTAACACGGTTCGCGAACCCTGCACGGCTCGTTCGAGGGTGGGCGCGCTCGAAAGAGGGCTTTTCGTGGATGAGGCACGAACTGAGAGGCGGACGATTGAACGGTTCGCGGCGAGGAGGTGGAGAGGTTCATGTGTGAGGAGGGCCTGTCACATTATTGCCAGATGCGAGGCGCGCGACGTGTATAGCAAGGGCGTGCGAATATTCGGCATTTTCGGAGGCACGCCAAGATCGGCTAGATTATGAAAGTCAAGGCGAGCGCTTCAGTTTTTTTGCTGCTTCGAACTGACAATCTCTTCGTAAAGTAGAACCATTTTTCGATTCACGCGTCGAGAGGTATAAGCGGACGGGCCACCGTGTCGGAGTTACTCGGAAATATTCGAGTTCACGGAACATATTTATGAAATAGCTATGAAACGCAGCGGCGACTGAATGCGCAAAGTATGCCAAATACTACTGTACCGTCTCGCCTGCAAGCCGTGCAGAATTAGCGGGACATAAACAGTGTCTGTTCGCGTAAAGAACGAACGGTAAGTCGGTTCGTGGTATATTAAACTGCGTACGTACCAAGTAGAAGCGTAAATATATACCAGATAAGTTAACTATACGTAACAGCATAGTTGTATAACACCTTGTGCCCCAGGATGCCTGAAAACAGAAATAATTACGGATTAATTCATACGACATACAGACTGCAATGCAATGGTTCATCTCGCACGAAAATGGCGTCATCGCCAGATAGATAAGTAGCTACATAGGTACGCAGATATTCGAATAGATCAAGCAGATATATGCGTATCTAGATGGTCCGATAAATACATGGACACATGCACGGGGGTAAATCCAAGAGAGACAGAACAGCAGGGTTGCGGGAGCGAACGACGGGCTCGACACATGAGGCCAGCTGCCGTCCGTGTTAATTTCGCCGGTCTGTTATGCAAATATGTGTGCGCGGCAAGTAAACAGCGGTGATTTAAACGAAGTTAATGCCGATACAGAGGCGCCGCGCCAGTGGTCTCCGGTATCGGGCGAGCCCGTGTCACGCGGCCATGTATTCTGTTCGCAAATCGTGTCCGGCGCATCGCCCACAATCGACAGGATCAGAGAGGGTGTGCTTGCCTGTCCTCGGCGTTTCGTGTCCACTTTTAGCGGCGGCGCCCCATCTTCGATAAATGCGCTTCAAGGCACGTGTACAATTTTATTCCACTAAGTTCGCGGGAGCATTTCTGTGTCTCAGCTATGACTGTTATCAAATGGTCAAATTAATGGTTTGGCTCTTTTTTTTCCGACGAAGATCTTTGGTGGACTGATTTTAACGTTGAATGTGTCATTTCACTGATTGTGAGTCATTTAATTAGACGGAGTTCGATTGACTCGTACGACTTCCATGGGTTGGGTGGAACGTGCAAGAGTGATTGGTGATGGTATTATGAGCACTTTTTCGGGGGTTTCGTTCGTTCTGCTTGTTTTCAGTTAACGTGAACATACTTACTGGAAGAACGCACGGAACAATGAACGATGTTTTGACCGAACCTTCTTCATCTGCCTTTAATTTTCTCTCCGGCTAGAATCCGTTTCGAGTGACAGTGGTTTCCAACATCAACATTACATTTTCCTCCCTCCTGCTTTTTTCGCTCTTCTTCCTTCTGCATTCTCAAATTACCCGGCTTCTATTCTGAGTCACGCCAGACCGACGTTCCCTACAATCAAGTTTGCGCGCGTTGCTCGTTACATCAGGACGGATCAACTTCTGCAGTCGACTCGTTCCCGACGAATTAACGAACGCGCAATACAATTCCCGTAATAATTGCTTTTCGGCGTTTGCCGCCAAGTCACGTTTTGTTTACATCGACGTCCGGGAAATCCTAGCAGCGAGGAAAACGGCAGACATGGAGTTGTTACTTTTGTACGACGTTTCGTTTTACGATAGCTTTCAGTCTCTAAATGAGCCACCGTCGGTTATTGTTAGACACCGCTGTTATTCCACCGCGGAACACAGCTTCGGGCAGCATAAATAGACGTTTTCGTTGAATTAACTCTGCGGATAAAACGATTACTTCGTGGAAATAGAAACGACTCCAAAAGGGTAGGTTTTTCCCGAACATTTCATCACGCTGAAGCATAGGAACCATAGAAAGTGAATACAGCTCGTTTCATCAATGACCCAAAAATGCAATAACAGCTCCCAAGCAATCTGATGATCCAAAAGCATCCGACGTCGAAATTTGTCCGCATCCCGTCTCCGATCCATTCCCCCACCAGGCAGGGCAATTAATCATTCCGCTCGTTTTCGGTAATATATTAATTACAGCCGACATCCAGCGCGTGAGCGAGTTACCTCGGTGGATCCGCAGATAGGGAGGCAGACAGGCAAGCAAGGCAGGCAGGCAACCAGCCAGCCAGCCAACCAGCCAGCCAACCAGCCAGGCAGGCAAGCAAGCAGTCGAGCCGCCTTGCCGCCTTGCCGCGCCGTGCCGACTGCGGAAATTATTCGATCGGTCGCGCGTCAAGGGGCTTCCGACTGCCGGTCGTTTCTGCCGGCGTCGAAGTTCGTGCCGCGGGCGCCTCGACATGCAAATTGCTTTAATTTATACGGGACCTGGAGACTGTTGTTTAGCCAGGTCGGCGACTGCCAGCCAGATTGGGAATGAGGAGTGTGGCGAGCGGCGCGAGTGGGCGAGGGTTGGGAGGCGAACGTGCCTGAGCATCGGTCTCCACGCTTTGCAGTTCGCGCGACTCGAATATCCGCGGCCTACGTGAGCGTGTAGCGGGTCTACACGTGTACCGGGCGTGTTCTGCGGACGTCGACTGTGCGGCCCGCTCTGCCCACCCCCTTGTCCTCCTTGTTCCTTCTCTTCTCATTCGTCGAACGACCCTATTCGTCGCCTACGCAGCTTTTTTTTCCTCATTTCTTCTTCTTCCCCGCATCGTCGTCGGGTTTTCATTCTTTTTCGTGTCTTTTCTTGTCCGTTTTCAACCCTATTCGCGTATTTCTTATCCTTCTCATCTGTCCTTCACCCTCTGCTCCCTTTAGATAGGCCAACCACGGTGACCAGCGGGACAAGTTGTACTACTGGGCGAGTATTGTGGTGTTGGGATAGGGTGAGGGGTGGAGAATGGGTGGGAGGCGGCGTGACCTTAGTGTTTTGATGGTGGAGGCGGTACTTGCCCAGGGTGGACGGGACGCCTTTAAGGGTGGCTACGTTGAGGGGTAGGATGCTGCGTCAACTCGGACGTTGATTGTGATGAATGGGGGATGAAGGTGTCGATGGTTGAGTGATTGCAATTTTGGGGGGGTCTGTCGGAATATAGCCAGAGGAATCGTTTAGATTACTATGAGAATTTCTCTTAACCCATCGTTTATATTGCCTGGAACGATAATTTGCTTTTAAGAAACGTAATTTGCTTTATGTTTTATTACGTACCGCCATCAAAACACGGGAAAAGTAGGTAGTTATAGAATATAAGGTAAGGTTGCTATGATTGTTAATAAGTATCGCACTCTAGAATTGGCAATACTAACTCCGTGAAGTGGGAAAATATTTCTACCGATTCCTGACATGCGTACACGATAGCCGTCCAATGATCGCGGTCTTAACCCTAGTTATACAATACACATTACTTGAACGATATACGATGAACAGCGCTCCTTATTACATCTTCCCAGAATTTTCTAAAAAAAAGCCCTCATTTCGTTAATCACCCCGCAGCACACAGAGCGCGCCGTCGGCCTCGGCCGCGATAAATCAGCCGAATGCCTCTCCTAAACATTCAACTCTCCGGCGGGAAATATTCCCGCAGCACCGAAACGTTACCGTCCGAACGTTATTTATCCGCACTCTTCCATATTCCGGCAACGGTATCCCCGAAATGCAAAGTCGATGAGCGAGAGGTCGGAAGCACTAGCCGGGATCCATTCGTCGAAACGGCAGAGTGGAATATCTCGCCCGGGGGCTTGATGATAAGTGGCACTCTCGGATCGAATCGGCCTTAATCATTCTCTCGAATTCAGGACCTATCATTCGCCGGCGCGCATATCGATGCGAATCCTCAAGCAGGACGCTCGTACCTCGGCCTTTTTATCGCTCCTTCGGCCAACGACGGCGTGGGGCGCGGGCCGCTGTTGCATAATTCATGGTATAAACAGCGCTACCGACCCCGACCGCTCGCCCGAGCAAGGATCCGTAATGTCAGTCTTATCGTTCCGATGTTTGCCGCGTCTTCAAATGTTATTTCGCCGGGGCGCGCCGTTCCGCGTGCAGCGCGAGCGACGCCGGCGTCGGGATTGTACGCGGCAACGGTCGAGTAAATCGGGTGAGAACGAGATCGGTCGATTATTTTCACGAGTACCGTACTCCGGGGATTTTCCGCCGCCCGAATAATGCGCCGGGCGTAATAGTTTTGTAAATAAATCCCGTTCCCACGGGCTCGGCGCGCACTAAACTCCACGGGTAATTCGGCACGTGCACGATTTTTATTTCCGAGCCCGCTCGCCGCGGTATCGAGAATCAACAATGCGGATTCCTCGGATGCGCGAGTCGACGTGAGCGCGTTTTTGTGCGCTCCGAATTCCGCAGCTGGTCGTGTCGGGAGCGTCGAAAAGTTCCGGCTCAGCAGGACGATGTCGTGTGAAGACGTGGCGCGAAGTTGGCGAGCGAACGAGTGGGAACGATCGAGTCGTCGGGAACTCGGAGTCCGTTACCCTCATCGCCATCGCGATGTCCGACTTTGGCATGCGCGACATTCTATATGCGGATTTCAATTTCGCGCCGTTTGCGCCCCGCGTCGACCGCGGTGTTATTTGCTCCAGACACACTTGTAGGATTGTCGGGCAGACGACAGCGCGGATATCCGGACGAAACTTTATGCTCCGGCGTTCCCTTTACGCCACCTACCAAGCCGCCGTTTCACGCTCTGTTCCTTCAGTCAAGCGTGCCGCGTCGATATGGAGTCGAGCGCGACTTTTATCCTGGCGTGCTACTTTTTCGTCGCCCTTGGCGGTTGTTTGTTAGTAATTCGTGAACGGCCCGGAATCGTTCGTGGAATATATGATATGTACTCGGTTCTGTACCTCTTTCGTCGTATGTCGCTTCCTCATCGTTTTTCTACTTATCAGCTTGCGATCGTTTAAGAAACTTTGTTTTTACTTTTTACGCATTGTTGGCGATTTTTGTACATGTTTTATGTGTAATAGAGGAATGTGCAGTTTATTTGGATAGACCGATGGACGATTGGATAGATTCCATCTTAGACGGTTTAGAACTGATTTTTCAGACTCTCGCTGATACGAATGATAGGGTGTAAAATTACTCGCGCTGTCGAACTGGTTTGTCTCATATGCTAAAACATGCATCGCACCCGCGTCACGTCAGCCGCATTATCCGAAAGAGCATCGTTAACTTACAGTCTAGGCGCCGAAGCGTTCGATATTCATTCGGCGAGGGCGGTAGTGATTGGTCAATCCGTTCAGAGGCTCATTAATAATTCCATCTATTAATAACCCAGCCAACCGTCACTTCCGCTAAGCGCGGTCATTTATTGAACGACCGCTGTATTAAAAACGTCTGCGTCCGTGAATAGGATGAAAAGAGAAAGAGGGTGGCAAAATGGAAAAAAGAGAGAAAGACAGAGCAAGAGGGCGTAAAAATTGAGAGAAAGAGAAAGCAAGGACGTTTAGACATGAAAAGAAAGAAGAGACCAAGAGAGGTGCAAATATAAAAAAGAAACTGGAAGGCATGAGAGAGCAGGATGGTGGAGGGTGGATAAAGTGAGAGATCGAAGGATCGAGAGAGAAATAGAGAGAGTGAGAGAGAGAGAAGGGTGCGCTTCAGGAGTTCCAACGTAATCTTCGGCACTTCCAGGATACTAGTTTGACTCGGCCATCCAATCCTCCCAATCTCCCATCGTTCCCCCTCCCACGTCTCCTTTCGTGAACCCACCCACGTCTCTCCTCCGTTCACATCATCCCTCCGACGGTAAGAGGATCAGGCTCATATATAAGCACAGCGAACTATGGGATTGGCCGATGTCAAAGTGACACGTGTAATATTAACGAGACACCGGGCAGCGTTTCGACCTCCGTCGGTAGATGCATCCGAGGACGCCGACGCCGACGTCGACGATTCGGTTCGATATATTGGAATACGAGCGAGACAGAATGAGTGTATCGCTACGGCGAAATTTCGGCGCTGGGTTTCAACTAATTGGATGCGTGCACGTTGTCGGATTATAGGAAGACGTGACGGTTATGATAAGAGGCTCAACTTCGGGCAAAAAGGATAATTGTTCGAATGGTGTAGAGGAAAGACCTGGAAATATTGGATATTTCAACTATATCGTCTAGTAGTCGAAAGATCGATTTTTTGAGCCCGGAAACCGGGTGAATTTGCTTTTACGGGGAACGATTGACGCTCTTGAAAGTGGCCCCGCGATCGTGCATGCAACGACACAGAGCGTGATTTGCGAGCGAGAGAAGACGCTTCGCCGCGGAGAGTCGAGCGGGGCGAAAAAGGTAGGCATACCGTGAAGCACGCCTCCGCCGCGCCGATATTTCTTCGCTTTCCTGCGAGGCGAGACGAATGGCCGAACCGGGATGAAACTCGCTTCCGCGTGACGGCGGTAACGGCAGCGAGTTTAAGGATCCCGAAATTTATAGCCGCGCCACGACGAATTTCGGCTCGTCCCGACCAAATTAAGGTTCCCCGGGCCTTTTTGCCGACGTTACTCACCTACTCCCCGCGCTACGTGCCGCCGCGGAATTGCCTTTCTTTCGAACTTCTTGTGCCATCACAATGCGCCGTTTATCGGGGGGAACGACGGAGGGATCGGTCGCGGTGATAAATTTATACGATTAAGTTTCCGGTTCCGCTATGTGCAGTGGCGAGCGATTCAATGATCGCACGTGGGCCTCATTCATATGAGGGTGTCGCGCGAGTATCTGTGCGAGAGTAATTGCTGATACACGTCCGTGTCCGTCGTGTGTCTCTTCTCTTCTGGCAACATTTTGTCACGCCGAGTTCGTGTGTCGGCTGCTTTTGATGAACATTCTTTCTTCGCGATGACACGTTTTTTAACGGAGTGCATCAAGCGATCCCATTGACTGTAACATGTCGATAAGTCCTGTGATTGTAGCTCGGAGAGATCGGCGGATCTCTTATATATCCTCCTTACGTTGCGCCTGAGAGTCTTTATCAAGTGCCGTGATGGGCTGCAGGCAGTAAGCTTAGACGGCTACAAGATCCGCGTCGTTTGCCGAGAATGAGGGTGAAAGCAGAGATAGATACCGGCACGTGATAGGAGAAATGTGAGACGGTAAACGGTTTGAAGCCAGTCCTCGTTGGAACCAAGATTCGCTATACGCGTAATGAACAGGCGTGACCAACGATTCTTTGTCTCTAAACTCTGACGAACATTTATTCACTTGTAGCAACGACGTTTTAATTCCATTACATGTCCACGACAGTTTTTTCTCTTTATTCAATCAACAAAACTTAGGATGTACATAGCATTCGACCTAACACGGAAATGAAACAATTGACTACGCAGTGTAATAAATATAGAAATCTAACGATACTGTCTCGTCAATAAAAATGTTCGAATCAAAATCCTCTGCTGTTTCCAAACAAACAATATTTCGTGGTAGTACGCTCTGCAAGCTTTCGACTGAAAATTGAGGAAAATCCTTCCGGCACGATAATGCCCAATTATGCGCCCGATACTGGGCAAAGAATGGACCTTGGCGCGTCGGGAACTTTGAATAGTCTCGTTTCGGTAGGCAAGTGGAATATTAAGGCCGACGTGACGCAGAGCGTGAAGTACAGTCGAGCTGCGGCGAGATACGGCTTATCCCGTTGACGTACTTTTAATGACCGCCGCTTACGGAGGCGACTCCGTGGTTCTCGTGAGTGCTAGTGGGTCGCAGGAGGAGAGCTCGTGTACCGCCATCTCGATTAGGCGAAATGGCTCTGAGAGAATTCACGGCATGCGGCGCAATATTGCCACGTGTAGATCACATCGGTCCGAACGAGGGTGCAGGTGGTGGCCGAAGGGTGGGGGAGGCTAACCTGTCGAGTGGCGGTTTAATACACGCTATGAACGACGCCTAACGTCTATACACTTGCACGCGATGGTTCACTCATACCGACATGGCCACCCTTATTGAAGCGCGTCGATGTACGTATGTACGTTATTGTACATGATATGCGTTGATGGACACGTACTCGCATTCGTAGGGATTCATAGATGCGTCGATGTCTAGGTATTTATATAGATGCGATAAATGCGGATTCTTGCATCGTCATGCATCGATGCCTGTGTCCATATATTTGCGCGGATTTATGAATGCATCGATTTGCGCACCTCGCTGCATACATCGATATACGTATACGCGTCTTCGGAGGGAGACATCAAAATACACGTATTTCATTCATGAATATATGAGGCCTCGTATAGATCAATGTATGTACATAACTTTATTAATATACAGCGAAACACTCGACATCGATATATAGTTCGTACTTTTATGCACAAACGTCGGAGTATCAGTCTGCATGCGTATAACGATGTGTGTAGATATATTGCCTTTATATCCATACGCATACACAACTTCGTGCACTTCCTCTGACGCACGTTTATACACAACTCCTACACCTATGCAGATGTACGACCCACTGTACTCTGAAGGAAGTTCCATAAATTATAGAACCCTTTCACCCTCTCGGCTTCCACAAACAGGTATCGAGCTAGATGAAGATAAAGAATCTGGGTTTAGGTGATCTTAGATCTGAGGTCTGTGTGTAAGGAGTTCGTACATGCGTGTAGCTTAAAGAGGAACAGCCATTGGGATTAAAGACGTCTTTCGATGCCAACCTTAAAAATCCCTAGCAATGAAATTTCGACGAGCAACGAACACACAAAGAAGTTCAAGATTGCATAAATAATCTTGTTGAATTTTGAATAGTCTGACCAACGATCGCGCGCGTACACGACGACTGGACGAACCCTACCATTTTATGTTTCAACGATATTTTGTTAAATGTTTCAATGTATTAAGAGTCTGCATCAGAAGTGTTAACGTTCGCGTAACGAGAATACATATTCAGGATGCAATTTCGACGGGTCCGTCTCGCTCTTCAGCTCTTCTTTGAACTTCCATCTTGTTGCGCGCCCCTCGTAATTTTTTTCTCCCTCACCTTTGAACTACCCTCGTCTACCCCGCCGAATTACTTCGTTAACTCGCGCCTCGATTCCTTGCGTATTAGGGCTCGCAGCGGAGATGATACGACGCGCATGTGTCCTCCCTTTGCGTTTTCTAGGCGGCGCGGCGCCGGCGTCTGACTGTCTGCGGCTTTAATTGGCTTCCGTCGCGACGCCAGAAGCGCCTTCCTAATTATCGTGTCATTCCCGGCTCACTCGCAAATTCGGTAAAACCGTATATATATATATACACGTATATAATTGTAAATGATTATATGCACAACATGTATTACGCAAGGTTTCTTTATATTACATTGTTTTAATGTATAAAGTGTACACTGTGTATGTGCCTATATATGTAGAAATCGCAATACTTATAGTATTCAACACTCTATTTCTTTCAAAATAGAAAAACAATGTAATATTAATTATATAAACACATTTTCGTGTTTATTAATGCAAACTGAATGCAATCATTCTTTGCAATTACGTGAAACATTAAACGTCGCTCACTGAAACATTCCTCTGCACCGTGTCGCAGAGGCAGCGCAGAAAATCGAAAGCTAAAGCCAACCGAAAAACCGTACCGACAGAAGTACAGCGTAACGGCGGTACAAGAAATGCGACTAGAGGATTACATAAAGTGAAACGATAAAAAGGGCGCGGACACGTCGTCTTTTTCTCCCTCCCCGCCATTTGTACTGCCCGTCGTCCGGCGTGGGAGCGTGCAGCGCGACGTAATTAGATCTGGGAAATGGCCCGATACGGAGCGGCCGATACGCGTGTCCTCGTCCCACTTAAGAACATCGACAGGATTGTAATCGCGCTGAAACGGCGACTCTACGCCGGGTCACGCGCGAAAGGTCTCCGCCGTTCTCGTTCTTCCGACGAGCTACTTCCAGATTTATGCATGTTAATTAACTCTCCCCCGACCCGTCGGAGTCGCGGCTGATAAATCTCCCACATCTGACGATCCCGCAAACGGCGCTTAGAATTTGAACCCTGCCGGAATTTGCACGCTCGAATTAGCGTGCGCGAATTTATTACGGCCCCGAACACGCTCGGCCTGTCTCATCCCTATGAACTGTGCGTGCGAGATAATGCCAGCCGTTTTCTGTTTCTAATTATGCGAACGAAGTTATTGGTTCTGAGTGTTGCGGGAGTGGCTCGATGCTTGGATTGTTTCGGAGACTCGTGAATGTGGAATTTAGGTGTAGAAAGTTGTCGCAGGCATCGAGTGCGTAATAGTGCGTATAGAGAGCATTTTTTTTAGGCTAAAGTATTGGATAACGAGTGTATCCTATACCTCGTCTTCGCACAAATGCCTTGGACAGCTTCTGAATATGCCTGCACATCCTGCCGCACACTTTTCACTCGTCCAACGCAGACGCGCATAATTCCCGCGCAAGGAACAACACCGATCATTCGAGCCTGCCCTCCGCAATCGCATTCGCTCTCGAAACTCGCCCTCTTCCTCATCCATGCAAATTGCTCCCGCAAAAACTGCAGCCATGCCTCAATTCTTCCCGCTACGCCCGGCGACCGTGTCCGGACATACGGCGGCCGTGCGATTGCGCACTTGACCCATGCAAATGTCGCGAGACAAATTACACTCCGATCATTTGATTTTTTCTTTCCACCCCCCCGCCTCGTGTGCGCCATCCCGACGTGGCAAGGTCATAAAGTACTCTCGGGTGGGTGCATTTTTTTTTTTTTTGTTTTACTGTCCAGCTCGCGTCTCGTTCGGGAGCGCACGGAGATATACCGGTGTGTTCGGCGGAGTTTTACCGATTCATCGAATATTCAAATGCGAGCGTCGCGCACGCTCGTGTCGCAGATCGCGTTCGGCTGGCTCGTGATTTAATTACCGTTATCGATACACCCGGACCGAATCGGCGAGTCGATCGCGTTTGTCGGATAAGCCTCTCGACCCGCGTAACGCCGATCGCAAATCTATGAACGGTTCTGTAGCGAGGGTGTAATGAACGAGCGAGTCCCATGCCGCGCGGGATAATTTTCTGCCCGATACTCGACAGGAGTAAAGTACGAGGGCATCGACGCTTGCGCCAGTTTAACCTGTTCCGAGTTCCGACTTTGGAAGTCTGCCACCAAGGCACGTTCGGTGTCTAGGAGTTTCGATGCGCGAGTGAGGGAAGCTGGAATGGAATGCACGAGGGCGATGTTGACTGGATGAAATTCGTTTGTAGTGCAGAATGATAGGTGCTGTATTGTCAGATCATTGGAGTAGTATGTACGGTACTAATGTGTTGCTGCGTCGGCGACGCACGGATTCAGATGGTTGGATAACGTATTTTTATTATTTCGGCAAAATAAATGGTAAGCTAGGGGGAATAAAGAAGAGCGGGTTTACGAGCTGAGAGAAGCCTCTGTTGTAGCATGCACCGAACCATAATCGATCACGATTGATACGATGCTGTACCTGTATGTTTTCTGCGAATCGAAAGTAAATTGGCGAGAATAACAAAAAATTGCTCGACCTAACAGAATGTACTCTCCGCGTATCATGCAGTCGACTATAATCGATTGGTCTTTTTTCATTTCAACATGTCCGAACGGGCACGATCAAAGGATTTTTCGGTATCGGCTCCGCGAATATCGGTTTGTTCCTTGCGATGCATTTCGCGGTTGCGTCGCTACAATTCGTCGATCGTTTCCACGATTTTCACGGCTGACCGAGCGGAACAACAATTTTTCCTCTCCACACACACCCTAAAACGTCCCTGTATTCCGTGCCTCGTTGCACACCTCACCTTTCTTCCTCCTATCGCAGCCGTACAAACGATGCACTACAAAGAATTCGGAAAAAACCTGACACAATTAGTTCTGCGTAGTTTCCCTAAACCACACGTTCTGCACGTCCATCGCTTCCTGCGCGAAAACCTTACAAAACTCTTGCTTCCCATGAAAGGAAATAAACATCGCTCGAACAGGTGCGTCGCCAGAATAAGCGACGATCGATAATATGCGACGTCAGTAACGATGTCAGTTTGGTCGCGAAAAAGGGAGAGTGTCGAAGAAAAAGAGGCGCTGGCAAGAATCGAATTAAATCGTTGACCGGACACGTTAACGCGATTTTCTCGTTCCTCGTCGGTCGCCCGGGACAGGGGGGGAAAGAAAAATTGTGAACACGGAAATGCGAAGGGGAAGGGTGTGCTGTACGTGTGCTCGGTGGGGCGCGCTCGACGAAAGAGTATATCTCCGTGAAAATTTGAGGCGCTTTATTCGCGACGGAAATGACCAGAGCTCACCGAGTGTCCGGTCGTCGGATACGCGTTATTTCCTACACAAAACACGCAGCACCGCCGCGATATACCCGCAGCCTTCCTCTTATAAACGGCCACGGTCAGCTATTGTACTTACAATACCATTTATCCCTACTAGACAATTACCAAAATATCGTCGGAGAGGAACATACTAAATATACTCGACATTTAAATATATGAAAAATGACTCGTCTAATATAAAAGTCGAATACTTCTAAATTCTACAAAATATAAATCGAATAAACATGTGAAAACGATGCTTTATTCGTTCGTAGCAATACCCATCAATACAGACTCCCAGTTGAGAGTATTAAGGCCTACTTTACTTCTGTGCAAAATTTGAGAATTTTTGGAATTTAATTGCTGGGGTCGCCCACGTTCTCTTGTCAGACTCTTCCCCTCGGCCACTCATTACGGAACTCTGGTCACAACTTTAGCCGTCCGGGGTGCAAAATCGTAAGATACCTCCTCAACCCTTGACTCTCGCCGCGGTACGTCCGGATTATTCGGCTAGAAGCGGACGGCAGTATCTCGCGCGCTCTTTGCCCGAGCGTCGGCCCGGCGCGCACGCTCTCCTGCGGAGTTCAAAGGAGTAATATCCCTGCCACAGTCCCGGCCGAACGAGCATTGTTTCCTAACTACTGCCGCTTTACAGAAGCGCGAAACTGTACTAATGATTTTACGCCGAGTGGGGAGAGAGATAGCGGAACAAGTTTGCGGTAATGGCTCGCTAAGTGGCATTTCAATTGCCCAAATGCTACAATTTCGTCGAACCTGCGGCGAGTGGAAGGGAGACAGACGGGGGGATAGTGGGGGAGGGAGAGACTCGAGACGGTAACGAGGTGAGTCGGAGAGAGAAAATGAGGGATCGGAGTGGAGGGAGAGAGAGAGAGAGAGAAGAGTGAGATCCACTCAATTTCACGCAACGATTACGGCCGCGACTGTGTAAGCTGCCCTACGGTGTGGTTAATGAAACGTTGATGTAGCCCCTCGCCCGAAGCTGCCTAGCGCCGCGCCAGCAGAAACTCCGTCCTCGACGACTGATGTGGCGCGGCTCTCGCGTGCCAGTTCGAATCTTGAAGGAAAAAAAAAAAACGAAATGACGCGTCCGAAGGGGGTGGCTGACACAGAACGGCGGACGATCGTGATCGCGACGTGGAAAAATAGCGCCGCGCGATAAGCCGGGTAAAGTATGGGTTATGAGAGGTTGCTGCGATTCGAGCCGATAGCGTAATGGTCTGACGTCTCTTTCTTTCGGCCGGACGTTTTAATTCCTCTCGCTCGGCCGCGTCGGAGGTATGTGTATGCATGGGGCGTCGGTGATTACTCGCTTTCGCCCGAATGAATATGGGGTTGCGCTGGAGTGCGATGCTAATTATGATGAATCGGTGCGGTATCATGTGCGCGTTGCATTCTTCGGAAGCTCGTGGCTGCGTGAATGTTTCTTAGAACCCGTCGGACTCTCGCGTCGCACGGTTTTCGTTTCATCTAATGCGTATGTGGGTTTATGAGTATATCGTAGGAACTGTTAGAAATTGATTATGCACTGGGTGCATCATTTGCGAAACAGAAACATTTCCGTTATAAGGTTCGATTGAAGCATATAATGACAGATTTCTTTCGCGTGATGGCCGAAGATTCTTTATCGGAAAATTAATGATCGGCTTACAAGTTTGAAATATTTCGACATAACTCACCGTGTCAGCACACGCTGTCTTGCTTAGATGCAGTGAACTGCATGTCATATCCTATCCATACAGTGACATAACGTCGAAATTAATTGGAAACGTACGGAACGCTCGACATGCTACGGCGGTTGAAAGCCATAACCGGATCGCCTGTATTACTTTGACGTTTCAATTTCCTTACGGCAACGTTGCCAGCACGCTGGCTTTCGAGAATTTCATGCAACTTCGAAGACGACGGGCATTGCGGTTGGAGGGAAAAAGGATTCGCGGGATCACCGAGAATCGTTCTTGGTTGACTATCACGAGCCCAATTCCGCCAAGTCGGTCACCCAGTTTGTCTTCATTGCGTTCGCGTCGGACATGCAGCCGCAGATTGTTTTCCGCGAAAACAGTTTTCTTCCTACAAATTCATCTGAACAATCTACTTATCGAAAAACACGCATCGTCGCGAATCACTCCAGTGCATTCTCCTTGGCGACGCGTAAAGTAACATCTACATTCGAATATTCCTCTACCTTCGTTCGCGTGAACAATTAAGAAATGTTACAACAAATTCACGAATCACCAATTGCCCATTCGTAAACAGCGCACTAGGTTTCCTTCCCCTACTAATGGGCACGCTCGAATAATGAAACAGATAAAACAGCATTTCCGCGGACAAAGGAGCGACGTCTACGTAACAGAGCTGAAAAATGCTCGAGCCGTCGCGTCAATAGAAAATAAAGAGCCGACACATTACCGCGTCGCCTTTTTCCGAGACCCTCGGCGAGACCGCGCAAAGATTAAATTTAATAGGAAACTCAGGAATGCTTGACGGAAGCCCGCCGCTCTTAAGTTCCCTCTTTCAAGGGTCGCGCGGCTACACGGCCGGGCATTGAATCGGGCTCCTTCCCTCGGTATCTTTTTCCGAAGGGAACGGCCACGCTTTCCATTTTTCCTCCCGCGGCCCACGAGACGGAAAACAATCTCTCACGTACAGTTCCTCTCATTGGCGCGCGCGCGTGCACGTGGAGACTGGGCGCCATTTGCATGGGGTGCCGATTAAATTAAGTGCGGAAGATAATGCGCTAAACGCTGCCGGAAATTGACTCGCCTCGAAACTGCTCGACGCGGTTTAATCCATCGCGATGACGCCTAATGATTTCTAATGACGTCGTTAGAGGAAACGGTCGCCTGGAAAATTATGCGCGTGGGCCTGGAGCTTGCGTTGATAGCTATAACGATATTAATCGCCGGAGAGCGCGGGCTATGTAATCGCGTACGCGTGTGTTGGGGTAGAATGTTTTTTAAGAACGCACATTAAGAAGCATACGCTGCTTTTATTCCGCATGAAACCGCGCAGACCCAGACTGCTATCGAACCCCGCGTTATTCTCCACGCGAAACACCAATCAGCGAAATCGAGCCGATGCTAAGGAATGACGTTCGACGCAATGAGCGGCACGCCCCAAGTCGCCATAAAGCGTCCTCCGTAAAATCCGCTGAAAACCTCTGCTCACGCGTGAATGCGATGCGCGCGAGTGTGAATCGCGGGAGCGTAAATCAAGTCCCGCATAAGTAAGCTCACGGCACGTCGTAACTATCGTCGCACGTACAAACGAATAGCCGTCTCGCGATAGGCGGGTGCAATTACGTCGTTCGACTTGAACTCCCGCCCTCCGCCGTCTCTCTTTTTCCCGATGTCGTGAACGACCACATTGTCGAAGGTATCCCCGCGCATAGGCGATCTCGGGTCGCGCACGTATTACTTATGCAGTTCCCGTCGTCTAAGCGCGTACACGTCCGCGGGTCGCGATTATTACGTCGTTACCCGCCCGCAATAGCGCGTGCACACGTACGTATACAGGGTGGCGCAGTAGGTAATCGTGGCGCAACCGGAAAGCGGGCCGAGGGCTCCAATCAGACGCGAATCAAAGTTTTGATTCAATTCACGTAGACAAAAATCGGTGTTTATGCGTTATGATAAGTTTTCGCAAAAGCGAAAGACACGACGGAATTAAAAAGGTAATGTTAGAGAACGACATTATTGGGCAGGAATTTATTTGCAAAGAAAAGAGCTCTTGCGTGGTATAGAAATGTTTTTTGAAACTTTGCCGAAATATGTGGGGTGAATATGGAGAAAATTGTAATTGTACCATTTTGATTCGTGTGCTTGAGGCACCGCTGACATTCTTCCGATGCCACGGCGTTCACTGGCTCACCCTGTGTAGAACGAGCGCGTGGTGGTTTGATTCTCTTCGTGACTGGCTCAAGGGATCGCGACAACGATCACTCGAGCGCGGCCGCGTGTCACTGGGTCGACGATTCGCGAACCGATAAAGACGCGCCAAACTTCTACCCCGTTCTCACGTATACAACCACTTCCGACATTTTCGTCCCGCTTAACGCCCTCCTTTGCCGTTACCCACTTCCCATTCCACTCTTCACTTTTCTTTCTCGCTCCTCTTGATCCTTTTTCCAGCAGCTATTTTCATCCCGATTCCAACCGCACCGTTCATGTAACGGCTAACAATCAAATACGCGGCATTTTTTCATCTTCTCGAAACGTTCATTGTTGAACGTCACATATATTCTCATTATTTCCCTCTCTGCCTTGTTTCTACCTTCCGTGCTCCGTTTGCATAATGCCGTGGGTATTACAAGCCACCTTTTCATATCGACAGAACGATAATTGCTGAATGTCACGTCCTTTCTTTCCTTTCTTCCAACCCATGCTCCCGGTCATTTTTGCATCCGACATGTTGACCGTCAAATAAGACGCGACACGACAAGTCTCATACATTCAGCCATACCTAGTGGCCGACTCAGAGAGGAATTCAATACAAGTTCCGGCCGCGCTCGCCCGCCCGAAGAATTCGGTCTATATTTAAATTGAGTTTGTCCAACTAACTCACGTGGAAAAGTAGCTACCGCATGCAAATGTTGCACGGGCGTGCGCCGTCTAACAAGTATTCGCGGAAACGTATTCCATTAAAGGGTAACCCCAGGTATTGCCGAAACTCAAATGGAATGCCGTGCATCCACTGAAAGTCCGATTGGCGAACGGTTAATTTCCTCCGCGCCGCTCTGCGCTAGGCTAAAAAGTTTCGTCCCCCCCCCCCCCCCCCTGCCGCGTCCCATCGGAAATCTTCCGCAGGCGGAAAATCGTCGGCGAGCGCAATTCGGCCGGTGCTGCAAGCGTTAATTCCGAACTATCTAAGTTGTCCCCGACCAGGTAACCGATATCGTCGCGTCGACGATCAGCCAGCCGGCCGAGCCAATTTATCGGGGTCAGACGGACCCCGCCCGAGCATTCCAACGAGTACACCGCGCGAATTGCGAATTTTCAATTCCCTCTTTTTCGATCGCCTTCCTCGCAGGGAGATTCGCCACGAGCACGAACGAAGTAGACGGTGGAATTAACTTGAGGACGAGTGATCCCAGGGCAAGCGTGCATTTTTTCTACTCCTTTTCGGAATCCGCGAGTGGTCAGGCCGATGAACGATGATTTGAAATATCGATACATTTTTCCCGAATTCGATCACGGCAATTTTCGCCAACAGAGTTTTCAGGTTGAGAAGTAATGGGGGCAATAAACAACGGATTTTATGTTCGATTTTGGGAGGATCGAGGTAACGATCATCGATAGACAAGAAATCGTTCCACGCGGTCGGACAGATTATACTTTCGACTATTCGGCTTCTTCCAATGACAAACTATTCGACACGAATTTAGTAATCGAGAATGTTAACTTGAAAACCTCATTATTCGATTTATTACTCTCTCCGCCGTATCCTATCATCCTCTTTGGTTTCGTTCACTTTGCTTCTTACAAATGAACCAAAGGAACCGAGGAACGTTCTTCTTTATATTGTATAACGGTATCGCATGATTTGAATACATATTGTCGTTCGCGAGTGCGTTTCAGTCTCCCCGACGTTCGAGACGATTGAGAGTGGCAATAATTGATTTATGGAGATTGACTGCATAGTCGTTTGTGCTCGTCGACGACAAAGACGCGCGCAGGACATGGCTGTCTGTCGATGTTTGCGCCTCGTCTCACGTCAAAGTGCATTTTCCCCGCGCGTAGGACGCAGCCAACTGCAGCGGATCGCGTTCCGTTGAAATGCTTTTACCTAATGCTCTCGCGTGCTGATGACAGGGCACGAGATGAGGAAGAGCGTAAGAAACGTTTCGCACACTCGTGCGTGGCGCGTCGCAGGGTGCACGTATCGTGCGAGCTAATGCGTGTGGAAGAAACATCGAGGGAGTGATGGAAGCGGAAAAAGTGACTGGAGTAGGACGAAAATGTGAGAAGAAGAAAGAGCGCGCGGAGAGAAAGACGGAGAGATTAGGAAGTATGAAAAGTAATGAGCGAAATTGAAACGGGCGAGTAGCGCATTGAGCTAGAAGATGGGAACAATGTAAGAAGTACTATTAAGTAGGTATGATCAAAGGTATACGTCAAGCAAGGGGAGAATAAAAAGAGCATTAAATGTAGCGGAGAAGTAGATATGCGCGAAGCAGCTAGACTAGAGTAAAGAGAGGACACGATAAAATGAGGAGAAGAATTGCATAAAATGGACGAGCACACAACTAAAAGACGAACATTGGACGTAGAAATACGAAAGAAGACCGCTTAATAATCGGGTGAAACGGGCAGAGAGGACTCATTGTCCGGTAAAGGAAAGTGAGGAGAGCGAAGAAATGGGATAAAATGAAACGTAGCCTAGAAGGAAAAAATGAGGAAATGAGGAGAGACTGAGAGAGAGAAATGCGTTGAATTTTGCGTTAAGCTCATGCGTACTCGAACGCTTGCCTCACAGCACATACGGGTGGAACAAAGCATTTGAACCGTGACTGAAGCTTTGATCATCCCATCATGGCATCGTGTACACTGCGGATGCACTTGCACTTGCCATTGCAATGGTATGCTCGTGGCAGGAACATAGAAGCAGGAGGACCTCGCATGAACTCTGTTATGTCTGTCTGTCTCTTCTCTTTCTCTGTTGCATCTTAATTTCATCCTCCCTCTCTCTCACTCTCTCTCTTCCTGTCCTTCATTATGTCTCTGTTACCCGTTGACTCTATATTAAACTATTTCGAAGTTTAATAATCAAAATTTTAAAGATACGAATTTCTGAGACAATAGCACACGCGTAATTTGCGTAAAAATCTTTAGTAAATGTTCACACGCTAATAGGTAATAATATCAATGTATAGTCATTTCTAAATTCGGATTTTCGTATTAAATGCCAAAGCAATGCACTTACAGAACAGGAAATCAGGTCATGGCATCTGGATATTTGTGGATTCTAGTTTAAGAATTCCCGGTATAAAGAGATAACGAAGATAATTAGAAGTGAACGAAAATGTGAATAGACAAAAGGACCGTTGGAAGCGCGGAAATAAGATAATGCGGGCTGATGTTTCTGCGTCGTTTTACCGGGTACAGTTTAAAATGTGATTGCGCCGGAATGGTTTCGCAGAGTCTTAGAGTGTTACAAATGCTAATTGGAAACCTCGCAACCTACCGATTCCGTCTCAATTCTTACCTAACCCACATCACAGCCTCGGAAACGAACGTGAGGCGGAGAGAAAGACACGAAGTGATGCAAATTTATTCCAAAGCCACTGAAAAAGACAAAAATAACTCTCTCATAACGCACAAAACTTAACTAAACCCATTACCCTCATCCAGCTTAAATCTGATTTCACTCGGCAATCGTAAGGAATGACTTTGTATCAAAAGTTCATCTACTTAGCGAACCCACTCCTAACAAAAAAAAAAGCTTAGTCCAGATCTTACAAGTGATGCAATTTGCGCGGTCGCGTAATAAATTAGAAAGCACCGCCGTTCTGCTGATTCACCGTCGATCGAGATGCCGTTGCGCGAACTCGGCTTTAAAAGTCCGCCGGCAGGGAGGACGGGCGCAGTGCGAGATAGAAAATACGTACGCGCGAGAAAAGTGTGGTCGCGCCGCAATTACGATCCCGTCAAAGGAGGGGAATTAGCTCGGCTCGCGCGACAATTAGTACCGCTTGAAGTTCCTCCTCGTCTTCTCGTGCCGAGTCTCCATTGTGCCCGCTCGACCTCTTTCGCCCGCGCCATGCACGACGCGAGAATGGGGTTTCTTTCCTGCCCACCTCCCCTCTCCGACACCCTCCTCCTTCTTCCGCGTTCTTTGTCGTTTTTCTCGCTCCCGCGAGAGAACGACACTTCCTACGTAGCTAGCCCCCGCATTGCCCTTTACGCGTTTATCGCAACGAATCCGACTCGAGGTTCGCCCGCGGGGCGTTCGTTCGGCCTTCCCACGATTCGACCCTGTCCCTGCCCTCTTACACCCTCGTTATATTTCGAGAGAGGGCACGGAGTAACTTCGAATTGCCGTCCGCGTCGTTGTTGCAATGGCTGAGTTTCAGCACTGCCGGTTTTTACGCTCTCGAAAGGTGCGGGACGTTGTAACGTTCGTTGCTAAGCGTTCTTGTTGCATATATCGTTTACATATATGTGTTCCGGAGTTCCGAGTAGGGATGTTTGATTCTCTTGAAAGAATTGATTTTTTGGGGTTAAAGAATCGAGTTCAAGATTACAAATGTCGTAGATTCTCTTAAAAAAAAATCGAATCGGAATCGGATATTCCTAGTTCCGCGTACTTTCTTCATTATATTAGAAACAACAGTCAAATTTAGGTATAGCAGGTTGTAAGAGACTGTCTCCTGATTACTGAATACTCCATATTGCACATGTTCAATGTTTGCTCATCATTCTTCATTGTGTGTTTAGGGATGAAAGTAAAGGAAGATTTTAGATACCTGGAGATGTTTTCTATCTTTCGATGTGTTTCCTTCGATGAGCAGAATGTGAAAGGGCGGAGTCCTCCTTCCGATTCTCCACTTAATGAACCTTTGCCAAACGCCCGGTGTTTTCGCAGAGAGGAAGAAGCGGCTCGCCGGGTCGGCGAGTAAACTTTCAGACGAATTCATCCGTCGCATTGTCCGATCGATGCTCATTGTGCGAGCATGAAAATGTTTACTCGCCCGAGCCCGCGTTCTCGTTTTCATCCCTCTCGGCTTTTCAGTCGAAAAGTGCCTCCCTCCTGTTCACTGATAAGACGAAATTTGGATTAATTCACAGGCTCGTTTATATTCGTATTATACATCGGTATGAAAACAATTGTAAAGACAAGGTACATTAAGAAATGTTGAAAATTCCGAAGAATAGTTCAACGATGCATTCCTGACGGCAGTTTTTTTTGTCCGAGAATTTGTTGTGTTTCACAGTCGAAGCGTTTGCTATATCTTTGACCCGCGCGCTTAATTACTGTCGATCCCGTTTTCACGATGTCGACATAAAAATTGGAGTAATTGAAACTCAAATGAGTAACTGAGTGAGTTTCGTGTGTACAAATCGAAGTCTCGCTACTTTCCAACGGATTTTCGAAGTTCTACGCGACTCAGCCCATCTTTTCTAAGTAAACCATTGATTCTCAGACCGAAGAACTTAGTTTGTCCCAGGAGACGGCGGACGTGAGGAAATTGTAAGGGAAGACGAGAGTATACGGAGGACAGAACAAAAAGCATTCGTCAGCGCGAATGCTCGTTTTTAACTAATAAAACTTGCAGGACAAGGGAATGCTGAAGTTTGCGCTTTTAACGATATTTCATAATGCATCGTCGGCTATTGCGCAGCTTCAATGCGACCGTGGTTAAGAATGGCGAGTTGAGAAGATTTTCAACTGTCTCCAATTTCGATTCCACGTCTACTTTTCATTAGCCGCTCGCGAGGAGTTCGTCCTGAACTATCCACGAAGCGACTGTAAAATTGAAAGTTTCGAAGACTCTCGTCTGAGAGCAGAGCGCAAGGCAGGATCGGCGGAGGAAATTTACAAAACGCCGCTAACGAATGTCGCGAAAGTAACCGAACGAAGGAGCCACGCAAACGGGAGATATTATTCTGGGAGTGCCGGTGGCGAATTATAAAATAACATGACTGACAATTGGGCCGGTCGCAAAGTAAACGTGAGCGTGGAGCTCTCTTCAATGTCGCGGCAGCCACTAATGCCGTTTAACTATTGAAGACCAACAACGTGACTACGGCAATCGCGTAAATTGTCGTACGAAGTGTCGTTGATGGCGTTCGTGACGTTGCCTCGAGCATCGGAACGCCTAGGCCGGGATTCGCTTCTATTAGTCACCGCGGGTCCTGACGACTCGAATAAGAGAGACTGACGAGCGGAAGTGACGAAGGAGAACGTGGGGGTGGACGGGTACGTGGTGTTGGCGAGGACTGCCGACATGCCGGCAGAAGTGCAGAGGCGTGTACGTACCATCAGATTCCTATCGTATTCCGCGGAGCAACGAGACAACGTCGAAAGCGGGAGACGAGAGACGGGAGAGACGATGTGAGACGTGCTATATCACGCTGGGCGGATACCACGGAAATTGCACGTTCACCTGTCCAGTTTCCATGATAGCCTCCCCCTCGTTCTTCTTTTTTCCCCCCTTTCTCCCTTCTCTTGCTCTCTGGCTCTCTTTATGCCGTCCTTCTCTTTCGCTCCTCCTGCTGTCGCCTCTCGTGCGTTGCGCTTTCTACATTTTTCTACCCTCTCGCCCTCCGCTTCTCTCTCGTACCTTTGTTGTTTCCGTCATTCTTCGAATCTGTCATTTTCGGCACCCTCTTTCTCTTCCGTCCCAGTTCTCGCGGTCAGTTTCTGTATTTGCCTGCTCTTCTTTCGTTCCGCCTTTCTGTGTCTTCCTCTTTCGATCCTGCGTTTTGCTCCGTTTCTCGCTGTTGTTTAGTCTCTCTCTCTCTCTATCTATTTTGCTAATGTTTTATTCCCTCCCTTTTCTTTGCCCCTTTTTATCCACTTTTTCAATTATCATTTCCCGCTTATATCTCGCATTCTCTATTAGACCTCTCCCACCTACTTCTATCTTTCGACTATCCAGGTCATTCCATGTCACATGCGGGTTTTTCTCTTATTCCCTGCTCCCCTGTTTAAAACTAAACGATTCGTCGCATTTCACAGGGCGATTTAACCTCTTCGGTGCACGAGGGAAAATGTGTCGACGTGGAATCGCAGATGCCAGTTACAATGCAAATTCGAAGAGCGGACTGTAGTACTTTTTTGGTATTATTTGTTCGTCTGTTTTCCTCGATTTTCCCACATTAACGCGCTTTTTACCACTCTTCGTGCAATGATCAAACATCTTTACAATTTTGTAATTAGTGAAATTTGCCGTTTCAATTATTAGGCCAAACCTTCTACTCACATTTAATCGTAGTGAAATTAATGAAAGAGCATCACACTTTCTCGGAAATAAATGATTTCTCAGCGTAGAACCGCGCAATTAGCATGACAAAACGTCGCAGAGCAGTAATTTAACAGAAAACACATTCGATTTCTCACTTCCACCGCAGTCTCAAATCTATTGCACAGCAGATTTTCTCGAAGAAAAATTACTAAAATACACGACCTACCATCAGACACATCGTTTCACCTGTCGCAACAAGAAAAGGGTCGTTAAGGCTGGCGCGAGTATTCATAAACTTGCAGTTACGACCGCGGCCTCGTCTCGGTGGGCATTAGACGCGTTCAATTTAATGGATTTATAAATTTGTTATTCCGCGTGTTCGCCGCCATGCTCGCTGCCCGCGACCGTAAATTACCGCGGTCATAGGCCATTCGTTTGAATGTCCGGCGCAGTTGGTGGCTGCGTGCCATTGGCACTGGCACGTGTGCGACATGTGCCACGCGGGGAGATTTTCTTTGGCACGAAAATGTTCGCTGTTCGACGCTTAAAACCTTCGTGCCTTTCCCGTGCGCGCCCGCCAAAAATCAAAACCCGACGGCAAACTCGTCACTACCTGCATTTCACTGCACTCCGACGTAATTGACCGACGAAACATTGGTCGCAATTATGAAACGCAATTTTTCAAAGCCTACTATTACTCGTGTAAAACAATATTTTATTTTTATACATTTCCGCATTCAATAACGTCACACAACAGGTACACTTCGACCATATGCAAATCCGAAAACTTGTACAACAGCTTAAGCCCACAATTGCGAGACAATAGCCTAAACTAGACATCTTCGATTCCGATCCGATTTTTTTGGTCGAAGGATCGATTCTCGACGTCGGAAGCAGCGAGTGATCCGAAAACCGTTGAAACGTCGGAACACTTATGGCCGTATTTTCGACGCCACTCGTTCCCGGCACCGAAACGACCGCCGCGCATCCCGCGACTCCGTCACTCCCGATGTCACGTCGAGATAAGGATGATCGCGCCCGCGTCATCGGGATTGCATCGGCGAGTCTTTTTATTCGGAGGCAATCATGCCCGAAGGAATGATCCGCGCAGCTGCGGCTCGCGGATTTGCATCGGAATTAGAGGCCGGCCCGACTCTCGCGCGCGCGGTTGTCCGCCAGCATTCTCCAACAATGCTATCTCTATATTGATTCCGGAATCGAAATTCGAAACAAGATTGCCATTGGAATGGCCCGCTTGGTACATAGCGTACAATGCCGGAATAATACTCGATTTTTATTACACTACACAGTCTTCCGTGGCTCTTTCTGCGGGGCACAGTCCGCTTAACTCTTTAGTGCAGAATACAAGGAGGAGAAGAGGATGGAAAAAAAAAGAAGCGAGCGCTCGAAGAGGATGACTGGAACGTTTAACCCCCGCCCCGCTCTCAATGGAAATTTATTTGCAACCAAGTAGACATTCAGAGAAAAACCACTCGACACTGAATGTAATCTGTTCCCTTACAAACTACCGCGGCAGCCCTTCCGCCTCGCCGTTTCTCTTTGTTGAATCTAAATACCCGTTCATCCGCGGGCTCGCTTAAAATTATTATTCACCCCGGACTCGTGTACCGAGGTGGGAAATTGTCAAAGGGAGGGTCTTACAGCTTCTGAGGCTGAAGTTCTTGTCCTTATCTCGCGTCCCTTCCTCTCAGCCTCTCCTGCACTCTATTGTTGGCCGGAGCGAGTGTATTTAGTGGTTAGAACTGGCTGTTTGACGGAACCCTCCTTGAACCTGTGCAAAAACATAAACTGCGTTACATGAAATCGGCGAAGGGACACAATTTTGCGGCCGCACTACTTTTTTTTGTTTAATTGTAAACCTGTTTAGCATTAGAATCGGTTGACGGGAAATAAGCTTCTTTGCGTGGAAAAAGTTTCAGTTATTACGTACGTTTAGGTGTTCGCGTCATGTGTCTGTCTGTACCGTTGGTCGCGTGTAGACGTTACAATTTCGAAACAGCAATCTGATTTTCTCACGAAGCACAGATTAGTAGCCACCGTTCTAGCCGTTTCATTATCGTCATTAGGTAGGTAGTTAAGCAAGAAACGTCCGCCCCAAAGGGAGGTGAGCAAGCGTTTCCGGCGCGATTGAATTACGGGACAGATCCGAAACAGGACGATCAATTCGATCTATATCGGCAGTCTGTAGTATCTCGAGGTATGTGCCGACAGTCAGTTTACCGAGGCTAATCCGACCTAAGGCGATGTATTTGATCTCTCTGTCCTCTGTTCCTTACCAGCAAGAACCAGTGTGCCACAAATTTGTGCGTTGATTAAATAACGTGATGCACAAACGCATGTAGATGTATTTATAAAAAGAGCCGTTCTAAACTATAGATATCAAATATGTTTACTGTTATTAATAAACTTTATATTCGGGCAGAAGTATATAGATTGACTAACGATCTTTAGCAAGTGCATAAAAATGTCAAGTATGCACTGCGTTTAGGGAGACTATAGAAACCGGTCGAAGTGCACGAATGTGTAGCGCAGGCAATAAACCTAATGCCCAATAAATGACCATCGGTAAGAAAAGGTCGCAAGCAACATCCTGTCACTTGCCAACCTTCCACATCGCGTCCCTTTCAGGACCACTTTGACACTCTTCCCGACCCTATCTCACAATAATATTAGCGTCACGAGACCGATGGGCATGGAGAAGACGACGTGGTCCCAGAGGAATGCAGGTGAATGCCGTGGGCAAAAGTGAATTACGAAACAGACTGGCCAATTCCATTCGTATCCATTCACGACCAATATCCGCTAGCGACTGGGGCCATTTCATACAGGCAGAAATAAAATTGTCCATACTCCCCATGGCTTTTCGCTCGGAATTTGCTTTTGGCCTCCCTATTACAATTCTAGTTTCTGTTGGTTTCTTTGTTCTGTTTGTACGTCGACAACTTCACTTGCTTCCGTGCAAAAAATTATTCTTCCCTATATAAAACACGAGAAATATGAGAAATATTTGTTAGGCTCGAATACAATACTGATTCATGCCAATATAAAAACATTAACAATCCGAACAGAATGCTCCGAAAAAACACTATGTGACCCGAAATGTCTCTGGCCCGTCTCATAAAGAAAACATAGAAGCTGAAAGGCTGATCCTTAGTGCCATATCCTTAGCCCGACGTTATCGTCAATGACAAATGGACACGTACATAAACGTGGGCGGTGTTCCTTGATACGATTCCCTTGGCAGTTCTCCCTCTCCGGTATCTGCCCTCCGTTCTCCCTCTCATTATCCTGTATGGCGATGGCGGTCATAATACCAAAAGATCTTTGGTCTCTGCGGAAGTTGCCGTCTTTGTCGAAAGCACACTCCGAAAGGTGCCGATATTCGGCGAGTATCGATTTCGTGCCTTCGTCATATAAAATATGTACGAAACATTGCAAAATATTTCATACATTTAACGTCGTCAACAGCCATTAACATAATGATTGCACAAAAACGATATGGTGGTCAGATACAGCTTCTATCACGAAACAGGATTTCGATTACGAATAGGTTCGCACACTGCCAGTTACAAGTTGACAAATTCTGGAATAGAACAATATCTTCTCCACCAGTAGTCAAGGAAATATTCGCCTCAGAAGGTGGTCCTAAACTTATGGCCGGCAGTGGAAGGACATTGTCATAAGGACACCTAGTGATTCCGTGATAAGGGCGAAGCGTAACAGTCGGACTCGTCCCGACGTTTCTGTCTTCCTTCCTTTCCGTTCCTGCCCGTTCTTGTCTTATTTCGTGATACTCCCACGCTGCCGCGCTTATCTCGCTTCCCTTCGTTACGCGGATCATCGCTCTTTACTGACAATGAGTGAAAAGGATATCCGTCGACATGGCACGTACGCTCCTGCCATCCTATCGCGCAATGAACGAACATTGCTCTTGCTCCCGGGAATATTTCGTGCATTTCAGTAATGAAGTCGAAATTTTCGCTAAATATGCTCGTGTCGAGGAAACGTAATGATGCCACGGTCGGAGGTAAATTCTACGATGCAAAGCTCCTTCCTATTACGTACTCGCAAAAACGTCCAAACAATTTGGTATTCCTACGCTCGGAAACGTCTTCCGACGCCGCTCCAATCGGACTACTTTCGTTCGTTCGATACCTCACCATATATATCGGCAGAATGCACGACTTCTGGGCGAAGAGCTCCGAAATGAACGTATGCAGAAGTTGATGTCAGAAGTCTAGGATCGATGCCATCGGCTGATACGGTGCACAATCATCTTTAACGGAGACCTATGTATCGTCTTCGAGTTCCTGGCGATCACGCCTCATCTTTTCCATCCGACTCTCGGCTGAGCACGCGAGCAACGGCCGTGAGCGGGGGTAGTAGTCTTGAGGCATCGCAGGAATTTATGCGGACACGCGTTGTCCTTCCTCGTAACCCGATAGACCATGGGGATAAGGATGGAAATTAGGAGCGGCCGAAGTTTGATAATTAAGAGAACACTAGCGAGTGCTCGCCAGAGTGGTTCATAAGTTACGGCCAGGGGTAGGGGAGCGCAGCTTAGCTTCCGTTACGGTATATACATAAACGTGGACGTACATACACAGACGCGCGGGCACACAATCGCAGAGTCACACGTCAGCGTATGTGTAAGCGGGCACCTTCTCGCCCTTGCACTTCCTCCGACCTTCGATCCGGTCTTAGGCGTCCCACCCACCCCCACCCTTACCTACGGAGGGGAAGCGAAGTTAATGCCCGGTCCTATCCTCTTAAGATATCGCATTATCGCTAAGAAGCTTTTGGCGCAGGACGTAAACTCTCCGCAAGTAGAAAACTAGATCGGATTAAAACTTCACGCGGATCCTCGCATAATTGCATTCCTAACGAAGGCCCGAGCGCGGGGCGACAATGAAAATACCGGCAGCGGCCTCGGGTGCGTCCCTCTCCGATTACTCAGCCCTGGATCGGTTCGAGAACGGGCTATCGATATCCTTTCGTCGTCGTCCGACCCGCCCCCGCACGACCTTCGTCCCCCGATAAGCGACAAAAGCCGATTTTCGAACGACGTAATTTAGTCGACGCGCCAGAGTAGAGACTGTGGGACGGGCGGGAGGCGGCTGAACGATCTGTGCCGATGGAACTGCAATTTGCAAAGAAGATTTACTTTCAGCCACCGTAGCGCGGCACGCGCAAACGTGCATGTTACTCGATTACTTGCACCTGTGCAATTCATGGCCGACGCTTCCTCTGTCGCACATCTTCCAAATGTGTGTTCGTTGCTACGGAGCACTGTCGTTTGGTGTTACGCGAATGTGTACCTCGTACAAACGTGCAGTTTTCTTAAATTGCGAGAGGAGAATTAATCGAATTATTCATCCAAACGACTAGTCTCTTATTCGGTTACAATAATTTCAGAAAATAAGATGTTAGAGAAGTGAGCATTCGCTGCATCGAAAATTCAAGAAAGTCATTTGTAATGTGGCGGGTTAAGTGTTAAAAATAGAACACAGCCCGGTATTAAAGTATGAATCTAATCCACAAAAACCTTTCTTCTATATCGCATCTAACAAACATTCATTACTTATGATTAAAGGTCGTTCATGGCGTACATTTGGAAGCAGCCCACGAAGTGAAAAAGCGGAGCATTAGTCAGCCGCTTCGGATTCTTCTCTCGTATGACGAAAGCGTATTCAGGTGAGTCATCATCACTACTTCGCTCGTAGCAAAAATATAAGTAAAAATAAGTAATCGACATTTACTATCTCCGTAGAAGTGAACTATCAACGTTAAGTAGAAGAGAATATAAGTACACCTTTGACACACTTAACGCTTCATGCTGCACGATGATCGCTGTCAGTAGGCCTAAAGTTTTATACAAATACGTACGAACGATCCGGTATCAGCTGGGCGTGGGTTTAACTATCTCTGTATTTAACCGAGCTTTCGCGGAACTGCCGTCTAATCGGGTCGAACTGCGGCGGCGAAACGCCGAAATTATGTAGAGTCGTTCGGAGTCATCGAGCTTCTCTGTCGTTCGAATATCGCTCGCTGAGCACGCCCGGGCTTCGTTAAGCGGCAAACTCGATTTGCCCCAAATGAACGTCGGGAATCTGATTTCGCAGGGCGCCCGCGGCTTCCGAGATCTCGGATCTCAAGATCGAATGCGCTCGTTTCGATTAGCGCGGCACGTCCACCTTACAAATTTCGCCTTTACGCTTATGTACCGAGGGCTGAGCACGCGATGTTGCCTCATCGCGGTTTGTTCATCTTTCTGAACACGAGATATACCTTTCGCAGGATCCATACTCGGATCTCGTGAACAGCTGGCGAACGAAATGCAAACGGTTGCAGAGCTTGCAAACGTATAGGAAAGACTCGTCATGCAGTGCATATATTGTATTTGTCTATAGATTTGATCTAGACACACCTTTACCATTATCTCACTATTTTAACGTTATGTAACTGTTATTAAATTACGCGATTCTTGTACTATGGGTTAGGGTCACAAGAGTCGTCTCAGGACTGATTTTCAATCGTGGAAAATGAGATACGATCGAAATGGGGAGAAAAAGTTTGACATTCTTTTCTTTGCCCTGCATCTGTAACTTATGATATACGTTTTTCGATTTTTTTTTTCCATTTATTGGTGTGAATTACGAGACATCTTGCATACGCAGGTACCGGTTCATACGTCTACGTTAACGGGATGGGACGGACCAGCCCGCGCAACTTGGCGCGAGTATCCGGCGCCAGTTATGTGCCAACGGTTATATCGCTACTTCCAATTAAACTTTCTTGCACGCGAGAAATTCAACGTTTCGCCGCGGCTGCCAGCGGGACTTCTTCACCGCCGTGACTTCTTGCCCGTCGCGATGATACGATACGTCTCGCGAAATGGAATGCAAAAAGGTAAATGCACGCTGGACGGCAGTTCGTATAGTGCCGCCGTTCTCGTTGAACTTACCGAACGCGAAATAGGACGTTTTTCTTTCGACGCGGAGAATTGGAATTTATGACGCCGCCCGCGAGTCTAATGGCATGCGTCTGAACTATGTTGCTAGGCAAAGGTTGCGATCATTGCTATGCGTGTGCAGTATAATAGTTCAGTAAAACTATAACGAAGATAAAGGTGATCTGATTAAGTAAATTTGAGAGTACATTTCAATTAAGGAAGTAAATCTATCTCCTCTTTAGAACAAGAACAATATTGGACGGATCCAATCACTTTGTAACATTTCTATTATTTTATAAAATTTTGCGATTTTTATTGGCAATTATTATGCCTGGAATAGAACTAGTATGTCATTGGCCTTACAAGCTACACTCTGCATATTACATTATTATGATTACTATATTATATTTTATCTGCATAATTAATTGTTAGTGTAAAATGGGTGTACCCACAAATGAAAGAAAATGAACGAATATACAAATCGTCATAATTTTTCTAAAGTCCAATAATGAAAACTTACTGCCAGAAGACAACCACAACCAACATCGTTTTTCTGTTATTTTGCGACAATAGACTATTGGTTTTAATCGATGAACAATATTTCATTAATAACACTGCAACAAAGTTAAACGCTCCAATCACAGCAACCTTACCTTACCCGTATTCCAACTCGCACTACAGATTACCGAACAACGCCTATTCCCCGCGTTTGTGTTTCGCTTTCCCCGCACGCGAAACGCACCCTCGATCGAATTTCACAAACACATAAGGTCCTGTCGCCAAGTGTTGTTCGCGGATTACCGAATCGGCCGAGAAACCCGTTTGCTCCCCGGAATTGTTGACGGAAATTCCATTCGGACGGCGACGTCGCGCGCGATATCGTGCTACGCGTAACTCGCCATACGTAAGACGTGCCCGAAGACGGCAAGGTGCGACTTTTAACTTCCGACAGCGGCAGCAGTTGCTAAATGACCCCGCGCGACACACGGCGAAACTTTGTCCGCGCGTAGCCGTGCCACGGCTTCTGCGAAGTTTACCGCGCACTATTGGACGTGCGTTCGTCTGTAAACGAGATATTACGCGCACTTGTACGTTATACGCGACCGTGCACTGTGTCGGCGGTGCGCGTAACTAACTGGCGCGAGTAATGCGCTTATATGGCGTTCGCGAAGATTACCGAAACGGCGGACGTGGCCGTTTTGTCATGTGTCCGACGCAGGGAAGAGCTGCCGGCAAATTTGTTAGCACTGTTGTAAGGGGAGGGTGGTTGTTAGTTTCGAATGTAAATATGTGACGCGTACGGAAGTTATGCGCTGCTTGGAAAGATTTGTAGAACGGTGCACTTCTTTCCATCTTTGCACTATTTTAAGGATTCGGACGGACGATCTGGTCGAAGGTTATAATGCCACATGGTGACAATGCATGCTTATTTACAAGTGTGGTTATGCAGTGCATGTTTAACGGCGACAATCGGAAGGCGTGTTCATTACAGTCAAATACGGCGTCTCTCAATATTTCAAGAATTTCTGCGATTTTCTTACGTGTTTCCAGTTCCTGCTGAAGAAAAACAGCTGTCACTTGAATGCACTAGATTTTCTGCACTCGTTTTAATACCAGTATAGCAAACCTTATGTCAATATATGTGACGCATTTGACTTTTTCACGTTCTGTGATTGGCTGCACTGTTTCCCGACGTTTCCGATGCCGCTTGATTTGTGATTGAATTCCGCGCTCAGAGGCGGCGCCAGCGTCGTATTGTTGTCAAGAATGTCGTGTCGTGGTGTTGACATGCGTCGAAATTAGTCTATCGCGCAAATTTACCCTGTCTTCTTCCGACTGTGAACCTGTTTCTTTTCGTGGTGCTAAAGTTGCAAGACTGTTTGACTGAAGAACTGTTTTCGCTATGTAAGACTGATTGACTGAAGCACTGTTTTCGTTATACAAGACTGATTGACAGACGAACATGAGCCTGCTCCGGCCGGTGTGTGTCGATAGAAGTCTCGGTGAGACATACACAACATTTATTAAACGACTATGATTAAATCATAAGACAACAGAAATCTAATAAATATGCGCTAAGTTCATATTGACTTACTGCCGACGTTGAGCATGTAGCTTACGTGACAAGTACAACTTGAGGGGTTATATATTTGTACACAGATCTGCGACAGCTTTCTCAAACAGTAATATACACTGAACCTTCATTCCTAACGCAATCTCAAGTTTACATGGAGAAGAATTTGATCTTTTCATCAATGCAGTCCGTAATAACATATGAGATAATATTGAAAGCACGATGCATACCATTCTTCACACAACATCATCATTACCGTACCTACATGATCGACGATACCTTTTCCAATTCCTTCTTTACCTTTTCAGCGTCGATAAAAGCATTCGAATCGCATACATCGCCGACGATGCTCCACGGTCGTTTATCATTCTTTTACCGTTCGCCTATTGATACGTACGATATGGGTGTGCTTGGTCACGAAGCTCCGCGGTTTCTCAGATAACGCCGAGTGACGTGAACGATTCAGCGTGGCAGCGTGTTATTAGGCGCGTTCGTTCTTCTGTCCGAGATATTGCAAGCAGATCGTGCACATACGTGCAGATTGTGCAAATTCTTACATTACTTTGAATCGCTGGAAAGGAAGCAGATAGTAGAACAATTGACAAACTATGTAATGTTGAAATGCGACAAAACAATGAGAATATATTACACGACAGAGACACTACAAAACACGGAATTGTATTATCCTTTGATTACATAAGTATGAGCTACTAGTCGCTACCGTCAGGCGTGTTCCAGGATGTAAGCATACTACAGCGCCGTCGGTTTGAAACGGCAGAAACGGTAACCACAGTTTAAGCACTTTGTTCACCTTTTTAGTTCGTGATACCGATTGGATACCAGGGGCGCTGCATACGCTTGAACACGCGTGTTGTACTTCATACGGGACGGATAGCAGTCTATACTTACATAGTCAAAGTTATCTATCTTGTGTTGACGCTTCGCAAAAGGCCGCAAAGACATTTGTAGAATATTTGGACGATAATGTTCACCTGTAGATAAGGGTAAGCAGCTTTCGATTTATGAAGTGCATTGCCGATTATATTAAAGCTCAAACAAATGACATAATACATTAATACATCATCGTATCCTTCGCAAATGATCAAATTCGATTTTGATCGGGAAGCACTAGCCTCCAAATGTGCATGTACACGTAGACAAATGTTTCGTTGATCTCTGTCCGTTCGAAAGTATTTCCATGCAAATATTTATATGTATCAAATGTCAGGGATGACCAGCCCTCTGAATATGCGCCCCTGATTGCGGGAGCAGATCGTGCTCAGCGATGGATCACGTTCTCCGAGCGACGATCCTTTATGGTGAGCCCCTGCGGAGAAATTCGCTTTCTACCCGATTCAACAGACTTCCCTGCAACCGCTGAATCGCGCAACTCCGCTATCGGTTTTACATTCACGTATGTTACGTGTAGCGTGTCCGGTATGTAGCTGCGCACGGCACGGACAACGATATATCAGGTTTGTTACGCAGCTTGAATGTTTTGCCCTTGTAACGAATATTTTTTATCCGCTCGAACTTATAATTAAAGCATAGAATTTGATAGGTGCTGGCGCGATCATCACTGACACTAGTCAAGCTCGACACGAATAGTTCGGTGCTGCAGTAATCGGGTAAGATCAATTATTCTTAGTGTTAATAATTGAGCAGCTCAATAATGAGGGAAATGAATAATCCCGAATATCGATACTGATCATTGTTAATGTCAATAGTTTCGTAATGTCGATTATCGTATCTCTACAGCGTGAAGTGCCTGGAATGTCGGGTGCTGTAGTTAATTTCATACAAGAAACGATAGACAACTGACAAAATGTGCGCGCCCGAAAGGCGTGCGTTCATAATGAACGTCTGTTATGCAATTTTGTGGATTATTCTTTTATTTCTCCTTGATAGCGTTTAAATTTCCGTTGAGGCGCGGCCGATTGATTCGTTCGACGTGTACGGGAAACGTGACACGCTCGAATTGGCGAACTAATTTGTCAAGCGATGCGCCGCTCGGTGACGGGTGACTTAAAAATTAACATCCACTTGACTGTCGACTCGTCGACGTGTCGGCAAGCATATTCATTCTAGGGTGCCGTTTGTATTTAATTCACGCTTCTGTGATTATTATGGACAGTGTTGGGTCGCGTCTTATTCGGATAACAGACGAAATATAAGAATAACGGATAAAATTGCGCGCGGTGCTAGCTAAATATTCATTCGCATCAGAATTTACTCAGTTAACTATCCATTCGTTATTTAAAGCGTTTCAGAAAATATCTGTCTAACAATATAAATGGTTCATGAATCAATCATTTTTAATAGACGAATAGGAAACACCCGACCTGGTTTACAAAAGAAATATCTATGTTTCATTTAAATTGCAAATCGGTCACTCATGTCACAATCAGTAAGAAGCGTACAAATGGAGATGACATTTGCATTTGTATCTATCTAAAAATGGAAATGTCGATATTTCCACTTTAATCAGATTTTGCATAACGGGAGTAAAGAGTGCGCTCCGATGAAGTCAGATATACTGCAGAAATTGAAAATTGCTTGCTCAATTCGATAAAAATGTAATAGCGCAACAATATCTCTGATATGCAGTCAGTCGATTAATAAAAATTGCCTACTCCCTACACTATGGACAGTCCTAATTACAACAAAATCTGCACCATTCGCGTTGAAACTAATTTATCCAGCGATCACTTAATCATGACATTCGTTAGAATAAAAATATGAGGTATCCGAATTATTACAGTATCTGTACGTCGACTCACAGGAAATGTCTCCTGTATCGATTTGAAGAGACCAATTTTGTGCGCGCATACATATGTAACATGACAGTAATCCTTTTTGGCGGACACACGTGTTCAAAGCATCAAAAGGGTTAATGTAGGGTTGCAAGCAGAGAAACAAGTATGTACTTCGTACGAGCTGTGTACCGCTATGCAGTACATGCGTAGGTACCGAGTGATAATTACTGCGTTCCGCGCACGTTAATGCAAATATTCGTCGCGCTCATATGCACGTCCAAATGTTTTATCCGACAGAGCGGCGATGCGTCTGAATGCGTTCGCCCGGTTGTGTAGTCCCACGTCGGACTCCGTGCACTGCAATGCGCTGACAGACATGCGAACGACGCCTACATACACGTAAAGTTACACACTGTTTTTTGCACTACCATTACAGATATCGAGTTTGAATTTTGCTCTTTTATCAGACGGGGCAAAGACCCGGACTCTAGAATAAATAAAGGAAATATTAGGGTTAGGTGAGGTGAACATTGGGTACCGTTACTCTTATACTACGCTAAATAGGAAAAAATGTTTCAGGAAAATGTTATGGGATTTGGCCAGATCTATAGAGTGTGCTTGAAAATTTCTGTTCGGCTTGAGTAAGAAATATTAAAGAGAGGCTTTTTCATTTTTCTTTTAACCATTAATTAGTTCGCTCCGCTGCTCTATTTAATGTAAGGAAACGTTTAAGTTGATATCTTTGATAACGGCGAAGAGAATAAGGTGTATTCTGTCATTTCATGTGCGACACTGTACCTGCGCGCATGTGCAACGCGCACACGTGCATAAACTTTGGCCCCTCTGCGAACGATTCATCACTTTATCGAGCGACAACGCACGGTTCATGACTTTTTCTCGGTTATACTCGATAAGCCATGCCCAGTAATTAACTCCGTGCCTAGCGTTGCGTATACATATTCTCGCGCTCGTTGCTCACGAATCGATTGTTTCGAGCGATATTTTCGGTCGAGTTGAAAGTTCGCGCGCGGGCTTTCACGGACGGATGTGCACGGTCGGCCGGCCCGGCCGGTTCGCTCGTGTGCGCTTCGATCGTTCTTCGCTTTTTGCACGTTTGTTTGCCCAACGTGTTCTCTCGTTCGGACCGACGGTCCGCAGGCTCTTGCTCTCCTGTATTTTTCCCGCTGCCTGACTCCATTTTTCTGTCCTTCTCGCACGTCTTCTTCTCAGTCCCTTTTTCAATGCTTCTCTCTCCCATCTTTCGCTCGTTCGTTTTTCATAGTTTTTCTGCCCTCTTCTTCCGTGCTCTTTTTTTAATGTTTCTCTCCCTCTTCTCCTTCCGAGTCCCACTTCCGACGTTTCTCTCCCTCTTCTTCCGCCTACGTTTTTTCAACGCTTCTTTCCTCCCGGCTCTCACCACCTGAGTACCGTTTTTCAATATTTTTCTTCCGCTCCCTCTGAGTCATTTTCAATGTTTTCCTCTTCCTCTAACTCCATTTTTCAATATTTCCCTCCCACCACTTGTTCCGTCCGCCTTCTCCCTCTCTTCTCTGCGTATTTCACTCGCCCCACTACGTCATATCCTCTCACCCGCCAACGAGACGCTAATAACCGCGCTCATAATTAGCGTCATCGTACGTACGTCGCGTTCGTTTGAGCCCCCATCCTTTTTTTCCTCTCATCGCTTTTTAGCCAAGCGCTTTGCCAATTATGGCAGTGCGCGGGCTGAGAGTTGACCGGTTGATAGATAGGGCCGTCCAATTAACGAATCATCAGCGCTGCGTCCTTCGCGTCTCCTCTTTCGCGCTGGCGCATGGCGGTGTGCTCCGATAGAGATTCCGCTGATTTGTATTAATTGAGGAAAAATCGAGGACCCACCTCGACGTTATTGGATAAAGAAAAATCTCCGCTCGCAAAGCAAGCTGTATTTCGTATTACGACTTCCAGCGGCTCTGTCGCTGTAAAAACGTGTACGGCAGGGTTAAAAAATAAATTTGCCTCGATGTGCAGGGAAAAACATGATGTGGAAACATTTCAAGGTATGCTTTCACGGACTTTCGGTTGGATATCGCGTGGAAATGAAATGAGGAATATTATCGAAGAAAACATTTGTTCAGTTTCGTTTTATGTAAAAGCCTTTTTAATCGATATCTGCATAAAATGCAAATGTAATAATCAGCGTTTGAATTACAAGGAACGCCAGTAATTGCCAATCCGAAGGATCGGAGCTATAACTTTGTAAATTACCGTAAACTAAGGAAAATTAGTTGAATGACAATATTAGTCGAGCTTACTAATTTTCTCTCTCTCTCTCTCCCCCAACATGACTCACGGCGGTAACAACCGACTCAGCTCTAATCGTCGAATTATCCCAACAGTCGTTATGTCGATAGAATCATCTCACTCCCGCTTGGACCCTAATGGAAATATATTGCGCTCCCCGCTCGCCCACAATTTCTATCTCTCCCCCAGAGTTGTCGAGTTTCGAGCTCGAACACTTTCTCTCTTTCCTTTCCACTCTACCTCATTTTCATTTTTCCCCCATCGCCACTCCTTTCTGCATCTTTTTCCACCCTCCATCTGTTTCGCGTTGCCGGGTCTGTAATAGTGATATATGAATTTAAAAGAAATATTGTAAGGGAGCGTGCAATTAATGGTATTTTTTGTTCGGATCGGAGACACGTTTTTCGCAATAATACAAATAGAATAATAAAAAGAAAAGTGTTATTTTATGAGTATAGATTTTTGTATTCTTTCAATATCGTTGTCATATCCAAGATATTATAACTCATATTTATAATTGTGAGCGCTTATATGTTTTAAGAAAATTCTATCGAAAGTGTTGTTACTACTGTGATCAACGTTTATTCATTATTATCACTCATTGAAATATGATGCCTAGATGGGGGTCCGTATTTTCTCACATTTTATCTCCTTTTCATAAAATACCATCAGTTACCGTAGTCTGCATCCATTCGACGTTCCTTTACATAACCGAATCAACCGAACAATTTTTGCATTACGCAAAAAGTAAGAAGCCTCTCCTCTTTCTCATGGCCGTCCAGTTCTCTCAAAACCGTCCCTTCATTTTTCTCGTCTCCGGAAATTGCGAGTTAATGCACGCCCCTGCTGTTCTGCCGTTTTTTTCCCCGGCAATGTTTGATCGAAGTGCACTCTCAACTGTGCGCGAAATATTAAATAAATTGGCCGCGCTCGATGTGCACGCAACGTTCAGCGTTTATATCACGGTGAATGGACACAAAAATGAGTCCCGAATATTGTTATTACCGAATTCGTAAAAAACGTCCAGCGGAGACTCCCAAAATTCGACGGTGGCTTATGCGTCCGCGTGATTCAACCAACGGACACGCACGCATGTCGTGCATACGCGTGCCATAGCAGAGTGTGTGGATGGAACTCTCATACCGACGCAGCGTGATAAAATAGTTCGTTAATTGTTCGCGTTGCGACGTTTTGAAATAATCGGCCGACAGAGAATAAAAGGTGTGATCCGCTAAAAATATTCGTCGGAGCCGTTGAATATACACGCCGATATTATCCGTCGATCGAATGACGATATTAAGTTTCTCACGAGCGCCAGAGTTTCTGCACTCGCATACGCGGTGACCTTTTTCAATCTGTAACTCCGACGTGTCTCGGAAATAACTTTTGGTTCAGAAAATTGCACGCATAATTAATGAAGATAATCGAAAGAGTGAGTAGAGCATATAACAGGTAAAATTGGTCGACGAAGGAGTCTCGAAACAGGATAGAAGCGTTTACAGAATCTGATAACTTTGACCAAGCATCAAACATGTCATATCTACACCAGTAAATCAGGACAAGCGCCAACATCCCTACAAATATTTCCACCGAAAGACAGAGTGACGTATTTTTTCGCGCCAGTCCAATTTAACAAGATCGGCGCGCTACGTAACGAGCGAAATATCGGCGAAAAAATCTTGCGAACACATTCCCGTGCCTGCGGGGTCGCCTAAAAACTGCGTCGCCAAAAATTCATCCAATTTCCACCGAATTACCGCGTCGCACGGCGGGCCGTCGAATTTTCGTTTCGACCTCTTTCCCCTCGGCCACCCCAGGAGGCGTCGGCTGTCGCTCGTAATTAATCATGTTTTCTCGTTACCGATAATTAATCCCCCGTCGGCCGGCGCGGGTGGCCGGGAATGAGGAAAAAATAGGAATTAACCGGTGGAACGAGATCGGCCGATATTGTCGCGGCCCCCTGGTTCGATCGTTTTGTAGTCGATCTGTCTCGTGGGATCTCGACCGTTGGCAGCAGCTCGTTCGACGGGACCGTTAAAAAGATACACGAGCGGGGCGGGTGGACTGAAAATTTGAACGGGCAAAGAAATCTTATAACTAGGCGAGAAAAATTCCTACCACGTTCCGAACTGAAACGGCTATGTAAACTGTCTTCTACGAATTTGTTATATTCCCCAAAAATTCGAAAGTCATGCTTCAAGTGTCGTCAGAAGTATGCGGTAGGTAACAGTGAGATATTTTTCGGGATGAGTTTCATTCACAGCGTACTAATGTCCAGCACACGCACAGTACGCGCGCGTGTAGAATCGAAGATTTCATTGTGCGGAAATTGATGAGTTCGGCGGTGCGAGTGGTGTCGGTGTGACTGGGGGTTGACTGGAATCAAGGGTCAAAAAGTTGGACACTAGCCAGACGAGCCAGGCTCGACCTTCGCGTGTAGAAATGTCCTCGCCATCGTGCGGTGTCCAACTCTCTCACCCCTCTGGCCCGACTCACCCTCGCGCACAGGTGACTTCGGTCTTATTGAATTTGGGAATTGCCGTCGGTGATGGGGTTATGTGTGAGGCAGATCCATTTGAGATAGGTCTATTCAGGACGATCTGGTGGCCACTCGTGCCAATGTATCGTTGCCGCGTTCGATTACGTACATTCGGGGGCACGAAGTATTTTATTTCGAAATTATGCCAGTGAAATAAAATGGAGAATAATGTATACGGTTAATTGTGTAGACACTTTCGCCGTTCAAAATTGGCGAGAGCTCCTGTTTGTACGAGAGCGCTTCTAACGGTTCCACGGTTCTCTCCGTTGCTTCGTTCTACGATCTGCCCTCGTTGCTGCGTTTCGTTACTCCGCTGTAAATGATGCGCGCGTAATGAGAGGTGCACAGAAGTTATATCTGCGAGCGGAGGAAATCCCTTGTCTACCTATACGTATTTCCCTTTATTTTGCCTGTTTGTGCGCTAATACCGCGAGAGCTGAAATCGGTATCGTGCATAGAAATGTCATGCACGTGATGCTGGCGTCCAACAAAATTATTTCACCGTTTGACTCCACGTATTTGTAGCGAGAGTACTATTTATTTATATATATTATTAATCCGCGTATAGTATTCGCCGTATACCGTCCTGATACGGATGACACGTAGTCGGTCACAATTTCGCTTTCCCATTTTTTTCCTTTTTTTCGCTACTCTACTGTATTTAGATTATTTTGATCATTAAAACTCGTTCATTAATAGGCAGAGGGAGAAAGAGAGGTACCCACTGATCTATAGATACATACACATCAGAATCCGCCATGTTTAAAAAGCCCGAATACTCAGTACGTAGCGGGTGATTCAAACTTATCAATGAGTACATACATCACTGAAAATATTCACTTCAGATATACCCGAATATACATCCTTGATTCACAATAGTCGCCATTTTTAAGTGATTATTTGAGGTTCCTAAATACGGTGGCCACAGGTTCAACTCGACGCACGTTCTCGTATGCTACGTTGCATCGATTGTATCTACATCTAGATCAGTCGGCTGACCGGAAACCGCGGCAAAATATCGCGCGAAAGAAAAGACACGTCCAGCGCAAACGGGAGACGACCGATTTATTATTTTCCACTTTGAAACTAATGCGAGGCACGGACGAGTGCTTAACTGCCGTTCGGAATACAAGGAGAGCTTGGGCGAGGATAGCGTGCTGCTCCTGGTTCGCGAACTTTCGCGTTAATACCGTCGTCGGGGGCGCGGGTAGGCGAGCGATGGTACAGTCTTCGACGCAAATTGCGCGTAATGGAATTCCACGGCGAAGCCGCGATAGTGCGCAGCTACCTTGGCTTCTCGTTATGCGTACCTAACGAAGCTCGGAGTCGGAACCCGCCGCGCCCGCCGCCTTCCCTCTTCTCGTCCGAAAGATCGAGTATTCCAGACGTTCCCCGCGCCGTGCGCCTGAATTATTGTCGACGTTATGCACTTTCCGCCGACTGACTTCTCCCGCGCCGCGGGAGCTGCTCTCGAACGTGCCGCGAGGCTAATTGTGAGTCGAGGAGGCACCGGCTGGACGTTCGACGCTTTAGCAGTCCTTCCGGCTCTCGCCACGAATCTCAAAGACCGCCCTTTCTCACTCCTTCGCTTTTCCACGTTTCCTTTTTCCGTCGCAGAGTTACGATTTTCGGGTGGATTCGGTTCTCTGGCCTTTGGCATGCGCTGGGTCGTAATTGAGTACGTTATATCGGGAATTTTTTTCAGACTTTCGCAGGGAGCGTGTAGGGTGGCTCTCGCGCTCTGTGGGTTTGGACGGTTCACGTTTGTGCGGCTGTTTTACGCTTCGACGATCGTTTTTCATGCCGAATTTCGGAGCAGCGGCTGCTCCCGACTTTCCTTAAATCCGGTCTTTTTTCGGGGTTTCTTATAAGGTTACGGGTTATTAGTTATACTTTTTAGTCATACTTTATTAATTTCTTGTGTGAAACAGAATCGGATTGATAAATGACATGCGTTGACCAACGATGCCGATACGTCTTCCATTAAACCGGAACTACCCTACGTACACCCGTAAAGTCTATACACAATACTCCTTAACGCCGCACAACTTTATTATTTTTCGAAGAGAACCATAGCCACAAATTGCAACGAAGTGAGTGGTCCCAGTGGCCTCGCGCAACTCCGAACTAAGAACCCCCATAACGATATCGTCGGAAAACAGCAACAGAAAATAAGTCAGGGTCGGCAACGAGCACGGGCGAACGTTGGCACGCGCGAAATATTACGCCTTTAAAGACATTATTTCGTTTCCCATTGCGCGCGTACCTCTCGGATGGCGAGGAGGGCTGGTTCCACGTTCTCGAAGCCCAGCCAAAGTGGCCGTTCTTATTTTTCACGAGCAATTCCGAGGCGGCAGAGGGAAGCTTCCGCTTCGAACTGCGCGCGGGCGAACGGAAACGGTTGCTGACGTCGAAATCGTTTCTGGATTGAGTCGCGGTGGAACAGTCGGACGCATCTGGAGAGCCGCGATTTTCCTTCACGACGCCGCAGTCTGCGCGCCCCAGAACGCCTCGCGCTGTTCTTGTATTTACGTTAAGAGTATATAGGTACCCTTTACGCTCTCCACTTATCTTAATGACCGCCTCGCTTTCGATCGAGTTCGATCACGGACACGATACGATCTCGTGTCGTTAGTAGAGAACGCGGAAGGTATTCTCTGCGCTTCGCTTTCCAATATCTTCCCCGGCCGTTATTTAAGGGGCCGGGGTCAGTGTAAGTGGAAGGAAGAACCATTTTGTTTTGCGTTTTTTGGACGATAGCTTAGATTAGGAAAAGTGTGTTGGTAAAAGAGTATGATGGAATTTTGGGAAATGAATTAGACGTGCGACATTGTAGATGGGTTAGAGTTTGAAGATGAAAACACAAAATTAACGGGATATGACAATATGCGTGTAAGGACATTTATGTCGGCTTTGTTTAACGTAATATTTTCAATTATGTGATGCATGATACAATTTTCGTTTGCTTCGTATTATTCGTTTGATGTAATATGCCCTTTTGCGGGATGTAAAGTATGTTTTACGAGAATGGTATTTTGTAATAATACGGCGTATAGATACCTACCTATTCATTGTCAGAAGTGAGTCCAACTTTATTTAGCCGCAGTTGGTTCATATTTAATGCATGGTCATTTTGCCCGTGGTTCAAAAGAGTTAATGGTCTTTTTTTCACAGTTCCGAACTTCTGTTAGCGCCGTTAATTGTGTCCGACTTTTTAATTTGACCGGAAACAACGTAAATGGAGAAAAGTATTTTAACGAGAACACATATTGCAGCTTTTAATAAATGGAGAATTTTACGATAAATCTGAAACATTTGTTAGTACTAAGTAATACGCGGGTGTTACAGAAGCAATATTTTTGTCGATTAATCAAATTTATAGATAGACATCTTGTAAATTACATTCTCCTTCAAATGAACTACCTCTAGAGAAAAATAAGTAAATAGTTAGTGATATAAAATATTAATTAAACGAATAAAAGCCAAGTGATAACAAAATCATATCTGGCGGAAGAAAGATTGCCCAAATGGGAATCAGGCTTGAATCGTCCGCAGAATGGAGTTAAATCCAACCGGGCGAGGAATAAAATACAGTTGTAGAGAGATTAACCGGGGCTTTATCCGGGCATTCCACTATTCTGATTTTTACTTTGTCAACAGTACATATATTCAATGAACTGCATTTTGAGGCCGACATGCTCCCTGAAAATAAGCTCTTAAACCATTCTCTATCGTAGACAGATTTTACACCGGAATAAAGTTCACTGCCATGCGGGAAAATCCCGCGCCGTCCGTCCGATATTCAATTTGTCTGTTTTATTTGGAATTTAATTGCAAATCGCAACCCATCGCAAGCCGATAGTGTGCGCAAATAATTTCGAACGTTCAGTTAATGCGGAGCCCGCCCTTTTCATCCGTGCGTTTGCTGGGAAAGCGATCGAAATAAAAAAAAAGTATAAATAAATAAATTTGCTAAGTGCGCCGAAGCTCAAGTACTAACTAAAAACTCCAAAATCGCGATTGAAGCGAACCTTCTCGCCGATAAACCAGAATTTCCACGGTTCGCGGCTCCTTCTGCGCGAACTTTCGCACGCTATATAATAAGCCATATTTTCGCAACGATTCTACGTTAATAGCTGGTTAACCACTCGAACATTCGGCAGGTTCGTCGAGTTTACGAATACGTTCGTTGTTATCGTTTTTACAAATTTCCTAATGTACTTTGATCTTACTTCGTCTTGCCAATTAATTAATTCCAACGTCTGTCAAAAAGTAGCAGAACCAACAGAAGCGTCATCAGCGACCTTTAACGGGTCACCAACCCGCCACCCCAAAATTAAGAGTCACTTTTTAGCGCGCCCTCTTTGTGTTCTCTCCCCTCACTTTTACGCATTAAGAGCAGCTTCTCAGGGCCGTGCTCTTTACGAGGGATGCAATTCGTCCACTTTCAATGGCCGCGTCGTAAATAAGCGCGCGGCTCGCCGAGTCTGATAATTTCCTGCCTCGTTCCGTTTTTCGCCGACCAGTCCGCAGGCGCTGTACTCTCGAATCCACACTGGCCGAGAAGGTTTGACGAACAGTTCGCGTACTGTTCGTACGCCAAATAACACAGCTTCGCGTACATACTGAATCTAGCGGTCAGCTGGCGAACAGAGCACATGTGCTCGACGACGAGACACGATTATACTTGCAAGTACAAAAAGAAACTCGCATGATACTCCGCGAAACATGTTCTCAAGAACAAAAATCTTAACCGCTAACCAATACCGTCCTTATGTTCTTCTGATTCCACTGAGCATCGTTACCCCCACAATCTCTGCCTCAAATTACGAAACACCCTCTATCCGCACAAACACGCTCATCTAAACATAGAACCTCAAACAGGAGTCTGGCCGATGTTTGGTGGGTGTTCATAAAATATCAACCACCTGACGTTTTTCAAAGGCGCGCAACCGTGCCGCAAGCATGCCCACGCCCGCGCGCAAGTATGAGTTTCGCTCGTTGCCCTGTCAAAGAGCTCGCTCTAATTGGTCGTTTACGTTTGCACGCGTAAATTGTAAATTGCCTCGCTTTCTCCGTCCTCGTCGCCTGCATCGCCGAGCTGCCAACCACCGGCAGCTGTCCCTCTCGTCGTCCCTTTCGGTCAATGTTTACCGGGTTACAGTGCTATATACCAACCCCCTTTCGGTGGCACACGTTTCCCTAGAACACCCCCTCCGCCCACCCCCTCAAAGCCTCGAAGCGGCCTACGCGCAAATTTACAAACCCGCGCGGCAGCGCTCGTAAATTAACCGCAATATTCACATCCGCTTATCGATACTGTTAATTACAACGACCATGTGTTCGCCGGGTTAGCGAAATGCGGAAGAATGCGACGGAGGTGTGCGCGTGTGTTGGCCGTTGCCGGCGGATTTTCGTTTCGCGCGCTAGCACGCGGTTATGGCGACGTTAATTGCGGAGTCGTAAACGAGGTGCCCGGGCTAAATAGTCAATTAACTGGGACGGCGGGTGTAAATCTCTTTTGTTCCCGGCGCTCTGCGGGAGAGCGAGATGATTTTTTTGCGGCGAATCTGGGTGAGAGCGTGTTGGAAATGAAATTTGGCGGGCTTGCGGAATCTTGGGCTGCGGGTGCCGGCCGGATCGATGCGGACGGTTTCTGGGGGTTTTCATATTGTTTGGACTTTCTTTTTGATGAAATATTGTTTCTTGCTTCGACTGATCTCGTCGGTGCTGTTAATACTGAGGGCTCGTGAGATACGATGATTCAATTTGTATGTATTTTCTGTTACAGGTGAGTCCCAAGAATATCGGAACTAATTAAGTGCCCGGTGAACAATATCTTTCTGCAGCCAATCTGTCGGCATTCGAGCGGCGTATATGTGAGTGCGAGACATAATGCTTCATAATTATTCGCTACACCGTGACATTTAGCGCCGATATCAGTTACACTCGACCTAACGCGAATCTTTACCTCGGCGCAAGAAAAAGTTTCGTAAAAAAATGTGCATGCTCCCAGTATTCTCATTGTCAGCCTAAATCACCCCCTCGCATCTAATTGCGACGAATGGCCAGGGCACGTGCTTTAATATCGAAAAGAAAATAGAGGAGAACACGCGGACGATGCATATTCATACCAGGCACACAGAAGCAGCAGTTCCGCGCGATCGAATGCACGAATGCGGGAGAGAGTCCGCGGCCGGGCAGAAATTAACGGCAATAAAACTAGCAGGTCGTTTAACGGCGTCGTCGGAGGATTCTGCGATTCATTATTGGCTCCCAGTCGGAACGCGTCGGCCTCGGCTTTCAGCCCCGGCTCGCGAGAACCCTCTCCTCGCCCTCCTTCCATCCCGTTATCAATTCCGGACGACAAAACGCGCGGCCGATGAAATTAAAGCGAATAACAAAATGCGAACGAAGCGCGCGCGTCTCGGCGAATAAATATCTCGGCGGCACTCGGTAACTCGTTTATCGCGCAGTTTATTTACCAGCCAAATAACGAACTCTCGCCGTACTTGGCCTCCGATTCGCCCGTTACAGACACCCGCGCGCGCGCGCTCAGCTTAACCGGGCATGAATTTCTGCACACCAATGCACGCTCGCGCGCGTGTATGCGAGAGAGAGAGAGAGAGAGGCAGAGTCGGAGTCTGTGAATACGCACGGAAAGAGCAAGGGAAGAAGGAGTACGTAAGGCCAGCCGGTGGGAAGAGAGGAGGCGCAGAATAGAATGGGATAGATGAGAGAAACGGTAGGGTTGAAGAAAAGGAAAAGAGAGAGAGGGAGAATGACCAGTAGGAGTGTATAACGGTAGAAATTGGCAGAAATTACGCTACTTTTCCAACTACTCGCAACTTCCCCTCTCCATTGAAACCGGCCTCAACGCCTTCCACGCTGCTAATGAACGAAACTTTCCTATTGCTTTTTTAAACAATACCGCCCACCGTTCAACTTCCTAACGAACTTCGACGATCGCTTTATCCCGTGGACGGGGCGGTACGGTATTAAGAGACCCTCTCGAGAGGAAGTGAAAGGCGGTGGTAAGGGAGCGGAAGGGGTGGATATTCGAGGGGGTGGGGGGGGGAGAAGTCCGTACAGTGAGCGAGGTATTATAGCGTTCTGCAGCTTTCAATCCGGGAAACTGAGAAATGCCGCCGTCGACGATCGTTCGGCTGCCGCATTGGCTCCGAAAACTAAGAGGCCGAAGCCAATTTGAGGGGGAGCGTGAAGACGCTTAATTGAAAGGGCGAAAATAATCCGCGGGCGTCGGCTAATTCCCGGGATTAATGGCGGCGGCGAAGGAATCAATTGTGCAGATGCTGCTTCGCGTATTTCGCAATCGTTGAGCGTCGGGCGTCAGCGTATTTCTACGGTCACTTTCGTCCGTTCGTTTCTATTTGGCGCGCATCCGGAATACGAAGTAGGGGTAGTGAATTCGACAAATTGAAAGTACATCGCGATCGTCAATTATTCGCGCATATTTGCGCGTGCGCTCTGTGCAAATTGTTGCTGTTCATTTTGTATTCGCACGCTCGACATCAATTCTTCAGTTCCACGTAACTATTGAATGCGGGGTATTATGCTGCCAATTGCATTCGGTATGAATTCCTGCGGTGCCAACTAATACACTCATCATTTTATAACAACGCGGCCAACTTTAATTCTTAATTTCCAACCGCATTAAATCTGAACGAACTCGGCCGGGAAGCGCGGAAGCTTCTGAAATGCCGCGAGGCAATTTAAAATGAAAAAGTTTGGTAACAGCCTCGCCCAGAGGCAAGCCGAGGACCTCTCCACTAATGTGTGTCATTCGAAATATGATCGGGCGGGGTTAACTAAGCGACTCAGCGCAATCATCGTTAAGTACGTATATAAGTGCAATCAGTATTATGAAGCCGACGTTGCAGAGTGCGTGGCTGCATTTTTACGTCAAAGTTTGCCATCTCGCAGAGTGCCTGCCCTTCATGGGATTCACCTGCCGGTATCGGCTTTGTTCAGATTGTATGGATCGCGGGAGCCCGGGTGCATTGAATATTCATTTATAACGATTGTTTGTCGCCGGCGACGACGGAAGCAACGCGCACATTCTTGAAATAGAATGTAAATGTCGAATTTTCTGTTATAGACACATGCGCGCGTTTGTATAGAGCCTCTGCTTCCCAGAGATGGTCTCTCCACAGATGTTGTCCTGAACAGTGATACATTCGAGTAATCCGAAATCTTGTTTCGGTAACGTCGTCGAACTTTCGACGAACAGATATTTATTGAGAAAAATTGTAGGACGGTCACCTTTTATTAAATTGCATTTATGGACGCAATTTCTTATTGAGTGGAAAGTTACGGCATCTGGAGCCCTTCCGGTTTTTTATTTTTTTTTATGTTAGACATAATCAGAGAGAGGCTTTCCAGACTCCATTGAAAATGCTTTCGCTTTACAAGTTCATAATTCAAGGACCAAACCGCGTCTCTTTAATGTTCTGCGCGACTCGCGATATTAACTTACAACGATGGCACTGTTGAGGTTGCTCGTTGAGAAGAGAATCTTTTCGTTCGGTTCGTAATTTTATGAAAAAGTTCAAGCACGCTCAAGATCGCTCGTCTTTACGCGGTAGGAATATTTTGAGCTTACGGATATGACATGATATTGTGTCGTTACAAATAGTACGGCTGAATAGGGGATTATATTCTATGACATAATAGGTAACAAATGTGGATCAATTTTTTTCACACCGCACTTTGAAACTGCTTCGAAATGCAGGCCTGCACAGCGTGCAAAGTCGAACGACCTATTATGTCCGCAGATTTTGACAAGGAGTAAATGAGCTCTCGCTTTCGCTGCGAATAGGGGAAAAGACTGGAGTCTTGCAATTTTTCGGCCCCCGCCGCTTTTGCATGCCTCAAGCAATTCCACGAGTCAATATTGTCCCTCCGATTTTCCTCAGCAGCGGCACAGCGATCGCGGGCAAAAAATTAAATGAAAAAGGGGCAAAGCCAGGGGTAAGGAAAGAGCGAGCTTTTAGCCTAGTGATCCAGTTTGTGGAGGTCAACCGACCAAGTATAACAAAGAGAGAAATCCGAACGAGAGGAACTATGTGATTGCAAAGAGAAGAAATATGGTAACAAAAGAGGCGAGCTACGAAAACAGTCATAGACAGAGAGCAGAAGCGAGAGCGTAGAAAAAGTAATAATGAACGGAATAAGGAAGAACGACATTGAATTAAAGCGCAAATGCAAGGAACCTGAATATGATGAAAGGAAAAGAATGAGACTGTGTAAGGCGGAAGGCAGTCGAGGAAAGACAGAGAGTGGAGGACGAGCGGGAGAGAATTAGAATAAATAAACGAGAATTAGCGAGGAAATCGGTAGAAGATGGCGAGCGGGGGAGCGAGGGAATGAGAGAAGAAAGAAGCAGTCGGATCCTGGGGTCGGTCTATCTGCGTAGCCACGTACAAAGACACGACTGGCGGCGATTTCTCCTCCGAGACCTACTTTCCGCTTTTTATCCCGGAGCAGCTCGTCACGCCACAAAAACGTTCGAGCGTTAAAAGCTCTCCGAGACAGTGAATCCGGACTGGCAACGGTTACCGAGGTACGGGTCCGGGTCGGATTTGCGCCCGGTTCTACGCTGATTCAGTGCGCATTATCGCGGCCTGACAATGAGAAGCCGGCCAGACGGCCGAAAATCTCATTGTCAGACCTGGCGCGCGTATTAGTGCGGTAATTGGCCAAACTTCGACTGGTCGAAGCTGCGACGAGCTGGGCTCATTCGAATTATTGGATTTTCGCGTCGATCGGATCGAGCCTGTTTGTTCGTTTTCATAAGAGATTCGATGTTTCGATGAAACTCACCCTCGTCTTCGCGAACTTCGTAGCTCCGCGCATTGTGCCAGGAATTTCGTGTTATGGGCAACGTGTACGTCGTAAGGCGGGAAAGAAATTAAGGGCGAATCGGTACTTTCGACTCGAGGGCGCCTGTATCGTGGACATATAAAAACTTTGTTCATTTTGAACATAGCTTCTGGATTCTCTCGCTCATATTATGACGAAGTTTATGAACTCTTGTTCGTTATAGGTACCCCTCGGATATCTATATGTGCCAATATCGTGCTTTAAAGGTCTCCGGGGACCTTCAGGAGTTTCAAGGCGTTCCAAGACATTAGAGACTTCGAAAGACTTCCGGACGTCGAAACTTTGAACAAGCGAGACGTCGAACTTAATTGTTGCTTTTGTCGCGAGTTTTAAAGTGATACAAATCCTAACGTCTATCCCGCTGTTTTCAGACTTGAAACCGACGGCCATGCTAATCAGTCGGTGGGTTCGTTAGTATTATCGAAGGCGAGGAGTAGAATAGACTAATCATTTTACGTGCTAGTCAAAACGTCTGTGAACGGTAGAAGTCGAAACTAGAATAAAAGCACGGAGTAGCTCGGAAGATTGACGGCTAAAAATTATAGGCATCGCATCGAGAGTGATTTAGAATCGTGTGAAAAATGACAGACTGTGATCGAGGTATGGTGGGAAAATGGTCAAAAAGTTTAAAACTTATTTTTGCTCAGAACCAACGGTTGTTTTATATTGAGAGTAATTTGCGCTGAAAATAAACCATCGGAAGACTGCTGAAACTTTCAATGGTTTCGAAGATATGACAATTTTTCGGAGCCGAGAAACACTTTTTTTTAGACAATATCTCGATCACGGCTCGTCAGATTCCGTTATGTGGATTTATCGTGCATGGCGGATGTAAATGTTTTCCATGTTTCTCCGAAAATACGACAATATACCCCCCCGATTAAACTTGTGCTCCCTGGAGTCCGTTAGGTGTCAATAACGGCAGCTACGGGAGATTTTCAGAAAGCGACAGACTTGCTGAAACTCTGAAACACGCGGATTGTCGAGCGGACAAAAACGATGGCGCATTGAAGGCTCACCGAGATATCGACGGATTCACGCTGCCAGTTGTGGTCGGCAAAGTGCGGTTTTGAACTAAAGCCTTTGCATGTATTTCGATTCGACAAACGTCGAGCCGGTCGTTATAGTCGGCGCGGGATCCGAAAATCAATAGAATTTGGTGAACTCGATACTGCCGTGATTCGATTTTGGACGCCGAAAGTATTATCTTAACTCACATTTGCAGTCCTATTTACTGACGCTAGGGACAAGCATAGAAATCATCCTACAGTTTAATTCGTAGGCGTACGTCAGCAATCAGGGGTACCTTAAAAGTGTCCACGTACTCAATCGTTCAGCTGTAAATGCAAAGTTTGCCGCCATCTCTCTATCGACCGTCATTATTGAGTATTCGAATATTATTCACTCAACGGTATTCGTACACGAGAAGGCATATGCTGTGCTACAAAGTGACACACTGATCGAATATTCGGGTATTCGGATAATGGCTGTTCGCACACGATATTGGAATAGTCCCAGTCCTAGTTCGGATACGACGTTCAAGTAATAATATTCGGATATTAAGATATTCAAAATTTATTCGTACTACTCGAATATCGATGAAACATTCGAATGTTAAATTATTCAAATAGTCCCAGCCCCAGTTCGCAGTACTCATCGGGCGTGCATACGTATGTGTATATGTACGCTCTTACGGCACTCTGAGATTATTCAAGCGCCAAGGCGCTTCCCGCGCTATTTTCCTCTAGCTAATTTGCCGCTCCTTTCCACGGCACGACAAAGGAGTCGTCCGTTCCCCGGGACATCATCATTGCTTCTGCCCCCGAGAGGATCGCACACAATGGGCGTGTCACAGTGGCATGCCTGTGGCGACTGATTCTCATGCCATTCAACTTGACTTTTGCGATGCGCGATTACTTTCACCGACTCCGACTCGCTCGACGAGAATCAACCTCCTTACCGGTGACTGCTGTTGCAGCAGGTCGCCAATGCGAAAGAGAAAGAGCTGGAGAGGCAGAGAAAAACGGAAAGGCATGAAAGAAGGGTACGGCGTGTTCTTTAGCGTGCGCCGTGCGGTATAAGGAATAAATGGAAAATGTGCAATGACGTTGCGCGTCGTACCGTGCGTGCTTTTTCCAATCAATCGTTCGAAAAATCGAAGGACCGCTTGTGGTGTGGAGGAATATCACTGTAAAAATGATATTCCTTTATAAGAACTAAAAAAGAATCGGCTCTAAAGGCAAAGGGATTCTTCGTTTAAAGTTTACCCGATATTTCGTAATTATTTCTTTGTAGAATGTTAGCCTGTAGAGTAGTATGCCAGCGTTATGCGAAATTCGTGCTATGAGAATGCCAGGCGGCATATACAGTTACATTTAAATAATCCAATATTTTTTATGGAAATCGCCTGTTACGTAACACTCCATATTCCCATCGACGCTGCAAAGATAGATACGGCGATATTTATCCAACAAACTAGTTTGAGCGTCGAAAGAAAATCGATAGCGGTTGGCAACAAAACTCGCAATGGCGTCTTTTTTTTAAATATTCCTCTCAACTTGACCACAGGCCGCGGCTCATCGGAAGGACTTTTTACATTTTTCACGAACCAATGCCGTTATTCTTCAAATTGAACTTTTTCTTCGTAATGGCAGTCGCTAATGTCGATAAAATCCTGTTATACCGTATATATCAATATTCAATGTAATTTTCCGATATCAGGTAACGATAGAATGTCTAAGACTACCTAAATTGTCCGACTTAAGTTGGGTTAATCGTTTCTTTGCTTTCTGAGTGCTCTCTTTTTGTCCATAATCATAAATCCATATTGGCGTAATCGTAATCACGCGCACCTTTCATTTTTGCCCGTCGATTATAATTACTTGGTTACGGACAGCGCGATCCCGGAATGTAATGACAGGTCTCGCTGATATTTTTCATGCAACGCTGTTACATGTCGGTCTATGCGAATGTCGCAATACAGTATGCGAATGGAGCGAGTCAGCTGGACAAAGGCTGCGTTTTGCGAAACTCTGTTATCAATGTAATCGTTTAATAGGATACAACGGAAAACGGATTGATTAAAAATTCTGATTATTCTCTTTATGGCATTTACGTCCCTTTCATTTCTCCCGTTAGTACAGAACTGGTTGAACTGATTACAGAGAAGCATGTTACAATGTTACAATCCTATTAAAGTAAAAACGGGCACAGCTCGTCTGATAACGTTCGCGAGAAATCTTTACTCCCACGGTCGTTAGTTTTGTCTTGTATTCGCTTTTGGTATTTCTATTCTTCTATCATGAGGAATCGGATTAATGTTTTTATATTCTTATTTTACATTTACCGGTCTAAATCTGATAATTGATATGTTCGAAAATAAATAAATAACTTTTATTTCTACGAATTAGGTTGCACGTTGTAGTCAACCCGAACGCCTATAGTTTCTACCGGATCCAAGCATTTTCATGTAACTAAAATGATGAAGTACAGAAGTAGAAACATAAGGAATATAAATGGTATGCACGAAACAGGTGCACGTTTCTTATGTTATCAGTGTCGTAGATACTTTCTTGAAATACTCTAGTAAGTCATTACATTTCCAATCTTGTAACGTTTATCTGGGGCCGCCTCATTCGCCAAACGACTGCACACCTTGCCAGTTCCAGATAAGGCGACTTGGCGCGGAGTCAAGAGCATGACAAAAAAGAAGGAGCAGACAAAAAAGGGGAATAAAGTGTAAAAATCGCTAATGCTACGTAATCCTGGAAATTGGTTCAAATTGTGAAAAAAAGGGAGACGCCCCCGAGAAAGAACGGGAACGAACCGAAAGAAATGGTAGTGGAAAAGGGCAGGGAGAAAAATGCGGGGGTGCGGAAATCAACGAAATTGGCGTGTTGCGCGAAAATTAAAGAGCTCGGCGACATGTCGAATTAACACGTTTCGGGCGATAGTTCTTCTCACACGCGGAAAGGTACGATTTACGCGCGAAATTCTGAGAAAGTTCGTGTGTCAGGAGGTGAAGTGGATTGCGCGGAATAAAGTTGCGCCGCGTAGCGAACCTACCAATCAACTCTTTTCAGAATGTTCAAGCACAACTACTGGGTACTGAAAATAGTCTGAGCTTACATTACAAAGTCTAAATACTTCTACGAAACATAACAAGTTTTGGGTTGTACACGAATAACGAATTTTACTAGAAAACCTACACTTCAAAGTTGCGTTTTGTGATTCAGTTATACTTCCTGTCTTGAGATTAATTAAAAATTTTACGTGGAATATCACTGTTCCGGTGCCATAATAATAATGATCGGCAGACATTGTTTTTTTTTTTGATTATGTTATGATATACGTGATTGTAGCGCTTTGCTAGAAACTGACTAAGCGCCCAGTTAACTTGATAAGTTGGATAATACCTTACAATTAGTTCGAATAAACGGGTAGCCACTTGTCCAGTAAGTCATAAGCTCGAGATAGCTAGTTTCTGGAAGTCCGCACCGTTTTAGACAGACTTGCCTTGACGTTCTCCAGAATGTCCCGATGTATTACGTATCTATCTTGTAAGATCCACTATCTCCTTGTCACAAAGTTACCAAAGCGCTTCACATGTATTACATCGCAACTATTTGTTGTGTTACGTGCCTTGGAGACACTTTAGACTGACTGCAAACTATTTATCGATAATGTTTCTTCGAGCAATTTCCACTGAGTAAAAGGATGTCGTTGAAACAACAGTACGGACACAGTAGTATTGTTGCATTAACTGAAATAAATCATGAACCATCGCCTCAATCTTTAATATTACTGAAAAACTATTTTTCTCCACTCCGAATTATTACCGCGACTTTATCGCACTGGCATTGTAGTATCAAGAAGTCTCTTTCGCATAGTTCACACGCGCATCCTTGCACAAATCTTTCATTCATACCATCCATTCGGTTGTATAAAAATCTCTCGCACAAAGCTGACTCCCCAGGAAGCACACGCATCGCACGGAGTTCAGAGACTTGCATTCGGCCGGACGCGAAAGAAAAACGGCAAAATCACCTGGAAAACGGTAGAAGGAACTCATTCACCTACGGGCCCGACGATTGAACATTGTCGCGCCTTCAATGCCGTTGCAAGCGTTACGTCGAACGCATATCCGCTCGGTTCCATTTACAGCGACACTTTCCAATCATCGTAATCGAGCGATCTCGTTCCATACCGACGGCAAAGTCGGGCCGCGCTCCCGATCGATACCTCGCGTGCCTAATGAAGCCTTTCTTCCGACCGACTGCGATGGCGTTGGGATCCGTCGGGTGCTTCTTTTCAAACTTCCAACTTCGGCATGCCCCCGTCTCGGACTCGGAGTCCGACTTAAATTAGACGCAATTAAATTGAAAGCACCCGACCTCTTCGACGTTTTTCCGTCGTTGCATGGTTTGTTTTTTTACGATTTCCATGTTTTCCACTCACTTCTTGCTCTCCTCGTTCTTTCGACTGCATCGCTTACCGAGCCAACGCCAACGCCAACGCCGCGAATCCTGGGCAGCGAATTTCAGGAGAAGCGAAGCCACGGTGGCAGGATCGAAAGAGCTGGAGGAATCGGTGAAAACAAGCGCGTAACTACTGATGGTACGATCGACGCGGGGCCGATTGCTTTTCGAAAAATTAATAAAAAATTTAGAACAGAATTTGCTCGTATAAAAGCCGTTCATCGACCGCCACGGTCTGTTGTTTTTTGGCAATCTGCGAGGACAAAAGTTGTAAATTGAATTTTTTAATGTTCTTTTAAAGTTTGTGCCCTATAATGCGAATTATTCGTTTCCTACATAATTTTGAGGATAATTTTTATTTGGTTATTCTGCAAGATTCCAGTTTGATTCTTTCATACACATAATTTAGGAACACTTAGGTACTGAAAACAATAATAATACCGGATGGAAAGGGGTGCCTTTCTTCATTTTCGATTTATTCCCTCGAAAGGAGTCAGCCCATTTCTGATTGTACCATCAATAATGGGACACCCCGTATAATGAATGTTCGCGCGTCGCGTGCATTATTGGCGTCGAAAGGGCGCATTATAGATCGGGCATTGTGGAATTTCCCAGTAATGAGCGACGAGGTGAGTGCGCGAAGGTCGCGAAATAATGCGAAATTGAGAGGGCGTGTGGGTGCAGTAAAAACGGAATGAAGAATGATTAAGGGGTGCCGTGAGAAAAGAGCGATAGACGTAAAAGAAAAGAGCGTAGAAGAATTGACGGAAATGTGTTTGACGTTATTCCGATAAACATTTCTGTCATTACGTAGATTTTCCACGAAATTATGCAAAATTAATCATGAAGAATGTATCGTTGAATGATTCATACGCGTTCGCGAAGCGACACTCACTGTATCTTCTGAGAAAGACGAATGTTAATCTTACAACTTATAACGTCGAAAATACCCTTTTCTATTTCCGTCCTCGTCGAACAAAAAAGCAGCCGTCATCAGGGGGAGTCAGAAAAATTCATACCTCGTACCACTGACATTATAATCGCATCCTCTGCATCCGTATCGTTCCGTCGCGCATGTATATCGAGCGCCGCTGCTGTTGCTTGAAAAATTTAAATAATGACCTTTGAAACGGCGAGAGCGACGCATAAAGAGCGGATCCTAAGAATCGTGGTGGGGGTGGTCGCGAGAGGGTAGAATAGAGTGCGCAGATAAGGCACGAACGGGCGGAAAAGCGGGAGTGGAAATTCACGGAATGTGACGAGGGAGGATCCTTTCAAGGAAGCATATTCCGCGCGAGCAAATACGTCGGCCCTTTTTCGGCCTTCGCCGGGGTGGCTGAGGGTTGAAGGGGGGTTAGGTCGTCCCGACGAAGGATAGGCACGTCTTCGCGTCGACGGCCTCTTTGCCGTTCGACCGGCAGTGAGACGAGACGCTCTGGAAATGAAGCGTTCGCGAGCTTCAGCAGGATCCCTGTCAAGGTGTAGACGGATCCAGCGAGGCGTGACCGACGATGTCTTTTCGTTTTTCGCGTCTCTGCCCGCACGGTCGCGCGAATAACTTGAATCGAAAATGACGTGCTTGCAAAGTGACGTCTGTGCATCGTGGAAATACCATTTTATTCGTTAGAGCCGACGACTTGCTGGGAGAAACATTTCAGTACTTCGTTAATTAGCTTTTTTCATTGTCGTTCTCCTATGTCAGATAGAATCGAACTATATATGTGCGCGTGAGGAATGCGTCAGAAAAGGTCCATGGAAATGAACTAATGAGTACTCGCTCGAATCAGATAAGTGTGCAGTTGGGATGGAAAAAATGACAACATCGCGACGAATGTGAATAATGCAAAGTGTTAGTAGTCGAGTCGGTCCGGGTCATTATTGCGTCAGATACTGTACTCGTTTCGTGTAAGTTGGCTGTTCCGTCGCGGGTAACAAGTTCCATAAGGGGCGTGATGGGAGTCCTCTTGACATTTTGCACTCTATGCGAATAACTTCCGGTGCGATGACGCTACTCTCATGCGGCAATTGTTCTGTGAGAATGGAAATTTCCCCTCATTGTTATCGCGGGCCATATTGTGCATTGCCTCGTGTCCCGAGATCTACTTTTATGCTGAACTAATTCCAAATCGTGTCCTGTATTTGCTGTAACGGTGTGCGAACAGTAACGTTGAACGCTCGATGTAGTACGATAAATTAGGAAGCGCTGGTAATTTGAAAGATTCCTTAAAACTGCTTTAGCCATTGCAATATTCACAAATTTATTAATTATTGATTATTAAACAAATGGCAGCGTAACATATCGAGATGGGTATACGGTTTACATACTATATACAACACGGCGTATTAAATGAAATTGGTCGGCTGTGTATAATATATATAATCTATAATATACGCGTACGTAAGCTATAAGCATTTTGCAACCATTCCAACAAAACGGTGATGGTCTGAGTTGCTTCTTCAGCAAAATTAATTAGGACCGCGTAATCCCTTCAATAGCAAGGCTCACCGGTTCACAGGAAGAGCATTGTCTTTAACCGTCTCAGTATGAATGCCCTCGATGGACCACTTAATGAGCAAGTGCCACTGGCAGGTGCCTTCTGTCCCGTAAATGTCCAGCAATTGTAACCCCTCCGCAAACTCAACCCTAGTTAAAGCACTTTTCATTATCCCCTTCAACCGAGGGTGGTGTCAGGGTTGGTCATATTTTTCGCCCATTATCCACCCTTGCGGTGTGTGATGTCGATTTTGACGGCAAAGGGGAGTGCGTCAAAATTTCTTTATTTGAATATGCTCTTCCAAGCCGCAACCAGGGATCGTTCCAAAAGAATGTTGCTTGCACGCCTCGTTAATTATTTAGAAACTAGAAAACAGTAGTGGGAATTGAAATTGGTGCCGTACAAATTCTTTATTAAAACAGCTTCAATTGTTTCCTGGGCTGGAGTGATTCTGCAAGTTTTATAAAACACATGTTCCGAAGAACGTTAATCAGCGCTTTCAGATGGTTTCCGAAAAAGTCGATATGAGACGCGTGCTTTGTAACTCTATTCTTGATTAACCACACGATTAATGCACAACGCAGCAACGATATACGTTTCGTCGACCGCCTCCTTCCAATTTTATTGCACCGTCGGATGGTCAATGTGTCATCCTCTCAAAGCCTCGAAATTCAATTCCGCAGTTACGCAATAACTCTGCCCCGTAACGTCCGAGACTCTAATCGTCACGTTAATAGTCCGACTACTGGTTCGCCGGCCTAACGACCGTACAAAAGCCCGCGTGCGTGTTGTTGTCGGACGCCGTTTTGAGACCGACGCCGACGGATCGCTCCCGTTGTCAGTTCCGATGCTCACGCGGCGCATTGCATCGCGACACGTGCACCCTTCGCAAAAAAAAAAGAACAAAATGGAACATATTTCATGGGTCGCACGCGCTGAACGACCCTTTGTTTATTCGATAAATCATCATTGATAGCCTCAATCGGACGCGACGCGAATCTTTTTGGTTGGTGGTGTTGGTTTTTTTCAGCAGGAGAGTTAATGGGGCTGGAAGATGAATTATGTTTTGGTGGAATAAGACGATGCGCGAGGGGCTGAAAAGTAATGTATATACGTAATATACAGGATAACTTGATATTAACGAACCTTTTCTACTTAAAGCGATAAAACATACGTATTGTTGTATAATATAATTTAAGCATCACCACTTTTCCGCGGCACTTCCCTCGTCCACCCTACTTAGCAATTTTTTAATCATTACCGCGTTACGCGTGCCGTGCGAAGGAATCCTCACGAGATTGGAATTCTGACGATTGAACCTGATCTCCCTTTCAGACGGCCGTCGTTCTTTCGCCCCCTTACTTTCATTCCCTGTCTATCTTTTTCCTCCATTTCACATTTCTGGTCTCTCTGCACCTGTCAATACGCGTACACATCGCTCTCCGTCGAATCGTGTTCGCGAAATAGTACGCTCCTGAGAATCGAATAGCGCGCGAGAAGCGGGCGGGCGGACGGATAAGTTTTTACTCGATTCTGACGATTGCGCCGCGTTTCGACGGACATTGCTTCGTGGAATTCGATTGCATTTCCTTCGCCGAGCGGACGTGAAATTCAAATCACCGAAATAATTCGTGCGAGCCAAGGCGTGTGATTACTTTCGCCGAAAGTAAATAAAGACGAAAAAGGAGTACGCTTTGTCGGGATGAGAAGGCAGTGCAAAATTCTAATGACGCGAGCAAGAAGAACAACGTGACGAGGAATCGAGGAAACGTGTTGTAAATTTGTGGTATTGTTTTCCGTTGCGCGCTATGTAATACGACAGCTGTGCAATGTAATTGACATGTAGCAGGAAAATGGTAATAAAATCTAATACATCGCTCTGCAAGCTCAATATTTTTCGAAACCACCTTATCTGGGACAGCGAACTATATTCCTCCAACAGTGAAAACGAATAATATAATCAAACTATGCACTTTGCCCTGTACATGCGTCACGCGTACAGAGGTACAGAATCATTTAAATATTACTCGTTAATTTCACGAGACGGTTCAGTGGCTCATCTGAGCGCAGGTTCGGTCTCGGTATCAAGTGCAACGAATTCACTTTGACGAAGCAAACTGCAATGTTTGTGAAACGTTTAAAAGTCGAAACTCGCCACTAATGCGAAAGGTAGCGTCCCCCGAATTTGATTAAACACCGAGAGGCGGGCGGAAGCGAAAAGGATAAGTCTCGTTCGATTGTGATTATTTGCTCGCGTGCCAACGATCGCTGCTTCGCGGAACTTGTTCGCATTAGGAGGACAAAGTATTCAAACGAGTTAAATGCTACCGGGAAATGTTTACATCGACGTTTCTTTTACTTTACCAACGAACGAGGGGAGAGAGGTCGGTTTGTGGAACAGTTGTAAAGTTTGATCGATATGAAGGGATAAGTAAATAACGGTTGTAATGTATGCCCCGCACATATTTTGGTCATTAAATTGTCACAGTGTTTATATGTGCATAGGGTACAATGTTCGTGGTAATTCAATAAAGTTCAATTAAGTAAAGAAATAATTTTATGGGAAATGATTGAAATGACGATAAAAATGTATAAAACGGTGCCACAAGTGCTGTATATAGTCCGTTGCCATCTGTATGCATTATTAAATACATTGCCATTCGACTCTGGTCAATATATCTCGTATACTTAAGTACACGTACCCTGCCGTCCGACCTCATTACATTCGATTACAATTCAAATTATGTACATAAGTAATCCGCGGAAACGTTGATCTCGATATTTTCTCCTTTATATTCTGCCCCGAGAAACGGGTCACTGCAACGAACAGTTCTATGAAAGTAAATTCAACCTTTCATAAACATCAACAAACAATGAAACATACTTCAAAACGCATATAATAATACTAACATGAAAAGAGTGTCAGTGACATCAAAAAGACGTGCCAATTAAATTCTACAAACCCAACCGTCTCACTCCTAACGTTTATCTTACCACGACAACTAAATTCGGAATTTTTACGGAACGCCGACAAACGCGCTCGTCGAATTTAATTAGCCATGAATAGCTAGGCGGAAATGCGAGAAAGGGACAAGTTTCATTTGGAGTCTGATTACTGGACCGCCGCACAAACGTGCATTGTTCCGCGGAATCTGCCGCCGCCATACGTTTCGGCCGGACGAGCAATTCGGACGATTTAGTGGTACTTAAAAACTTTCATCTCGCCGTTTCATTTCCTTTTTACAACGCTCCTCGGCCAGGGTGGACGGTGAGATGGCGGACGACATGTTCGTCAGATTTGATTAACCCCGAACGCGCACAAAGCCACGTACGGGATCAGATTTATTCGGCTCACGCTATTTCGTGGCGTGCGACCCAGCGGCATTCCCGCGAACTTATTACTGCGAACGTTAAACAACGGGCTCGAGTGATACATGCGGAACTGGCCAACGTGATTACGTTTCTGACACCTTCGTTGAGACGGGTTTTGGCGAAGGAAAATTGTTAGCGAGATTATCGGTTGTAGGCCCTGGCAGGTTTGTGATTTAGTTATTTCTTTCGTGGTACCTATTATTAAGAAGTTTTATTTTATTCTTACGTGCGAGCCGTTTCGGCTGTTCTGACGTTAACGTGAAAATCAATGGTTAGATGCGGGTTCATTTGAGGCGATATTCATTGAAAGTAAATCAATGAGTGAGATAGCAATTGTTTGAAATTCGGAGAAATTACAAAGTTTCACACAATATGCGCTTCTAAGTATTCTATTACCCGTTGACAAGAAAATCCGGCAAGAGCCGTAGATTACGGTGCATGGCTCGACGGACTTTTTGCGAGTTCTCCGATCGGCCCTGACGACAGGTCGCGAGCGGAATATTAGCATAATGGGAAAAACTTGCGAGGTTAGGTCCCCATCGCGTATCTGCAAGCGCGCGCGCGCTAGAATCCGGGCCGATCTTCGAGCGTCGTAGGTGAGAAAGTTTCTCGAAGTAGCGTGTCGCCGGGCCTACGGCAGTATTCTCTAGTCTTTTAAGCTCGCCTCGCGGGCGATTGTCTGCGAACGAAGCGGGCGACGATATTGTTTGAGCCAAGTTCCGTCGCCAGGCGAGAAAGTTCGTCGATGAGGCTTGGCGACGATCGTTTATCATCGTCCTATTTATGCCGCGTCAAGCGCAGCTTTCCCGTCTTTCGGCTGCCACGAGACCAAGCCCCGCGGATTTCTTCCTTACCCTAACTTCGACGTCGAGGGACGGTGCTGTTTGTCAATTTTTTCTTGTACTTCATTATTCAAACGCTTTGATTGATCGAATATCGGCCGGGGTGGAATTGAAATAGTATCGGAAGATTCGTCACGTATAAAGATTACAATTAGGGGCGTTCGATACGCATTCGAGTCTTCGAGCAATCGATTCTTTCGGTCAAATGATCGATTCTTTTATGTGGAGTTCTTAAGAGAAAAAGCAGCGTTTATTGTCATTGAACTTCTTATACTGGATTCTTTTAAAGAATCGATTCTGAAGTTAATTCTTTCCGGAAACGAATCGGTCGAACATCCCTAATTACAATATGATTCAAATGCTCTACTCGACTGCGCGATTACAGACTTACACTTACGCTTGTTTCATCTTTATAGTCCCCGTGCACGATGCACGACAGCAGATATACGCGTAGATCAAAAAAATCGCAGAAGCAGGAAGCAAGGATCGCCGAAGCGCAGCGTTGAAAACACGTTAACGACGCAAACTATTAAGTTTCCTTCTGTAATTATATCAGTGCTATACAGGGCCATTCGCATGTAGGTACTTTCTCGTAATGTTGAATTTTCCATTAATTTACGCTCGACGCACACGCAAACGTCTATCGACGGTCGCGATCTCCAGGAGGGAAGGTTTCGAACACGGCGCGGGAAACGTATTGTGCTTGGTGTTTCGTTTTATCTTTCAACCCCTTTGCCGCTATGTTCCCGTTATGCTAATCAGCAAGAATACGTTGACCAAGAAATACGCACCCATAACCAACATCGGAATAACCTCGTTACATTCAACTCTTGAAATCTAATCGTCCCATACGCTTCGCGACAAAACGATGCCGCATCTTTCATGATTACTATCACATTCACGAACAATTGCACGCAATCGCTTAAACCGTATCAGCCGTGAGTGCTGCACGAGGCATATTTTCGAAATCGTTTCCGCACCGAACCGCGACCAAGAGAAGACGCATTCTGACGAATAAAGCTCTCCTATTTTTCCGCAAGCTCAACGTGAAACGGAGGCCCGGATAAAAATCTTCGACAAAGAAGTCCGTCCGCGCGCTTTGTTCTCGCCCGGGGGATAATTTTCGTGCTCCCACATTCCGGAAACGACCTTATCCCGGGACACCTATGCTCGCCAGTTCATTTGACTTCATAATGGCCGCGAAAGCGTCGCGGCGACTCTCATCCCCCCCGTTCTCCCCCACTTTCCCTTACAACCTGGCATTTAACCCGCGGCGTAAGAACGCGCTCTCGGTATTTTAACGAGGCTGTAAAGCAATCCGCGGTAATCCTGGCCTTATTCCCGCGCCGGCCCTGACCATTCGGACGACGAATGCTGCGGCGCGATGAAAGCACCTCGCAGTCCACGATGTTTCACGATGGAAAAGCATCCGGCAAGCCATTGGTTTACTCTTTCACCCTCTAACCTACTGTGAATTCATTTTTCGCGCGCGCGAAATCTTACGAGCTCGCCCGACTGCCTGTCGTTCGCTGTATAAATTGAATCGGGACTAGTCTGATTCCTGGCGCGGATGTAGAAAGCATCATTTTCGGTGCCTTCGTTTTCCGAGACAAATCGATTTTGGAAATTGGCCCGTGGGGAGCCCTGACGTTCGATTACGGCGCGTAACAGTGGCGACCGTTTTGCGACCAGCAATTTCGTGCGATATCGAGGCCGTCCGATTGCGAGCGAAATCCAAGGACGCGGAGATCTACGTCCGCGTATCGCTAATGTCAGCCGCGAGGATGTTAATCGTGGCAGCCACGATGATGAATGGCGATGCATCGCGTTCCCTCCCTTACTCGGGACGACCTAAGCGGACATCGACGTACGGCCGCGCATAATGGGCGGCCTCGCGCTGTGCGAACTGTCAAAATTATCGAATGGGGTTATTAATTGTTTCGTCGCGCACCCACGCGCTCGCAAGCGTAATGTTTTTCACGCCACATCGAGAAATTCCTGTCGGATCGTCCTGATCAATACGGAGCGATCACTGTGTCTATCGTTCGGCCTGCGGTCGGTAGGTCAAGATACGTGTGCAGCTGCACGATTATTGGCATCGTTTTTATGAATGAGACTGGAGTGACGTAAAAAGTCGGCTTACAGGGCACTCGGTGTAGTCGACGTTCTGCTCGTCAAACTTCTGCGTTTGTTTTGCAACTTCCGACGGGCCGCGTCGCGGTAAGATGGGAGTTCTTTGAGATTCAAAAGTCAGTCTCGCTTTGACACTTCCGAAGAGCCTCCTCAAGCCTTCCCGCGCCATGGCACCCCAAACGTTGAATTACTGTTCGTCCAACTTCTTTATTTCTAGGTTTTTTTTTTGGTAACTTTAACTGGTGCTTGCAAGGAGTGCTGTTGAAAAGTTTGTAAATTGCTAACATTGTTTGCGGATACCGCGAGATAAGTATGAGTCGTCTCTTTTTTAGTTATGCACGAAAATGTGTGTGTATGTACAGCTGTGTACACGACTGAAATCATTTGAATTTGATAAGCATTCTAAATAATAATCCATACACATGCAGGTGTTTCAAAAGTAGTACCTGTAGTGCGCATTGTGACTGCGCTTAGTATTCGATGTACACGTGTGATCAAATACTGTCCAAAATATCCCCATAATAAATCATGATTTTTGTTAGAAACCCATCGAACAGTTGACACTATTATGTACTTAATTACGAAATTCGTGTTGTCGATACCTTCAAAAGAAATGCCCGTACTGCGACAATTTCCAGGGGTCAAAAGCATTCGGGCTATTTTTCAGTGAACAAGTTTTTTTCACCCCCTAACGAAGCGTGGCCAAAAGCTCGTGTGCAGGAAAACGCAGGGAAGAAAAAAGTCCTGCGTCCTCGTCGGCGTGTAACACGATTGAAAAGTCCAACATTGCTCTGAATGTTAGCTCCCTTTCCGGTGAAACGGGTGCCGCGAATAATCGGGAAAAAAAGTCAGGCCGTAGGCATCCGTCCGACGATTTAACGCTGATATAACGCCGATCGGCCAATCGAGAAAAATTTGTGCGCATTCGATTGAATAACGAACGTCGTTCGCGCCTCTTCTCTGTCACTTAACGATCGATTTCCCTTCAATGTCGAAGACAAATATTTGCGCGTGCAAATGGATTGCCGATGGAAGCGACAATCGCTGATAATACTATGACTATTCATTACCTAATTGCTAGTTTTATTATTGCTTATTCTATTGGGTTTGGTGTCACTATTCTTACGATTAGATTTATGTTTAGATTTCATTCAAATTGTGTGTAACTATTTGATGTGCTTTCTTAGCTATTCTTAAATAGGCGTTTTAATACGTGATGACATGCTTTAACTATGTCTGTGCAGAATATATATATAATTAATTAATTAATTAATGTGCAAACACCGCAGAACGAGAAATGTAACTTATACAGGTGGAATTTCACTTTTGAACTATCCTCTCTCTAAGCTTCGAATAATCGCGCTCCTGTGTCTTCTCATAATATTTTGACGAAAATCAGTTTCATAAGCAGCTTCTACATCGGTCTAGCCGGAACGATTAAAGCTCACGCTCGTGTAATTTCTACAGCTTGTCAGACATGATGAACATTTCAGCATAGCGTAATAAATAATTGCGCCGGCGTAAAGCGCGATGGAATTTTCAGTCGTCCAAGTACACACGGGAATATGTGCTTTATATTATATTAACAACATTACGCTACAATGGTGTTTCACGCTTCGCATGCTTATCTTTCGTGAACATCCGGATCTTCCGTCATTAAAACGTGTAAGCTAATTTTCTCACCCTACATCTTCAACCGGTGTGTCAGGGTGCAAGGCCGTATTTAATACGCAATGAGATAGAATGTGATATGCGCCCGGATTTTCGTTGCAAAATTTCGAGACTCAAATTTCCATTGCCACATTCCATTTTAAATGCGTAATCGACTTTCATTAACTCGGCAGCAAGAATCGTCGGTCTCTGTACACGTACTATGACGTAATCGTTATCAGTAATTAACCTGAAAGGTGAGAACAGAAAGTTGCCACTTCGGTTGCCGAAGAATGTATACATTTTCGGGGAATAAATTGAGATTCAGCTTGCACGGCGCAACACTATATATAATATACCTTAGCCCGGCAGCGGAAGAAAGGTGTGCGTGCGAGTTTTACGCGCGAGCACGCATTTCGTATCTTGATGTTATCTTTTGAAGCTTTATAGCCATTCGCCAGAGTTCTTGGACGGTGCAGGGACTGTGATAACGTCACGGTTCAAGGAGCAAGACGGTGGGCGGGGGTGGAGGGGTGAGACGAGCGACATACGGTTTTACGATGAGCTGTAAAATATATGCAATGCATAACGGTCGAGGTGGTCGCATAAAAAAGAAGAACGGCCGGGGCGGAACGAAGACACGGGTGCGGGATGAAACGTGCTGGCGACTTGAGGGATGCAGATGGTGGAGAGATGGGTCGAATAGGCTCGCATACCTTTTTCCCTTGATCGCGTTGCCTCGAGTACTTCGCGTCGCTTCACAGTAGGTGGACTTTCGTATTTCTAAATTCTGTTAAATTTTATAAGGGCCTCATAAGATTTCCGTGTCCGGTGAGTAATTTCGAATGGACGGGCAATACTGTTTCTCGTACAAGTTCATTCCATCGTACTCTTACATCATGCTATTCTATTTTACATCACCTTTGTTCTCTTATTCAACTCAGCGTCTCATTGCATATTTCTATGTTTTTGTTTTTCTCTTGGTATTTTTTTAAGTTTGTAATTTTCTGAGCTGACGTGTAATGTCTAAATGTGTACTATCCCGTGTGCACTAAACAAAAATAATAATTCTTTCCCAAGTCAACTTCTACTTCCAAATTCGAGCGAAAACATTCACTCGGTTGGTGCAAATTACTTAACCATCAGATCGATTTCAATTCGCTCGCCTCGACATATCGAAGCATCTCCAAATTCCGCGATCGCTATCGACACGACCGTTCGCAGTATTCCATAATCCGCCAGGGACGTGTTAATGTGCTCTGCGGACGCGGCTAACGTACGCCGGGCTCTCCGAAACAGTCGCATCACTTAACAGCGAAGCCAAGTAAGGCGAGGCGTAATCTTTACTGCCGCCGTGCGCAGACATCGGTCCCGATGTTCTAATCGCGTCGCTCCAACGGGTTGCCCAGTGAGATCCCAACAATATCCAGATTCGAGTTATCGAGGGTCCCCAGCTGTTCCATTTCACGAACGCTTCGATTCGCCCGATAGCGACAAATTCCCGGTTAACGAAAGCTGCGCGAGTTAGCTTGCGAGATTGCTCGCGAACAAATGATACGCGGAAATTGGATTTCGAGGGTGCTAGAGATATCGCGGACATTCCTTGCGGACTACCATTTGTTTTAATTACGTTCCCCGCGGAATCACTGGCACAGATCTGCCGACATACGACTCTTGTTTGCGTTCGCCAAGCATTTATTTTGAAGACCACTATAGTGGACTAGTTGCCCGCCGATTCGATGAACGTGAAATGCTATTGTGAAACATAATGATCTCCGATCTTACGTAGTGCTGAATGAATTCGAATAGTAAAAGAACATCCTACATTGTCATTTTAAATACTATTTAAATTATATTTTTTGTAACGACGGTAGCTTTATTAATGGCTAGCGCAGAGTAATTGATCACGTCCTATGCTTTACGTACACACAACGCCGACGAGCGCGTACCCACAATAGTGACCGCGCTAAGTACAGACTCAGCTTCACGTGAACCTCGCACTCAGGACGCCTCGCCTCCATTATACGGCAATTTTTCAGTTCCCATCGTCACGGTGAAATAATCTCCGAACCTCTTGCATGACATGCGCGATGAGTATCTCGGGACAGATCAATCAAGCCGGGTCCCGCGTGACAGGGGCAATTTAATTAAATAGTAAGTTAATTAAAACCAGTTACTCAGCCATATCCGGCCTCGAAAAGATAACCGCTCGGATATCCGAGAAAATTAGCTAACTCCGCGGAACGCGACTCTCGGACTATTTAATTGACGCACACAATGAATCAGGCAGGCTCGCTCCACTGGATTTAAGTTTCTTCGTCCGTCGAGCCGCGAACGTCGATGACGCAAGAGAGGCTGGCTCGGTCGATGGGAGGGTAGCTTTCTCGTCGGAACCGGAGGAAAGGAAAGTGAATCGATGATAAGCGAGAGTATGAAGATCCTGGCGGGAGACGAGGCGAGGGTCCGGGGAGAGCTGTTTCGCATTCAGTGCGTGCTCCGTGTCCACCCTCCTCCGGCCGTTGTTTATTTAATCGCGAGAAGCGTGCTGGCTCGCTGCCAGGGAACGCGACGTCGCTCGCGATTACGCAGTATACGCAGCAATATCATCGCTCGGTAGCGCAAACCTGTTTATATATTTATGATAATAGCGATACACCGACTCCCTATCGTTTGCTCCCCTCTCGTCCCGTGCTTCGAGTCCTTTGCTTCCCTTCTTCTTCTGCTCCCGGCTGACGCTCTCGCTCCGTTCAGTTCTCAGGCGTATTACCCGGCCAATCTGTCTGTATTTCTTTGTCGCTTTACTCCCGCCCTGGATTATGCAGACTTCCTTCTGTCGCCCCACCTGCCTTCGGTACTTCTGTTTCTTTCTATCTGGAACCACGCTGCCTTGTCTTGTTTCCTTCGTTCTGGGTACCGGTTTCTGAGACGATTTCGAGGATCTGTCGTCAGGTTCGTTTCTAATTTCATCGACGTCCATGCCCGCGCCCCTTGAACCTGAAATTGTTCTCCGCGCGCCGTGCACTTCGTTCTTTCTGGCGTCGCGGAAGTTGTGCCCTGAAAAAAATAAGTGTACAGAGAGCCCACGTATTCTTGACATCGCACTTTGCGCGCCGCGAACGAGAACGCGTGCCGCCCGTATTCCAGCAGCCCGACTACGAAAGCAAATATGTCGAGCGCTTTTTTTTGGCTCCCCGCGCTGGGAAATACAACGATGTTACGCGCGGACGAATCTCCATCGCGCTCGCGTTTAATTCGTGCCGCGCGGACCTCGGCCGCGGGACGACTCTTCGTTCTGAATTAATTTCGCGCCGCCTATTTATCAGCGTATCCGTCGTCGGGCTTGCCACCGTGCCGATAGGGAACCGGGCGAGCGAATTTCTGGCAAATTTTCAGGCCACCCCTCTCACTCGCTCTTACCGCCTTTCGTTGTCCCTGTTGTTTTTTTTTCGTATTTTTCGGTAGGTGCATGTGTGTTTTTTTTTTCCACGATCACTAGGTGATTTAACAGACTAGCAGGCAGCGTCCGCGTGACTCGCAAACATGTTTGTCGTTGTATTTGCACTCCGTGCTCGGGGGCGGATTCGGACGCGTTTTGTTTAGGCAGATCGAGTCGGCGGAAAAATTCGCCGGGATAAACATTCGCGTGTGTACACGCTAAAATGTAACATTGCGCGTCCTGATCGTCGCGGGCTTCACGTGGAAATCTCGAGTTCGACGGGAAATAATACGTGGGGGAGAATTTGTATGGGACGCGTGGGCGCGAGCGAGTCATGTTTTGAAATCATGAAATCGGTGCGCCGTGTCGCATTTTCCGCCGTCGCGCCATTGGTCTGCTCCGATAATCGGTTTGTTCGATGGACATTTCCTATCGCCAGACGTAATATGTAAGGGATGAGAAATATGTAAGAGAAACGATTGAGCAACTGATTGAAATTAGATTGTAGCCTTAGCGAATACATTTGTTATTTTATTTCATCCAGTTATACGAGTTGAAGACAAGAACAAAGAAACATAAATCACTTACATTTATAACAATTTATACGATTTGGATAAACTAAGAATCGCACAACAGCAATCAAAGAAAACGGACGAACAGTACATAAGTAAGACTAAGTTATATCTCGTCCCGAATTCATCTATTTCCATACTATAATAAATCCATTTATAGACGCAGCAACCCGTGCTTTGAGTAATTCAACTTCTACGCTCAGGACGTTCCGCAATAAAGTTATTTCCCATCTAATCCGCGGCGCGCGTGCCCACGAAATCGTAACGCTGTTGCATACGCCGTCACAGTTTGACACAGAAATCTCTATTCGGCGAAAAAAGAGCCGGTTAAGCCAGAAGACGGATGATTTATATATAACTATACGTACTTTTTTTTTCGTCGACGCACGCAACCGATCCGTTATCAGCGTCCGGTAGATACGCGACGCACGTCAGGTTGCGCCGTGCCCGGAAACGCGGCGAACGTCGATAATGGGCGAATGTCGATCGATCAACGTGCCCGCGATCCTTTTTAATGTTAACCCTCGGCGAAGCGGACGGGCAAAATATCGCACGACTGGCGCACATGTCGCGTTGAGAATTAATGTACGTGATATCGCGACTGGGCGCACGTTCGTTTGTCAGAATTTATATATACTTCTACCTGCGTGCACATATAGGTATATACATATATATGTGTGTGTATACATGGATAAATGTGTATATATAATATGCGTATGTCGGCGCATGGGATGCGCATGCATCATGTTGTAAAAATAACGGAAGTTTGGGACGTGAGGTCGGGACGCGTTGGTGTCGTTTGCCATAGCACTGTTGAGCGTGCTACGAGTATGCTCGTGCATACTTGGAACGAGTCCATGTGCACGTTGGTATGGGTGGTTCTGATTATGAGTGCCCCCGCGTCATGTTGGCTTTTATTCATGTCGCTGCCTTATAGCTTTTCGGTTTTGTAATTCGCAACCTTTCGACTCATTCAGGTCGACTTTGAATAATCGTGTTTACCTTTTTAATGTTTGCGAAACGAACAAACGGATTCTTTGATATTTTTCGGGAAATATGCGTTCTTTGAACTCAGCCGTTGGATATGTTTTATTTATTGCAGAAGCATGTTGTCGCATACAAAAGTACCATCGATTGTGCACAATTAATAGTGCAGCTGACAATTTGAGCTCGATTTCGATCCATCCTCGATACAAGTATATGCTCCTCGCAAGTTTTGCTTCATTTCGCTTACACTCCAATAACAGAGTTTACCTGAAATTCATTAAATCGCCGAGTCTCACGGGGGTAGGAACTACCGCCCAATGATATTACGGCCATTCGCGACTCGAGTCCCGATGACAAAGTGGCGATGATGAAGTAGCGCACGACGAGCATTGCGAGGCGGGCCGCTTGGAAATTTTCGCTCGCGAGTCTTCCGTCTCGTTGCACTTTAATTTCGATAAGGCCAAATTATCGGTCTCCAATCTTCTCGATAATGATGTACGAGCTTCTTAGAGGCTCGGAGGTCGGCCGCGGCGTTCGGTCGGGGCTGAAGTGGGAGGCGGTGAAATTCAGACAAAAAGAAAGGGTGAAGGCGAAGAAAAAGAAACTGTAGAATGGAAGAAGTTGGAGAAAAAGAGATGGCGCAGAGGAAGAAGGTAGAGAGAAATAGAGAGAGAGAGAGAGAGAGGAAGAAGGTGGCGAAAAAGAGAGGGTGATTACGCTGCTTTCTGAATCGATAGCGTCCCCTGGAAGATTTACTGAAGTCCGTCTGAACGACGAAAAAGATCGAGCTCCATTTCCTGCAGATACACTCTCGCGGGTGGGCCGATAAAAATCGTCTCTCTCTCTCTCCAATCCCTCACCTCTCATTCCTGTCTCCGTCCGTTCGCGTTAGGAGGTCCTTAACCCTTAATTACTGCGAGAAATCGGCCGCCAGCTAATGAAATACTCGCTCTCATCGCCCTGGGAATGCGCATCAGTTCGTCATGAGTGTTATGTAGCCGCTAAATGAGTTCCAGGTAGCGAAAGAATGTACGAAGTTCAGAGTAGACAATGTTCGATTTATTGGTGTGTACTTATACGTACGTAAGTCTTTGCGCGGAAACGTTCTAACGGAACATGCTTGTTCGAACATAGTTTTTACTTATTTATTTCCTTTGGATCTAGTGCGCTTCGAAAGTTGTTCCGTAGTACCAATACACCGGGTTTCGTTGTTGGAAATCGATTACCAAGCGAAATTGCATGCATTGATTTTATTCCCGTGCTTGCCAGCCTCGTTTTTCAAAGCGCATGGCTTGAAAAATCGTGATGTCCGCCTTTTTTTTCTCCTCCGCTCTCATACGTACCAACTATTATTTTCCCTTTCCGAAAACGTCACCGCCCTACTTCATCTTCCGGCTCACGTACTCGTGTCGACGGTTTCCTGACATTTAACGTGAGGCAGAACGTTCCGCAATTAAAAATACAGCGTAGAGACGTGGAAATAAAATAAGGTTTTCAAGCCGTGCAATTTCGCATCGACGCAGCTGGGCATTTTCGGTTTTAATTCAATTTCAACTTCGTGCCGACCGAACGAGACGAAATTATACTCGCTCCCGGCGAGCGTCGGTATATTCGAGGGAATAAAATTTCGTTGACCTTTCGTCCCGGCATGAGGAGAAAAGGAATGATTTCTTTAGTCTCGTCGACGGTCCAAAAAATGCCGGAACGCCAATATATATTATATGTTTCCTGACGCACAGGTTGCAAGCGTTGATTACCATACTGACAATTGAACTCGATCGTTAGTGCACAGACTCGTAGTCGAAGAACGCGCAAACATGACTCGCGGAGGACTCGAACTATGAATCAAGCAACGACATGAACGTATAAGTCGTAAGCGAACAAACTGAATCCTAGAAAAATCGACGGAAGCATCCTCAACGATAAAAACGAAAGCTGCCGGTTATTAGCTTCAGATGTGGCAGCGGCACGCTTGTCTCTCTAATTAATATTCCAGCGACAACCACGACCGCCATTTTGGAAGGTCGCGGACTCTCAGCAATGCTCGCGAAATCGGAACGAAAAAGCGGGAAGCGAGCTCGCTCGAATCCGATCCGTGACACGTAATTACGGGTGGATAATGAGCCGGCTTTTACGCTGACAGAAATGTTATTTCATTTCCGCCGCTGCTCCCTTCGCCGGTCGGGGTGGGGTCGGTTGAAGCACGTTTTGTCACGCTGATCGTGAAATTGATACAGCCGCGATGAGATTCGCTCGTTTCCGCGGCTCGTCTGAACTTTCAATTTGTCAGACCGTGTTTACCGAGAGACCTGAGCCTCGCGTTTCGATATAATTGAAAGAAAAGTAGCCGGCAAACACGATTCTCCTCGCGTACTCTCGTCAAGCCACGATATTACGCGTTGGTCATTACGAACGGCTGTCTAGACGAAACGCGAGTATTCGAAACACGATATCTTCGCAGCGAACGAATTACATGCTTGTGGACAAAGATCTCTTTTGTTCGATGGACGAATCGTTAATGCGACATGAGGCCGCGGGCCACTTTTTCCTTCTTCTCTTTACCGGATATTCGACATTAACATAAAAATTATATACAGGGTGTCCCATTTAAGTTAAGACTGTAAAAAATAACGTAAAAACGTTATTTTAAAAAATCAAGCTGACAAGTGCCCTTTAGTTGTTCGAGTGGGGACTGAAATGGCACTATGAATTTTTTTACCCGGTGGCATTTTCAAGGTTACTTCAAGGTCATCTTGTTTTTTTGTCAATAGTAAACCTCTATTTTTTAATTCAAATTCGTATTCTCGTGTATTTGAATTAAAAAATCAATATGTATATGTGAGGTGGGGGTCGGCCAGAAGTGGAAGAAGAAGGGGAATGTGGCCCGCGGCATGATAGTGTCGGATTTCTTTTTATTCTTGTTATCCGAAACTTTATGCGGTTCACGGAAACAATGATGTATCAGAGCGTGAAGCGTGGAACCAGAAAAAAAGAAACATATACATGTCGAATAGAGAACATCCTCCTCTTTTCGAAGTCTGTCAAAAATGGATCCGAAGGATGAACTTCGTTGCCGGAGTTAAACAACCTCGCCCGCAGTTACATGTACTCGAAAACCAGTACGCTTTCTGGAAACAATAGCCGCGCGTTCTCCGTGTACATTATTTTTCTACCCATCTACGGCTTTCAACTGTGCGCAATATTTACCGTACCCAGCCTCTCAATTCCGCCCTTCTCTATGACGAACAATGACGCGCATTGTGTGCCCGGCAAATATATAGAGTGACCCGAACAAACGTGTACAAAATCTATTCCCATCTACGTTTTCAATCTTCTAAATTTGCGTCTGGTACGTTTCCGACATTCCGACCAGCCCCTGCCTCGGCAGTATCACGAGCAAGGGCAATCGGGCCGCTAAATAACACCGGCGAACTCGATTAATGTGGTTAATTAAGGGAATAAATTGTACGGTGGTTTATTGCGGTCAGGGTAGATATTAAAATGCAAATTCTCGTCGGACCGTCGCGTCGGGAGGAGACGGGTAGACGACGGGCTCGTAGGGGTTCCGTTGGGATAGGTAGTACGAGGAAGAAGGAGAAAGTGGGACAACGAGAGGGTGGGCCAGGTGAACCCGGTCGTACATTCGTCGTAATGCCGGATATTTTTATTGCGATATAAATCAAGGGCATTATTGTCTCGCGGTACGACGGTGGGTCGGTGCCCAGTTCTCGAGTACACGCGCGCACACACACACACACACACACGCACACCCCTTTTTTCCCTTCTCCCTGCTTTGTGAAACACTTGTCATGGGTGAATTTCTGTATCGCGTTAAAAAAAGGGAGAAAATGTCGGGGCTCGAAAGCCGAAAAATGTTCACGCGTATTTAATTAAGTTATGGAAGCGTTGTAAATTTCATGTATACGAGTATATATATAGTACAGACATATATAACTCATCATTTCCTGGTTAATTGTCATACCTGTGAACAGGCTGATTGATCTAAAACAGGCTGTCTGAATAAATCGTGTGCTATTGGTGACAGAAAAATAATGCATCAGACTTGTTTTGCTTAGTTTCGAGCTGGATATAGTGTTTTTGTAGGTGGAGGTGTTGGAGGAGATGTAAAGAGCAACTTCACTTTTTTAAATGGGGCCCGACAGAAACGTTTACATATTCGGATAGCTCTGACCAAGTTCCCCAACATTAATTTGAAACATTTTTTCCTCTCGCGCATAGAGCTTTCATTTAAATTCGCGAAATGTGAATATTCATTGTAATGCGCGTATATATGCGTGTGCTAAATGCAATCTTAACATTTATAAGATCTTTTTAATACAAAGCTCGCCATATATGCTATAATGTTATTATAATTTGTAGTTTGCTCGAAAATTCAGTCGAATGATCATGAGAACCTCATCTTCCTTTACGCAGCAAGACGTTTTCCTGTCACATATCTTATCTCGCCGCACTTTTCCTGCCGCGAGCGAATAAAACGTTGTCGCGGCAACTTTTAGTGGCCTGTAAAATTCTCGATGGGTCTTCCCGCTCGATACATCGAAGACGTCTTCCTGAAGCTCGATCTTTCAGAACCGTCTTCGTAAGACTTGACGAAGTTGATCGACGGGAATCAGTGGTTCCTGACGTTTCCGGTAGACACTTTATTCCTTTTAAAATCCAGAATTCTACGAAGTTGTCACGGACAGCTTCATGCAATGTCTGCATCGAGAAACGATATATGTCACCAACATTGCGTCCCTACTGCCACCCGTTACTTCTGTTTAACTACAATAGAAATCGAACAACATCGGACGCCGATTGCGTAAATGCAGAAGTTTCGCTCGAGAGCCAACAATAACACTGACCACTGCCACCGGTCCACTCAGATGTTTTCTTGTACAGATTTGTCGAAAACCACTGACGCAGAATATCGTCGACCCGTCGGCGGATCAGGGTCAAAAGACGCGTTTTACGCCGCGTCATCGAAGCGAAGAGCCGGAACGACATTAAAGCTCGACGGAAGGCCGATGGTTTTGGTCGGCGGGGGCGGCAAGGGGTAGGGAAAGGTGGGTGAGGGTGGTGCCGAGTGTGTGTTGGTCCATTACCGACAAACGAGAGGCATCCGGGCCTGCACGGGAGTCGCAACGACGCGGGCTAAGGGCGAAATGTGGAGCAGGAGCTTTATTGTTCGTCTAAAATGCTGACGATAAAAGCGCGCCAACAACAATGCCGGCCGATTCGAGGCGCCAACGATGCCGAGACTCACCCCCGCATTCTCCCGCACTCCGCCATCTTTCCTTCTTCTTCCCCCTCGCGCTGGTCGTTTGTACGCTCGCGCGATCGAACCTTCTCACGTTCCCGTCGCGGTTCGTTCTCTTTTGGCTTCGTCGACGTTATCGTTTATCCCTTCGCGTCCCGACTCTTTGTCTGTGCTTTCGACTTTTTCCTTTTTTTACGAATTTTATGCCTGCGCCGCGCCGTTATGTATTTCTGTTTCGAAGTCTCTTGTCTTTTTCTCACGTTTCTTGTTCTACATACGCCTCTTTATTCCATTTTATTGCGTTTCTTTAAAACGTTCTCATCGAGTCTGTTATTTCCTTTATGCCGCTACGTATATTTTTACCAGCTTTCCAGTTTCTTTGGCCTCTTCATTTCTCTTTCTCTGTCCTTCTCCGTTCTCGTTTGTTGTGCCACTGAAACAACCCTCCGAGCATTTGCGTCACGTTGCCGCGATCTTTTCTGTTAGACAGCACCCTATCCGCGCTTCATCAACCCCGCTCTTTTCTGTCCTTTCTCAGCTCGTCACCCTCGCGTCACCATTGTGTGTCATGGGACTTGATTACGAGGTTTAAACGCTGATGGCTTTATGGAATCTCGGGGGAAAATGTTAATAGTGCCTGATAATAAGACAGCGTAAATGTCAAGGCCAAAACAAATGAGTCATTCTGAGTCTTTCGTCCGTTCCAAAAAATGCGAATCTTATAAAATGTTGAATGGAAAAATTGTTTAAATTGTTACTGAATTAAATAACGCACTGTTTTACTCGGTTTACAGTAACGTCGATACTATGACGATTTTACCTTCGACCCTGTTGTTACTACCGTAGTCATATTATTCTTACATTACAGAACATACCATTATGTTAGACATCACGCTACATCGTTATCATTCTATCTACTATACACCCCGCGTTATTTCGAATCGTCTTATTGTTAGCACAGTGTCATTTTCAAAGTTTCGCGTTACACGACAAGCACAACGAGGTGACAACATTAGCTGTACGCAAGAAGGACCGTTCGCCCTAGAGGTGTGGTCCGAAAATACCGAGCATCGAGATACGCCACGTTTCCGTGCGCGGAGCCGGAACATAGTGATTTGCCAACAAGGCAAAGCGACAAAAAATGCATACATCGCGTAATTTCTTACGCGACCGGGCACGCGTGGAACTTGGCCGAGCAGGGCACATGGAGGAAGGAGGGAGGATTTATCTTTCGCTATCTTTCCCTAAATCTTCACCGTATTATTTTCCGACCCGTGCTTTGCTTTCCTATTACGTGTAACGAGGTGGCAACGAGTGAGACCGGCGCGGCTGGAAGTAACGGGGCGAGGTGGATGGACAGAGAGAAGGCCAGATGTGCGAGGTTAGGTACTCGCATCACTCGCCATGATGGAGTTGCGTATTCCACGCAACGCGAGATTCGCAAAATATATCTGTTTCGAAATAGCCCTCAACGGGGAGATAGAGCAAAGAGACGTGAAAGAGGATGCGAACAAAACGAGAACGGCGAGAGTGGGTTGTGGAACGTGGGCGTGGGGGGAGCTAGACAGGTAACGCTAAACTTGGAGCTACAGTTTTGTTCGCGTCCCTTTGCCGGCGCCAAAAAATATGCGCGAGCCATACTTCACGAGATTCCTCGGTGCCCATTTGATCCGCGCCTCCTGGCGGTCTCCGAGTGCGGTCGCGCATGCAGCCTAGGATGCAAATGATGCACTCTCGAGAATTAAAGCGTCTGAAGCTGCACCTGCAGCCGGACGCAGTGAGGCGAAAGGGGCGAGACGACGCTCGTCCTCACTGTACCTGTGTAACCCCGACGTCTTACACGCCCTTCCAAGTCTCCGTTTCTTCTCTCTACCTTTATCCCTCTCGCTTCCTCGCTCTCGACTCTCTTTTCTTCTCGTGCCATGCGTTCTTTACGCTTCGCTGCTTTTACGTGCTTATCCGAGTTACACTTTCACTTCTTTGCTCTGTCATGAAAATGGGCACATTTGACAATAAGCTGGGTCTCTTAGATTTTGATGCTGAAGAATATATTTCGAATCGAATCGGATCCGCGTGCTCGCTAGGTTATGCTTCTTACATTTCCTTGTATTCCATCTATTATTTCTCTCTCTCTCTCTCTCTCTCTCTCTCTCTCTCTCTCTCTCTCTCATCACGTTCCTTTCTTGAGCTTTCTTTTTCCATTCTTTCCATTCCGCCACTCTCTATTCCCTTTACAGTTGTTACTTTTCCTCCCGTATTCGACACTTTCACTCTCTCGTCCTATCCCTCGCCTTTTTGCTCCTTTCGCCCAGCCGACGCTCCTTTTTCTCTTCCTGTTTTCCCTTTCCAGTTCACGACGCTTTTCTGCTCCCAGCCGCCAGACACATCCGTCTTTCTCCGTTCTCCTTTCGATCCCTATCGTGTGCGTCTTCCTCTGTCCCAACGTATCCATCTTTTAGTGTGCGTCTCAGCACTCCAGCCTCATCTTCCGATCGATTCCAGCAGGGAGTATTTCCTCCCCGTTCCACGTAAGATTTCCTGCACGTCTATCTATGCGTGTATGTGTGATCGTGTGTGTGCGTGTGTCTGTATGGCTGAGACTTGGAGGAATACTATTATCCACGTATCTTACATCGCTCTTCACCCCTCCTTTCGTGTTTACCACGTGTTCATTGCTTGCTCACGATGTCCCCCTCGTTTATATGATTCGATCGCGTATTGCATAATATTATACGAGCGTCTGGAAACGTTTTTCTTTTTCTTTACCTTTTTCTTCAATCCAGACTTGTTCGTTGTTCAGGTTAACAAATAATATACACCGGACTCGTAGGATGATTTTGTTCAAGCCTGCTTGTGTACGTCGGTTGAATGATGTATGCAGGAATATATTGCATACTTATTGCATGCGCAATATTCACAGTTTGACGACCTAATCTTTTTAATCAATCAACGTGGAATCCAGTCAACAATTCGCAAAGCACCGTGTCGCATGCAAACTGTTGCATGATACTCTACTTATGGCACCGCCGGGGAAGCTTATTTACGTGAGACGCGCGCGCGTGCACGAGCGTTGGTATATGCGATCCCGTCAATGAGAAAGTTTCCGGATCCCCTGAGCAAAAATTCAATTCAGCTACGGGTAGGATCCTCGGCTCACTTACTTCGAAATTTGTATTTTCTCGTTGACGTCAGGCTGACGGGGTGTGCCTTCCTGAGCGTGGAGTCGAGCTTCGCGCAATATTATTATTCGATAACGAGGTGTATGGGGTCGTATGATGGATAGGAGGCGGAGTTGGCAGAGCACGAGAGTGAAAGAGAGAGAGAGGGAAGCTGTTGCTAGGATCAGGCTGAAAAAATAGTGCAGTGGAGGTCCCGGTGTGAAGAGCAAAGACTGAAAAACGATACATTGTCAGTCGAATTTAATCGTAACTAGGTGTTTTTTTATTATTAACTTAGTTCGAGACAATATGATTTTCTACGTGAACGGAATTGGCTCTATCTTTTGTTCATGTATGCCGAGCGTGAAATGAGAGTATTTGAAAGCGTTGTTCAGTGGTGTACTGTATTTGACACTGAGTATCATCGCGTCAACCGAATTCCTCCGCACTCGAATATACCCGTGAAGTAAGAGGAAATATGAAACTAGACAGCGTAAAATCTGCATACACATCTCCGTCCAGATAAAGCCTTCATCTTACCTAATGCCTGGGACCTATTCACGTGCGAAGAATATTACCGAGAAATACGTAAGAAGCCACGTTCAATCCGATTTGGCCAGGCAACCTAAGAAGCCCGAGAAACGTAAGGAATGTAAGAAACGAAAGTCGAGGAAACGAAGATAAGAAGCGGAAGAGGGACGCATAAGAGAGTAAGAGATTATCGAATGGCCAAGCCCGGAGTGCTCTGACAGCGTTGTACGCAGGACGCAGACGGACAACGGTGATCGGTCCTAAACGTCTCCGGAAATCCGTTGATCGTGATAGATTTGCGTATAACGTCCATAAAGTTTCGGTATAGTGCGATGTTTATGGTCTCCCCTTGGGTCCCGCGAGACCGGCGCATTGCCTGCATCTGCATCGCCCACCGTACTCGCACCACTGTAAATCACTGCCGGATGCTTGATTCATTGGACGTTCCGTGCACGAGGATTTTCACCGTGCCTCGTGCTTTGCCTAGGGTTACCGGCCGATCGAACTTTCGTTGGCACGCACGCTCTCACGCGCAGCACGTACAGGTAACAACTTGCCGACGTTCTTTTTTCTGACGAACATCTTCGTATCAATTCATATTTGCATTATTGTATTTCACTCAGAATAGTAATCGACTTACTGAGAACTTGACGCATTTGGTACGGCGAAAAGTGTGGAGCGATAAAACTTCGCCCGAGGGACAGAAGAATGACGGATGATACGTAACAGTCCGTTGAAAGCTCCGCCAGCCGTGGAAAATTGAATGCATAAAACAGCTACTAAAACACAACTAAATGTTCGGTGCGTAAAATGCGCCAGGAGCTCGGCTCGAAAATCCGTTTTATTGTTTTACGCCCAGCGATCTCTTCGCGCGTAAAGAGCAGCGTCGCTCGCCGAAGCAAAACGACTGTAACAAGTTTGTTTCACGCCGTCTCAATAGGCTCCTCTTCTCGGCAGGGAGCGGGGGTGGGCGAAGATCGCGGGAGAACTCATTGAACTTCTCTCCAGACAAATTTTCCGTCCGACGCCCTACGCGCTCCACTTCGACCTTCTTCTTTGCAAGCCGAGTGGCACTCTTTTACGCGCGAGCCAAGCGTTTTTCACGCCAGCAGCGTTTCAATTCCCGGCTCTCTCTCTCTCTCTCTCGCTCCCGATCGTTCGCGCGCGACGAATGATCTTCCTCGTTTATAGTGATTGCGCGATCATTTCGTGGCCGGCTAAAATTCCGCGCGGGAATCGTCCTCTCGTGGCTGGCGCGCGGGAGATGAGTTTGATACAATCGGAAGGGAATCGGGTCGAACGAGACACGCATCGGAATGGACGCTTTTAAGCGCCGCGAGGAGCGCGTTCTAGACTCCTGGCGGTCTGCTTGAAAAATGACATTCGGTTTATTGGCATCGACAGCGGATGCTATCGGGATCGATTTTGGACGTTCTCAACTTTCGTCGCGAGGAAATCGTCAGACGAGCGTGTGCTGCGATTTGTGTATCGAAATTCATATCGAGATTCGCCGGTTGTGTCGTTTTTCGGGAGCGAGTGCCACTTTCGTCACTCGTCTCTGAGGACGTCGATTTTTCCGAAAATCGAAACTGTAGAATTTTTGCCTATTCTACGCGTCGGGGCTCGCGCATTTGTAGAGTGTGAACCGGAGGGTTGGAGCTGCGCGAAATTGTGTGTGCGGAAGACTATGATTGATTGATTGACTGTGTGACAGGCGGCCTGAGTGATGAAGCATAAGTCTATCATTGACAGAATGACAGAAATGTTTCGGCAAGAGTCGGATGATTTGAGAAGCGACCAACGAGCAGATTAGAGAAAATACGAAGCAAAGGTTACAATGATGGAGAAAAAAGAGGCCACGATTTAATGCTACACACCCGCCCCGACAACGAACCTACAAGCTCTTCTTTAAAAAATCGAATAAACGACGGCAAAGAGATCCTAAAAAGGGACACTGAAGCTATCCGGCATAAATGGAGAATCATTTCGATAGGGGCCACGTCACGGCATGGAACGCATCCATTCACTTCTTTTATTGAACGCGCGTAAAACGTAAACCGTGAGAAGAAGCGTCGCCCGTTTACGCTCATTGCTTCGTCGTATTGCGAGCGCGTGATGTCGTTCGAGTTTCAAGGAAGGAAAGGAGTGCCGGCGAAGGAGTACGGCTCTTTTGCGGATTCATAAACGGCACTCACACTGCCGGCCATAAGTATCGAGCACCCGACAATTCTCGCATCAATTTTATTAGCGCTCTCCTCTCAATATAACGCAAAATGATGTTACACCCAAGTAGCCCATTCTCAATAATAGTCGACAGTCTTTATGCCGACCCAATTACATGCGTAAATGTACGAAAAATATCAGGTTTGCGTAAAACCAGCAAAGTGCAGCGAACTTTTGGCCGGGGATGTACGTGACACGCATGTCGCGACCGTGTGCCGCCCACTTTTCTATTTCGTAGGCGAGGAAAGAAATTTCTCACGAGCGTGCTCGTCCGGTTGAGCTATTGCGTCATAATTGATTCCGCGGGATAAAACGGCGATACGGGACAGATATAACCGAGGAAACGAACTTTCGAAGACTTGGAAACTGCCGACGGGCGGTACTGCGATTGCATTGTGATGTCAACGTTCTGTAACATCTGGTGACACGCATCTGGCTCGTGCGATACTTTTGTCCTGGCATAGGGTTCCTCTACTTTTCCGATACGAGAAAACGGGAACGTATTATGCGAAACGCGTGTTCGCATAAACAAAGTGACGTGGGAAAATGTAATTTTAGCAATCTTCTCGTAATGTGATAAATCAGATGATTGGATCGCTGCAGAGCTTCTCGGTCTAAAACCCTACAGTTAACCGAATTGCAACTTGAGCGAAGTGTTGCTCGGCTTCCATCGAACCAGTTGCATCTCCGCCATTGAATCCGACGCCTTCGAAATCCACAGCCATGGTCAGGGAACGTTCCCATCGAGAATATTTGGAGCCTTATCCGAACTGATTGATTGAAATCGATTGACGCAGGGAGCCTTTCGTCCCACGACGAAGTTTGCGGCTTCGGTCATGACGCGCATCTCTATTTACCGAACGACACACACACACACAGGCAGACGCGAGTGCACACGCTTACGTACACCTACACGGGACGCAGGGCGTGTAAACATACCATCCGCAGACTAGGCGAACGGCGAGAAGCTTTACCGAAACTCCAATCCCCTCCACCTTTCTGCGACGCGCCAACCAGCGTTAACTTACTTCTCGGTAACGAGACTTCGGGTATAACTTTTGAGGCAAAAAGTCGATCGCGGCAGAAGCCTTGCGGATAATTCCACGCCAACGACGCCGTCGTCATTACCAGAGCTACCTGCTACAGTCATTCTTGCGGGATGTGACTTTGAAGCTGCGCTGTGCATCGGCCGGGAACTTGCGAGCGTGGTTGACCGAGTACATCGGTGCTTCGCTTTACGCGGCTATCAGTTTTACGCGCTACTTTTATGGGCTTAACTATGCACGCGTCATTTCTATGCCCTTCCATCATCGTTCACGGCAACGATATGCCAGTCAGCGGCATCAAATGTTATTGAACGGGAAGCTCATTAAGCGTTGATTCCATAGATTGGATGATAGATATTCTGAATTACGATATCATGCGAGATCATTTTTGCAGGATCAGTTTTGTTCGTCTACATCACAACCGCGTTCAGTATTGAATAATGGACGTTTGATTGACAGTTTAGTGGCATTGACTTCTGAATTTAGGCCGATGCAATCAGCGAATGCGGTGTTTTAGAAGCCGACATAATCTGTACTGCCCATTTTGGGAAATTCAGACTTGCAGATAATATTTCTCTAGTATAACCATTCGCGAGAGATTATTTTAAAATGATACCACAACGATTGCAGCCATCTTCTAGACCCCAAATGCATCACAACTGTAATATTTAATATTGATTATGTATTTGCCGGTAATAATGATGGTGATCTATGACAAAAATTAATTTTTTCGCGAAACGAGAAACATGAAATCGACTTGCTGAAGCATCGAATTAATACCAGTGCATGCCATTAACGGCATCGCTCCACAATCGACCGAATCGTAGCCGCAAAAGCAGCCCGGCGTCTCCCAGGTGAACATTAATTTCATCTCGAATCGATTTCGTCGTCTCGCGCTATCGGAGTCAAAGGTCAATACTCCGACCAGGCGAGCGCATACGGCACTTAAGTTCCGCGTCGATCAAACACGATCAACCTCTACTTGGAAGAGTACCGATGATTCTCCCGGGAATCATCGGCGGGATTGCCAGCGCGATTCGAACTGCAGGGTTCACTCTGCGCGGAACCTTAGGAAGATGATAAGCCTTTACCCCCTGACGTGAAATCATTACAATGGACTGACAACACAATGGGACCTTCCGGATCCATTGTTCGACAAGGACCGTATTCTCCGTGCGATAACAGGCCTTCAACCCCGTACCACCGAAACCACCCCGAACCTTCTGATTACACTCCTGACTTAGTCGAACCTAGAACTTCGTACCCGGAGCTTACAACAGGCGCGAAATTGTTGCTTCAAAAAAATGACGATCCCATGCCGAAGCCCTCGACCCAGTCAGTTTTGTTCACTGTTACCCTGTTATCCCTTGCCCTCATCAACTGGACCCACCGTTCCGACTGTACCGACTGTTCCGCGTCAACATACACGCCCGCCGAATCCTCCCAACACACTCTCCGCCGGCCGCGCGCTGCATTAATATTCAGCCGTATTCCGGCCGCGCAACATTTTCCATCGATTCCGCACTGTTCGCCGGTAATTGCAACATTTATTTCGTCCCTCCGCCGTAACGAGCCTCCGGCGCAGGGATTGGCGCTCGTCCTTTCCTGCGTCCCGCGGCAGCATTCCGCGCAGGTCGCACGCTGATTCCCGGTTAACGACGACAATCATCATTCCGGGAATTACGAGCGACGTCATTATCGGCGTTTCAGCGCGGCATCGACGTTACACGTTATCGTTGCCCGCGTTAACGTAAACAATGCCGCGCGTCGACGGGGTAGCGCACGGCTCCCGACGGCCAGGAGGGCTGCTCGGATGGGGTGAGTTTGATGGAGAGGGAGAGCCGATGGAAGCGCGGCGCCGGAACGACCGTATTTCGCGCGATTCTACGACCAAATGACGTCATGATACATCAGCACAAATTGATTTGACCACTCCCGGACTGCCGAGCGCTTCGCGCCGCTCGCGACACGTGGAAAATACGGCCTCTGCGAACAGTGCGACGTGTGACGGACTGAGGGGTGAGGGGTGCTGTTGTGTCAGGGTAGTGATATGAAGTTCTGCGCATGGAACGCTGCCTTTTCGTCATTCGATGCAAAGTTCCCTGTTCCCTGTGCGATGTCGATGATACGGATGATGAATGTATAACTCTAAATTAAATCGTGACTGGGTCACTCGTATTCGAAGTTTCGTCCATTTGCTTTTTCGTATTATTTACTGTTTCTACTTACAGTATTCCCCCCCTGATTGCATTTCAGGTTTGCTCTCATCGCTCATCATGAGGCTTGACTTTTAAAGCGCTTGTCTGGGTACCGCGTAAAAATGATTTCTCTTTACTCGATTTCCGGGAAATCGCCGATAATTCCGAAACTTGTAGAACTTAATCCGCCGTCAGTGCCTGCTCCTAATTTCTCCGCATCGCCCGTTAATTCCTCCCAATGAAACCCGGTGATTCGCTTTCGGGCACGACGGAGGGGGTGCACGGCATGCCGGTCGCAGTTTGTTTGCAGTTGAAACGTCCCGCTATTGTCCGTCGACAAGTGCGCTCGGAGTTCGACGTGCCTGTAATGACGCCAATGCGTATCGACTTTTTCAACTCGATTAAACGCGGGCCGCTGGCGCGTTCCAGCTGATGCCCGATCACACTCGAATCTACGTAAATGCGGAGCCCTGCGAAGCGCACTACTCTTTCCCTCTCGGAGAACATCAGCTTCTTCGTGAACTTTGTCGATCGGCTTCTCTCGTGTTAGGGGAAAAATTGTTCTCCGAACTTTCGCGCGCCGATTATATCGACTTCGAGGCTCAATTTTCTGGCAAAGGAGGATAACGTTATCGGGTGTGTGTAACGTGTCTTTCAGATGTGAAACTATTTTCCTCTATCGTCTTCTCTTATTGCAACGGCGAGTTTTGGGCACCGATGAAATTTGTATGATTTTAGTCCAGTGACGATGGGAGAATTAAATTTATGCATATGGTGATTCACATGTTCGTTCACCTGACTTACTTGTACATAAGAATTGTCTATCAGGAACAGTATATGTATATATATAATGTGGTGAGGTATCATTATAAATTCGTACATGTAAAAATGTAGACACACATAAATCTGTAAACAGTGACACGGCGTAAAAATATTTCGTACCTGCTATTCCTTTATATGACCTATAACATTTTTGTGCCGAAAAACCAACTAAATTTTTAGGTCGATTTTATCTGTTTCGCCCACGGTTGGGGGGAGTGGAAAAATAAAAATTCGTTCGGTGACAGGTGCTGCAGGCCGGCACATTATAGTGACATCGAATTCGTATCGAGTTTTCAACTCGATTAAACTTGCGCCATTGGTGGGCAACCGCCGACGAACTCTCAGATTCTAACGTAAGTACCGAATCGAGGGCTTCTATGAGAAGAACCAAAGGAGTTCATGCAAGTCCCATAAGGGCCGCCCGGGTATCGGTTCAAATCAGGCTCGTGCAAATTCTCCCTTTTTCACCGATCCATTCCAACGTAATTGGACGCATGTTCAGTGCGCAACAAAAGTTACGTATGTACATTTTGATCTTCGATTAACACTAAAACTGCAGACCAGTCACAATGACTAGTTCGATATTTTGCTGCCATGCAGGCTGCCATTTAAATCGTCTTACTTTCTCAAAGTTTGCTTTACTTTTATATATCGATGATGTATACATTTCAATAGTAGACAGAAAAAATTCCCGAAAACGAGATGCCTTATAAGATCAGCCTTCGTTGCAGCAAAATGTCATACACCAGTCCTTTTGACCGCTCGCTAGTTCCGGCGTTAATCGTGCGCAGCCGAGAGTTGCCCAATCACAATCAGCGCGAGAGAACCTAAACACACCTCCGTCCTCCATCTTTTATCTGCTTCTCCAGCCCGACCCGCTCTATAGCGTTCGTCAATCAATCGATCTCCAACCCATGCCTCGAATCACACACGGAACGCCTGCATTCCTCGACTCGTCCCGTCTGCGAGAGTGGCGAATTCCCGTTGGCCGTGCCACCCGCGGCCCGCGGGTTGACGCGAACGCGACGAAACGGTAGGGTGAAAAAAAAGCGCGAACGAAAGCAGAAGAGGAAATAAAAATAGAAAAAAAAATATTGCACTGCGCCCGAACCAATTAATGTCGGCGCAGATTTTGCCCCGGAATTTTTGTCGGCCGGCACACAATGCTATACGACTGTGGCCGCGCATGTGTGCGCATGTGTGCGCGGGCAGTACGGGCGAGTCGGTACCGACACGTTTGCCCGTCTACGTCCTGTCGATCAATTAACTCTCGCCCACCTACGTCGGTCGTTTACAACGTGGAAAGTCATTTCGTGATTTTTCCGCGCGCGCTCGTATCCTCCGCGGTACAGATATACGTACGTAATGCATAGGGTGTCCTGTGTACCTGGAACTGGATTTACAGTTAATATCCGAAGTACCAATGGGATCGAACGGTGTTGGTTCGCGTTTATGAGGTGTCGTCGATGTTCGTAATACGACGCTAAGACAGGAAATACCTTTGGTGGTTCTAGAAATATCGTAGTAGTAATTGTTGATAGCCCACCCTTTGTACGCTGGCATACATCGGAGGTCGACACCTCAAACGTGTTCCATACTCATGAAACGTGGACATCGACGCATCCTCGTTCTGCTGTGAAAGAAATATCGCTCCACCTACAATTTTTATCGAGCCCGCGAAAAACAATGTCTGCTGCGCATTGGTTACACGATTTTTTGTTTTTTTGGTGTTGCCTGAAATTGAGATTGTTTTCGGGGGTCCCTCAATTACGAGGTATTGCGTTGCTGGGTCTGTTCACCGCGTACGGCCGTACGTTCACGAACTACAGTTAACCTCGCGGGGAACTTTATTTGAGATTGATGTGAAGTATATTATATATCTGCCGGCGAATATGGGAAATATAGCATTCTGTTGGTAAAATGTGAATTTAAGACTTGCTTCGAAGTTCCAGCAGAAACGTTGCCAAGCACACTTTCATTGTATCGCATCATTTTCGTGCTACTGAGGATCTTGAATTATGATTAGTTGCTTCAGTAAGATTAATGCAGGCGATGATTTCGTCACTCTTAAAACTTTATCGGCGCGAATCGTCCAGTTTTCGCAACGTTTCGCTCTTCGTTATACGTAACAGGAACGACGGGTGAAGGACAATGGCGGAACGATAAGTTTTCGCAAGAAGTAGGTCGTCCGAGGCTGCATCGTTTTATTCGTCTACGTAACTCCATCGACGACTCGAATCTTGCGAGATACACGGATGCTCGCGTTAGAACGGAAGCCACTTTCCTTTCTTCGCATGTCCACGCTCGCCACCATTCGTCCCACATCTGCAACGCTCGATTTTTCTGACGCATCCACGAAAAAGACGCGCATTTGTTCATGTCACTCATACTTTCATCCTGTCCCGTTTTACATTTCGCCTACATGCGTACGCGGAAAATTTGCAGAAAATCCGCATTCCCAGCGCCGCTGCTAAATGCACCGCTTTTAATGACTTACTACATCTTCGTTGCGAGTCGAGCGTATCGCCCGCGTTTTTGCCACTTCGCGTCTATAGATCCGAGTTCTTTAAAACCGCCGGATAGGTCGATCGCCTTTAGCCAAGCCTGGAGAATCCCCAGGAACAGCGATTTATCTTCTTACCGGACACTAATCCCTCTTCTCGGACGAAGACCTTCTCCCGAGAGTGCAATATCGCCCCTCTCCGTGCCTCGTTCTATCACTGTCCTCCTTTCTCTCTTTTCCTCCACTCCCGTGTACCTCTCTGTATTTGTTTGTTTAGCCGTCCGTCGACTTACCTGGCTAGATAGTAATCTGGCTACCTGACTCCCTGGCTCTTTATCTCACTAAACGACTGTGCAGATGCGTGATCGTTCAATTGGCCTGTCAATCCGACACAGAGAGCGTTAGACTATATTCAGTTATTGAGACGTCTTTACTCGCTGACTCTCGATGACATTTACATTTAGGTGTCGAGCAGTCTCAACTGCACCAGACAGATGTTTCCTAATCGCTGAATATAGCCGATGCTTTTATTTATGACGGCAGAACAGTGCGCTTGTTCTTCGTTCTCGATGAAATTTCTTTGGATCGATGATGTGCACCGATCGAGCATCGTGACGAAGCAAGGTCTGGTTCTGGCACTATGCCGTAATCAGCCGCGCGACATTAAGTAACAGCTCGCGTACCTCTGGCTCCCACCGACTCGCGTTTGCCAGGAGGGTCGACCTCCTCCTAACACATGCCCGGGTGAGGAACCTGTTGCACGTGTGGTCGAGGATACATGTGACGTCATGCGGATCAACGAATGCAATGCATACAGGTGCGCTCCGCGGTGCTCGACGTCGAGCGGATGAGTGCGCGAACATACGTGCGCGGAAAGTGTACCGTCATCGCGATTTTTGCATGCACGAGAATAAGGAATATCAAGTTACAGCATTTAATTTCGTTATCGAACGGATGTGTATCATTGTGATCACGGGCCTCTGTTCCGAGTGGGTGCGTGCCGGTGTTCGGCCGAAGTTTAATTTATTCCGGCGGCTTATTAAACTAACACTGACGTTCGTTAACTCTCTGCAGCCTTCATGCATTCCACCGTTCCCGCTAACTAACCCCTGATTGGGTATTCAAGTTGCACTCGCTGCTTAGTCTGCGTTGACAGAACGCGCCGAAATGAATAACGCTGCCGAACTTTCTACATGCTATTCGCCCACCATTCGCGTGGATTATGATTTGATTTTTTACCGTAACATTGTTGAATAAATGACATTCTTGTCGCGTAGCTCGGTTCGGAGAAAAATTCTGTCCGTGGCTTCTATCGATTTGCACACAAGTGAATACAATGATGCATATTAAAAATACTGTTCAGTATCTAACCAAAATTATTGTTTTTATGTTACAGGTAAGTCCGGAGAAACAGTCAGATTAACTCGTCATCCTCCAGATGCATATATGAAAATTCATGTGAGACCAGGTAATGTTTTGGAAAACCGTATCTACAAACCAAAAAAGTGCCTCGTCAACAAAAAAAATACCTATCAAACAGAGAACCTCTTCCTTCTTCGACATCTGTTAAAAATCTGATCCTACACATCGCTATTTGATTTCACACCGTGGTATCTCCCGCGACCCTTACCGTGGCTCATAAAATCCTCCGACATGCTATCCTCGCACGAACACATACGAACACGTCAGCAGCGCCCTCCGAAGCCAAGAGTTCAGTCCAGCGAACGTGAAACGCCAACACCGCGGTACCCACCTGGCAAGGCCTGAAATTCGTCGCGGACCGTCTGGCAAGGGGCATCGAGACGGATTTAACGGATCTAAAAGTTACGAGCAAATCACGCGCCTCATAAGATCCAGACTCGGTTCGTTATTCCGCTCGTAGTCGGGAGGCGAGACTCGGTTATCCCTTAATCCGAGGATCAACTCTCGAGGCTTTAATCTCCCGATTAGACTCTAGTCCTTTGATTTCTTCCGGCTTCTGGGGCAAGGGTGCAGGGGTTGGCGGGGACGAAGAGCGAGAGAGAGAGAGAGAGAAGAAGAGATTAGCCGCTCACAGTGTTTCCTTCGTCATTCGGAGGCCGTCTGAACGACGACTGACTCTCACTCACTCGCTCGCTCGGTCGAATTTGCTAACTCGTGGGCACGCCTGAAGATTAGCCGTAAGTGCTGATCGTTCGCGTGCTTCGAGTCGTAGACGGTGATTATGGGATAGACACGGCATTAAATGCTAATTCGCATTGGGTAACGCGGCTGTTCGAAACTCTTCTGGACAAATTACGCTGTCGTCTCGTTCCTCGCCGGGACAGCGGGTGGACCAGGCAGAACGGCAGAAGTCACGTTAGCCAGCGACGTTTTCTCGATAAGTGTACGTTGAGCGGTCGGTAGGTGGCCGGTGTTCGGATGATTCGATTGGAGAGTGGATTGAAAAGGTACTCGTGGCGACCGGAAGAGAATCGTCTGCGACGGTCGTTGCAGGAGCGAAGTAAATATTGCGCCGGGACTATATTCAGCTGATTTCGAAAAAGAACGAGCTGTTCTGTACTGGAAACGTATCGTTTTTTCGTTACATTTCTTTTCGTGTGTCAGGTTCTTTTAGCATTGTTCCAGATAGGTAACTTCCGAAGACTGAAGTTACGGTATCGGTCAAACACTTCTTTCGTTCCAATCGTATTGCTTCATAATTCACTCGGTTTCCCAGATCGTCACGCGTAGCACGATTCATTCCTGCCGCAAAACCTGTCGCAACTGAAACTCTTCGTCCTCCGCTCGCAGCACGTTGCTTCGCGCCGTCGCAGAGGAAAATTCGGCTTAAAAACGGACAAAGAACACGGACGAAAATGATGAAAGTCGTTACACGCATCTAACGCATCATACCTAGCGTATGTAGCACTCGCGACCATTTGCATATAAAGCGAAATTCCAGTGACGTCGACGTATCGATTGCTCGCATTTTCATGGCAATCCGTTGGCCGTATCGGACGCGCCCGATGTAACCGATCGCGGATGATCGGGCCCGGATTCACGATCGTAAAGAAAGGAAGAGGTAGTTCAGCGGGCGTACAAAAGGGCGTACTGTTCCCAGGCGAGCAGTAATCGTTTTTGCAGCGGCCGTTGTTCGCGCAGATACCTGTGCCCGATTCACGATCCTCACCTATGCACGACTCGTGCAACTCTGACTTCAAGTTGTAGGTGGTACGGCGCCTCTGTATATCTCGGTATCTTCATTGTCTGCTTCGTAGGTGTGTGTCTCTTGTACAGGGCGGTTTCAAAAAGATTGGCCGCAATGTTGGGTTCGGGTTCTACGTATCGAAGTATGAAAATATAAGTGCATCTATACATGTATGTGTCCGTAAAATGTTAGATTCTCAGCAGCAACTGAAAGAGTTGGTGAAAATATTGAAGAGAGTTTCTTACTTCTAGGCGTGGAAAAGATTTACATTGACGTAATGGGAGAATGTTTGTTAATACGCACAAACGCAGAACTTTATCTATCTCGAAACGTAGAATGGACAGGTTAGGTTACTTTCATAATCACCAGTGCATATGTGCTTCGTATTCCTAGTTTGTATGTGTGCTTCGCGTCTCTGCTTTGTGTTGGTGAATTGTGGAGAAACGCTCGTCATTCGTGCTCAGTCGGTCCCTGCCTTCTCATCGGGAGATCACCGGGCTCGTTTCTTACTTTGCTACCTCTCAATTGCTTCCTCGTACTTTATACATCAGTCTCCTGACTATACCAAACGACCGGCTTTTTACGACCTTGTCTTATTCGTTAAATTATTATGTGAACTATTTTCCCATATAAACAGAGGGTCAGGTTACTATGATTGTATCTTTTAAATAAACTAGCTAGTTATTATTTATAGTCTCAGGAACAGTCCAATAAAGTGAACCATTTGTCGAAAAATAACAGAAAAACTATTTTGACGGTTGTTGCCTTCTGTGGACCACTATCATTGGGCTTGAACGATTCATTTTTAACTTTATCATTATTTTTTTACCGTATCGTGCTTACAGTATGTCATTTTCCACAGTCCTAAATTACTCTCGGAGTGATAGATTTTACATCTGATCGGTTTCTAACTGTTTCTAACACACAATGTCGGTCCAATGATCGGAACCATACCCTACATACTATATACTTCTGTATATACTTTAATACCGTCCGAGAGTAAGCTACCAGTTGTACCCCACCGTTCTCTACAAACGCATACCGTGCGAGTTTCATTTTTTTCATAAAGTACAATGCGTTCACTTAACACAGAAACTGTCATCCGCCGCGCACATATTTCACATGGTAGGGAAAGTCAGTGTCGGATGTTATCAGCGACTCGTTGCACTCGGTGCAGCGCGCGCGCGCGCGTATTGCATGCAGTAATCCGCGCTTGGCATTATGGTCGATCCTGTGAATCCCGAGCTCTAGATCCCGATCTAGTCGTGTGTGCGCGCGCATCGTGTTGACACGACTGTTTGCATGGCCCGCTTTTCATTTTCTTTTTTCCGCCCTCCCCTTTCCCCTCTCCCTTTTAAATATTCCACGACCGTTGACGTTCCGGAACAACAATGCACCGATGCACGGAAAATATGCCGTGCTCCCGAGCTGCAGCACTGCGTGTTACGCGTCGTTTATTTAATAATGCGATGTTGCGCGAGCGTTTCGACGTTGACAAAGGATGGCTTGAAATAATTAAATTGTTTTAAAAGAGTATCGTAATCAGCGGAATGACGATCGCTCAATTGACCTGCGTAATTTTGTAATATTGCTGGCGATTTCTCTGTAATCTGAAATTGCTTCTTTGTAGAAACATTTAAAAATTCTTGTCTTTTAAACTGGTCACACGCTGAAAGTCGCATATATTCTGAAGCGATCCAATGATAACTATATTAAATCGTGTATTCATTCTATGAGCCACTAACACAAAGTCGTGTTAAATCGAGAATAAAACCAGTCGCAGATGACTGCACACAAATCAGTGCAGCTTCTTCGTCAAGATGGCTATGTCGGGGACTACCAGCGACAAATTAGCCGATAAATTCAATTGAAGCTCATTAGATCAGCAATCGGTACAAATTGAGCGACGACGGACAGGCACATTTAGTGATTATGTTCATAATCTATACAATTGCTGAACGGTCATTGACTTTTATACGAACTTACCTCGCACACTCCCGTTTTACATTTGACGAACGTTTCAGTCCAGATCGATACTCGTTAGAAGTTAAAACGTACTCGTACTGCCGGGAGTCGAAAGAACTCTGAACATATTTCAAATTCTGCCCACTTTTTCTAGTTCACTCGGAAAACATCTCTCTGACAGCTCACATTTTCAGATACGTAACCTAGTATATTCCGTACCGTGCGCCTTATTTATTGAGAAAATTACATAATTTATTCCTTTTTAACCGACTACGTAGCCTCTAATTCCTCAACGCCCGTACCACAGCCACTTCAGAGTTCAGAGGCAGCACATACAATTTGAATGGACCAAATCGATCATCCGTTTCGATAGAACAGTTTTCGCCGCAGTCTTCCCTCGTTCCATATGTGGCATTTCGATACTGTCGCGCCGAAATTCTCTCCGGCTGCATGAGTTTGAAACGTGGCCCACTATATGCTCACCGAAGAGGCGACCGACCGCGCGAAATGTCGATTCGACGAGTCGACGGATCGACGACGCGCGGGGAGGTGAAAAACTCCAACTCGATGGCACTTCCGCGATACACGACAATTAGAAAAACTCGTCCGCCAGCGCGACGGGTTCATCCGCTCTCGACGATCGTGGAACCGGCGTTGCTCTCAGCGCGTCGAAAGTATCGATTCGCGAGTAAAAAGTAGCGCAGGGGGGCTAGTCGTTCGGGCGTATTTCGCACTTATTTCGTTGAATTATCTTGTCCCTCTTGTCCGGGAAAATATTTTCTCGGCCGCAACTCGCTGCGTGCCAGCGGAAAGACTTCGAATTACATTTAACGTCGTTAACGATAACAAAGAAAATGTGTCGAGAAGCGACGACGAGCACGACTTTCGATAATCGCATTCTTCTACGTTAAAATCAACATCGTGAGCTGGTGTGTCCGTTGTCCTTCCTTCCGTACCCTGGTCTCGTTTTTTCACGCAACGTAAGGGTAACAGAAAAAATGCGTCCGAGATCGTTCTTTGGCTCGCTCGCAGCGCATCAATCATCTCACGCGGGAAGGGACATAAAGTCTGACTGATATTAATAGTATACTGCAAATGAGAATCGAGTCGCTGTACCCTTTGCGACTCTGTTAAATTCCAGGCGTACGCTTAGTTCAACCTCAATTACTGCGTACGGAAAGATACGCCCGAGAAAATGGAGCAAGTAGGGAGAAGTGCGAGAACAGCGCAAAACTTGGGAAAGGAACAGCTAATGCGAGGAAGTGTGAGAGAGATGAAAATCTAAATGAGCTAGCGATAGAGAGAGAGAGAGAGAGAGAGAATGCAAGTGTACTAAAAGGAAGAGTCGTACAAGCTTAACGCAAAGTTTTGCGCAACTGTTACAAGGCTGTTCTCTCTTTCTGACCGCTGGCTGTAGACCGTTAGCTGCTTGCGAAATTGCACATACGGATGCGTGTTTCAAGCAACAATAACGTGTAGCGCGATGTTCCCTAAAGTCATAGAGGAGACGCGCACCACTTCTGGGTCACGACCTCGTCGACTTTCCCACTGAAGCGAGAACGAAGCAGATTCTACATTTCGGAGTTCGTTCTTCACGACAAAGTTTTCTACAACTCGAAGGCATATATGTAGATTTATCGTAGCATAAGTGGAAAATGTTGTATTCACTGAACTGAAAGATACTAAAACACTAGGAATTATACAGACTTGTTGAGGGTGATTTGCGATGAAAGCTCAATGGCAGTGTCTCGCGGAGTTTTCAAGAATTTCGGCGTTCCGACGATTTTTCAAGTGTGCCGAGCACGTCACTTTCTCGACAGTGTGCACTTGAGAATGAATTGATAATCAGTAGCTGCGAAGCTGTGCGCAGAAACATTTGCGTTACGCTTCTGTCGTTAGGAATTCCGTTTGCAATTGAGCCGCTGCGAACTGCTTAACTATTAATGGAAACTCATCTTGGTTCTCTTGATCGTGCGTCATGCGAGAAGACGAGCCCGATATTGACGTCTCGAACTGTGTAAACACGCGTATGTATGTACAGGTAGGTACGCGTGCGTCGAAAATTCATGTTCTCGCGGAACGTCCGCCTAATTTCAGTGTTGACTACTTACACAAATCTCTGGCACACGCCTGCGCTCTCACTGTCAGCAGCAACCGAACTTTTCAATTTTACTCATATAAATTCTTTATCACCGTTCAAATATCTTCACTCAATTTTTGGAACCACTCCGCTTTCTTTACGTTAAAACTCTACGATTCATAAAACAACAAGTTCGACCGTGACTGAATCCGGGAGTACACCAAGAGACCGACAACAAGACCTAAACCGAACTCTCTCGTGTTTCGGACAGCCGTGTTTCGGTTTTACGTTGGATCTCGAAATTCCGGGGCGCTCCCGGCTTTCGTGGAATTGTCTGTACCAAGAGAGAAAGAGAGAAAGAAAGAGAGAGAGAGAGGGCCGGACCGTGGCAAATAGAAGGACGGCTTCGTGTAACTACCAAACGTTACCCCGGCGGACTTTTGCAAATATTGACCCACTACCGACCTCGGCCAGGCAAAGACATTTAAGCTATAAACCTTGCGACGGTATCAATATTACGTAGCCCAATGGACAACGTCGGACGAATGATTAACGTTATTACGCAAAAACGTCGTATTAACCATCACATTACAGACAACGCGAAATATGATACTTGCCCAATGTACACAATATGATGGATAACGACACTCGGTACAAAACTTAACCTTCAGTTTATTCCTAAGAACGAAAAACTGAAATAAACTGAACTAAAAATTACCCAGAGTCGCGATGCGAGCGTTTAAAAAGCGCGCACGCTTCCTTCCACTCGAGGATGAGATCGTCGTCGTGCGCAGTGGAAACATGCTAAACGTTTCCTCATTTAAACGGTAATCCAATCTCCTTGTCAACGGTCCCTCAGTCATTGCTCGACTCTAACGAGCCAGCAACGTACGGATATTAACTCGCGCGGCATAATTGACGTGCAAGCGATTAACGCGCGATCGCGACGCGACGAGCGACAGAAGTGTGGGCTCTGGGAAAGTTAGACTGAGCTATAGTGTGTCGCTGCGGTCTGAAGTAGGGTAAGGTATCCGGCAAACTGGGGCGCGCCGGCAGTTTACGAGCGACCGTACAAATTTGATGGGCCGGACGAATCGAGCATATCGCGACTATTTACCAATTCCATTAATAGAGCTGAAAAATATTAGTCTGGCAGCTGGGTTATAAAGCTTCGCGGAGTCACGTTCAACTTTGCAATGCTCTCTTTCGTGTCCCTCTCTCCTCATTTACCTCATTGACCTCATGAATTTCTTCTTCGCTTGATCAGTTCTCCCTGTGATCAATGAAAAATGAACCGATTCTTATCAGACTTGGTTTTATCTCTAATTCCGTCACCTCCGACGAATCCTTATATAAATTTGCTAAAGGATTCCAAATGTTCCAATAGGTCATTTGGTGGTTGCTGAACGAGTCCAATCGAGCGAGGAAGCAAAAATACTCCAGACGGCGTACACACTAATCATCTTCATTTCGTCCCATCACTCCCGTTCATTCTGCTTTCCTCGCCGCCGAATCAATCGCGTCAATCCTATTCCGGTAGCAAGGAAGAGTTATTCAGTGGACCAACTTCGTCGGGAAGAAGGCGCGTAATTACTCTTCGTTAAGTTTTCAAGAATGTCTGACGTACCGGAGACTCCAACTTATCGAGGAAATGACTCCTCCCGTTGGCAGCCTCTTCTTTCGTCCTTACGTTCGATGAACCTGTTGCTTCTCTTGTCGGCCACGCGCTCGCGCGCCAATTCGTGCCGGGAGGAGCGAGGAGTGAGATAAGTGAACGTAACGTCCGAGTCGTCCGAAACAAATTGGATGGGGCCGAATGTTAATCGAACACCTCCGTCCACTTTCGTCCTGGAATGTGACGACGGATTTACAATCGACATTGCCAGAGATTAATTCGAGACATCGTGCGCGCGACGGATCGAAGAATTTCGATCATTGCTTTCGCCCCTCGATTTCATGTCAATGGCGACGCTTGTTCTTTTTTTCTCTGTCAGTTTTTCCATTCCGGTGCGTTTTAGGGCGTAGGAACCATTGGGGGACTGTTCTTGTATTTATACTATTATGGTTGCTTTCTTTCTATTTCATTTCTTCATGCTTGTAGTCAAAGTTTCTTTCTGATGAGTTTTATGTGTTGGACGTACGATGCAGAATTATTTTGATTTTGTCAGGGGTTAATATAAAGATATTTGAGAAATTAAATTAGTGCAGGCGCGTAATAATCACTTCATGTCACACTGTTACTCGTAGCTATATCGTTTCGAGTGGCGTAAATTTATCTTTGTGAAACGAATAATGATGATCCTATCTATATGAAAATTTTAACAAACCTGTATAATCCACGGCGTGCGCCAAATTCGGGAGAAAATTTATGATTTCGCTTTATCGGCCTTTGATTAATAATCGTATGAATTTCATTGACACCGTTCCGTCGTTCAAACTCTAGTATTGACATTTTTCCCCTCCAATTGAGTTTCTTCCGTCGTTGCAGGTTCCATATTCTGCTGAATGTTGAATGTACATTTCGTACTCTTACACCACGTCAAATATAGCCAGTGTCCTATGAACTGTGGTATGAACTTAAGGTTCTCTATACTGAATATTTAATAATATCAGAATTATTGGTATAAAATATACATATACCACTACACTTTTTGAGAAGTGTTGACCGAAATAACGCAATTACATATTCCCAAACTACATGTTTAATGACGTAGAGTAGGCGTCATACGTGGTCAGCCGATTGTAATATTTCGACCCTGAAAAATAGACAACGCGTTAAATACGGAAAGGCTCGCGGATTCGAAGCGAGCGTCGCGTGGGTCACCTCCGACCCGCCTCGTCGGCCGCGCTGCTTTCTTCTGTTCGTCTTCGCCCGCCCGCCACGTGGAAATTCAATTTCAACTGCACCGGCTGACAATGCACGTAAAATCGTACCTCCCACCCTCCCCCTCCTCATTCCCCACCCCTGGCCTTCCTCAAGCATGCCCAACCGACGATGCCGGGGGGTCGAGTAATCTGAAATTGAAATTACGGAAGTTAAGAGCTTTGTTCCAGGCCCCCGAGCGCGAATGCGAGGAGCGACCTGGCTCGACAATGCGCCAATGCAAACGTGGAGAATCGTTTGACTGGCGCCCGGATTCCTTCGGGATCCTCTCGCTCGGCCCTCTCTACTTTCCATGCGCGCTGCTTCTTCAGCCACGCGCGCCTCTTCTTTTTCCTCTTGTTTCTCATTTCGGAGTGCGCTTCTCGTGGCGACTTCTTTCGGCGCCGCCTCCTTTCGTTCGCTCGTTGTTCTTACTTATTATCCCGCCGCTGGTATCCACTTCTTTCAACGCGCCCGTGAACAGCGTTTTCTTTTCTGCTTCTCGTTGGCCTTCTTCGTCCTGCAGCAGGGTTGGTCGGAAATTGCGGCGCACACGACGAGCATGCCAAATGTCATTAAGGAGGAATTCGACGCACATAAGATCGCCGAAATTCTTGAAATTTTGAGGGACGTTGTATTTTATGGTCTCAAAGAAGCATGCAGAAGTATCATTTATTAGTGTAACACGGTCTCTTTTGAGAAATATTCATATTATTTACGTAAATGTTATTTGAAATGGAAAGTCAATCTTTCGTAGTACCGATCACAATTAATCCTCCGTTTGTCCACGTTAAACATACAGTTGATTCCTCAATCTAAAGAGTACGCGTAAAAAAAAAGCACCAAAATACACCTGACCGCGCCTAGAACTAGATCGACGCCGTCCGTCGAGGGCCGCTTTCGAAAAATCATGCCTCAGTTTATGAAGCCACGCAAACGAGGTTATCGCTGGTCCCCTTCGTGCGTAACTTCATTTCCACGCTACCTTAATACTTAAAAGATATTTTTCGTATAAAAGCCCACCGCTCCCCGGCTCATTGTTTCCTGCGCCACCTCGACACAGTACCTCCCCCCGTTCCCACCCCATCCGTCCCCCTGCCTTCGCGCCCCCAGTCTCGTAATGTCGTCTCGTAGATGCATAGAAAATGCCCCGGCGCCTAGTAAAAAATTCTATGCATTCGAGAGTGCGCGCGATAAAGCAGCTAGTGATGAAACTCGAGAATTTTTCTGGTCATCGTCGGGCGCCGACAACGGGGCGACATTATCCGGCATAACCAGACCTTATCTCGTCGTCGCGTTGCCAGAGATGTATCGGGCTGAAAGTTTCGACATTCCATATGAATATTGAACGTCACGCGGCCTATCGCAAACGCACTTGTGATGCGCCGAGTGAGAGGAAACGAGAAAATGGGGCTGGTCGAATCTCGGAGGTTTATCTTTTTTTTTTTTAATACAGTTTATTCAGACGCGAGGCATGGTACGTGATACAACCTCGCGAATGAAGAGGCGCCAGATTTATAATAATGAGATTAAGCCGGACGGCGTCACGTGTGCAAAAGAATAACAGAAAAAGCGAGGAGAAATTAAATGCGCTTATGGTACTTGGCCAGAAAAGAAAATAATGATTAACGAAAAATAAACTTGATTTTCCAGAATTATTTGCTGTGATTCTAAATATGCTGGCCCTTCACTTTACGCAGGTCTCGGTTTTACGCGGTAGCAGTACCCTATTTGCGCGGTCAGAAATTGATCTTTCTGTAGTATTTATTGATAGTTCACGTGGGTCGAACATAATAGAAGACTGGCATCAAGTCCTGACGTAGCCTTTCCATTTCCAGCTATAACAGCATGATCTCGAAACGGTCACCTCGACGGAGCGGGCAAGTCGATCGGGGACACAGAAACGAGCTTTCAAAAGGATAATTCGATCGGGAAAATCACATCGGAGAAACACTGTTGTTATCGGATGGGAAAGGGGCGTAGGGGCCAACTTCTGTGTAAAAATACGATTGTGCTCACGCTTACTCTCATCTATACAGACCTGCACGTACATTGGTCCATAGATTCATATATATATAGGCGAATGGAGATGGGTACATAGCGTATGTACACTTATATGTAAACGAACATATACAACTAGCGCGCACGTATAGCTCGGTCATAGTTGTATGCAGGCATACATATAATCATATACGGTCTCGAACATAGTCGTACACAGACATACGGATATCCAACCATAGATACACACGAGTCCACAGACCGTACGTACACTCGTATATAGTCGCACATAGCCGAACACAAACTTTTATATATACCCATGCACACATTCACACACGGCCTCATGCATTGATTCGAATACACACCCGTGCAGGGTCTCGACAAACGCCGGAGAAGAGCTGTGTAATATCGAGAGACGGAGAATGCGCGAAAGAGAGAGAGAGAGAGAGAGAGTACTGCCGGAAGGCACGAATGTGGAAATCAAGAGAAAATCGCCACAAATCGCGGATAAATTTACTCAACAGAGAGAAGCGGTCGGATTAAATAGACTTCGATCTCCCCGGGTGCGGAGGCGGCGGTAAATACTCGGGCGCAGGAAATCCCGATTGTCGAATGACGTGGGTTATTCCTCGTTCCTGCCGACTTTTACCGGGTTATTGGATTCCCCCGGTCCGGAGAAATCTTCGCCCGTCGAGCGGCGCCGCCCGTCGGAATGCTACCTGAATTTTCTCCTCGAATATCGGATTCCGCGCTCTCTTTCCACGATCCAGCTGACTCCGCGGCCGCACTCTTGTTCCTTGTTCCTGAATTGTAAAACTCACCGCCGCCGCTGCCGTCGTCGTCGTGGTCACGATGCATTTTCTCGATCGGGCGCGCGTCGACACTATGTGTGAATTGGCGAGGGAGGATGAGAGACAGAGAGAGAAGGGAGGAAGAAGGAACGATCGGAACCGGCGGAATGGAAAAGTAGATTCGTTTGTTGAATCTGATGTCTGCTGAATTCTTACAGCGCGCTGTTAAAATTTTCCACCGACGCGACGCGTCCTCGGCACACAAGTTTACGCTGCAGTGCTTTACTCTGCGATGCTCCCTTTTTCACTAATGCAATGGTAATGTTGCCTGGCGAATTATTGGCCGAGGATAGGATTTATGGATTTCGGTGCACCTTAGAATTTCAAGACTTATTATTTTTTCTTTTTTATTACGATCCAGCCTTTGGGTTTTTCGGTATTATAACTTATAGTCAGATGATGTAGTTTTTAGCGGAAGAAAACAGGTTGATGGGCGTCGCTTAAGGTGACGATCGTTGCGTACTTAACCCTAAATGTTGAATTCGGCACACAAGTTTACGCTGCAGTGCTTTACCCTGCAATGCTCCCTTTTTCACTAATGCAATGGTAATCTTGCCTGGCGAATTATTGGCCGAGGATAGGATTTATGGATTTCGGTGCACCTTAGAATTTCAAGACTTATTATTTTTTCTTTTTTATTACGATCCAGCCTTCGGGTTTTTCGGTATTATAACTTATAGTCAGATGATGTAGTTTTCAGCGGAAGAAAACAGTTTGATGGGCGTCGCTTAAGGTGACGATCGTTGCGTACTTAACCCTAAATGTTGAATTTAGGTATACTTTGATTTCGTGACAGGGTAATGAAGTTGCGGCCTCGGCGAGAGCTAATGTGTACAAGGGGCTAAATCGGGTAAATACGCACAGCAGATGTGGTCGGAACGAAGTGGTTTGGCGGGCGATCAGCACTGTCCATATGCACAGTACGGTTCCTCTACCGCCGAATCCGTTCTTCAAACAACTTCGACCGAGATAGTGTACTTACAACACACCGAAGACATGACTAACGACGGACAGCAGCTAAGTGTCCGGGATGATTTGATAACTTCGATACTTGCGGTTAAGCATAAAAATCTGAGAGATCCCTATTTTCATTTATACTCGCCTGTTTTCATACGTAACTTCAGTATTCTGGTAGAGGATTTCCCCGTTCCTTTGGACATCCTTTGATATACTAAAAGAGCAAGCAGATCGGATATCTGACAGTCTGATGATATAATCTATTAGTTCTGTAAGATCCTCCGTAGAACCACTGAACGGTAGATTGGCTCTGACAGGTACTGTTCAATATCACGCAAGCACATTTAGTCTCGGATTTCCGTGGAAAAATATTTTCTTTCCATCCGGCGAGGGGCCGCCGAAAATTTCGCATTCAATTATTCGCGTCTCCCAACTCCTGCGGTGTCGAAAAAGTGGACCTTCCTTTAAGCGACGGAAGCGGGGAAGAATCTCTTGCCAAGAATGATTCCGCATTCGACGTCGCAATTCCTTTCCTCAGTTTCAAAGTAAACGTTCTTTATCGCGTTCTTTCGCGCCCTTAGTGTACCGAGTGCTCCCGAACTCGTAGGCAACTTTCGTCTTTGAACAAGAACTCTTCCTCCCCCCCTCCGCACTCGCGCGGACTTGGGATTGTTATCCAACTATCCGGATTGTTATCTGTAGTTGGCGGAACTTGCCGATCTCAAACGTGAAATGCACCCTGTTGGATGGGAGAACGTGCGCGGGACAATACTGTTGTTGAGCTTTTCAGAACGATAGATCAACAGATATTTCATGCACATCGTACGTATACAATAATGGACTAGTGGCAGTACCAAGCTTTTATAAACCCTTCAATCCCGAGAAGCAGTCGTCACTTTCCTTTCTTGCAGTGTTACTAATAAAATATTGTTTCATGATTTCGTACATTAAAATAAATAGTTTCTTTTAAATAGATTGTTTGAATGATCCCGAACTTGAAATTGAAAATTCGAACTAATATGCATTATAAATCTGGCTCCCTATATTTTCCGTGAGGCAAGTTAAACTTTCGTAAATCTTCGAAATCAGCCCACTATCTTCTTTATTAGCAGTTCTCACGTCGACCGTCTAATCGAAGGGCGGAACGTCGGAATTTCGAGAGCAATTCATTACGATCGTAATCATCACGGACAGGCAATCGTGGGGTGGCACGGCGCGGAGCCGGGCAGAATGTTTCTACGGGGGCGAGATCGTTAAAACGAAACTGCGTTCGTTAAAGAACCCCGTAGGCATCCGGGAGCGCTTTCACCTCCGAAGGATTTAACGAGCGCTTAAGCGCTTTAATCACGCATTGTTCTCCTTCTAGCATCCTCGTTGCCGTTATTCGGCGCTCCGAACCTTTCTCCCCCGCAGATCTCGAATCGAGGATAAAAACGAAAGCCCCGGCGAGCCATTCGATGAAAAGAAAACTGACACAGCTAAGACGACGCCTTCGACCGAGCAAAGTCTGGATTCAGTTCATTCAGTTCCTCGTGTTTGGGTGCCCCGAGATATATTGTTCACGCTGTCTCTTTCCAATCCTCGCAGCCCGACAAAAGGCGTCATCCACCAAATTCTTTAAAGTCCGCTCTCCTCGCCTGCGATAACTTGCATCATTTATCACACCACCGCGCAGTCCCCGCGAAGCCGCGGGTCATTTAAATTAGTCCGTCACGTTCAACACACATTCGCACACACGTGCACTCGCGCACGCCAGGACGCGTTGCGCTAAAAGCGTAGGTAAGCGGCATCGGCAGTGATCGGTAATCCCGAAGCTAAATGAATCACGTTCCCTCGAAATGTCCCTACGGCAGTGGCACTTTATCCTAACGATCCACTCGTTCGAAACGAAACGCGGAATTCATTGACGAACGCACTTGTCGCGTCAGATGTGAACAGCGACGTGTGTTTGCGCACGTAGCCATGTGTGCGCGCGCGTGTTGTCTGTATATGTCGGGCAGGAGACTCGAACCGTCCACAAAGATCAGTTTAACTAATTAGGTCTAGCGCGAGCGGCGGCGGCTACGCTTCGTCGCCACCGATCCTCGTTATCCCGTCCAATAATTGGCACCCTTCCAGAAGCACTACCGCGGATTTGTAGATTTATCGGCCCCGCGTCGCTCTGGCGCTTCGGAAATTCGATCACAGGCCGCAGGAGAAGTAACTCGCCGGGAGGGCCGAGTTTGCCAACCGGCAGTGACACGAATTTAGGAGCTGCGCACCAGTATAGATGCCCTCGTATGTCTCCATCCGGTTCTTGGCTGCGCGTATGATGGGTGCATTTACGGCTCGTACTCTTCTTACATGGTTCGCGTGAGCGGTAGTCGTTGGAATTGTGACGGAAAATCGGTGATGGGCGATGCTGGAGGGACGGCAAAAAGTTGCCATTGCGTTCGAATATTAGAGGTTGTGTAATGAAGGAGGCTGATGCGTCCGCTTTATGTGGATGGTGCAACTATTTTTTGGGTACTGTGGGAGAACGAGGACGGTAACGTGTAGAGCTGGCACGGTAAATAAGACGTTAAGAGGCGTTCGATTTCGCCTGGCAAATTGACTATCGACAGGACATTTGCAAGTCGATGTCCGGCGAGCGGTATCGTTCGCGGAATTACGTTCGACCGCGCTGCCGTTTTAACTTTAATACTTCATCACCGTCGACGAATTATTACCTTCCTAAGGATGTAACTCGATAACCTTCATTTTTCATCCACCCAGCGCACCAAAGGTCGAAAGAAGTTTCCTCCCGGCCGACGGCGCCGTTAGCTGCATTTCTGGGACGGAAACTTCTGCAAGTCCTGCGATGCAGAAGGACCTTATTACGATAAATCAGATTTATCGAGTTTCTCTTCCTCCCTCTCCCACTCCTCTCTCTTTCTCTCTATTACTGCTTTCTTCGATCTTTCCTCTTCGCACTTTTTTTCTATTCCCGCGAAAAAGTGAAAGAGGGGCAGCGCGAAGGGGTGCAAGAAGAGTCCGAAAATCGATAAAATTCGAGAGAAGGCTGATGAGACAGCGGACTGTATAATTCGGTCCCTTTCGATGAAACTAAAAGATACCGTCGCCAACACTAAGTACTTGCCAGCAAACGAGTGCACTAGGGAGAGAAGACAAACGAAACAAAAATCTGCAGTATGAGGAATAAGTTGCAGCAGAAAAGACACGAACGACGAGAGGCACACGTCTCTCCTGACCAACCAAACTGCCATCCTTCATATTTGACTTGCAAAGCCCGCATCTCCGTCTCCGTCCGAATCAGCGATCGCCGAAAGAAAGGTGCACCGATGGATTTTCCATGACGATTTCCGTACACGTCCCACTCTGCAATTTTCCGTCCCTCCCCTCCATCCACCCTCCTTCCGACATTCCGTCACGCGCATTTCTCCGCGTCCGCGCCATCGTCCTCGACTCTTCATCTTTCGCGCCATCATCCCGACCCGATGCTGCAACATTCCACTTTTGTTTCACCGCCAGAAGTCACGTCTACTCTCGCGATGAAACATCTGCCCCCCACCCCCCTTCCTCTGCAATGCTTTGTCATCGCACGTCGCCTCTTCTTCTTTTCACTCCTCCGCCTTGACACTTTCATCCGGAATGAAGGCACGCCGGTAAATAGCCTCTAAAGCGCGCGTTGACGTTCGACTTCGTTGCAGTCAGGGTTGACTGGCAGGGATAGAGTTGCGTGACGTAAGCGCGGATACATTAACTTCGGCTGACTCTTCGGCTATGTACGCTGTGTAATGCAGAATGTGGGAACGGATGCGAGTTTGGTGGATGTTGTGTAATTGAAGTTGAATGATACGTTTGAGCTTCCGTAGAGACGATTCGGAGTTTTATATGTGGTTATACTCTATTTTAGTTATGATTTCATTACTTCGAATTCGGGCGACGCTAAACGTCGGAACGAATCTACAGAAAAAGGAATACTTTGAAACAGTTGTATAATTAATTAACAATTCCACTCTAATCTCCGTATATTTCACTTTGTAAATGCTCAGGGTGGAATTAAACAGCGGGCCAAACTGAAATTATATTGTGTTGTATGCTTCGAATACGTCGCCAATTGATTGTAAAAACTGGGACCGTCGATTATCTGCAACAAGATTACACCAGATCGGTTGTTCAGGACCGGTGTACCGGGCCTGTGCAAATTCTGACTGTTTGAACAAGCCAGATAGTCGGAGTCTATGAGCGTCGACGCGTTGTACGCGCACCAGAAGTGCTCCGATATTCGCGTTCATTATCGCGTTAATACGGATGAGGAGTCGCGTTAATTAGCCATTCGCGCGATACGCTTATGGATAGCCAAATAAATCGCACATCCGTTTGTTACCCTGTGCCTATATACTTTCGCAGTCGCTTATTCGGTTCACACGAACACGGCTTGGTTCCGTCAAAATTGATACGAGCACGACGTTCCTTCTAGTCCATCATTTTCATCATAAATGACTCGCGTGCCGTATTTGAAAGCTTCCTCGAACGCGTCCAATAATTTTGACCACGCAGAATCGCTTTATTCGCACTCCGTCATGAGATTCACTGGCTGCCTGCGAGTGTGTCATGGCGCGCGGGTCCATGACCGGTCTCGAATAAATTCGCTTCCGTCGCCGCGCGGTTCGTCGAAGGTGCAGAAATTTTCGGGCGCAAGGCAAATAGCGGCGACGCTCGTTTCCGCTCCCGCGCGATATCGCGATCGTCATTTTCCCGCGGCGGAAATTGCAAAACGCATTCCGACGTGCTCGCGACAGAACGAGAAGCACGATTTCGCTCGGGACTCGACTCGTTTTCTTCTACCGACCCTGTTCCATCGTGTCGACTGCTTGCTCAGTCCGAACGGAAAATTAACTGATGTTTATTTAACAGCATCGATTGCGCATAGTTGTTTTAGCCGCGTGCGCAGCGCATTAACCGTGCGTGGATAATCAATGATTGATTAATTTTGTTCTGTTAGCTTTGACTACATGGATATGACGATGTTAATACTGGAACTACCGTGGTGGTCGAAATGATATGGAGTCTGGCATTACGTTTTTTCATTTCGGACAAATTACTTAGTAACAGTTTTCGTTGAGATCGTGTTTTAGTAGTCATTTAGCTGTTAGGAAATGGCGTTTGTTTCGTGGTTAACGCCTTGAAGGCGAAACGATTTATTGACTATGAAACTCGATGAAGACAGTCGTGATCTATCAATGCAAGAGAGCGTTGTGAACGGTTCGCTGGCCACGGAATACATCGGAACTCCGATAGTCCAGTGCCGTTGGGACTCGGGCTGTGAATTATTGGAAAATCCGAGCCATTGGACAGTCTGGCTAGACGTGCCCTACCGACACCCTTTGCAATACTAATTTTATACTTAGCCCGTTACAGGCGATGATGGAAATACGATTGAGGTAACGGAGAGGTGATATTACGCAGAAATCATAAGTGATGCGTTGTTAAACATGAAGTATATCAATGATTAAACATATAGGGCAAGTGATTAATTATTAAGTGTGACGCGCAACTTGGAATCTTGTCAGGAACAAACATGTTGTCCATTGAATAACTTAAACATGATTTCATCGACTAAAGAATATTTGTGCCAGTAATTATATTATCAAACGTCATCTACATCGTCACACAGTTTTTCAGAAGCAACAATGTTCCCTCCACGATCTTCACCGTGACTTGATAAAAACACCTTCCATGTTGAAACAGTATTTCCCGAAGGCAAAAATTTTCCTTCGCTCGACTTCATCGACAACGTCACGCGCAAACTTGGCGCTGGTGAGCAAATTGCGAGAAACACCGTGTACATTGAGCCAGTACCGCGGCAGCTTTGTACGCCTGTAATTAAAAATGCCACGTTGTAATATCAGCGGCGGCGCTGCATTACGCTTCATCATGTTTTATGTCGCATAACGGTTAATTGCGTAACGGAGCGATAAGGGAGGAGTGACCTTCCGCGTTACTGCTGGTCCGTTAACGATGTCCGTCGCGTGCGGCGGCAAATTATATGTACTTAATTCTCTAATTGACCACAAAGGCAGAGAGAGAGAGAGAGAGAGTCACCCTTTGCTGCCTTTTGCGGTACGTCTCGAAAAAAAAAAAAAACAACAGCGGGAGCGGAAGGAATGGCGTGCACCACGACTTCGCAAGCTCGGCACGTACGTCGATTTCATTACTCGCGGCAGAGAAATGTGAAGCGGGCCGTATTTATTTCCTTCGGCTTCTAGCACCTACTGACCGAATTTACGTTATCGTTCATTATACACAGAATCCTCTTATCGGTCTGCCCTGCTGTACGTATTTCCCATTTCCACCGGGAACGACGTTGGCTGAACTTGTTTCCAAGTAAGAATCATTTGGACAACGAGACCATTTCCACCGCGCGAAGCCGGCCGCGCCGAAGCGCAGAGGCAAATAACGCGGCCGCCCGAGAGTCGCCTCTTTTTCGGCGAGTTCCGCCCTTTCGACCTCGAATTTCTCACGCTGCGCGCCCCGGCCAAGCGCGGAAATTTGATTTGATACCGGCAAGGGTGGCGGCAGCGGTGGGCAATGGCCGGCGTGATTTATCGAAAGTCCGCTCGCAACGTACGATAACGGGCCGCACGCACCGCTCCCACGGCGGCAACGGCAAATAATTCGAATTCGTTGCAAAAGCCAGTTCCACCCCCGACTGGCGCGCTCTCCTCGCTGCCGGCCGCGGTCATCGTCGAATTAGGTTAGCCGCGGAGCGCGCGCTAATGCGAAAATTACGAGCGCGGAAGGTACGAGCCGGTTTATAATCGGATCTACGCCGCTGAATGGAGAAAAGCTGAATATTTGCGCGCGATCCGAGAGACGGAGGGTTTATCGTCCGTTGCTTCATTATGAATACCTCCGCGCGGTATCCCCATTGGGATACGCGCTGTATTGTACGATAATGGACCATGGGTCATGGACCGGGGAAGAACGCGCGGTCATGGGAGTGGGAAAATGGTTTGCCGCCGACGATACTCGGCCGAATGCGGGACGAAATGTATGAGAGATCTTTCGACGGTATTTAATCGTCGGGGAAAGTATGGTGCAATAGTCCGCTGTTCGTCTGCGTGTGCCTGGAATTTTCAGTGGTCTCCCGAGCATTATTTATATTCCGTCCACTCGGTGTCCACGTCAGTCTCGCGGAACGCTGCCGTGAACGAATTCTTTTCGGCGGTCTTAATTCTGAACGGCATCTCGGGGAGCGTTTTGCTTCAAACATTTTTCTCTTCGGTCAACTCGGTCTTCTACCTCAGTCGTAATCCTTTTTACCTCAGACTGCTTGCGCGCCGATTTCAAATTCGGCTTTGTCTACCTCTTTTTCACGTCGGATTTAATCTTAAAGAAGACAAAGCACCCTTTTAAGACTAAATCCGAGCTGAAAAAGAAGTGGACAAAGCCGAATTTAATATCGGTCCTTTGTTGGAGGTATTTTCCGTTTCGGTAAATCGCGTCCCAATTTTTCTCTAATTGTCCCTTAATTCCCCAGTGCTCACGTTCATTCCATTACATATCTATATACGCCGTGCATCCTCTCGCTAAATCTGCAAATGTTTCTCGTCTAGGGACAACTATTGCATCTATTAACATCACGAATGTTGCAAAAGTCATTTAAAACAAAAAAAATAATTAGTACCTATTACAATAGACTATGTTTTTCTTTACATTTTCATTGCATCAATTTTCAATGTACAATTCAGCCACAGAGTAATTCATCAAAAGGACTGACGTCTTAGCAAATAGAAGAATCCAATAATACCATACGTAATCGATAAACCCGTGCCACCACTATCATCGGCGCTGATCTATATATACACTGGATACACGATTCAATGCAAAACATCTGTGCCGATTATAGACCGAATCCGTCATGTTCAGAAACCTTCAATACTCAGGTTGTAGCGGATGACTTAATATGAGTAGTACACATTACTGAAAATGCTCACTTCAGATATACCCCGATATACCCTCTTCATTCATTCACTCAATCACAATAGTCGCTATTTTTAAGTGAGTATTTTAAATTCCTAAATATGCCGGCCGGCCACAGGTTCAACTCGGCACTTGTTTTCATATACTACCTTGCATTAACTGTATATATAGATCAGTGATCATCGGGTACCACCTAGCTCATCGCAGAGTTCAAACTCTCCGTCCCAGGACGAAGACAGAACACTCGCTCCCCGACACTTTCCTCGCGTCGTTCTCAGTCGAGCGCGAGATCGCGAAACGTGGATTAAGTGAAGTATTACGATGGCTGGGTACATCGTCGGGGGACGTCGGCCGCGGCATACGAAACGAGATAAACGCTGGGCATGTGTCGAGGCTGGGCCAAGTCATGCGCGACTCGTATCTTTACAGAACTCTCCGGTTTCGGTGGCAGCCGGCAGGTGCCCGGCCGGCCTCTCTGCCGATCCCGGATCTCCGGGAGTGTGTCTCTCCAGCCACCTCGCTGCCAAATCTGTTTAGCGCGTGTCAGGAATCCGGATGCATCGGCGTCGCGTCGGCGGACGGTGCCGACGCCGACGCTGCAACTCTCGGGACTCTCGTGCACGCCCTGCCGCCTTATGGGACGCTTTCAATACCGCTGTGCGCGCATCGAATCTGTTATCGACTATGTATCGCTTGTTTAGCCTTGCGCCGTCGTGCTCGCCGAGACGCGTGCGCCAGCTGTTGCCTTCGGCCGAATTAATACGTGCGTCGTTTCAATGGTTTTGTGGGTTCAATTTTTGAAACGACTTACAACGTCAGATGTGTAATATTATTATCATTCATTTTTCCAATCTTTAATTATAGCTCGTCGTCGCGCCTGCCAGAGATATGCTGAACAATGTGCCTTGGTATGCTCGTCGCGAGCGAGAAGTTTTAATCATTTCAATGCGCGACTGCCGTGCCGTCATATATTCCAGGGTATCTGAACATTTAAACGCACCATACGTCCAAGGGAAATTGAAGTAACGCCGCCTCTCCGGCCGGCATAACTTTAGCCGGAATATTGAATACGTGAACCGACGTTCCTTCGCTCCGACGGATAATCAATGCGATACATTCGACGAACTGTGCAAACCGTGCGACGCGCACAGTCACGTACCGATTCCTCGTTCTCTTCCCGTGGCAACGACGACACGCTGGCGCACCTGCGATCTTTTCCGGCCGAGGACGTTTCGTTTGCCAGTCGAAAATCCTCTCCGTTCTTCGGCCTAATGCGCTTTTCGAGATCTGACACAAATTAATCCGGGGGCTTTTGTCGTGTATCGTACCGGATTGCAAGTGCTGTTTTCGTTACTTTCTTGCTAGCAGAGAGAGAGAGAAAGAATAGGAGTCTGATATTAAAAATAAGAGAAAGACGTCCAGGAAGTAGGGAAGCGAAGAAACATGTTGATGCGCGAACGGAAGACAGATTTGTGGTGGTGTAGGGGAACAGAGTGTAAAAGGAAACGACTAAGGAAGTAGAAGAAGGAGAGAATGAGCATGAGGGGGCACGGGTGCGATGAAGAAAATGTAGACGGAGAAATGAAGGTAACGAACGATACGGCGTAACGTCCCAGAAGGTTATATTGCTGCGTGAGATTAAACTTATACGAGCAGCCGTTGTCTCGCGGGTGTGTTCCAACTGCCATCGGTGTCTGCCATGTCCTCTTGCCGTATGACACGCCAAGTCAACTTTTTGCCGTCCTCCTGACGTCGTAAAACCTTACGTTATAATTATAACGGACCTGTACGTTTCGCAAAAGTGGATGTCGTAAATCAAAAGAAGGAACGGCAAGGATGGACGAAGAGAGTGGACAGCGGCTAGCGGATCCCAGACGCAGTACAGTCCAGTACCATAAAAATGTTCGCTCAGGAAAGTCGCAAGTTGTGCGCCAGCTTCCGATCGTAATCCAGCGCAATATTATTCAAATTGAAGTTTGTCATCCGCGATACACTTTCTTACACATTTTCCGTCATCGACTGCGAAGGGGACTGAAAAGCACGAAGACCACCAAAGCGGACGTGTGCCTTAATAAAATCAATTTGCCGTGCCTTCATAAAAATTCATTCCGCTCCATCCAGTCTCGTATAATAAGTGCATCGTTATACGATATTTCCATGGCGCGGGCCTCGGCGTCGTTCAAGAATAAGGCGCGATCGACAACAACGTCGCGAGTAATTTCTATCTGACGTTAAGAGGGCACACTCGATGCTGAGGGTTGGAGGGGTGCGCTACGCCACAAGATGCGAGTGCGCTTACCGACGTGCTTAATTAACCGAGGTAGCTCATTACGAGTGGCTTCCCCTCTCCGCGGCTCCCGCTGTCTCATCCCTCTTCATCCCTCCCTCAACCCTTCTCACCCCTTTTCAATCCCCTCCCGAGGCCCCACCGAGGGTTCCGCGTGGTTATCGAGTTATCGGCTCGTAGAAGGAGGAAGAGGACAGGTATATTAGAAGCGAGGGAGGATAGGAAAGAGGGAGTGATAATACAGAATCGCCTGCAAAAGTGTACGTACGTGCATGTATACGCGTGTAAAAGTGTACAGTCATTCGTAAATGCGCGCGTACGCGCATGCCGACGAATGTAGGTGCACGTAGGTATATAAGGAGGAATGTACGTGTGTACCTGCCCGCGTATACGTACACACGCGCGCAGGAGTGAGAGATACAGCTGGGAGATGAGTAATGGCGGTGCCGAGGAAGAGCGGGGCGAAAGAGAGAAGGGAGGAAATTTCGTGCGTTCCTCCCGGCTGACGGGACGGGCATTAATACACGCTGCCATGAATTTACGACGCCGTGGAAAAGCAATATCTGTCGCTACGGGCGTGCCGTCGGCGCGCGAACGTCCCGACAACCACCTGGCAAACCTTCCGATTATTCGTCCTCCCGCGTCACAAAAGCGACCTGTCCCCCCCACCACCCCCATTTCTCTCTTGCTCTCATCCACTCTACCCCATTTTCCATCCTTCTCCCTGGTTCCCGCCCGAAGCCGATGGCAATGCAATCAGAGCTCGGGGAATCGTAAACTCGACGGATTTTCCTACGACTTTGCGATCGATTCAAAACTGTGCGCGCTTCCCGACCGTCCGTCGATCGACGACGTTTTCGGCTTATGTCACCTTACTCGAGCACGAGTCAGTCGGTCGAGCTCTCTCGCGCGGACGATAAATTTGTCGGCCGACGCTTGTCAGCCTGTGCGCTTCACGCTTTTCACGAGGAAGCGCAGCAGTCCGGTTTGACTCGGCATGCGTCAGGCTGTACGACGATTTTGTTCGTCGAATCGGTCGACTTCTTTTAAGCTGCTCGCACGAACGTGCCGGAGTATGTTCTGGAATTAAAATCATAGTTCGTTAATCCGGAATGATGATGAATACGGAAATCTCAATCAGTCAATGATAATCGCAAATTTTGATATCAAACTCAGAATGATTTACCAGAATGACCGCCGAAAAAATAGAAGAAGTGTCAGCGGTAGGTGACGAAGCACAAATGAAGGAAGAGAGGATGGCGGAGACTCGCATCGCTGCGAATCGAAGTGGCAGTCCTCGTAATGCATTCACGGCCGAGCAATTGGATTCTTTTGATCTTCGGTTAAAAGAAATCGTCATCCTCGCGCTTGTATCCTTACCATCCGTTTCGCCGGCCTTGATCACCCACAAAGGGAATCTAATTGGCGATCCTAACGACCCTGGAAGACGACTTTGTGCACGCGCGCACCTCCAATCGGAAATCGGGGTCGATTTCCGCGATAACGTCATCGTCGCCGCGTCGGCGTCGACCTTCTTACCAGACGAACGTTTCATCCTTCACCCTCACACCACTTTCTCCTCTTCACATCTCGACGCTCTTTAACCCAAATTCTTTGTTCTCTTCCCAAATTACCTCCAGATTCCTTGTGTTTTCCATCCATAGCGTTGTAGAATGGTTTAATGCACGACTCGAGGTTTGTCGTTCATGTTTCTCGTACGTATAACATTTTCCCAATGTTCCCATTATACGACCGTTGTCTCGTATTTTACTGTGACGCTTAAAGTTCCGTAACATAAATATCTAACTATGACTACCATGTGCCATTTATCATGTACTATGTACATTGTACAACCACACGCCATACGCCAGGGTACCATACACAACAAATTCACCGTATAGTGATGAACCCGCGTGTCATGACGCGCGCACGGAAATACATCGGCGCGTACATGAAAATTGATCATGCCACTATCATACGCCATGCATATGTAATTAAAATTGATTAAACTTAAACATAATCAACGTTTCCCAAATTACACAAATCTCGTCGCCGATCGCACGACATTAATACAAGCTCGGGGTGGCCCGTGAAGTCAAATTCGAAATCTATACGACACGTCCTCTTCACTTTCTCCGCTTCCTCCCCTTTCCTTCTTTCTTTCAACCTCCCGTCACCCTCGTCCTTCGCGCTCGTCGCACTCGTTCATCCCTTTATCTCTATGGCCCCCTTTTTTTCTGCTTCAGATCCGTTCCCCTCACAGCCCCTCCTCTGTGTCCCTTTCGAGCCGAAAGAGATAATGGCACCTCGGTGGGTGATACGGCGGGAGATCAGAGGCGGGCGTGAATTTTAAACGAGGTCGTCCGTATTTCTCCGCAATCTCGGCGAAGACGTGGAATACATTGTCTGCCCGCGGAACGTTATGTAGCGGACTACCTTCGCGGAACGAGACGTTCTCGGATACGTCGACGTCGCACGATATTTCGACCTAATTTCGGGTCCTCGCTGTAATTTCGACGGTGCAACTCGCGTACGATGTCACGATCAATATGGTTGTCTCTCTTGTTCAGTGAAATCTTCGTTGCCAGTCTTTGATTCGGTTCACTTTGTTTATTGTTATCGGGTCGAATTATGCGGTGGTCTTAGGTGTTCCAACTTAGCAATTTACTCTTTCTTGCTAGTTAGAGCCCTCTCTTATTACTATGTGTTAAATGTACTTCAGCTTACTCTGCTTATGCATAAACTTAGAATGTGACTTGCATATTTTTCCAGAGAACTTTTCGAAAGTCGCAACGAGCCTTCGCACGTCTCAAGAAAGAATCTTGTCAGGCTCTGAACTGTCTGACTGTGAACATGCTACTGCGTCAGGTTGCTCGATGAAGTTAGAAAAGAGTGAGCAACAGACTAGGGTCGTTCATTTTTCAAAGGAACGTGCTACATATTGAAACGTCTTTGCGTCATCTTTCAAAGTCGGTCCTTCCTTGCTTATCGCACTTTCATCCTTCCTTCGTCCTCATTTTCACCTATCTCTCTCTTTCTGTCTATTGCTCAAAGTTGTCACTGATAAAAAATTGTGTTTAAAAAATCATAGAATATATAACACCTATACAACTTACAAGTTCCCGAGCTTTTATCAGTTTGTAGTCCTGCTTTTATTCCATTTCCATCTTCGGCAAGAAATTTATTTTCCGAAATCCCTCGCATAATTTCCATGCGACATCGTACAAATTCATACGCCGTGATTAAAAAAGTCAACGTACGTTTAGTTTACGGTCACGCGTCACGCACTTATCTCTTAAAAATGTATTATTAACGCGAGCAATTTTTATAATACCATCCGGTCGATGGCGATAACGCAGGCCGGACAAACCGGAAATATAAAAACGAATTACGGGCGGCTAATAAATTAAGCTTATTCCGCTCTCATTCGTTGGAATCGAATCCCACGCTCGGCCGAGGGTGGGGAAGGAAAAAAGAACAGCCCAGCTCAATGGCGGTCTCATGTAGGCGAGATAAAGATATTAAAAGATATTAATACAATGCGCCGGCCATTCGATTATAATCTACAACAGGTGTTCGTTACTCGCGCCAGTAGGAACGGTCATTGCCGTGAAGATTGCGCCGGTCGGCTGGCAAGCCGATATAATGGAAACGTAATGGGATCAAAATATTTTTAACGCAGATAGCCGTGGTCAGATTCTCATAGACGGCAAATGAAAGACGTAACACGCTCGATCTCTGAATGCCAAATCTTTACCGTTGCAATCATTCACACGTATCCATAACCATTAATGCATTTCCATACTATTCTATAGTTATCTAAGCTGTACAACGTTGAATAGATTATACACGTCATATACAGCGTCAAATCGAGGAACCATGCACGAACGCCATTGACCCGTAACTGATACTTGACCGATATGTTCGAATCGACCCTTATCCACCCCCTCAACATCCCTCTCCCTCTCTCTACCTCCCATTTTCGTTTGTCTCACCAGCTCACATTGTCCTCCAAGCTTCGCATCTTCCTCCTCCCGCCGCGGCCTTCGAGTCTCTCGGCACGTTTTCTCTCCCTCTTTCCACTCTTCCCGGCGGCGAGCAGGAGCTCGCTTTACGCTCGAATTTGAACCCTCGAGAAAATTATAGGGGTGGGTTTGCGGCGGTGCCGGCCAAGCTAATCCCACCGTATAATTAACCGCCAGCAACCGTCCGGGTTCCTCGTACCGCCGACCGCCATAACTCATGGCTAAGCTTCCACAAATGTGTGTACATATACGGACGCCTACGTACGCGAGCTTCGCTACAGCTATATTTGACTCGGCGAAAAAAAAAATAGTGCATTCCTTGCGCTCTCCGCGGATAAACTTTGCCGTTTCGCGTGTGTGGCGTCGTTGCGTCTTGGTGATCGTACCACTTGTCTCCCTATTTTCTGCTTGTACCACTTTCATACCTATTCCCTGGTCGTACTGGTTGCTCAGTTACTCTCCGAAAATTAGTAGTCCGTAATGTGAACATTTTATGATTCATCTCCGCAGGTCGGATTGGAGCTACTCGTATCGTTATTAAATGTCGTACTACTTGTCGAGTCAGTCTTTTAGTGTTGGTTTTTAATAACGTATATTTTAGGAACAGTCGTCTCATTTCGCGCTTGATCTACTTGCCACCGTCACACGTCCCGATAATTAGTATTTTATATTGTCATCGAGTGTTAGTTTGTTGCAATTTATAATTCAATGGGTGCACGTTTTACGTATTCACTCCCCATTTAGTCCCTGTTCCTCGAGTCTACCCATTTAGTGTTTGTACTACTTGTCGGGTGCCACTTTCTTGCGCTTAGTAATTCAATATGTGTACACGGCATGTACTGTCTCCCTGTTTCGTGCTCGTGCAACTTCTCACCCTGCATAGTGCCTCTACTATGCTCCTGTCTCCCTATTTAGTGGTTGTACTACTTCCGCAGCGTCGCTTTCTTACAATTAGCAAATGAACACGTGGTCATGTTATATGTCACCGTCCTATTTTACGTCTCTACCATCCACCGAATGACCTCTTACGATTAATCGTCCTCCTAGTATTGTATACAGTACTACTTGAAATCAAGACACAGCTGTCTTCAAAAGCATTAGACGTTTTATTCGCGTATATGGATTTCAGATGTAACGTGCATTCTTACAAGTCGACACGCGAGAAACAATCCGTCCTTTGGAAAAAAAATTAGCTGGACCACGTAAACGTACCCCTTTGCCAGGTTCCTATATTCGGGATTCTTTTTCGCACTCCTTGTTTATATTCCGACGTGCGGATGTAACATGAATCGCGACGACGTCGATTGTCCAATAACGCAGTTGCGGGTCGAGTAGAAGGATGATCGAACGGTGTTTCTCGGAGCGTGAAGCGTGTCTGGGGCGAAGAGGGATTGCCGAAAAACCTCGCGAGCTGAAACCGTTCTCGTTGTAATTGGACGGTCGATCAAGGGGGTAAGGATGAAGGGAGGAATTCTTTTGTTTCAACCTTCGCATCAGCTTCTCTCTCGCCATTATTTTCTGTCTTTAATAGTATTTCCTCGCACCTTTCACTGTTCCTTACAATTCTCTCCGTCTCAGTATCCTTCCCGTCACTATCGCTTTTTTGACGTTTTTATTTTTTGTATATCTTTACTATTCCTTGTTTGTATCTCTTTTCTCACTATAGACATCTACGTTGATTTGACTTTCTCACATTTTTGCCTCTTTCGTCTCTGTTTCGTATGACTTGGTCCTTCTCAATATTCTTCTCTCGCTTCTTTTCAGAATTCCTTCGATTTATATTCCTCGCACTATCACTTTCTCTTACGTTTTCCTCTTAGTATTCATCTCCGTCTACCTTGTCTCCCCGTTACTCCACTTCAGAATTTCAATCACTCTATCCCTCAACTCCCTTTAACCTTTTCGCGTCTCTCTTACTCTCTCTTCCTCTCACCCCTAAACCTCCTTATTCCTCGTCGCGTCACTCCTTTTTTCTCCGTTCCACTTTAGCCGTCGCTAATAACATCGTTAGGCTGACTTTTTAATCCTATCATCCACTTTCATCTCGTTAATGTCCACTTACATCCAGCCAGCTCATACATGCGCGCGAGCGGGCGTACAAAGCGTGTTGTTCAACGTGGAAGCAGTTCGCGCGCATTTTCAGTTGACAATGCCCACCCGCAGCGTTGAGCGAAACAAGTCCGGCTCGTTCCAATTGTCGTGCAAGGATTACTTGCGATTGACGCGCATGCACGGCCGTGTGGCGTTAAAGCGGACGATCTTCGTCGAGGAGTGTGAGGCGTCGCAAACTGTGGAAAAAGAATGATGTAGCCAGCCGGCCCGACTCTCTTTTATGGAAATAACTACCCGGCAAGAAGGTCTACTGTCCGAAGTAACGCGCCATTTTCCGACACTCGGCATGTCGTTCTCTTGTAATGCAAATCTGTGCATACGTAATTGTTCATATACGAGGCCGAGTAGACACAAGTACGAGAACGATCGCAGAATATCATTCTCGTTAATCGGTACAGTCTACGTGACAAGAAAAAGACAGAAGTTGCTCGACTCATTTTTCTTCCATATATCGAAAAACGCGAGGCACCGAAAGTGTCAGGTTAGACAGACTTAAAATAACGTCCATGTTTTATCATACTACACCAGAATCGCACGTAAACAGGTATACGTTCCAAGCGATACCATCCAAACTACTTCGCTGTTACCCGAGCAATTGTTCCTCCGTCATTCGAGTTTTCAACAAACCTTCAACAGTTTCTCTCCACGTTATCTGACACTCGGTTACTTAGCATAAAAATCTCAGCCGGACTCGTCCCGGCTCGGCATGCCAGCCGCCGCGCGCGAGTTCTTTACGCCCCGAGGACTCGCGGCGAGAAGTTCGCTATCAAAACTATACCGGACGAGAAAGACATCCAAACTGTATACGCTCGGTGGCGCGGAACAAAATACGCGGGACTAACAATAAGCCGCTATCGCGCGGAAAGAATTTCACTCTCCCAACCGCGGCTGCCTGTCTGTCTTTCACTGCCGCCAACGCAGTAATTGGAGAAGTTCGCCGAAGTAGGTTCAAAAGTAAGCTTGGGGACGAGAGATGTATTAAGGGAAATGCGCGGCCATTACCTAGCCGGCTAAATATTATTTTCACTTGACGTTGGTGTTCGCTAACGATGTCATCGTTATCCCAAGCAAAGTTCTTTCCCTCGACATAATCGCTGTCTACCCTAATCGCAACACTGTTCGCGAGCGGCTGGCAACAGTGGCCGTATTTTTCTATACGCGCCAATCGTCATACTTAAGCACTGAAAAAAACGTGTTCCTTGCTTCCTGCCCGACTTTCCGTAAAGCGGGACTCGGAGAAAAACGTGGAGTAAACTTCTCTCATATAACTCCGTGCCCACCATTTTGCCCTGGCAAAACTGGCGCACGGGTTAAAACCACTTTCTCCCTCAGGACAATCATTTAGTTTTGCGTAAAAAATAAGAAAATCACGCATAGACGAGTGCGCGTCTATAAATTGAACGTTGTGAATGGCTGAAGAGGCCTTATTGAGCGGTAAACGTGAGACGGGAAGGGAAGTCGGCAAGTGCCGACGTTAAATCACACACGGAACACGTCGGATATCACGACACTCTCCATAAAAGTTTTTGCCACTCAGGTGGCCCCGACGTTGAAACAGCGAGGAGTTTCATACGTCTGTAAAAGAATAAAGTCGTAGCGGCGAGATGGGAAGTGGCTCGCCATTCGGGACACGTCTAGCGCGTGCATTAAGCGCGTTTACGATAAAGAACCGTAATCGGCAGAAACGAGGGAAGTACATCGTTCGCGAGTCTCACTGTCGAACTGTGGAATCGTTATACTTCGACGGCGTCGAGGGGCCGTGCACTTTAATCTTCCACGACGTCGACGAGATCGGGGGTGAAGAAATCAGAAATGACGTTGAACGTTTAATTTGTTTGTAATACTTCATTTTTATGAACTGTTTGATACTCTGCGCTTTCGAACTGGATATTTGCTATTTGATGCCTTTTTAATTGTAATATTTACTGTATGTCCATTTGGAGCAGTGCGCTTTTACCTTCCACGTTTCGAATTTTTAATAAATGTTTAACTCAACAATGCAGCACGAAAAACGTAATATTTGACACCAATATTTGATCCGTCCTAAATGACAACGTTCAATAATCATTGTGTGTGACTGATATTCTTTTTATTTTCAACCAGCATCTGGTTGCTAATCGAGGCATCGGTATTATTTTCCAAAAATCCAAGGTATATGTTACAAGCAATTAATCCTGACTCTCCTTATAAACATAGACGCTCAACTCAGGATTACAAACGCTATCAAACTATTGCCTCTAAGAACGAACAATATGCCCCCGGGGTCGCTAATCTCTATTTAAACCGTAAGCGCAAAACTATCGTCCGACAAGTTTCAAATCCGATTACTTCGAGCTTCCCGAGTTCTTAACACTTGCCGCAGCTCGTTGAAAGTGAATGCAGCGAAACATTGAATTCGAATAAATATCGGGCCGCGCCGCCGTCCGCACTTACAGGATTAAACACGCTGACGGTAAATCAGGCAAAGTAATTTCCGGACAAATATCTTCCGCGATCTTATCCGCGCGCGATTTCCCGCTCGCGCGCGTTTCGTTTACCTATCGGTCCGATCTGGCCGCTTAAATTCCAGCGCAAAACGAAACTAACGAGTGCTGATGGAGAACGGGTTGCGCTCGTCTGCCATGGAAGGACGGAGGTATGAGGTAATGAAATTCGAGAAAGACGAAGCGCTGAATTAAAGCGCGCCAGCGATAAGTGAAATGGTTTCGTGGCCGCGCAGATTCTCGTGTACGTACAAGAAATTGCGAGCTGATTTTAGCGGGAGTGGCATTTATGAGAGGGACTTTTATAAGCTCGTCTGGCGGGAGAGAGAGGAGCGGGCTTCTTTCATTTGGAACAGTATTTATTTTCCACTGTCGCGCAAATGGCCTTTCATTTATTTCGAAGCCATTATCTGGACGGGTAATGAAGATGGAAATGTGGATCTTTATAGGAGTGCTTCGGGAGATAATGTTTTTGATCTCGCCGTCTCGCACGTTTTGTACCCGTTCCCGGTATATTTATTTATTGGTGCGAAATGAAAGAGTTTGGAGAGTTCCATCAGTGTTGATGTGCAAATGCAAGTGGTATGCCAGGTACACTGAGATATGCGGGTAGATTGGACGCATGCACTGGCTGCGCGTTACGTTACCAATTTCGAAGGCACATCACCGTACTAACGCAGGAACGTTGTCCGAATATGCAAATGTTCGCCGATACGCGACAAATCTGGACGGCCCGCCCTCCCGATAGTGTCGGCATTCACGAATGTGCGGTTTCATTGTGTCTGCGTGTATAGATGACGTGCAATACTCGCGTGCACAATTATATGTGCTTCAGTATCCTAGTTATGAAATACTGACTACAAATATGCGATACATTAAAAATTGCATAACGTCAACTTAATATATTTTAACAATGCAATACAGAATATGCAGTGTGTGGCAAAGATTATATAACTTGATCTTATTTAATCTCGATGATCCTTCAGCTGCAGCAATTTTGAGACTTTGCTTGAACGCATGAAGACATAAAACTGTAAACTTAATATCGCCAATATTGGTGCCCGAATAATTATTTCGCGGGTGAAAGGTCCATGATATCTGACACACTTGTACACACAAAAAGATTGCCTTTCCGCAAAGTACACGCACATACATTTAAGACGAACCGCCTTACGCCGCATTACATCCTAAATTCCACATATATCTATTTATAATAGAAACTTACGCGTACGTACATGCGCACACACCGACTCACATATACTTGCGCGTATCTCGGATTTCCATAAAGCCCGGAATAACAAGCCCTTCCGTTTATACGCGATGTACCCTGCCGACATTCTCTATCCGAGCTGCTATAATCGGATCTCCGTGGCGGTGTATAGAGCTTACGCCGTCGCCGTTCGGCTATGTAGGCGATGAACGGGCGAGCCAGCGATCGATCGAGGCCGCGTCAATTATTGCTACAAGTAAAGCCATCGGCGCAAGGAATCTCAATGCGTTCTCGAACGGCGAACCTCGATCGAGCGTGCGCCCTTTGAGGGCGGCCGGCCTCGCACGATCTGTCAAAGTACGCCCGCCTTCGTCATCGACTCTGCTGTATAATCGTCGCCTGCACGATCGCTGAGAAATTAATGTGTCGCTTCGCGAGAAGCCTGCTTCCGCGATCGTACACGTATCTACGTCTCGCATATGCCGAGCCCAAAGGTTTCGCGCTCGGTCGTTCGCTCGGCTCCTTCCGCTTTACGTCCGCGCTTAACGGCCTGTGCGCCTGAAATGCTGATCTCTTGTTTTTTATCGGGGGGACGTATTTTTTTGTACGTCTGTGTTGAAGTGTTGGTCCTTCGAACTTGTAGGCGGAGTGTTACGTGGGTGTGTTTGAAACGTGGATTTTGTTGGTGTTTCGCGGTGGAAGGATTGTTTTTATTATGATGCTTATTATGGGGTACGGTTGGATATCACGTATTGTGGTTTTGTGGCGTTAAATTGTTCGTATCTTCGATTCTGCAACATGGATGCGGATGAATATCCTGGCGAGACGATTGACGGTTTATCGCGTCGAATCGTGAAATTCGCCGTGCTGACATTCTTTGTCAGAACTCCATGAGAATTTTGTGAAGCTGCACCCTCCGCGAGACAGGAAACGTGACGGTGTTATGTCATACACGGAATGGTCCACGAGAGCCGGCACTTCTTCGTGCGGAAAATCTTGCCTCTTGTGCACGCGCACTCGAACTCTCAAAGACTGCCTGACGAGAAGAAGCCACGTGGCACGAGATCGTTGCATAATTTTTTTCGCTTTTCTTCCCCTCTTGCGCACCTCAGATTTATCGAATATAATATGATTCGACTATTTTTCTCAATCGTTTCCGTTTAAATGTTTTACTGCCGCAGCTACCGTGCTTCAATACGAAATCGTTGTATTCGAGTTCGCGGCTTAGGGTATGATCTGACGATCTTGATATAACATTATAATACGACTCTTCCGCGTTCATACTTTTACATTCTGGACGATCACGTCGAATTAATTAATTGGGCATCTCTAAATCTCCAATACCATACAATCCCGTTATCGCTGTTTACGCTTGAAATATTCTCACAGAATTTTTCTCGAACAGTACAAAGACTCCTCCCTTTTTTCGTTTCCTCTTTGTACCGCCCGCCATCCTTTCCGCCGCTGTCTTGCTGCTTTCTTTTCTTCCCTCGGACCTCCATGCCATTCACAATTTACCCGAGGTGCGTTCCATTTACAAAATACATGAAACAGCTAAGGAGTCTTCGTTTATTCCGCGAGTGCAGTAAAAGGGCATCTCGTTACGTGAGGATACGTATTTTTTTTCGTTTCTTTTTTTGCGCAGAAGGATTACGTCAACGCGAATCACGCCGCCCCCGCCACGGTTGGCGCGGGTTTACGGATTACTGCGGCGCAAAAGGATGCATAATCTAAGTTCCGCGGTTGTTGCGAATTTCATCTCAGTTTTAGCGCCCACGCCGTTTGCATTTTTTAACACGCCAAGACAGTAGCCGAGTAATGTCGACAATCTTGGTAAATTCGAAGAGTGCGAGTTACTATTAGCTTCGTGCACTTCACTGATCATTAATTTCGTGATTTGTCTGACAAGGAGATAACGCTCAGTTTGCGCTACATATTTATGGAGAGATATACAGTTTTTAATGCAGTTGTCCGTACGCCACGAAGTATGAGGTTATACATTTTTAAATAGTGATTTAAATGGAATTGGACCGAGTACAATTTATGCATTATAAACGAACACGTTAATAACGACTGTATATCGTGTATGTATAATGCAAAGGCAATGTTTTCCGTGGCTCTGTATGTATACATAGCGCGAACATAATGTCTTCGCACAGAAGCATTGACACTGATCGTAATACTTACGCTTTTTACGAGGCTAATGTTAATGTACTGTTTTTTTTGTTTTTTTTTTCAAAACTGCTCCCACATCGGGCGCAGTCAAGTACTGTCACACGACGGAATAATTTAGTAACATTCCTTGTTCACGTAATTGTCTGTGCGCCACGTAATCGTGTTTTTACTCTACTTCCGATAGTTCGCAGCATACGAGTCGGAGACAGCGAGTATCCAAATAGAGACATACTGTCGGCGGTAGGCGTCACCGTCATCAATATTCCTTACCATAACGCCGTTCGCAATTTGCAGGTCATTAACGTCACGTTCTGGCTTCGGTGCGCCTCCATAAACGATGACTGATTTCGATAATGTACGTTCCGCGACGCACACTTCTAATGAATCTTAATTTAACATGCATTCTCACAATCCGTTTGCCGTATGAATGCGTCGAAGGTGATGAATGGCATTACGGCTTTTCCACCTGTTACATTAACAGCTTATATATACGTGGAAGGAAAACGCTCGTTTCTCTTCATTCAGCCTGCTTTCGATAGTGCACGTTTGATATGTATTTCTACTGATTCCGACCTCGACACGAATTTCCCGCGATCCGATTGTATGGAAGGCTGACTGATGGACAGTTTATAGAGTTGCACGGTAATATGATAATTGCATATAATGAATAATGGGAGGAAAGTTATAATCGGAGTTTAAGAAGTACGAATGTACTGCTTAACGTTCTTTTTTCGTATATTCGCTGTGTACCGCCGCAGAAGTGAGGGGGTTCAAAGTTTGAGAAGCTATTCATTAATGTAAAGCGCAAGGTGTTACAGTATTATAGTTTGAAGTTTGAATGAAAACTTTCTTCCATCCTTCCGAATCTAACTTTTTCTTTTAAACTCTCATTAATCGTATTATCACGTGGAAGATTAACCAAATAATAGGTAGCAGGCAGCCCTTAATCTAACTTTTAATTACTTGTAGTATGAGACCTAAGTCAGTATTCTTCTTTTATACCCCTGAGCATCAGACATATAATTACAGTTAAATATTTATCGTATCATATTTATCTATTCAATCATCTTCCACCGTTAAAAAATGCTCAAAGCACCGTAAAAACACTTTTACTCCATAATATTTTCAAACCAAAATACATATACGCCACAAACTTACATACCCCATTCAGTCCTAGTCCCCTCAATAAACTCGCTCTACCTCCGACACGACTCGTTACGAAAAATCATACGAACCTTCCCGATCACATTGAACTACCACCCGCGTTAACATAAATAAAAAATCTACAGCCACCGGCGGCGCGATCGTCGCCACTTCAGTAATGTCCGGCGAACACGAGACTTTAATATTCGATATCAAGTGCGAAACGAGTTTCCGCGCCGACTACATCGTTCGCTTCCCTTGTAATGTTCGCCCGGCAACGGGTAGGGCGGAGAACATGAGCCGACGATAAAAATCACGAGCGTTAACCGATGCGGAGTCATCCCTCGCCTCCGCATATATTCCGCAGTTGTCCACCCTTTCGTCTCTCTCCCTCTCTCCGTCTTTCTCTCGCCTCCTCCCTCGTGACTTCGCAGCGCGGCAGAGCGACATTATGGGTTTTATCGCGGCCACCGCTAATTGCTACTAGAATTTATCTGGCACCTCCATATTCCGCGGGATATTACTACGGCACTGCGGTGCCGTACTCGGGATCGTAACTAACCGCTCTAAATCAACACGCTCTGGTCGTACGACCCGCTGAACTTCGTCGCTAGGCGAACACCCTCGCCGTCATCTTATTTTACTCGAGCCTCGTCGTGCTCCGTTCGCGATATGGCAGGCGCGAATGGAATGTTCATTCATTTTTATAACGCGATGTACATGCGTGCGGCCGCGATTGCGGTGTCAGGTTTACATCATTTGTCGAATGAGTGTTTGTAGAATTGTAGTGTTTGTCGAGAGAGTGTTTGTAGAATTGTTTTTCGGTGTCGCGTTTGTCGCTTGACGGCGCGCCGATAGTGATTGAGGGTATAGTAGACTCTCGTATAACGCAGTTAATATGTTACGCACCGTGTGAATTCGGGTTATCGGAAATTGTGCTGTACGGGAATGTTTCTCGTATAACGCGCATAATCGAGAGTAATATGTTTGAAATGATTAATGCTATGCCAACTTTTATTTTCTGTTTTATCATATAGGACAGTATTTTCAAAATAAATGGCATCTGTACGAAGTTGATTAACAAAAAACATATTATTAATGTACGACAAATCGTATTATGTGAATACAGTAGTCGTAATATCTTTGGCGCGTTTTATAGAAATTCGCGTTGTAAGAACTCGCGTTATACGAGAGTTTGCTGTAATGTTATAATTTGAGAGTTGTGTTGATTGATGAGATACTTGGTCATGAAAGTATCTCGAACGAATAACTGTAGAATTACTCTGGGTATTGGTGTATACGTAAATTGCATGTACTGCAGGCAACGGACGCACAAATCGTGTTTTGTTAAACGTCCATTCGTCTATCGCCGTGATCATCGCCAATACGACGTCGCCTCTTCTCGAAACAGCGATACACTTCAATTCCAGCGAATCATGTAACCTCGTTCCCCTCGGATTTTATTGATTTTTTTCCACTTGGTACCGTCAGCCTGAACGGATGCCAATACTCTTTATTTGAAGAACTCTTCCAAAACGTGTTATTGGAAGATAGTCACTCTACCTGCACATCCCCTTTCTCATTGTGCTATCATGTCAAAGTAGAAATAACTGTCAGCATCGTATTGCGGAGCATGCCAATTTAAACGAACAATTCCCGCGATACTACGAGCATCTTCAATTGATATTGTGATTGACGGATGGCTAATTATTTTCGTGTCAAAGTACCGGCAAAGGATATCGTGCGGGAAGAAATGAAATGAAGTGCGCCGAACGATTGGGTATGTTGGTAAAACAATTTCAAGGTAATTGCTTGTTAATTGTGAACAAGACCTTCTACAAATTATCTAATTGCACATTTCGGTTTCAATACATATGTTGCGGATCTTTATGCGGGCCAGGTGTATATACGAATTTTTCCTGCAACAAACGTATTTCATTGAACATAGTTATTTCAACCAACAATGCATTTACTAAGTTACGCAGAGGGTATATAAATGTATCTATTCTATAACATTATCTTAACATAAGAGTCCCGCCTTCTATTCCAATTCAGACGAGAAGTACGCAAAGATATCTTCTCACACAATAGTTCAACTTCCTCAGATTCGGCTTGCACGCAGTACGGACCAACCGCGATCGAATAGCTATTATTCCCGTAAGGGAGAACGCTTGAAAAGGTCTTTGTGCGTCAACGGAAGACAGTTTCGAAGCAACTCGGCTTTCAATTCGGCGTATTAGCGTCTCTTTGAACAATGACGTCGAAACATCGCAGCTGAACAGACGTTCTCATTTCGATAAAGGTATATTTACTTGCACACAGTCGCAGTGAGGCGCGTTTCGATTTCATCCGCACGATTGTATTCGCGTACTGTTCGCCTCAAATTTCGGCGCAATTTGCGTTACGCTCTGCCTCTGTTTATGATGCCGAAAAGCAACACTGGTGTAGGAAGGAATTTACGTGATTTTCACTTCTTCCGGGTTGGAGCAAAACATAATATATTGAAAAACGATGATGAAGAGGATGAAGGATTTTCGCATAGAATCGTTGCACTGGCCGTATAAGCATAATTCTAGTGTAATCTAATAAATTCGTATTAACATGATTATCGAGCCGCGGTAATTAGGTTACATAAAATATGATTCTCAATGGTATAGATGCATGCAATATTGCCGTTTAATATATTCATGTATTCAAGTGGGAAATCTTGTGCTGATGAGACCAAAAGGATCGTATGCATACAGGATTCGAAATATATTCGGACAGGTTTCGAGCATACAAACTTAGAAATACTGCTATTTTTTGTCGAGCTTCTCATAAAGGAGTCTAGCATATGGGCTTAGGTTTCGAGTGTACTTATGTAAGAACTACTATCATCGAACAAAGCTCTGGTACGATCTGAACGTAATACGTATGACAATATTTTTTACAGAGCTGTCGTAATCCGGAAATTAGTTGACGGAGATCAGAAATGGAAATCGGGTCACGTCGGGTTTGCGATCTTGCCTCCGATGCGTTTTACAAAGTTGCTCGTGGAACGTGAAGTTCGTGAATATGTAGATGTGACGTAGACGCGTTGCCACATTGCATATTAGATCGATGTATGTATTTAGTTTGACGAATCACGGTTTCTTTTCCCGTGAACAGTGAGTACATTGCGGCGATATAATCATTCAGCAGGTAGAAGTACGTCTGTTAAGCAACCGCATTGAACTTTCATACTTAAACATTTTTTTGATATACGCTTATTAAACGGTTCATTAAATATTAATAGCATTATCCATGCGACGTGCTCGTAAACGCGAACCGTGGCTTCCGCGCGCGCATGAAGGCAAAACTGTTGTCGTCGACATCAAAAGCGAGTAAATTACATGCTCTTCGACAATGTAACTTGAGGCTTTATGCAGCGACGACGTGATGTTAACTGAATTTTCGCGTAATACACGTACGTCCTGGTCAGTCGACCGGAAAATTGCGGCGACGTGAATTCTGGGAAGGACGAAAGATTCGGCGCAAACATCTCGAGAGGGTGGTAGAAGTTTTCGCCTCACATTTGGCGTCTTATCACGACGGAACCGTTACACGATCTCTCGGACGAGATTTAACTTTCATCCCGACGTTTCTCGCGACTCTCCTCACAACATATTACGCCAGAATTTTTGTTCTCATCACGTCGAAACGATGTTTGCTGCGTTATTTTTTCCGCTCTCGTTAGCACTGGCAACCACGAAAAACTTCACTGAAAGAATTCTCATTAGCAGTATCATATTTACAGCGTATTAAAAGCATGGTAAATGTCTCGGAGTTATATCATTCCTCGTACCGAACCGCAACCGCTTACTACATAGTTTTGAAGATAATTATTAAATCATTTAGCACGATCTTTAACGGAGAAATCGGAATTGAAGCTCTTTTGTCATTAGCTTCATCAATTGTACACTCAGTACAAAATATTCTGTGCCGTGTTACCAAATAATGATAATTTTTACCGTAAATATTATTATAAACGGAAAGTCATTATACAGAAATACATATTAATCTTCCGTTTACCCGTATCAAACATACACTACATTGTCCACATTTGTAAATATGTATGCATTTTCACCGTGTGCCATTAACTTGACCAGTTTGTCTGTCCGATTCGTCCTCAAACATTTGAGCGGTCAATTGAAAATGAATTGGCCCATTGACCCGATCGTATTCTGCGGGCCAGAGTCGCATGACACGTGGCCTCGCGTGATCTCTCTCCGCGACAGATAGTGCGAACTGAGAACCGCTGCGCCGCACGATGTATTAACTTCGCCGACGCCGAACGAATGCCGCCCACGCGAAGCTGTACGCGTAACATAAATCGAGCCTCGCTCATCTCGCGGCTAATCAAGACGAACGAGTGGCGCGAGCTATCGCAACAGCAAAGTATACCCTGTCCACCGCGACGAGGCCGCCTCCTTAACTGCCTAATTCTTCGATTAACATTTTAATTACCCGCCGCCGGAGGCGAAAGTTTGAGAGAGCAGCCCTAAGGCCTTAACGAGGGAAGAAGATTAGAATCTCGTTAGGCAGGCGAATCTAACCTCCCCCTCCAATTCCTTTTCCTATCCTTCGTCGCCAATCTCTCACGTCTCCCGCCCCGGGACTGCGATTAGGGATGCTCGATTCTGATTCGATTCTTGGATAAATCGATTCTTTGTTACCCGATTTTTTGAAGAATCGATTCTTTTATTTCGATTTCTTAAGAGAGTACAGCGTTCATTGTGCTTGAACTTGAACTCGATTCTTTGTTTCGGATTTTTTCAGAGAATCAATTCTCATGGTTCGATTCTGAATCGATTCTTTCTAATTTCGGCCGCGCGTCGAGCAATAGGCGCTGAAACGAATTGCTCGTTCTTGGTTGCTTCGTCGATACATACTCCGGCCCAAGCGTGCGTCGCAAAAACTGCCTGGCCGCGCGACGCGTTTTCACGATGCTAATTGAGCGCCCCGTCGGAAATTGGGCAAATTTACTAGGTTCGATTATAGGTTCTCGTCAATTTCGGTAATGACGCGGCCACGGGAATGGCTTTCCGAATCAATCCGCTGCGGCGTATTACGCTCATAATGAAGCAGGTGGACGTACTGGGTGGACGGAAAATCGTAGGAGGTTAATTTTTAACCAACTTCAAAAAAAAAATGTTCTATTCAACATGTATATGTTTTTTTAATTATTTTTCTTAATTAAATGAATCGGAATTTCGTCTTGAAGCAAATCGATTCTTTAATTCTTGTTTGCCACCTATGCTTATTGCGGTCTCACATGTGTGTTTTTTCTTTTTGGTGAGTTAACTACGTCGGCTAATGATCGTTACATTCAAATTCGGCTATCGTGCGCTGCTATAATTTAGTCGGACTGTAACGCGGCTCGATCATCGACTTCGTTAAAAAACGATACGCAAACCGGTTCTGTATTTGATAATTGCGCACTCGCCGGGTCCCAAAAGACGCGTCGGTTAATTTATTGCCGAACGTTGGCTAAAAATTTCCGGCAATTAACAAGATTGGTCTCCAAGGGCCGTACGTGCGAACCGCGAAAGCACAACTGGGAAACGAATTACACGATTTTTTTTCCCCCCACCGAGTAATTGACGGAGCCAATTTTCCAGTATCGTCACAGCGTTGGAACGAGATTTTTACGGATACTGGTCGCTGTACGTCAGCGTCGTGATACCGGCATTTTCGACCAATTTAATATTGTTGTTCGGTTACGAAGAGTTTGCGCACATTCCTACCTTTTAAATCGGCAAATAACAAAATCGCAAAGGATTATCTGGTTCTTTGATTTTTAATGTAATCATTTCAAGTCTCAAAAATAATCAATACCAGATGTGACAGAAGTTCTTGCGACGAATTAATTTCAATAGATGAATATGTTGTCTGTACAATATTTTCAGCGTGGAATACGAGATGAAGCTAAATCTATTTCCTAATGCCTCGTTACTATGCTCCCAACATTTTTACGCCAATCGTCAAGATTAAACTGACCTTGATAGCCACAGTTTCAGTATTTCGACATTAAGTCCGAGTGTCGCTTGCTGTACGTACTCTGTTACAATTTCATTTTGTTACCTTTACGTAATGCGAGCACGAATATGCGCGCTATTTGTAACCTGTTTAGAAACACATCGCGACATTTCGTTATGGCTGGCGCGCGTATTTCATTTCGGAAACGTCATAATGGAGCGTTTCGGAACTTTCAACGATCGGATTACTTTTCGCGGACAAATACTCTTTGCGCCATGTTTGCAACGTAAATCAAACGACGAAAGGGCAATATGTGCACTCGCACGATATTGCGAGATATTTCACGCTGCCGAGAGAGCGCGCGCGCCTTTGCTGCCGTGAAGGCAAGAACATCCGCAGAAAAGTATAAAGTATGTCAAAATGAAATACAAGCGCGCCGAACGATGCGTCTATTATTCAAAATGCGATTTCTAAAATCGCCTGTCAAGATATCGTCGTTAACTCTTACAACATATTTTGTGTGCCCTCGTGCCATAAGCTAGCTCTTTAGTGTTTTACTTTGTGCCTCTTGACAATTTGACAAGCTTTTCAGAGAAAAGGGACCTCGCGCTGTTCTTTGTAGATTAACGTTTGCTTCGCCGTGTGCAAATTTTAGGTCATAGGAGGTGGAATGATTTATCTTAGAATAGATAAGAGATATAGAAAGAGCACCTGCCGATTTCAACATTTACCTTGAACTGGACAAAAAAAAATGACAACTGGTTTTTCTGAACCTCGCCGTTAAAACCACCGTCATTATATTTTTAGTACACACCCAATACAGGGAAGAAAGAACATGTAACGCATATGTTGATCCAAGCAACCGCGCAACCGCTGTCCGAATTAGAAAACCGGCTTATGAACTTCGTTATCTCTTGTTAGCGGGCGAGCTGATGTGTAAACTCATTGTTTCCCGTCATGTTCCTTTTTTGCCAGCCACGTACACGTTCCACGTTCGCCGGGATTAACAAGAAAAATAGGACCAGTTTTTGCGTCACTTTTCCTACCCCGTTTCTTCTCTCTTTCCCTCTTATTTCCTCCCTCTCTTTCGAATTCCTTTCCACTATGTTTGACACTCCTCTCTTCTATAATTTTTCTTCCATTCCTCTTTCTTGTCCTTTTCCTTCTTTTTCGTCCATTCTCTCTCTCCCTCTCTCAACTCTTTTCATTCCTCCCTTTTTCCCTTGCCACCCTCTCTCTTTACCTTACACTTCGAAAGTAGTTACCACGGTTATCCGTGAGTCATGCGCTCCAATTGGAATTCCTATTTCGAAAATTAGTTGGCAAATTAGTTTACCGACGGCCGACCGCGAACTTTCGAAATTGGCTAGTTGACGCATGCGCGAGCCACTGCGAATGCATGCAAGGAGTTTTCCACCGTCGTGGCATCTCGTGTACTCTTGAGATTTCGCATTAATACGACCCATTTACCTCGTCGATCTTGCACGTTCCCGCGGCACGTCGGTTTCGGAAGTTTAGCTCTTGGCACCAATTATGCGGAATTGAATTTAGCCAGACGGTTGGAATGTCGTTAGAAATTGTTATGGTTCAAGTGTGGTTAACGCGAATTGACGGTGTTACGAAATAGAATTTTGTAATTTTCTGTTATTCAGGTATTACGATCGTTCAGGATAACATTCTCACCTAGTACCCCTTAACATAAGTTTTTTTATTTGTGTCTGTAGTGACATACTTCACCGTGAAATTATACTTTATGACTTTTCCACGCCTATACCGTTCTTATTTACGCGTACAGACAGCGACAAAGACTATTTTCGCAAAATTACTTATCAAATGTGTCAAGTTAACTAAAAACGATTTATACCTTAGTTTTTATTGGATGATTTTAACAGTGTATTTTTCTGTTCTAGGTTGGACGACGAGAAACTGGACCTCATTAATGTGAGTACATGCATGTGACTCTCCGTTCCTTCTCCCGCGTATAAATAGCATTAATGCGCGATAACAAGCGACGGGATATCCAGTCGTAAGCGTCGGATTGACATTTGAGATCCGTCATAATTAGCGCGCACGTCATTAGACGCGACGCGAGCGCCGTTTTCCCGGACATGCCGCACGTCGACAATAATGAGACCAATTTACCAATATGTCACCATAACCGCGAAAATCCCACTTCCACCAACAGTCCTCTACATTTTACTCTCGATACCCGACGCTTACTAATTTCAAGATTCTATTTTCCCCGTAAATGTTTCCGTTCCTGTCCGAGAAAGGTGCGGGACGCGTCCGACATTTGCAACAGTCGCCTCACACGACGGAGTACGAGTACTAGAACCGGCCGATGTTGATGCAAATGCATACTTGTACCACGGACAAAGTATAGTACAAGTCACACTCAACGTCTTCGAGCGACCGAAATTGAAAGTACAATATAAATACAAAGTCACGCGAAGCACTGATGATTAAAGTTCGAAAGTATCACCTCGAGAGTGCCGACTCACGACAGAGTTCCAACCGCGACCTTTTCAAGCGATCTCGGTGACTCACTGCCCCATACAGTTTCGCGATTTTCAATTCGTCAGTCCGACTAATTAGCTCCGCCCGCCCTCCCTAATTCTCTTCTTCGTCAACGCGCTAATTTCTCCGCAAATATCCAGCATGCCGCTGTTTAAGATAAACACAGCCGCATATTGCCGGCGGAATGTAACAGTCTCGTTCGGCGGTACGATCCATCGCCGCCGGATCAATTGGATCGATCAGGCCCATTACAGTGCCGTTTGTTTCTACCCCGGTATATAATTACAAAGGACCCTTGAACAGTTAGCCTGACCCCTCCCCCCTCTCGCCCCAGGAGTTACCTCTGAGCGCGGCATTCGAACGCGCGGCGTATTTCGTGCGTATGTATGCGCGCACATACATGTCGGCATGGAAATGAACCGTGGTAGATGGATGCGTTCCGCGTCGCATCAAACGTTGCCGGCATCATGGCGGCCTAATGCACCGCGTCGCTAACATAACTGTATACGCCAAATAACCGGAAATTACCGGGCCGCGTTTCAATCAGAGAGCAAACGCACACGTGTACTTTCTATCTCTCTCCCTCTCTCTCTCTGCTCTAGTCTGACTCTGTCTCTTTGGTATTCCTGGTAACCCTTTAACTGTAATGCACCCCCGTATACGTTTCTGTACTCTGACCTCTGTCATAAATATAGAAACCCCTTGTTCTTTTCTCTTTCTCTCTTACTTCACCTCGTTGTCTCTCTCCGTCTTTCATGCATCTATCTCTCCTTCACTCACTTACTCCGTCGTGGCTTTTGAGTTGCAATGGACAAAGAGCTTGTTCCGGGTAGCATGGGACTGAGGGACGAGCAGCGTTTACCGTGCATAATAGCGGTCCGTATGATAATCTCGCGAATCGAGCCCGGAATCGTCCGGGAAATTGATTGCTCTTCCCTCTGTCAAACCGCTCGGCCTGAGTGATTATGCGAATCGATCGACGAACATACCGTGTGTACAAAAGAGCGCGGATTGGGATGACGGGGGGGAGAAAATGTGACTGAGGGAGATAAGCGAGTGACAGCGGGAGCGCATCTTTGATGACGAAGTATTTTGAGGCATTTTCACGTGCGGATCCAACTATTTGGGATGCGTCTGTACTGGTCGTTGATCGCTTCGTTATACGTATGCATATATGTGCACGCATACGTTGAATGTAGACATGTTTATACGCGATATTGTGTGTACGTGTCCAGCATGCCGTGTAATTATTATAAAAATCTGAAGAGCTCGGAATTTAACTAGTGATAAATAGGGGGTGGGAGAGAGAGAGGAATGGATGGAAAGGGTAGAAAAAGGAATCCCACGCGTTGATCCTGCGGGATGAAGATGAGCCGGGATTAATAATATGTGACAGATGGGACCGAGTCGGTTCGATTTTCGATCGGAAATTTGTAATTCTCAATGAGGCCGCGCCCGGTGCCGTTCGGAGCACCGCTTAGTCGGCATAATGGCGGTGCACACGCGATAATCTTAGTAAATGGGCGCGGAATCCTTCAGGAGGTTCCGGTTTGTCGATCGAACTGTCGCTCTTCTTCAGTGCGATCACGCTGAGTCGGCAGAATCCAATGAGCATCCGCGTGAGAGGGCCATCCTTGAATGCGCAAACGCCTTTCGCCTGGATTTCGCCGGCGGCGCTTAAAATCGTGCATGAGGCACAGAATTTTCAGAGTCAGCCGCGACGGGTAAAAGTATCGGAGATAAAAGTGATGCAAGTGCCAATACGTGTTGGAAATTTGCATACAGAGATGTCTATTCCCGGGAAAGCGTAGTTTGATACGAAAAAATCTTATACAATTTCATCTCACCGTTTCATGCGGAATCACCGCCATCCGGGGTTTATCACAGATTAGTACGTCCCAGGCTATATGAGTACAGGGTTTAAGCTTCGAGCACGGATTCACTTCAGAACAAATAGAGCTGATCACGCTGTTAGGATTAATCACGTACCAATTGCTCAATTCGATCAATTATAGATTGCGGATTTTGTATCCGCGATTACTTTGCCGAAACGCGATTGGTCAGTTTCGTGAGAGCGCGTTAACGTCATTATTAACGGGTAGTTCGCACCATTCGACTCCGTTCCTTCAATTGTCACTGATGAGGTACCGTTTGTCGGCTCTGCCATGCCGGTGCGACAATTTTGTATTGAATCCATTTGAACGGGATAACGAGAAGTAATAAGATTAACACGGTCATACGTTAAAGGTGGTGGACCATTTTATCTGCGTACAGTGTATTGCAAACGTGCTCGTATGCTGTCAGCTGTAATTTTTGGTCGCATTTAAGGCATTCACGCGAAATTTCACGTCTAAAGCATTCTTTTGTTTCATTCTTCATTTAGTTAAAAGTATACTGTGCGCAATGACGTCAAGTCATGCTATGCGGCGTGTGCAAGAAATGTTTTGCATCGGACGTTATTTTGGGTTCTTATTTAGTTTTAATATGTAGATGCGGAAATTGTAAAAATGTAAATATATCTACACAAATTGCTGCTACATCCGGGGGGCTTACCTTAGTCCGACACAAGTCGTTTGGAACTATAAGCGTTAATCTCGACTGTAGCGTGTGGTAGCGCGACTACACTATCTCTCACTCAGATTCTTAGTCGTGCGGTTTGCATAATATTCGGCATGGTATTTCGGCGGAATTTTACTCTGCAACGGAACTAGTACAGTTTCTACTTACGCAGCTGCATTAGCCGCGTGTACATCAAACGTGTAATGATCGGACACTGCTTCTATTTGGAAGACTAAGTAGAAACTGCAGAATATGGTTATTTTTCGTGGAATCTTATTTTACAAAAGCAACGGTTCTGAGGGTTGTGTCGTTTTTTTTCCACTGCAGACAAAAATTTGGAAGAATTAACATATCCCGTTTAATGTTCTTTGCCTTGTTAATAATTATTCATATTTTTTCTTCTCCAACGATTTTCATTTTTCACATTTCGAGAATAATGAGCGTCGTTGAACTGTGACTCGCAAAACGGGTTCGCCGGGCGGACATTACAGATTCGTGCAAACAAACGGCACTAATTGCGCGAGAATGAGGTCTCCAGATGCGACCAGTTTTGATATCTTGGCGAGAGTAAACTCGGGAAGTGCACGAAAATCGTCGGAAACATCTGTTGCAAGATATTACGCTGATTCCGTATCATTCTACCTTGTCGGACGTTTTCTAGCATATTTTAACATGCAAAAACCTTGAACTCTTGATTAATTCTCCATGAAATGTTCACGACTTTTCCGATGCATTTCGTTTTACTCGCACACAACTTAGTCGCGTCATTGTCTTTCATTTTTTTACTCAGTAAGCAAACTTTCACGACCTGTCTCTTCCAACCGTTCTACTGGCAACGCAGGAGTAGTAGTCGTTTAAACTCTTTCCCGAGACAAGCTTCAAAAATCTTGCTCTACCAAAATCCTTATTCAAACGCTCGCGATTACGTGATCACATTCAACGATGTCTCGAGTAGTGTCTTCTTAACATTAACCATACCAGGCCAGTCAAGTGACCGGGTCAAACGGAGTTGTACAGTGATTACTTTATTTCAATTTAAAAGTTACGTTGTGCATTATTTCCTACAATAAATTGACAATTTCTTTCAGAAAAAAAAACGTCTGTTTCGTAATCGGTCAAACTTTTAAATTATAATAAAATAATCAACGAACAACTCCGAGTTAAATCCTGACCCGGTCATTTGACTGGGCCTGGCACGGTTAGTGCTAAGAGCGCCAGTCAAAAGACCGAACGCAAGCGGCATGGAATGCGAGAAAATGAAGAGAAAACATCTGTTACGAGACATTACACCGTCGGTCCGACCGGGAACAACGGCAAAGGCCGTCCGCACAAAGCTCAACCTGCAAAACGCACTTGCGCAGAGAGCCCGCCGCGGCGTAAAGCCGAGACAACAGCGGCGGGCTCTCTGCGCAATTGTTGGCGGAAAAAAACATTGAAAGCGTCGCTACCCAGAGTCCTGGTCCATGAGGGTAAGCGAGGAGCGAGAAACGGTAGGAAGAGGATTTTACCGAAAAGTGCAAGGAGGCAGTCGGTGCCTTCTCGAAATATTGACTTTCCGGCCTGCCTGCTGGTCTTCCTCAGCGAGCCGGAAATGAAGCGAGGCATTCACGGCGCGTGAAATGGCCGTGAGTGCTGCGGTGGAAGATGGCCGGGCGAATGAAAATAGGGGATGGAAGACGGAAGGTGGAGGAAGGAGACTGGTGCAAGGAGGAATAGCGAGCGAAGAGGGAGGTCAAGCGTTATAGGGCCTGTGGAGGATAGAATGTATAACCGGACGTGTTCGACGATGCGCGAACACCTGCGAGAATCCGTTCTCGGCCGCGAGGACCGACCCCTGCGCACGTGCCCTATCCAACCCTCTCTCACCCCTTTTTTTCTCCCACAGACGCATGCCTGGTATCTTGTTTCATCTTCGTTCTTTTATTCTCCCCGCCTTTCTTCGCGTTTCTCCAACTCCGTTCTCGTCTCGCCCCATGACTTCTTTTTCGCCGTCCGTTCCTGCGGACGTCGGTGTGTGTGGCTCGGACTCTTTTTGTCTCTCTTTCGTTAATCTTTCTTTGTCCGATCTTTTCGTCTCTTCTCCGCGCGCTGTCTTTTCCGCTCCGGCCTCGAACCACTTCCCGGCGCTTCGTCGTAAAGTTTCGAGCGCCGAGCCGGTTGCCGGACGAGACACGGCGCAGGGGGTGTTTGAATCTCGACGAAGGAAGCGTGCGAGCGGAGCTTGCCGGGACGAAATTTACGACGGACAAGGGAATAAGTGTCTGGGGGTGTTTGAATGGGGAGGAACGGAGAACGAAAGAATGAGAAAATGAGATAGGAGTACGAAGAACGGGGGGAGTAGGAGGACGACAGAGTAGGCTAGGAAACAAATAAAGAATAAGAAACGGGGTCGCTCTGAAAAAAGAAGATCATGTTAGAACAGAAAGGGATGAAGAGGAGAAGTAGGCGAGCAGCAAAACTGTGAGAGGATTTACGTCGCATATCTCAGCCACGTCGCATATTACGCACGCAGATCACCGTTGAACGCTATTCGAATCGTTTCAAATAATTTCTTATCAACGATAATTATTCGAGCATGTAATCGACAAATTATTCTATCTATGCTGAACAACGTCGACAAATTTCCTTCGCAAAAAATAACCCCGTTGAATAAAAGAGGCCGTCAGGAGTGAACGTCTAGCAATACTCCGTACAAACTTTCTTAACAACCCAACAAAACGGTACACCGCATGCTCGTAATGCTCGCCCGTCATCGTCGACAACTCGACAGATGAACAGTCCCTTAACGTATTCCCTCAGTGCCCTAAGCAGTCCGCATTGTCTTTAGTAAGCCCACTCTCTATCCAACCATTACCGGTCCTCTCTCGATCGCTGTTGAGCTCGAATTTGGCTCGAATTCGCTTGCGGTCATCGTCGATGATCTCATCCGCATCGTACCGTCTCCTCCTTGTGATCCGTATCTGCGTGCAGTCGGCGCGGCGGTGCCGAAGCTCGCATATAACCACCCTACGACTCAGATTTTGACGTCAAAGCGGATTTGATTGCTACGGCGGAGATTAGACCGCGCGCGCTACTGACGTCCGCGTTATCTGCCCACTGATGGCAGACATGTAACGTTTCAGCGTCAGGGAGACACGATCCAGCCTCCGTCGACCGGAACTGATTATGCCAGCCAGAGGACATGTTAGATGCGGCAACCCTTTCACGATCGCAATATCTTTTGACGAGGTCAGCGTGATGTACTGACCGTCGCGCATCGGGTCAACTCCCCTGATCGTCGTCGGCTTGACTTCCCTCTGTCAACGTAAATCCGCCTCCCTGTTTAGCCGCGTTTGCGAACAGTTTTACGACTCGACTGTCTTTGCGGTGGCGCTTGATCAAGCGGTGGATAAACTTAGTCGAGCTTCTCGTTGTCGCGCTTTTGGTGGGATTTCGGTGATGTACAGAGACGGTGCGTTAAACGGTCTTATGTTCGTCGTTGAAGTACGTATCGGCGTAATGTGAGGAAAATTCGATATGTTTCATTACGTCGACGTGTACGTCTTTAATCATTGTTCGTCATTATTCGAAACGACGCACGCGCAGGACGTTTCGCTGTCATTTTAATTCCCCAATTATATTTCGGTAGCATTAACATGTATCCGTTTGTTTCGACGATCACGTGTGCGGATTAATAGGACCGCTTTCGACGCTGTATGGGGCAAACGTGATTATGCTACATATAGGATCAATTGAAACGATCATTTACGTCGGAGTTACGAACATACTATTTCCTATTTAATTTTCCTAATACATAGTTCGCTGTAAAGTGATAATAAAGGTCCGCGCGGATTCCGATCCGTTGTGGAATCGATGCTGTCCAACGGCGTTTTTACGATTGGCGCGTAAAGGTTGCGTTATAATTACCGTCGAAGTGAAACTTTGATTAGTACCGCTTTAGTAACATGTCCTCTTTTCCGTGTCGCCCACGCTCGCTGGAACCACATTCACGGACCCGTGAACGGGTCCTACTGCCCTCCACTTCCATAATCACGCGCGCTAGAGAATATATGGAAAGCCAGAATGGAGTACGTGTCGCGCTATACAGGTCATTTTCCACTTTGTACATTCGCTCTCTATTTGACTCGCGGCTTGGCTCGCCAACTTCACCGTCTCTGCGACTTGTGAGCGCCGACTGCATAGTTCGCGTTTCCGGTTTGCAACGAAATGCCTTTGACGCAAGCTACTGTGGAGACTGAAGTTCAATTTTTTGGTTTATGCCGTCCATTCACTGGTCGACAAATGTTGTGCGTTTGTTGATCAAAGCAGTCGATGCCATTCAAATATTTGCGACAGCAGCAATGACCAATGGTGTCCCGTTGGAGTGTAGTGCGCAAGTTACAACAATTGGCGAGGTAGGGTAAGGTCGCTATGATTGGACCACTTGACTCCGTTGCAGTGTTATTAATACAATATTATTCATAAATTCAAATCAAGTTATTATTTATATCCCCAGTAACAATCCAATTAAATTAACTTCTTTGGACCACCATCATCTTGATTGAACCACAAAGTTTCTATCATTGGACTTTAGAAAAGTTCTAACAATTTGTACATATTGCCCAGGATTGGCACAAGCATTGCGACTATTGATAAGGCAAATAAAATTTGAGAACAAATTTACGCTTTCACATTATTCCTCACTGTTGAAAACAAATTACATACTGTCACTTAATTTAGTATCAATTCCCACCGCGCAACAGATAGATATACGCGTCGACAGATAAAACTCTTACAGATGTTTTCTATCAACCCGTATATCTATCCCCGTCATCGCGAATAAAGTACAGCATCCTCGTCCGCACAACCACTCATTCATACTACGCTCACAATTTGACACCAAAACTAACCGTACCCGCCGAAACTCGCCGCAAACGAATATTCAGATTGAGCGTAACAATATCTCGAACAAAAGTGCCCCTGCGAATATTCTCACCTAACGACATTAACAGCCGATTCGTTGGCACAAGTCGGTGTGCGGCGGTCGCAACGCACAGCGGAATCGGACCCGATCGATATTCCAATACGGGAAGCCTCCGCGCGCATTGGCCGCTACTTAGTTGCGAGGGTGGGCGAAGCTCCGGTTTCATGAATAAAAACGCTAGTTATCGAGACCGTAAATCGCGAGCAGCGAGTCGGCGAGAGCGTTTTAACTGTTCCGCGTCCCGCCCGGCCAAGGAACACAAACGGTTACGCGGCTCGGTCGGGATTCGTGCATCAGCGGTGCCTGATTTATTCAGGAAAATTTTCACCGCGATACGATTCCACGGCTTTGCCTTCCCTGGCAACCTCCACCCCACCCCACCCCCACCCCACCCCTCCTCGCCCCCGTCCCCTGTAAGTCGAATAATTGCCGTCCCCGAGAGTAAATGAATCTAATTGCATCTGAAATTTAAATGGGATCTGACATTTGCATTTAATACCGACGTCTAACTAGCCGTGCGAAGCTCGATAAAGCGAGGCACTGCCTTGGCAGCACCCTCACCTTTCCCGCCCCCTGTAAACCCCTACAGCCCCTTATTCTCCGCGTTCTGTTCCTTCGCGTCGCTCAACCACCTTCGCGTCGCTATGCTTTCTTGCTGTCGGCGAGCTCCGAGCACAGCGGCGAACAGATATTTTCGTGCACTGGCGAACAGACGCTAAGTCGTGTTCACATCGGTGATCTATATATTGGATGCACGATGCAATGCAAAACATCTGTGCGGATTAGAGACCGAATGCGCCGTGTTTTGAAGCCGCGAATGCTCAGATTGTAGCGAGTGATTTAAATATAATGAGTATTACACACATCACTGAAAATGCTTTCTTTAGATATACCCGGATTTACCCGCTTCATTCATTCACTCATAATAGTTGCCATTTTTAAGTGTTGAAGGCACATGTTTTCGTATGCTATATTGCATCCGGTGTATATATAAATCAATGGTCCACACTGGATGTTCGGAAACAGCTCTCGGATTGCTCGCGAGCATTGAACAGCGAACACCGAACATTCTTGTATTTTCATACACGCAGGTACATACATGCTTCACAGATGTCGTGCCGTGTCCGTGCTCGCGAACACGTGGATAAATGTTTCGTAGATACAGTGCTGTGTTTCTTTTGCATGCAAGCACACTATTCGCTAGATACGTTACTGTGTTCGCGCTCGTGCATACGGAGGTTTTACAAATACAGCACCGCGTCGTACACGATCTCGCGGGAACGGAACGCGAAAACCACTTCATCAATGTCGGTACGTCAAATTCTCCGTTCCGCGAAATGTCGTGACGGACTTCGGCGTCTTTTATATTCGCCTTATTGCAGTGGTGTTCAAAGTTGCGGGGCACAATAGGTTCTCTGGGGTGTACGTACTAATGATCAACGTTATTCTGTACGCTTGAGCGCGACTCGCGTATGTTCCATTCTCAATATTCTACGAATATCCTAGTTAGTTTTTATGGTAAGCGTAAAATGTCGCAAGAATTATTTTTTAGCTCGGACGAGCCGAGAGCGTTTCTTTCAAAAGTTTGAAAACCACTGGCTTTAATGTGTGCCTGGTACGTCCCGTACATGTGTACAGATGGTGTAGGGTACAGAACGGTGGGAGTTGGGGCGAATACGGCAAGAGTCTTCACGTGGAACGCGGTAATGCAGAATTATCATAATTCTCGGCGACACGAAACGTTCTCATCACGGAAATTATAGAGTCGGAGTGCGGGATGATTACTTCGCATCGGAACGAATGGGGAATTAGACGGGCGATGGCCGTGATGAAGGGTCGACAGTGTTTCGGGTTACGGGTTAAGCGAACGGCAAAATATAATAGTTAATCGCGAGATGATGAGAGACTTAAAGGACTAAGGTTAATGAAGTTCTTGACTTTCATTTTAGACTTATAAACTTCGTGCCATCACACTAAAGATCGGTTGGATATTTTTCGAATATGATTTAATAATATCTTTTGTTGTAATGGAAGAATGATATCTGTTACAATGCGTTTTTCATCGACACGCGTAACTTGAAGTCAATATAACGAAGAAAATTTTGTTTATTGAAGTAGCGGTAGTAACTATGTGAATAATGAACGTTGCAAAAAGATTCGAGAAATGATTATGTGTGTCTTATGCAGTTTCCAAGTCTGCGTTACAACGGAGAAGACAAAATCATGAAATATACCGGTAGAATTTCGCGTAAAGTCCTTTCAACTTGTTTTACAGATGGCCCAAAAGAACATATATGAAACTAGAAACTAGAACATGTATAACCATGAGAATGCGTTATGCTTTTCTTTATCCTCTAATGAAACTATACAAAATTATCGCGACCTTGTTATAGAATTACACAATTAATATTTTCCAAACCATTGCCAAGTCAGGTATCTGAATGTAGTAAGTTTTTGGAGTACACTTTCATGCCTTTTAGGAATACAATTCCATTTCTTACATGCTCCTGCGATGTTAAGCTTATTGTCTACCTTTCTTTACTCCTCATTTCCATTGTTTTGCATAGTTCCGTGTCAGTACCGCGTCTACCCTCAGCTTGCAAACCTTCATTACACGAAGTCCATACTAGCACAACAGCGGCGATTAAAAAGCACACTCATTATGACGCGCGCCCATCATACGTTTTACTTGAAATTTGTCCTCGCTCATATACGACACGTATCGCGCCTCGCCTGCAACATACCGTTCCACTTACCGGCACCTCTATCATTGAACATAAAATCAGCCGCGTAAATAGAATTTGTCGCGTGGCAACTGCAAAAAGCCTCGGAATATTCCGCCGACGACGACGTCGTCGACGCAGTGCTAGCAATCAAGACTCATTTTCCCGTACAGCCGGCCGAGCAGCGCGGGGTGGACGAACTTCGGCGAAAGGCGGCGTGGGAGTTACGCAATATTGTGATAAAGTGGAACGCCGCCCCTTCTGTGTAGTGATAAACGCCCCCGAGTCTCGGCGTCCGCTGCGCCTGCAACGTCCCACCGTAACGCGGGCAGGTGGTCGACGTTGCTTCTCTCGTCGTTCAAGCACGAAAAGAGGAGGGAGACAGAAAGAGAGAAAGAGAGTAAAAGAACGAAGGCACGAGCGGCTAATGAGAATGAAGAGTCCGCGAAATGGACACCGCGCTGAAATTCGGATGCTGCCGCGTGAGAAAGATAGGACCGCTGCTGTCTGGACACAGAGGAAGAATGACAGATTTACAAGTGACTAATTCGTAGGCTCGCCCTTCGTGTGAGACTAAAAATATCGAGCGTTTGAATATGTGTGCTGGAGGAAATGGGCGTAAGGGCTTGTGCAGGGCATAAAGTACGCGTGAAAAAGGAAGCAGGGAGGATAGCGCAGTCGTGGACGATAACGATCATCGTCCGTCCCGATGGTATTCGGCGATACGGTAAATTATCAAATAATCGCGATAGCGAATTGCGCACACCTCCCCCTCCCGCGCATTCGATTAAGCGTCAAATTGCTCGGCGCAAATATCGTGCCCGGTAGGTATATTTGATAGTGCCGCGCTTAAACGCCGGATCCGAGAGCGTGCCGGCCGAAAACGAGCTCTCGATTATTTAGCAGTCGTTAAATCTCCGCGATCCACGATTCGTTTGGCCCGTAAAGAAGAGCCGACGTACGTCTGTGTACGCTGTGCCCGAGTTTTTCGTTATCGTCAATTTTCGAACCATCGCCCGCATATGCCGGACATTTAATTTCGACGAATCGCTGGTGCACCTTTCAGTCCGCCGCTTTTGAAAACGATTCGAAGCTTGTCGCCCGTTCGACGAGGATTGTTTAATATAAACCGACGGCTGTGGATGGCATGTGTAACTTTTTTCGTTTGGTAGAAGAATGAATGTATCAGGCAAATTACACTCCTGTAGCTCGTTCATCATCTTCCCCGTTCTTCCGGTCGCGGCAAAAAGGTCAGCACGACGGAAAGCTTTTTGTTTCCTCCAATTTCATTTGGGAGCTCGTTGCCGAACGGTGGCAGGCATACGTCGAGGATCAAAAATTTCGCGCAGCCCGAAAGCGGTACGCGGAAAAAGGGATTTGATATTCCATGGTCCGCTGGGCATCACTTGAACCACCTGGCCAGTCAATTTGAAGAGCGACCCTGGAATATAGAACGTATAGAAAATCCGCTGTTCCTTCTCACGAAAGAATTTAATTCGCTCCTCCACGTTTCCGTGCAGCTTCATTCTTTCATCCGCATAGTCCAGGGAAAATGTGTGCAGGACCAAATAAATAGAGAACACAGCAACATACTCATTGCAAAAATAATCGTGTCGTCCTGAAACGAAAGGTTTATCCAATTTTATACATTCTCCATGTATACAGTACACGAATATTCGAAATAGTCGCATGAACCTCTGCGCAAAAATAAGCTTTGTTCCGTAATCACATTTCTTCGAGTATCCGTAATGCCTGGAGAGCGTTTACCTTTCAGCGCAAATAATGTTCCGAAAGATAACATTTGCCCCCGGAAGGCACATGTTATTTTTCGGGACCAACGCGGGAACGAGAGTCGTTTGCAGATATTAAGCGTGCCCAGAGAAAAAGCGTTTAATTCCGCGGTCACATTTCTTTCCACACTCACAACGTATACACTTCACGATCAAGATCTCACGTCTCAGTTATCGTCCTATTTCAACATGATACCTGCACAACCGTCAATCGCCAACGTGTCCATCTTTCGTACCGTCCAAATGCCACCGCGAGAAGCATCTTGAATCTTCCAAAAAGCACACCTCTCGATTCCTGCCACCGCCACAACGAGCGCACGAAACCTGAAAGCGGCATGCGAACAGGTCGGGACACCGTTAACGACTTCGACCGGCCTCCCTCGCTTTCAACCCTCCCCCAGGGCTAGAACCTTCCACGATGCAATTGGCGAAAAATAATTAAAGACAGGGAAATTAAGCGTTCGCACGTCCGAACGTTCGAGGTCCCCATTTGTTCGGCTCCGTTTTAATTATCAGCGGCACGCCATTAGACCGATATTAATGACGCACGCCCGCTCGGGCGTAACTTCCCACCGGGGGCTACGTAACGATCATTTGTTTAAGGCAGCCGGAAGTAATGTCGGCCGTTTCTTCCTCTCGCCTCCCCCACGCTCTCGCCTGTTTTCCCTCGCCGAAGCTCCTTTTTCGAAACTTCCAGCCATTGTCGCCGCTTCCTTTGTCGCTCCTTCAGAAGCGCTCGCGACCTCCGCTCTCAATGCAACTTTTATTACGAAATTTCATGCTTCCTCTCGAGTCCGCTGCCGTGCAAGCGTGAACGAGGTTTAATTGGTGTATGACGAAAACGTGGACTTTGAATAGGTACCCGATTCGCTTGACATTTCGTATCGTCAGCCTTCCGATTCAATTTAAACGCGATTGCACGAGAAGAACAGTCGAATCACACGATACTAAACAATGATTCGTACAGACAAACGTCGGTCTATAATCGCGAATGATTGAATTCGGACCGAAAATCGTCCGCCGTGTATCGCTCGGACGAGTCTGGAAAATGAAAGAAAAGCGACGTCGGCGTGCGCGGCGTTCGTGAGTCGAGCCAAACTCCGCCTCGACGTCTTCCCGACTAACGACTCCTTTTTTTTTCTCGCCCCGGCATTATTCCCTCGGGAGCGGAAGTTCGCGTGAAGCATATTTATTCGCGTGTTACTCGAACGACGCGATAGGTTTAGCGAAGGAGCCGGGCGAAGTTATTCTTGTAATGTGGAGAACGGTGCGGCCGGAATGTTATAAAATGAAGAGATCGGCCGGGCGAAGGGCGTTGTAAAGTGAAATATTGTTGAACGCCCGGCATTCGACGCTTTTCTATCTATGCCCCGGGCCGGGGTGGAAGGGGTAGGGAGGGGGGGGGGGGGGGGAGGATTTTCGCGAATTGTTGCATCGCAGAATTCACTGTCGGAAATCGGAGTCGTGAAGCGTCGCGCGAAATGATTTACGTTCTTTGGTACTTCGGAACATCTCCTCGCCTCGCCCCGAAGTAGTCTGGCGCGAGGTAATTCTTTATCCGTTTACGCAGCCGGCAGAATGTGAGGAGGATGTCTGAGCATTCTCGCGCGGAATTACGCGGGATCCTGCGCAGGAGTCGGGGAAGTGAATCGCTGTTAAGCGGCTTTATTTTTACGCCAATTTGCGAACTTCGCGAGCAAGTGCGCGTTACAGTTGCAGCGTTCAATTGGAACGAATTCAGCTTCCGCGGACAGCCTCGGACGCTGGCGGTTGTTAAGCGAATTATTTGTCAATCAGCTGTCTCGCGAAGCTCTACTCTGGTCTGCTAAGAATCTATTTCCAGACGACTCCACCGTGACCAGTCGTTTTTCATTCAAATTTGTCGAAAACACAGAAATCGACCAACGATATTTCAACGCTTACATTTATTTATCTTACAAAATTTCGCTGGCAGCGTACGGTGGCGTATGAAAGAAATGTCCAGCGCGTTCGCGTGAATCCTCGAAGAGGCGGGACACGTTGATGAACCGAGGTGGTCCAGGGTCTCGACCGAAGGGCCGAGGGAATGAAAAGGAATTACAAGTGGGCGGACGGCGGTAAAGGGAAAAAGATGGAGGGACGAGCAGTGCGTAAATTCGTGCGACGCTGCGGGAAGGAAGCAGTTTTGCCTTTCTTCGTTTTTCACCGCCCTTCGCCGTGCCCCTCCCGTGCTGAAACTTCATAAAACCCGAGCCGAGCATTTTTCTCCATCTGTCGGCTCGGCATTATTTCATTCTTTCACTTTTTCTCGCCACCCTCTCCCCCCCCTTTGTCGACCTCCCTCTCCTCCCTCGCGTTCCACCCTCGCTTACACACTTCACTCGAGTTTTGCCACGAAGCAAGTCATCAGCGGCCTCGGTTTCCCAGGGTTAATTTAGAGATTCCAACAGGACGAGCGGCGAAGTTACTTCGGTTGCGAAATATTCGCGTATGAAATTTCTGGCGTACTGTCACAGAATGGAATTTCTTCGACACAAAGCGACACAAACGGTTTTCCGTCAGCTCACATTCCTTTGGATCAAGATGCTTGCTTAAAAATTGTAGTAGACGTCAATCTGTAAGCGTTTCTTGTTATTTCTTTTTAATCGCCTCGAACTAAATGTTCAACTAAATGTTCTGTTCATAGCAATAATATGAAAAGGGCGCAGATGACAGTATCGTGAAATGCAAATATTTCTGTTGCTCGCTGGGATATATTATTAGCAGATAGTGAATAATTCATCTCGGACGCATTTAACGTGTTACGTGAACCGGGGCGTATGGTATCAACATATTTGTTATCATACGCCAACGATCCCTTTCTTTGCGTCAACTATCATGAATCATAATCTTGTAAAAGCGTTACACGCAACCCGCTCCTCTCGAACAGTATTATCATACTATACGTAATATTCACTCTATCCATATACATACTACACGACCCATGTAACGTATGCGATATTTTGCACGATGCCAGTTTCCGGTAAAATGAATAAATAAGCAAGCAGCTTCGACAAAGACCCATACCATATCTCATATTCGAGAGGATTAAGCTCACGTTTGCGTACGCGTGGCTCGATGCACGCATCCATCTTTGGTTGCAATTAATGCCGCGCATTATTCGGCACTCCCTCGCCACACCGTCTATCGATGATCTACACCATACACGTATCCGCCTACACGCACACCACATATGCAGCGCGCGTATTTCGCGGTTTCCTATGCGCCCGTGTGCGCATTAATGTGCCGCATCTAACGCTTCCAACTCATCTTTCGTTGCAGAACACCATTTTGCCCGAGGCCGTGCACTTTTGGGAGCGGGCGCTCATGGTTCGGGAGACGAAGAACACGATCAGGTTGAACCGGTAAGTCCATTGTTATGTATCATCTGTGCATCTCGTTTTGACGCCATTGTTCTGCCTCAGCTTTCGAATACACTTATATACTTATAAGATCTACTACTATCTCGTATGACTACGGCGTTCGTATTTCTGACACGCTCGATCGCCACACCACTCACGCTCACGCAAACGCATGCAGCGTAACAGGGACACGTCTTATTCCCATGATAAGTCCGCGCGGCGCGTACCCACGTCTATTTGCATACTAACCGAAATGCTAAGCTAAAACCGTGTGAATATGTATCGCGCGTATTTGCGCTCGCGCGTAAACGGGTCACGTGATTTATCGGCATAAACGACGGGGACGTAGTCCATGCTATTATCGGGCCGATATGCGTGCTGGTACGTGTATTCCGTCCTCGCGCGACGTTATAACGTGCGTCGATTATCGATCAATCGCGACGGGGCGCGGGTAATCGTTCCGCAGGTGACCGTTTCCGGGATAATATGTTGACGACATGATCGTCGGATGAAGGATTCCAATTCCAGTTCGTATATTACAGAAAGCTACGTTCGCCCGTCGGTTTCGAAGTTCTATCTAGTCAGATTAGGCATCTGGTACTTAATCATATGTGGGACCGGTGTTTGTCAGGTTCGAACGAAACGATCGGAAGACTTAATAAAATTGACGTGGCTCTCCGTACGGGACTGCGCGTCATTTCATCAGAAAGCCTCGGCGTTTGCAACGAAATCCGAATGCGGCAAACGCCGAAGCCGTTGCGCGGTTACGTCATCGCGCATCTGAATGATAACAAACCAATCTGTGCGTAAGCAGGTGTAGAGCCAGGATTCATGCAGGATGTCGGAGCGATACTGTTCCGACAGAAATTGAACAGTATCGATGCGCACATCGTGTCCCAGTTATGCCCGCGCGTACATCCATTGTAATGCAGCCGCTGCGAATAAGCAGATGTATCATTAAGTGTGTTTGCCGTAATAGAATGAAAAGGAAGGGATTGTTTCGGGACGCGACCGCGCGTCCACGTCGTTCAAACGGAATTATCGATGCGTGCGCCGCGATGCGATTGCGGCATGTTACACGAGCGATCGGCCGATCCGTTTGATAATTAACAAGTAACTACGATAAAACGGTTGGCGCGGGGCGGAATAATTAAGCCTCACGGTTATACATTTTTCAGCGACTGATGCGATTAATAACACTTTGACCGCGGAGTTACTTTATACTTATTCATGCATAAAGCCGTGGGATTTGCCGCTAACAGAATTTGATCGTTAGGGGGCCGAAATCTGTAATCTTCCGTGTAACGTGTTCCGTGTTGCAGAGTATTCGTGGTATTTCGTTTCATCGTATTCGACGCACGGTTTTCTTTCGACGAAGTTCATTCCTTCTGTTATGTAAAGCATTATTGAAGAAACTTGTGCACCCAGGGTATTATGTATTGACGTATATCCATGAATGACATTCTACTGTACATTCAGAGAGACAGAGTTTGTAGGTTGTAACGCTCCGAGCATCGCGCCATCGTTTAAGTATCCGTCCACCCGTTACTTCGACTACTCCACCACAGAGAAATCGGAAGATGCAGAGTACTTTATCGTAGTCATCGGTACAATGACATCGCGACTCGCCAGTGACCAGGTGTGAAACCGAAACAATATTCCGCGTTACCGTACATTAGCAGGCAATGTACATTCGCCGGCGAGGATGGCCGGGGCAAATGTTTGCGGTTCATTCTCGACCTTTTTCCGTAGCAGTGGCCGCCGCAGTTTGGCCGCAGGGACGCAAGTAACCTAAATTAATGCGCGCGTGTCCGGCCGCGTGGACAAACAGAGAGCGTGCACCAGGCAACAATGGAACAACGGTTATACTTGTATGCTCGCACGGCAACTATGCGCCTATAGAAATGCGCGGAATGCTGCCCAACGGCAGTGGTCGGCGCGATGTGACTTTTCGGCATGCCTCAGTCGTCTGTCCGCGCTCACTTTACAATCTTAATGTGCTATATCGTTCCCGGGTGTTGCAACGTGCATCTGATAATGCACGTGCGGCAGATAATGCGGATCATTTTTTTGCGAAATGTCGGAATGAAGCTGGATGCTCGGTAAAATTAAGCATAGATTCGCATTGCATGGATGCTGAAAGGGACAGGTACAAGTGCAATTAATGTCAGTTTTAGTATTTGGAAAGTTGTGGGATATAGAAGAGTATATATATATATATGTTCGGTTTTGTTCGTAAACACGTCTTCATACATATATATACACACAGTATTCTTGCTGCGTCGTCAAAAGTTTGTAGAAGCGGAAGATATCTGATTGCAACGTTAATTTACACTGCTCAGCTGTCTGACTTATGCTTGACTTTCACTACTGCGATATCTATTCTGCTTATTTCCTGTCTTTGTGGTAGTTGCATTTTCGATGCAAAAACATTTTAACTATGTCAAGAATTAATTACGTGTATTTAACACCGTGCCACGTAGCAAATGTTCATTATAATTAAAATCATATCTGCAACGGTCTTCGATAAATATTGGGATGTAATAAGTATCTTACCGAAATAGTTTAAATTGTACTACTAAATGATTTATACTAGCACACATTATCTATTTGCCTTTGACTTGTCTTAGAGAAATAATAATATAATAAATATATTACTAAAATTATCATCAATACTTTTTTACTTTATTCGCTCGGTTTCCTGGGAAAATTTAGTTACGATCAGTTGAAATATGCGAATTGTTTGTTGAAGTTTCCGTTTTTGTCACTCATCGCATCTCGTTTATTGCTCAAAGCCGTCCGAATAACAATTGTAATTTGCCACCGCGCAAGCAAACGAAAGTGAAGCAAACAATGGCGAGCTGAAGGTGAAGAATAGTGGGAGAATATTCCCGCGTGTCGCGCCATACATCAATCTCTTGCCACTTCTCGTTCCATTGCTGTCAATAAAAATCCGGGCGGGAGGCTGTTGGTAATCTTTGCGTATCGGCTGCCTTCCCCGGAAACTTCCCAGGACATATCGCCGTGCCTTCCATCGCCCTTCCGCCATTCCCATACGTATCGTTATATAAAATCTCCTGTCACAGAACGTGATACTCGCGGCCAGCTAACAGGCAGTACATGAGTCGATCGGATGTTCCGTCTAGACGTCGCCGTCTACGTCGGAATTGCGCTGACTGACGTTCTTCGAAAACGTCTCACAAGATTTCGCCCTCCCCGAAATATGTTCTTAAGCACAAACTTCTGAGAGGCGAGAATTTTTCTACACGTGCCCATTTTTGTCCACTTAACCCTTTCGTTATGACTTAAACTTTGACCACTACGCGTCCGCTGAACGGACAGTTTTATCGTGAATACGCTGCCACTGAACGGGACAGCCACGACAAGAAAGCCATTTCACCGGATAAGGAGGGTATAGCAGTCAAATTTTGCCGCGCAATGTTATGAGTCGGCGAGAAGAAATCATACTTTATTACGTGCGTTATAGTAATAACACTTTATGGACTATGTCGGTTCACAGCAGGCGTACGACGACGGACGACTGTAGTCGTCATTCGTATCGAAAGTGCTAACGGCATACTTCATGAAGAATCAAAATTCAATTTGCAAGAAATCAAACTTGCGTCACCGCACAGTGGATCGAAACGTAGGAAAGTTGGGACATACGTTTTTATCGTATTCAGAAAGAGTTTTTCGACATTATAGACAAGAATTGAAATGCCGTTTAGCAAAATACATAACATTTTTTAAGTGGAATATAACGTAACCTCTTACGACATCATTTTATATATAATTCATATGTTTCTTGAAATAGAATTTAATTGGACCGAACGCCAATAATATTTCGTTAAAATGACTGCTTGAAACTGCATTTTTAATATATGAACTCAACTGCGCGACGGTCCGTATGTTCCAACTTTCCTATGTCTTCGACACACTGTGTGCCAGTGGCATTGATTCCACGCGTTCCGACCTGCAGCACTGGCAGTGCGCGATCGAATTTTCGATTGAAATCCGAATCGAGCGGGAACGGGCGTGCGCGTGGCATGTAGAATGTATGAAATATGCGCTTAACGCTGGCCAGCGCGGCGGCGGGCCGTTGATGAAAAACGACAGAGCTGCGAAATCATGACGCCCCGACGAGAGCTATCGAGTGACAAAAGTGTAAATATGATTACGGCGGTAGAGCGCGAGCGCGACCCGCGAAATAACCGGTGACACATTTATCTCGTTTGTTACGGAAGAGTAATTCGATACCCGCTCGTTACTTACAATCAGAGTGCGGAGTGAAATCAACGATTCGAATTAAACGAACTCTCCTGCCAAACGAACGGCGCACGCGCTCCGTCTCGCCGCACAGGGTGTTTTGTAATACGCTGTTCGGGGCGAAAAATGGCGACTCTTTTTTATTTCCATGCGACAAAAAAAAATGCATCAATGTTGTAGAATAAACTTTTTCATTCGGGATCGTATATATGGGCGAGCAACTAAACGGTATCGGAGAGTGATCGATCGTTCGCGTTATCCACAAAAATTGTGGAAAACCGTGACGTAACTAAATAAAGGGTGAAATTGAAAATGGCGAGTAAAATTGTTTTGTACGGGGCTCGACTTTGAAAACGAAACGCTATGAGGGATCGATTCTTTCTTTCACGTAGCGTACAATGATCCCGTGTGTATCGTTGAATTTCTCAATAATGACTGACACTACGAAGGGTAATCAATCGAAAATATCAGCTATTGTTTGCGTGAACAATATTGTACGCGTACTAGCAATATACGGTGGCAGTTAACAAATAGTATTGCGGATAGCTAGCAATGCTGCGTACAGGCATGAATCGTAAATGCATCAATAAACTTGATCGATTGTTCGTACGAAACGGTGGATCTCCCTTGAGAACGTGTCAAAGAAGATCGAGCTGTAACGTTTAAACTGCCGCTCGCGTGTAACGTTTCACTGACACGAATGGCTTATACGCCACGAACTCGAGATTCATGAGTCGTTTACATAACGTTACGACGTTAACGACATAACGACCGTGACGGTTTTAGCGCACACTCCCTAGTCGGTGGCGTGTCGCACTGACTCGATCGAAGATGTTTCCAGATGTCGACCAACTTACGAGCACGCTGTTTCTGAAACCTCGAAAGTCATTCGATTCCTCGTCGCTGGTCCACTCGCCTTTCCACGGTTACTACGTCTCGGTTGGTCGCACGTAAATGTACTTTATATTCATCGTTCAACGTTTACTACGTATCAGTTGTTTATGTGTAAGATCAAAATCTTATATATTTATCGTCTTGCCAAATTTCAGCTGCTCTTTTAGAATCTTTTATATTTGTCGTTCATCATTTAATATTTTTGTTACACGTTACTAGTGGGTCGGTATTGCAACACGATGTATGCAACAGAGCGTATCTGTCGCATCAAAAATGTCTTCCCGCGCTCATCGTTCGTCGCTAGACGCTAGACTCGAAATTTTCCTTCCTCTCCAACAAACACAATATTAATTTGATAACGTAGCCCCCCCATCTTCGTCGGTTTCTCAACATCCGACAAAGATTCACTCAGGCCGGCAAGCATACACCCGGCTGTAATTACTTCGCGCCGAACATAAATCTCCCGTAACGATGTAACGCGTTAACGTCCGCTAATAGCATTAATTAGAGCGCCTCCGGACGCGGTCGTTGCGCGCTAACGCGAAATATATATCTCGCAATTAGGGCGATTCTTTCGACGCGTCCCACCGCCTCCGGCCCTGCCTCGAGTCTCGCCTTTTTCGATGTCTGTTTTTCAACGTAATCATATTATCGTTACGTCTTCGTCCACCTTTTTCCGCGACCCGCGGCGACGCTACACTCTTACGTTTATACATTTATGGTATGTGTACCTACGCGTCTACGTGCTCTTACGAGTGTGTACAACGATGAAGGAGTCTGTTCTTTTTTTTTTTTCGGATTTCGTAATTTTTTTTATCCTAGCGTTGCGCGATATTTTTGTTAGTAATGTATTTTTTGGCGCGATCGTTCGATGAAGCAAATACCGGTACTATTGTTACGGCGAGTGTCGAATGTGAAGTTGTTAAAGCCACGTAGGTACTCTGGGTGCACCGCAGATAGCGTGACGGTTATATTCGATATTTTAGCGGGCAGGAGGTAACGATTATCGAATATTACCGACACGCTCTTATTACAATCCTCGCACGTAATAACCCGCGATTGTGAATGATATAATCAACCGTTCATTCTTCCGCGAGGCAACTCCGTTTACATTTACTATCCACATTTTTCCGACAATTAATAATCCTATATCACCGAATAATTGAAGGAGCAACGTGCGCATTGTCTCAACTGCAAAATCTTTTCTTCGATCAACTTACAGTACGTATTACGATACATGTAATAAGACAAAATGGCTGAACTGATAAACCGACTCGCTTCGCACAATGTCAACCGCGCAAAATACGGACCCCCACCAAACGAATAATCCGCGTTAAAAGAAAAGACCAGTGTTGTATAAGAGTTTCCGACACATCCCGCGCAACACGAACGTTTGTAACGATTCGGCTTGTCAGCCGGAAGAATCGCGCTGCCTGTTATCAGCGCACTGTCTGGCCAGACTCGACGCGTTCCCTCCCTCTCACTCCTCCCTACGTCTCTCACATCCTCGTCACTGTCCTTCTCAATCCTCCCCATAGCTCTACGCAACCCCGAGACGCCGTTGACGGAACTTTTTCATCAAAACTTTCCTACTCTTTGATTCTGGTGTCGGCCCCTCGAATCCCGAAGGCGTCCGAATGTGCCCACCGTCTCTCCGCTTCCTCTTTTATTCCGCCACTTCAGGACCTTTCTCCCTCGGCGTCCCCTCTCCCTCTCCCCACCCCCTTTTCTCCCCTTTTTTGTCTCCCCACGTTCCTCTATCCATCTTCCACGGCGTCTGTCGCGCACTCTTCCGCACTCCCCCCACCACCTTTTTCTCACTTTTTCGTCACTTCTCGCTTCTTTTCACTTCTCCGCCCACCTCCCCCCGCGCGCGCCGCGTGTCTCGGAGAGATCAGTCTCGTTGAATCAACGCTCGGAAAAAGGAGAATAAAAGTTTCGACGATGAGAGCGAGCGGAGGGAGGATGGTGGAGGAGTCGGGAAAATGGTGGAAGAACGAAGGGCGCAGGTGATCGGGCGGAGTGATAAGAACGAGTGCGGAGGATGTCTTTCGTAATTGTTGCGTCAGCGTCGTTTAGTTGCGGCCAATGGCGGGCTTCGTGCGGCTCTTGTGCGACCCTGTTCGCGTAAGCGGTACGCTTTCCTAGAATCTATTAGTCTCGTAGTTCGTCAGGTAACGAGGAACGTATTTTCGGTGCTTCGGGGAATTAATCGACATCGCTGAATTCCGTTCGAATGAAATACGTGGATTGGGTCCAATTGGCCGCTGATAATGAAAAAATACAATTTTAATTCGGTTAAGCGATTTTCCGCGTCATATAAATCGCGAACGACAGTATGAGAGAAATCTAATTAAGAATTGTCGAGCGTTGCGCGGTTATATTCTTCATTACCGGTCGTACGATGGTTAATATGTTCGATGGACGTTGATTGTTGAATAATTGCGTCAGCGGTTGCGTTGTACAAAAAGTCAGATTTCTTTCTTTCATCACAAATTCCTACTGAAAACCCGACTCGCGGTTATAAATGTATCCGTTCATATGTTTTGAATAGAATCAATCGATTGATAAGAATATTACTTGCACTGCTCTCTCGACGTCTTCGCATCGTTCAATCGAGTCACATCAAGTTCCGCGCGAAGATATTTTAATATCCGGCTAGTAGACGTTACTAATTTACTTACAAACTGGCTGACAACTTGAAGAAATATTCGTGCGAAATGGGCAAAAAATGCTAACTAATGTGCGAAGAACTCGCGGACTAGATGAAGATTTCCTGAGGGAAATTATTCCGACATAGTGATCCGCGTACAGCACGCGAATCCTCTTCACGAGTAATCATCAGACTTGCAGCTTCCGCTTCTGATACGCAATGCAATCGTCTCACGGATGAGCCTGAGTAGAGAGCTCGGATGAACGGGAATTATTACTGGTTCGTCTTATTTTGTCGATTCTGTCCGATGGATCAGTTATTTGGCCGCTTAATGTACACACGCATGGATCTTCCTAACTGAATTCTTATGTGAAAATCATGTGCCATTGTAATTGAGGTTCTCGGGGTGAATGAAGCCTGAGTATAATGAATTTAGTGAAATGGCGTCGTTTATTAGCAACTTTCATTTTCTCTTCCTCTCTCAAATTAGACGACATCCGAACGCTTCAGCTGATTAGACGGGCACCGTTAACGAGTCGCTCGTTTCATGGAACCGCGCATTGCTCTTTGTGCCACACGACCTCTGTTGGCTCTTTCTCGTTCGACGCCTTTCTTGTTGTGTTAATCATCTTATAATCAGGCCGCTCGATACGATTGCGTAACTTTGTTCTACTGATTGGCTGAATATTACGCAGCAAGCGTAAACTGAGAACAATAATTCATGATGTTGTTTAATCCGTTTTTTACCCTGGTATCTGCCAGCGATTGTAAAAGCGATCCAAGTCGAAAATGGAAGAAAATTAAGTATCTCATGTAATTCACGTGGCATTTACTTACATTACAAGAATTCCACACCCATCGTAGCATCGAATCGTCCCAACGGAAACGGGAATGAAATTTTGAGGGAAGCAAGGGCAGAGGAAAAATCGCATGATATAAAGGCACGAAATCCATCGAGAGCATTCTCACCCCTCCCCCCGACCCTTCTCTCCCGAAATTACCGCCGTTCCTCCGGGCATTTTCACGCTGCTTAGAAACAATTACATTTACACACGCGCGGACGCTTACAAGACATTCCTCGGCCGAATATTCGGGGAATTCGCGTCGAGGAATCCACGTCGAAAGTTTCGGGCCAAGAAGAGAGCGAGATCTTTCCGTTCAAGTGCCTTCCCCGCCCGCCCCCCACTCCCCCGCCCTTATTCTTCCCACGGGAGGTCGGGCACTCTCGGTAAAACTTGGTAATCCCGGGCCAATTATTCAGTCTAATAGCGAAAGTTTCGACGGCAGTCGCGTTAATTAATTGGTAAATAGTTGATCGCTGACTCGTGCCACTCCCGTCCGCCGTGGAAGGTTGTGTTTCCGATTCGGAAATGCGGGTGGAACGGGTGACGGGGAAGTCGGCGGCGGATTAAGATGACGGCCCGGCTGGGTTTAGCATTCTTCGACACTTCTGCCCGCTGTTCGGCTTTCGTATCTTTCGAACGACGCGCGCCAGAAGACAAGCGACTGTCGCGATTACATTAGAGACTCTGTAATCAGAGTCCATGAAATACGTCAACGAGGTTAACAAAATGGATCCAACAGCGAATCACATTTCGGTTTGTATAGAGTACAGAGTAATTGACACATCGATAGTGCTCGTATACAGTCGTGCTAGATCTAGTACCTTTGTTTAAAAAAATGCCGGGAACAATGAAAATCGACGCATTTATTCGGTGAATCCGATTAATGGGTCTCTAGATAACGATAGTATCAACACTATACTCCGGACGAAATTTGACAATTTTTAACTGATTCCACGCGGTTTCGCTTACGCGCCCCGTTTATACGATCGCGATGGCAAGGTGGTACTCGAAAATCGTTCGAGCCGAGAGCGCAGCCACTTATTCTTCGCCATCCCCGGGCGTCACATAAGTACGCTCGGCAAAAAGGGTTCAGGAATTTCTCTCGCGTGCGGAAGAATTCGTTGCCATCGACTGAGCGCAGAGAGTCGCGAACTCTGAGAAAGAAAACGCACGCGCGGTATCTGGCGGGGCGCCAGCGCTGCAAGTAAACACCGCATTCTCCGCGCTTCGTCTTCCTTTTTCATCCGCCCCCTCACGAAACTGTACCGATGCTCTGTCACGATATCGCATCTGCATAGTAACGCAGGTGTCGCGTTTCTCACGTTCGCGTTTCGGTGCCGATGACTCTTGAGCGAAATGCAGGACGCATTTAACGTTTGCAGGGCGCAGCTAAATCCGAATGTCGCTGTTCCGACGATTTTAAGCGTGAACCTCCGGCTCCGCGCCGAGGCGGCGGACTTTAAGAGAGAAACGTTGTTACGAATTTGGTTCAGGAAGCGCGTGACATTGTAATGCAATTCCCGAGAAAAGCGTCGCTTCGAGTTTAGTTCACGGGAGGCGTGATCTTGTAATATGATTTAAGAGAAAAACGCCGCTCGCAGCCTTCGCTCGCTAAATGCGTGAAATTCGAATGTCGCCCATTGTTCTTTACCAGTGCTCTTTGAGAGAAACGGTGCGTGGGTACGGTTGGTAGATAGTTCGGGTAAGTGTTGCTAGGATTGCATCTGATACCGCACCGTAGCGCGAATTATGGAAATCAGCCCTCATTAACTAGACTGGTTTATATTAATGAATCAAAATTGAATTGGAATATTAATTCTATTTCAAATTATACGCTTAACGTTAAATGTTATTAATAAAATATTATTCGTGACAGTAAAACCAATTCGGTGGTTGTTGCCTTATTTGGATCACCATCATCTTGAATGATCGCGACCTTACCCTACTAATCCCCGAACATCCGACATCGAAGTAAACTAAAAAATCGTCCATACTTCCCTGCCTTCTTCTTTCGCTCCTGTCTCTTCACGTCTCCTCGCTCATAAATGTCGCGTTACCGAAAGCGAGTTTATCCCCACTCACGCATTCCTTGCCACGTGTCGAATTGTCAATGCTCGGAAGGTACATCTCCCACGTATAACGAAATCCATGTGTCGAATCAATTTTGCACGAGCCTTCCAAGATCTTTCACGACTTTTGACGTCCGCTGCGCGCGGCGTCAGTCACAAAAAGACGCTAGTTCGAGGGGTGGGAGGGTGGATGGGGAGGGGGTTTGAAGAGGGATGAAGGAGGATGGTGGGCGGGTACCGGAAGGCGCACGGCCTCCGTGATCCGAGAGAGAGTCCGTTGCATTATTCAGCTCGCGCGCACGGAGCGTATCGGATACGAGCCGGGACGTTTCTTATTTTTACAAACTCCGCTTCACGTCTCGACGGCCCGGGAATTTGTTACGTAGATGGGTCGGGCGTCGGAATGGACGGGAAACGCGTCGGTGTTACGTCGACGGCCGATAGACGAGCGCGCGTGCAAATCATCGCTCGTTTTTTGTTCCATATGAAACTTTATTAATTTACGTGTACCGGAGCCAGCGGCAGAGTCATGGATCTGTTTTCAGTTTGTCAAAAATCGTGAAAGAATTGTTACGGATCATTAAATACTCGAGCAATGCCCACATTGCACGTCCACACGCAGCGCGCAGGTTCTGTACAATATCATGCTTCCTCGCACCTGTATATGAACCACAGGCAAACTTCCATAGTACGTACTACACGCTGTTCTTTGTAAAGGCAGCGAACGACGAACTGGCGGCCGTGCGCGGAGTACAGGAAGCGTACGAATTCACAGTCGTGCCTCAAGGCACGATGATTTTCTGACACGGTTTTACGAGCCGCGAGAGAACGAAACGTCGGAAGAGTGCCAGGTGCCATTACACGCGCTCTGCTTCTAGACACAGTCGTAATCGACACGCGACGAATGATCTACCGGTTCACCGCAAGGAAAAACGTCGATCGTGAACATATTCAGACGTCACACGAACTGGCCACAAAATGATAAAAATCACCAAGAATCATGAATATCTTCTGTTAAGCGACATTCAGCGTATCGGCACAATGTCTCAGTGGGACGCGGAGCGCGGGACACACGATTCCTATAATGTCTACTGCTTCCGGTCAGTAGATCGATGGTCCCCGTCACGATCTCTCGCCGCGAAAGATGGACGAACCGGGGGCCGGTCAGGAGCAGAAGGTCCTGGGGCGTCGAGGTGGCACGGGACGAGCGACTGCCGAACATTAGTTACTGACGCCCGCGCCACCTCCCATTATTAATCTTAATCCCGGGACTATTCGTTAGGCGGACGAAACGGGCGTGAGCTCCAACACGCCGTCGTTATTTTCCTCCCACGCCAATTCTATCGCGGTTTATTGATCGTCGCTGTTTTTCTTCGTCCTCTTTCTTACCCTCGCGATAGACGAGGTGTGGGGTAGGATGGACGCGTCGCGCAATTCATATTTTTCTGTCCTGAGGTGCCCCATTATTATTTTCATGCCACGTCCAGCACTATCCGCCGCCGGCGGTATAGGAATGCAGTGTTGTGCAGGCTGGAAATTGATATTCAATTAATTAACAGTAAACGCGAATTTGATTTCAAATATTATTTGCCTTGTTAATCCGTGCAAAATTGCCGCTAGTCCTGGACGATACATTAAATGAAATGAACGATTTAGTATTATGATTGATATATTTATGTTCCGTGTTCTGTTTGTTTTAAGGTGAGGTTGCTATCATTGGACCACTTAACTTTGTCGCAGTGGTATTAATAAAATATTTTGCACTCTAGAGTTGAGACCACTTACTCCATGAAGTGGAAAAAGATTTCTACCAATATCTAATAAGCGTACACGCGATCCGACCTACAAAGAAAGTCGCAACAGCGAAAACAACGACGATGTGCTGGCATTGAAGAACAATGATCGTTAACTGTTAAATCTGACCAACTATTGTATAAATAATTTAATCGTAAAACGCGGTTACATTGTAGAACGACGCGAAGGAATACCTACGAAGAACAAGAAATCCGTGGGGTCCGCTCGTAAAAAGAGTAGAACCGAATAGTGCATTGGGTGGGACGATCAGATGGAGAATGGCGAAAGGGAGTAAGAAAAACGTGATGGGGAAAGGTACGCGGGGAACGATCAACGCGAATTGTCTCAGGAGAAGGCCCTTGTCTTTCACGATTTCCTCGTTCCCGAATCGATTCGTTTTTCTGCCCGCCACCCTCGAATTACTTTTTCCACGTTGAATCGAGTGATCGTCGACGATGCGGTCAATTCTATTAATTCGCTTTGGGAGGGAACGACTGCGCACACATGCGATATTTTCCCAGTCCAGTTTTTCGACTTTGTCCTCCTCGTTAATTTGACTTCTGCATTTCCCAGCGTCGCGGGCGCGCGCACAAACGCCGATTGTACTGTCTAAAAGAAATTGCGGGCGATAACAATTACAGGCTTTATTGTGCTGCCTTTAGCCCGTAGGAAAATTTTATCCCCGGCTACGACTTTGCTAGCATTCCGAGCGGATCCGCCTTTCAGGCAGTGCCGTTTTTCATGATTCAACAATGGTGCAACAGACGGGAGCATTTTCGTCCGCGACAAATGTGATGCGGGAGATAACGGCATCGTAAGGCCGAGCAGAAGGTCGTTTGTCGGAATGACGAGCAAATCGTTTCGTCAGACGGCACGAGCGACCGGAAGCTATAGCCTTTCCGTTCGCACGGCGGCAAATTTTATTCTTTTAATCAAACCGTCCTTCAGAGTCTATATGACCATTTTTCATCGCAAGTATAATCTGAGTCATTCGGATAGACTGTATGCTTGAAATACGATGCGAAAAATATATTTATACATATTCGAGATACATATTAATGCAATGCAAGCAGCTTTCCACCCCATTGACATTACACCGCCACTTTCAGCAAGGACCAACTATCCGTACATCACGGCAACGATTTCGATGTGCGGTCCATTATTTTGCGGCATAAAATAAACAGAACCACCTATGTACAGATCCAAGAGCCGCATTGTGGTCGCTGGTTCTCTACACACGGTCCCGTTAAGGGTGCACGCAACGAATGCGTCGCCGCATCCCTTTTTTCCCCCACCCCCTTCTCGATCCTTTCCTACGTTCAAAATGTCGAACGTGGGCTCGTAACACTGGCACACCCGGTCGGGCAACCGACGTGTGGACGTACTTGTTTCACCCGATAACCAGAACATAGAGATCGTTGTAAAAATTCACGAAACCCCCCTCGTCCATTTGCTCAGCCTGGGTACTCTAAAATCCATTACCAGAACGCGGGAGCGCGCGTGAACGCCACTTTGCCGCGGCTGGTAGGGTACCTGTTCAAACTTTTAATCGGATCGTTGCTCTCGTTTATTTCTTCCTCCCTTCCTTCCGTTCCCGTTCTCTGCGCGTTCCTTCGTCTTCCTTCGCACTTTTCCTCGCAGCTCTCCCGCGTCGTCGGCCTATATTGAAGATTCTTTGTTTTTTGATTTTTTTTTTTTGTTCCTACGATGTCGGTGTTTCGCGTTTTTTGTTCGAAATCGTTCATTACCTTGTGGGTGTTTTTTTTTTTTCATTTTGTTGCGTTTAGTTTTTTGGGTTGTCCTGTCTTGCTTGTTCGTGTTAATTGCTTCGTTTCCAGTAGTGCAGTTTGATTTGATTCATGACACCTCTTACGTGTTTTTCGACTAATGCATATTTGGAGCAGCGCGTTGTACCGTCACAATCCTCTTGAAAGTTCCACGCGACATTCCTTCTTACAAAACCTTTCAGCGATTCGGTGACACTGTTCCGTCGACTTTGCCTTACTTCGCGAGAAAGAATTACGACTATTCCCAGACTGCCTCCGAAGTACATATGTCGAATCGGCCGAGTTAACAAAGAATCGATCACGATTATTATTTTTCGTAAATCATTTAAATATCATATATTAAGTATGAAATCTTTGCAGCACAGCGTGACACGTTAATATTCTTCAAACGCTGGCAGCGCGCATTAGAGGGGATCATTTTCGTTTTCTTTCCGCTAAAGATTCTGCCATCGCGCCCACGCGCTGTTCATATTTTCGCTGCGAAGGCTATGTTTATCCGCAATTTCTTCGCGCGAAATAACCTCATCGCGAGGAAAGTGGATTCCAAGGGCGCCCATTGAAATGCAGGGCATGCGGGGATGGCTTTCCCACTCTCGACACACATTGTACTTTGGAAACAGTGCCTGTGAACCTTTTCAACATACGCAAAGCGGGTCCTTGCCCTTTTTCGTATCGAGAAACTGCTCCGTTAACACTTTCGACTTTCGAGTGGCAAGCTTTTCCCGAACAAATATTTCAGAAAATCGTTACTTCTTATGTAAATAAGAACGTGTGCGGAAATTTTCGTGCCACCCATTCCTGGGCAACGTGGCAATGACAGCCGTAACGGTCCACTTCCATGCAGCAATACCAACGTATTATACATAGAGATGCTTAACCTAGAACTACAGAATAGTCAAAATGACTGGTTTGACATTTTGCTGTAATACGATGACTCAAACATCAGCCTTCATTATACCAAAATGTCATCCCTCTAGTCTTAAGGTTCGTAACGGTTCATGCCACGTCTGAAATTCCTGATTAAATATCACGCCGACCTCTCTCACCCATACAATCGCCCACCACACTCCCGTGCCATTGTTCTTCGAACTTGCCCATTGAAATTATTGATGTTCGATTCCGATTCTTGCAGGATACATTTTTAAAACGGACTTTTTCAAAGAATCTCCAGCATTTATTATTTTTTAACTTGAACATTGGTTTTGATTTCTTTCGAAGAATCGATTCTTTCCAGAGAATCGAGCGTCCCCAATTGAAATGCCTTCGTGGCTCGGTTCTCTCGCACTGATTTCGCGACGAACGTCTTCGGAAAGCAGCTGTGCGCTTTCGAGGCACGCAAAGCTCGGGGTTCGTGGCCTATCCGACGAGAGCGAGGCCGCCATCAAAATCGCGTCTGTCGAATGGGGAGGAAGGTCTGGCAGGTTGGAAGGGAGGCAGAGGACGAGCGCCGACGGGCCGGACGACGTGGCCTGCGCCATACGCTTTTCCTTTATCAAGCCTGGCAGATCCAATAGGGATTACGGAAGACTAGATGGGATAGCACGCCAGGATAAGATGGGATAGCGTCTCGTGCGGGATTTCCGAGGATCCTCTTCCTTCGATTCATAAATATCCGCCGGCCATAATGCCTCGCTGAAAAGGCTCCTTATGAGTATCTGCGCGCTGCTTCTATTCTCTTTCCTCCCTCCGACGTTTGTTCCTCGCGTCGTCGGATGGCCGTCGATGATGAAGGATCGCGCGGTTTGAAGCCAGGGACGAAGGATAATTGAGGCACGTGGACGCGTGTTTCTGGAATTATTGGCAAGCTGGCACGCTGGTTCAAAGGGTATTAGGGCTTTTGATATTGTGTGGAAGAAATAAGCAGGAGAAAACGAGGGGAAGTAGGGTAACGAAGAAGGTGGTAATCAAATTGCTGCATCGATATTGTAGTCATTTCGTCCGGCTTGTTTCAGGGATTACTACTCGCACACCTCAGTGTCACTGGCATTGACGATGATTACTGGTGCTTAATACACTTTCAACGCGTGTACTTGAATTCTTTACTATCGTTTGACGAAATGAGTATATATTATTTTTCACTTTATCAATTTACCGATGTATTTAAGTAGTTATCATCAAAATTACTCGGACATCCTCAACAGCGTTTAAATTTATGTCTCTCTATTACATGCCCCGTGCAACGCACATTCTACTTTTGTTTAGCAACGTTAGATCGAACAATCGAAGATTGGATTCCTTCCTCCACATCACCTGTACTAAATTTATCAGTCGTCAATCTATCTTTACGTTACCGCGACAGAAATGGCAACCTCGCCAAATTAAATCTTACCCCCGCGAGTTTCTCTCGAGCAAGAACTTATTAACAGGTCCTCGTGACGAGTGTCGACCTTAAGCAAGTGCTCGTATAGTTCCATTAGCCTGACATTTTCCAGACGGAAGTACGAGCCGTAAACTTAACAATGTGCCGACCCCTTAGACGCGTCTTGTATCGTTCCCTGGTATAGTCCCGTATAAGTTGGAGATCGATCGGCCTCGTTATGGGAGTGCCTTCGAAGCGGCAAGTAATATGGAAACTTTGCTTTCGACTCGCGTCTCAAATGGGAGATGAAGTTCCGAGCGTTACTTCAAACACAACTTTACCTTTCCCTCTTATTTTTTCTGTGCCCCCCCCCCCCCCCCCCCCCCTTACTTTACGAATGTTTTTTTCACCTCCTGCTCGAAGTCGGCCACTTCTCATTGAACGTCGTGGAGTAAGTTGCTTAATATCTGATACTGCGTCACAGTTTGACAATGAATTATTGAGTCATGCATGGATGATGGATATTTCGGGGCGTGTCTGTGTGTTTCTTTCGACCCTGAAAAATCTGTCACATCTCCGAGACTGTTGAGAGTTCACAGCGTGCAACCAGTGGTCTATTTTCAGCGCAAATTACTTTCTATCGAATGGCACAGACGGGGAATGTTGAAATTTTTCACCATTTTTCGACCGTATCTCGATGACAGTTGGCCATTTTTCGCGATACATATAAAAAACATACAGGTCCCTAAAGTTATTGAGCAACTTACCTTGCCACTATTTTTCTGCGATTCACGCTATTCAAACGTGATTTCAGTGGCGGCTGGTCGTTTCCGCGCGCGATGTTTCGCTCGGAACAGCGAAATTGACGCTTTCATATAAATCCCTTTCTGCCGCGGCCCGATTTGACCAGAATCCGTACCTCCTGAATGCATTTAGCTGAAATGCATTTTTTACACACGTTTCGACTATTTTTCACTTTTAGTAATGGACGCTGCACTGGCGAGCACAAAGCGTCGATTAAAAACGTGCATGCGTGTGACGGGGAGTACGTGTATCTTCAAAGTGAAAATGCAGCAATTACATCTGCAGCTATATATATATATGTACATTTTTTTTTTTTTTATTGAAAAACTGAAGAACGCCACTGTTTGGTTCATATTTTTCAGAACGACCCATCGAACCATCCTTTAGAGACTCGAAGCTTCAGCAAAACGCTTCGATGACTTGTTACCAAGCGACACTTAATACATACTTTAGGGCTTAGGGCTATTTTAAACAATTTTTCAAAGCACCATAAAAGTTTGAGGATCATAAATATCCACTACAGAATGTGTGTGCGTGTGCGATACGCGGTGTTGCAAACACTATGCACGCATGTAATAAACTGTCAGTGAATTATATTCTGCCTTGAAATCTATGGCGTGCAACGTAAATGTCGACGCAATTAAAAATAAAATAAAACGACGACTGTATTTTAACCGGAATTCGTACATTCCGTTTCCGTAACACTCTTCGACACGCATGACACGCGAATTGTACGCGTCCAATTAAATGTGGCGCATTTCGTTCTGGTGGGGAGAGAATAATGCGAAAAAGTGATCGTTTGATAAAACGAATACAGTCTGAGAAGTGAAAGTGAACTGAGAATCGACCGATTTTGTCGAACCCATCAACTGTTGCGTCGCCCAAAACTTGATCGACGTTCGTGTCCCCTCCACCCCGATCGCTCCTTGTAAAACTTGCCCAGAATGAGAGCAGTGATTGTCACACGGCAAGAGTCGCCTGGTCGATGTTCGACTTTGAATATTCACGACGGCGTGCCAGACAATTGCCAGTCAGTCGTGCTCCGTGAATGTGCATTTTCGCCGACGACAACGAGACGATATTCCAAACGTATACGAACGCAAAAAATAGCCTACTTCTCGCTACACACGACATTCAGCACACTTTCCTCGTACTCAAACGCCGAATGCCTTCCGCTCTTTCTTTTCCATACGGCGTGCTTTCAATAAGAACCAACGGCAAAAGCATCCCTCGTTTCGGGAAATTGAAAGTGTGCTCGCACTGAGAGCGTGCGCGCGCGCGCGAGAGTATCGCGGAAAATCGTCGATACACGCCAGCTGCGAACGAGACGTCATAGATCGCGGAGATGATTATTTTCATCGAAGTCGGATGCACTTTAACGAACGAAACAAAATCCAAGTGCCGCTGTGCACACGGCGTGCGTGTCAAACGGATCGAATTGCACAGCGGAGAATATTATTTCGCCACTTGTCGATCCGGCGACCGATATTATCGCGGAAAAATTGACGTCGTCTACTTCAGAAAGGTCCGCATTGTTCTCGACTATTCCAGCTTAATTATGCATATAGCGACTTTATCCTATGAATTTGTTTAGCATACGATTACATTGTGCACGAAGTACGTAGCGTCGACTGATACGTGTCACGTAATAACCGGCCGTGTAATCTCTAATGCTGCAGGCACAATGTTTTAAGCGCGAGGTGACGCACGAATACGCCGGGAGATTGATATTTATTTCGGAAGATGGATTCCATCGCGATGGCAGTTGCGACAAAAGAACCGACACGACAACGTACAATTCGAGGTTCGCGTTCTATTTGACGCCTGTCATTCCGACAATTCCGATATGTGTTTGCCAATATGGCAGATGCTTCCTGGTTTGTTATATGTTATTTGTCCAGCGTCGAAGTGCACTGCTGCGGATTGTTAGGACAGTCATTTTGTGAGTATTATGTGAATAGAAAGCGACAGAAGTACTGTGTACTATGTTCATGCAGTGTCCTAATCAATCAGAATTTCAGTGTATGCAGGTATGTGTAGATGCGTGTATCTCTTTCTTCATTTCAATTAGAACGTTCATTGAACAAATGATAAGTCATAAACATTGTCAGCAATAATACAGACTCCTAAATTTCCTCATTTTGCACTTCATCTTACATTACAACATTTCACAGAATACCATTACGTTACTACAAAATTCACCCATTTACACGCGCGTTTGTATATTAATTCATTGTTACGCTTTACTCCTCGAGCGAATTATCGGATAACATTCTGAGATTCTCGATCCAACGAAACAGACCTCTTTCTCTCTTGACCCAACACTCTTTGCCCTTTTCCATCCGCGGAAAAGAGAGCAACGCGAGCTATCATGCACGAAGCAAAAACTAATTCCCGTTTACGTAAGACACCCCGGGCTGCAACAGTTTTCATGCATTTAATTTCGTAATGGACATATAAATCTGCTACCAGTCACCGGCATATGGACGCGGATGCAAAAGCAACGAGGGATTACCGTCCTGGACGGTTCCCTCTCTTGCATCGTTCGTCGGCGCCAGTCAGCCGGCGCTTTTAATATGGTTTTAACCCTGTGCTTCGCTGCACGTCACGGGCGCACTCTCGAAAGGGGGATTAAGTGACCGCACAAAAGTGCCATTAAGATATTGGTTATTAACCTTATTGCGTTACTTTGCCTGTGAATCCAACGCAATTCGAGGAAGTCTGCAAGCTTGTTGATAAAGAATTATTGGGTGTAAATAGTGCATCGGTGTTAGTATGGCTGTTTAATTCGATAGTAGGTCAAATTATTAAGAGTGCAATACGAGGCGACGGTTCATCGTTGAATAAGTTTGATTTTAAGTATTCACGGTGAATCTGTCGTTTCTGAAGACAGGATTTGAAAAAAACGTAAAAAAAGATTGTATGCTTTCGATTCATTTCTGCGACAGACTATCGTCTTCTTAACTGTGACCGCGCATTATATCATACCCTTGATATTTGGAAGCTCCCAGGAAAGCTGTGGGGTTCTTTTGCAAATACTGTGTTTGACGTTCGAAGGAGTCAGCAATTAAATAAGAACCGTTCGTATAGGCACGCGAATAAATCATGCGTAAATATTGCAAAAAGCCCTTACGTCGAGGGCGCGTATAAATTGCTCGTAAATTTTGCGAAAATCTCCTATCCTTCGATCGAGCGCATTTATTAAGGCTATGAATCAAGTCTATCGACCCGTCTAGTTGCACGGCACGCTTCGAATTTCTCTTTTTATCGCATATTTACCTCCTCACCCTCGTTTTCTCTCGCGTTACACTATCTTGCTATCACTAGGGCGTGAGAAATCTGTAATTGACTGCTTTATACCTGCTCAGTGCGCAGTTAATCCCCCGGTGTCAATATATCATGTTCCAAATGCAAATCGTCTTATAATCATATTATAAAATTCGAGAAAATCGTGTACCCCGATCAATATCAACGTAACATTAGTTGCCTTCAGTCGTACAAAACTTGTCCACGCCAATGAGAACACTTGGAAACATTTTTCAGCTCCCTTCAAATGTCAAAAAAAGTTCATTACAGCCACCGTGACAGTTACAAACGATAAGCACGACAAATCTTTAGCGAAGGTATGAATTGAACGTATCAACCGAATTCCAGCCAAGCATACATGACCGATTTTTTCCCACCCCCGCAGCCCACAGTCATCACAATTCAAATGGAATTCGCGCCGGAGAAATGGCCCGAGCCGAAGTCTTGGCATTATGCTAGAAATTCCTTCCGTTCACTCGAGAGCGTCGCTGACACGCTGATCATCAGAAGCTATATCTCAGACAGCGAGAATGGGACAATACTCAGATATTCCATCGTATCTCATGGATAAATAAGGACGTTTAAGTTGAAGTGCGCTGATAAACAAGAATCTCACGTTACTGTTTGACAGGTTTTCCTTAAGGGTGACGATCGCTGAGTACTTTACCCTACGGTGGGGGGTTGGAAGTGAAGAACGTGGGGGTTTAAGAAGGCACGAAATCCGACGTCGCCATGAGGAATCGCAAGGCGATGTTTTTCAGTCTGGCTCCCCCTTTCTTGTCGTCTTTCAATCTTCAGAGAGCGGCACCGTTCTTTGGCTTCTCTGTTCTCCTTCCATCTCTTCCCGTTCTACGCCTTCTTCCGCTTCTTCTTTTTCCGTCGTACCCTTATCAAGGAACAGCGCCGTTCTGCCGGCAACCGCGAGACACTTGACGAGGCTGCATTAATCTTCCTTCCGATGACTCGGCGTTTACCTCGTTTATTTCCGTCCCCGCTGTCCCCCATTTTCTTTAGCCCTTGTCGCGTTGATGTCTCTCTCTCTCTCTCGAACGCGAACTCTCTCTCTCTCTCTCTCTCTCTCTCTCTGTCTCTATCCACGTCGACGTCGGCCGATCCTTTTTACTTCTTTCGGACATGGCCTTGTCTAGGTCTGACGTTGCAACGTCTTTTGTTAGTCCCAGGTTCTTTTCATTGTCTTGTTTGCACACTCTTTCTTCATATTTGTCGTGTATTGGTATTTCGTTCAGTTCTTTAGTGTCCTTTCAGCTTTTACTGCCTGACTCGCTACGTTTGTGTCTTTGTGTTCTGTTTCGTTTTTCGTGCCTTTTGCATTTTCTCCGTATTTTCTCGTATTTTGCTGTTTACGGTTTCGTTGCTTCTTTCTGACTTCTCACGGGACGCTCCCCTTTTTCTTTATCAATCTCTCTGCATTTTCCTTCGCCTCTTCACAGCATTCATATTCTTCCCTGTTTTCGGTTTTCAATACTCTCGCCCCTCTCTTACCCCTGTTTCTTTCTTCCTGATATTGGCCCTCCTCGCAGGGTGCGCTCCCTTTTCATTTTCTCCTTTCTCCAAACACTTTCAGTCTTCCCTTATCTTTCTTTTTTTTACTGTATTTTGCCCTTTCACAGCACGACTATCGCTCTCTCGCTCGCTCCCCTTCTCTCCCATCTTTTCCTCGTTTGTCATTTCAGCAAACCGGTAAAACTTTCGCTTTCCCCCCGTTGCGCGTCGTTTTTCTTACTTTTCCCGTCGTTCGCCCGTCCCTCGATCCTGAATCCTGGAACTCTCCCCCCTCCGCGCCGTTCGAAACGCGTCCAGGTGCTCTGGGACTCGTCAAGGAATCATATTAGACTAACGTCTTGTTAAAATTAATGACATCGCCATTGAAAATCTCGAACGAAACTGTGGAATGATGGAGGCGAGAGCGGACCACGCGACATTTTACGTCAGACGCGACTTTCATTGCGAGAGCCATTCACCTCGTTCGGGACTTAATTAAGGCGCGAATAGAGTAGGGGCAGACGGGAAAAATGTTACGAGAACGCGTCCGGTTTATTACGAAATGCAAGAGGGCGCGCTCGCTGTAAGACCTAATTCGCCTCGTGAAGATTATAGCGAATGTCGTTGGCGTGTGGGACACTTGTGTCGTGCCGAGTCGACGTCGATGACAGATAATGCGTCTGTTGCGGGCAGGGTGTAATTTTGATTTTGCCACAACTGGCGAGCGGACGTATGCGGAATGTGTATATTTTTAATGCTACATGTGAATTCATGTCTTTTTAATACTATTTCTACTTTCGCGTCGGAACCAAGTGTCAGGCGACGCAGCCTGATGCACAGGGTGAACCACCAATCGTGACCAGTAGGGTTTAGAAACAGTAGGCAATACGATACGAAATTCTTTCAACTAGGATATTTCTTTAATCTTTTCTCGACCCAAATGAAGAAAAAATAACACATGTTACGTTATATGATGATTACCGAATTCGTCTTGAAATACTCTTAACAGATAGGCCTAAAGAAATTGTAGGTTTATTCCCAAAAAATTCAGGATGACGTTAAAAAATCATAAAAAAAAATAGTTGACAAAGAATTGGCAATAGTCACGTTAAAGCTCTCTTGAAACCATGCTATACCCGATAAAAAACATTTTCAATCGCACTGCTAATGACAGAGTAATCTCTACTGATCACGTTTCGTGGTCCGCCCTGTATAGTCAGCTCGATTTTCCCGCGGACTTCTCTACGGCCGACATTAACCCCATGAAACTTTACATGATTAGCGGCGGAAGTCCTTCGGACAATTTTGGCGCCGCGGGTGTCGGCCGATCATACTTGGGAAGCTGTCGGCGGGCAACGTGTGAACTATTAAGCGGTGTGTCGGCGGTTTCCCGTGGCTGGCCGTGCAAAGTCCGACGTATCTACTTGCTCCGGGAGGTAACGACTTTGGCGAGCAGTGAAACCGCGCTCTATGTTAGACAAGCAGGTGCGCCATTCGCTTGTCCACCTTCTGACTGCTCGCACCTCCTGCCGCCGCGGGAACTTTTGTCCTTAAATTTTTCCCTTCAAACTGCCACGACTTGCGCGACAACCGGGCCCGGGCGTAATGAGCGCGAAATACTGCCGAGTGTCCCCGTTCGATGTTCAAAATTTCGCCGGGTCGATCGTCTGGACGAGCGTCTGTCGAAGTGCGCGCTCGGGCGGGATTGGGTTAACGAGCGGCAATTACTTGATTTATGAAATAAGTAGTAGCGACGAGGAGGATCGAATAAAAGCCAGACTGTTTTTTCGGCCAACTCTCAGTCAGTATAATATCGGTCTGTCGGAAAGGCTGGATCGTAAAACGCGGGTAATAAATATACCCGAGTCCAGTGGCCGTAAAACAACTTTCGCAATAAATATCTCACGCGTCATCAAGCCGTCAGATAATGGACGCGTCCGAATAATTAATCCCGATCCGCGGCGAATGCGGTCTTAAAAAGGGCCGAAAGCAGGGTGGCCGGCGCAATTCGAATTACATTAGCCACTTTCGGCCAGGCCATACATCATACTTTGCCTGCTCGAGAAGGCCGCTAGTTACGAAGTTCAAGCGCATAAACGCAGATATGAAATTTAGCCACGGCGCTTTGTCTCGCTTTATCTCGCGATTACGCTGTCAGGTTCGAGCAAGTTGGCTGTCGCGATCTTTTGATATATTCATCACGGCCTACCTTGAGCTTTTTACTCTTACCGCCGATTTCTCAATATTTTAATCTTTTTTTATATTTGCTTAATTGTATTCTCTCATTCAGTAATTGAAAAGATCCGAGCAACTCCGCTCGGATTATTTCATTTATTTGTCGATTCCCGGTCGCGATTACGATATGGACGAGTTGGCAGTATGATCATTAAAACAAATATCTTAAGAGAAAACGGTTAATTAGACTGTCTCACCAAAGTTACACTAACGCAAAGACATAATTTGCTTCGCTGTCGCGCGAAATATAACTCATTGACAGTACAACGATTAGTCGTACCTACTACATATGTCCACGCAGTAACAGACATACGTAAAGCGTTAGAAACGAAGAGCCTGCAGGGGCCAGCTGGTGTCAGGAGTCGTTATCCTACTTCAGATGAGTGGAAGAGTGTAGGATTGCGGGAGGGCTGAGAAGGGGGGTGGAGGCGAGAGGCAAGGTAGGACGGAAGCGGGGTAGTCGGCATCCAGGGTAATGCAGAAAGCGTGTCACTGCAACAAATCCGCACTCCCGGCATTACGTGTCCCGAGTAAGTGCGCCGGAGTAATGCCTTCGAAGTGCTTTGGACTCCTTTAAGTTGCCTCGAACGATAAAGTTCCTCAGAGAACCCATCGACGTTCGCCACCCAGACCCCCCACTCACTCTTTATCCCTTCGAGCATTGAGCCTCGCTCGTGTATAGAAATTGCGACCGATTTTCGGATAGTTGGCGCAATTTTGTCGGCGTGTAGCCGACTGTTTCTTTTTTTTCGCAGCTCTTTCTGAGAATCGATTAGAATTATTATATCCAATGTACAGACAATCGATGTTCGGAAAAAATCGTCTAAATAATGCTTTCGAATAATTTCGTAATTCCTATCGGAAAATGTGTGACAGGTAGAGAATTTTCTTGTCAAAGTTCGACACCGTGTGCTGGAAGTGCGCGCATCGGTATCGAGCGAAGCGTACGCAAGGCCTGCCGTTGACTCGAGCGAGGCACCCTCGCGCATCGACATCGCCGCGCGGGCAACTTTTAATTGTCAAGCGGTAATCCGGCGTAACTCCTCACCGGGAAATTGGTTGGCGAGGAAGAGATAACGTCCCCGGGGCGAAAGTAGTTGAAAAACGAGCGGGGCTCCCGTGCACAGCGGCCACGCGCGCTTAACAATTTCCGCGAACGTTGGCGTGATGGAGGGAGGGAGGGGTGGGGGGAAGCATCGAGCTCGCGCGAAATCACGCGCCCCATTGCCTCGATATTGCCGATCGACGAGGGTACGCCGCCATAATTTTGCCGCTTTCACGGACGCGGAGGACTTAGCGCGGTAATCGGATCGGCCCACCAACGACCCGATTTGCATTAACGTATGGGCCAGTTTCGAGGATCTTTTTAGCCGGCGAGAGTCGGGGCTTGAGTCATCGGGCTTCCGCTTTTAAGCTGCCGTTGCGTACGTTACGTGCCTTGACCGACGTTGAGACTCGTTTTCTGTCGATCTTTCGCCGAACGATCAGCCTTCGGAGTACTCTGTCGGCTCTTATATATGTATTTAAAATTGTGCGACGGCGGCGAAAGTGTCAACGACCGCAAGTATGCTTTTAGGTTTTCGCCGTTTTATGCATCTAGGTATTTCGTCTGTTTTCGATCGCCTTTTCTACCCTCTTCCCCTTTTATCTTTTTCCATTTTCGATCCATCTTCCCGCGAATGGCATACAGTCTCTTCGTCATACCTACAATGAAATATATGTACGCCAAGTGTTTTCTCTCTCCCTCTCTCTTCTATCTCTTTTCTCCGCCATCCACCGTTCTCCTGAAACGTGCTGGCGCCATAAATGCCGTAAGACAGATAAGCCCTTAAATTTTATGAAATTTACGATTTCGATTCCGCTCCGAACGGCGAGTCGGGGAATCGGAAGCCTCGAAATTGACCATAGTAGTCCATAGGAGGAAAACGTCGCCCGTAAATAGCCGAGTAGTTTCCAGGCAATTTACCTTTCCGTTAAGGGTGTCCTCCTTTTCAGCTCTCTCCCCCCGCCTTTCACTCCCTCTGTCTCTACTTTTCTCTTTTACCTGTTTTATCTCCGTCTCTTCGCCCTCCTCTCTCGTTCTCTCTCTGATTAAACTAAGAATTATTGTTAAAGTATGATATATATATATAATAAAAGGTTTTATTATATATAAATTCTGGATGCACCCAATAACGCGCGACACACAGTTTCCATCGCCATTATCAGACACATTAACTTGAACTTTGTTTCTCATTAAACAGAACAAGCGGATCGATGTTTTAATGCGTACAAAAAATGTCATGAGACCCCATTGATGCACCTTCTCTATACGATGCACCACCTCTATACGTCTATCTCTTCCTCTCTATCTCTCTTTCTCTCTCTTATTCCCACGGCTCCACTCATCCTGCAACTCCTCTTTCTCTTCCACCTACCTCAGACCATCACTTCCACTTTTTCCGTGCGTACATAGAGGCATGTGTAGCGGGGTATGTATTCCGAAGAACGGTACACAAGGGTAATACATAGAGCGCGGGCAAAAGAACAAAAACGAGGATCTGACTTGGTGCGATCTCAGGTCGTAATCGACACCGGAATACCGTGGCGAGTGAATGGAGCGTACTCTTTCGGGGACTTCGAAAACGGAGGAAATGCACGTTGCCGCGGCGCCGCTGAATGGAAAGATTAAAGGACTTGTATATTTGTCGTCGCTACTTTATGCCGGTACACTTTTGATAATTACGCTGGCGCGAAAAATTACTGGGTATAAGTGGATTGTAGCGGGGCATTTTAATGTCCGCGAAACAGCACATGGTTCTGTTAAATTTTCTAGTAAGTACTGCGTTTTCATTAACGTCAGGTGTACGAGTGTGAGCATGGCCTGGATTTATTGTTATTCTAAATTTTTAACACGTTCATTATTTAAATGGTGATAAAGTATAATGCGCATTATCATTCAAACATTTAAGGGTATCTCGATATTTAATTATTTAATTATCAAATAAAATGATATTATGTCGAACATTCTACCCTATGGTCGAGAGCTAGTGTACGACTTTTTTTGGAAAAGTAATATTGATCCCCAAGTGTTTGGTCATTTCTCGCTCGAACAGATTAATGCGTCGTTATGCGAACAGTACCGTTAAAACGGAATATCTCTCGACATATCACGTTATCATTTGGAATCTAGCCGCGACCCGCTATTAAATCTTTTTGATATTCGTCCGCAACAAGCGTTAAATTGTGTCGAATTCATTTAAAAGGCCTGTCCGTATTCAACGCTCTTGATCGGGCGCGTGACCAGAATACATACATAAATACATACTTTTATAGAAGAGCAAACGGTTCGATTTAGATAGAAATGTCAACGCGATAGTTATTAGTCGTCGTCGTGACACAGCATTGGACAACTTCGTTCATATTTTGTCTATTTATCATGTAATGAGCGCTTCCCGCAATTGAAAAAAGCCTTCTATACTGTCTACTAAGCAGCGAGCGTGTCAAGTCGAGAATCCGTTCAGCAGCTGTCAGCGAGAAGTTCCGCGATACCCGGCCTACGCACGCGCCATAACATGCGATGGTGCTTCAATCGAATTCCATAAATTATTCCTCAGCCCTCAGACATGTACGAATGATGCTGATCAATTTTTTACGCCCGCTTTTGACCGTTTCCGCGAATTCTCAGAGTGCTGCCTCGTTCACATTTGCACTGTCGCTGACGTACTGAATTATTTCGCGTACGACCGACGCGAATAGAAAGGTGCTTCTCAATTATTCACCCGATGTAAGCTTCAAATGTGTTTTACTTTTTTTTTTGACGCTTATTTTCATATTGCTGGCATCGTTAATCGATATTCGCCCTCGGTGGGATAGATTTGAATACTGTATTGATGCTTAGAAGTGTGCGTAACAAGATTTTTTGTTTCTTTCATTATCTGGTACAAACTAGTTCATTTAAGCAGGAATTGGGCACACGCAAGAAAATCGCAGAAATTTTTGAATTTTGCTACATACTTTGGAATGACATGATACATAGTAGACTACATAGTTTGAAAGTTAATAATTACTAATTTAACACGGTCTCTTATGGAGTCATCCATTGCCAATAATGGTAATTTTTACCATAAATATTATTTCAAATGGAAAGTCAATCTTTCATTCTACATTATCCACGTTTCTAAATACGTATGCATTTTCATTACCCATTCGCACACCCGGTATACCTATCACGCCTCCCGTGGCACGCATGAAAGTGCGAAGCAAACATTTCCCAGCACCGTCTATCGACCGCAGCGCCGTTACAAATTTCTTTTCTCAACCACCATCCCATACGAACGGAATCAATTGATCGTTTACACGGCCCTTTGACCGAGACCTCGAGCGGATCCTTTGCGTCGGTCGCCCGTGCCGATAACGACCGAGCATTCAAACGGTATACAAAACCACGCCGTTCTCACTCCCTTCGAATGCAAACGGAGCACCTCTATCGAGCACTACAAATCGGTCTCCGCGGCGCGACGTTTGTTTAGCGAAGTGCACTTTCTTCCCAGCTCTCTCTCTCTCTCTCTCTCTCTCTCTCTCTCTCTCTCTCTCTCTCTCTTTCTCTCTCTCTCTCTCTCTTCTCTCTCCGTCTCTTTCGCTTTCCCCAGAGCCCCCTTTATCCTTCGACATTTCCGACACTGGCACCGTTGCCCGATATAGCGAATATCCACTTCTATCCCATAAAAGCATATACTCGCGGATCGATATCACGCGATGCGTTTCCTTCCCGCTTCTCCTTGCGAAAATCGTCCTCTATCCCCGGGGCAGCCGTTTTCGACCCATTGGGACATCTCAAATCGACGTATGGATCGTTTCACTTCGCCCCCTTTACCTCGACTCTATCTACTCGCTATCTATCCGTTGCCCTACAATACCCGACTGCGGCCTGCCCTTTCTCGCGCTCCTCGGGACGCGCGATCGCCCATCGGGTCGGAATTTAAACTACTCAGGTGCGCGCGATAAAAAAGTTCCTGGGCGACGAGATGCGATCGGGTCCTTTCCTTTGCCCAGGCCTTCGTTTTTATGCTTTGCATGTAGATCGGTGCCGACGCGAGGAATGAATGAATCATATCGATCGCTCGATTGCTTACAATATGTGGTGCGTGATTAAAAAACGTCATTAGACGAATGTAAATCAGTGATGAGTAAGTCGCTGTTACGTGACAGTATGAAAATATAACGGAGCAGATTACACGGAATGAATTCACTGTTTTTCTGTTCCCGTCGTTCGTTTTACGAAAAACTGGGCAATTAGTGATAACTTCAAAATACGTGTCATTGTAGTGCGTTGAAGATAACGTAAGCCGCGTGTGCGAGGGTAAAGGATTAAAAACGCACGAGCTGGAACGTTACGTCGTCGAATGAAACGTTCCGCTCATTAGCCGAGCGATTACCGGATTATTCGCAATTGCCAGCGAACGTGATTAATTCAATTCCCACGTCGGATTCCTACGGTCCCGTAAAAGCTGTCGCATTTTCAATGGGGTAATCCTAATTTTGCGAAATCTGTCGACTGTTTCATCGCGGCCGCGTTAATAAGCGCTCGCCAGAGTTCGGTTTACTGGTTCGTAACGAGCAAAATGACGTCGAACGAACGATACTTCGTCAAAAATGCATTCATCGCTATGTCGGCCACCGATATTGTTTACGTCGATTATACCGAGTTAGCATGGTTTTCGAAGACTTTTGTATATTTTGGTGGTGAGGCTTTTGACGTCAAATATTTTTATATGGTTCTGTCGATAGACTCAATATGATGGTTCCTTTTTTTTCTATTTCGAGTCCTTATTCATATTTTTATTTGCGCTGCTATCAATATTGGTACTGTCATCACTCGACAGTTTTATGCATTCGTCACGTTACTTGTAGTCTGTATGTATTATTTCACGGGTTCAACGATTAAAACACACTCAACGTTATAATTGCTTAAATAAAGAACAAATAAGTAACGCTTACAAATAGAATTCTTGAGCGAGGTAAAGTTGCATTACTTCCCGAACATGTTTTTTTACATTTTGATATAGTAAACATAACATCCTTGTTAAAACGAGGTTTCATGAATCCAACCAATTAAACAATCCGTACAAACTCACGTTGTTATACATACATTTATTTAACTAACGGCTACAATGAGTGATATGAAGTTGCCCCTATTCACATAAGTTACTACAACGTGGAGCATTAACGTAACAAACTTAATGAAGGCGCATATAGGTTTCCTGCTATTTTCAAAATACACATACGATTCGCGGTAGAAGCTGAGCTCCATTATTTCCTTGAATTCGTTTAGCAGACATATCCGTTTGAGGAATTCTCGAGAATTCAAGACGAACGTCCGCCTCTATGCGAACGTTCACTTGGAAAAGAAATAAGATCGGAGGACTGAAGGAGCGTCCTCCGTCCATATCCGGATCGATATAAACTCGAGGGCCCGTAAATATTTTATGTCCCTTCCCATTCGTCAAAGCCAATACTTCCTTGCCTTTCTCTTCTTCTCTTTATTACCCGCAATTCGGGCTATCGACAACTTTTGCCAATACTCTGCAACAGCACTGTAACGGGCCGCGATTCGCCGTAAATCCATATCGTCGAGAGATCGTTCGGCGGAATAAAGTCGCTTGTTTGCAACTGTCGAGAGTGTAATCGTCGACTATTGAAACATTCGAGGACATACGTTCCGTCGAAGCCAGTCCTTGCGATCCGATTTAAAGGAAGTAGAGAGACAAAATTGGTGTTCTGATGAAATTGAACAAAGAGTAGCTTGGATGAAACTGTCGAATCGGTCCGAATTTAGTCTAATGTTTTTGAAGCACAGATCATTTAAATAGAAGTTGCTTGAAAGGTGTTTACTTGAAATTTTGTGTGGTTTCAGGAAATGCGAGAGTAGTCAACTGTTCGTTATCGATCATCATACTCACTGCATCGACACTTGCCGGCCCACGACAATGTGCGGGGAAGTAGTCGTACCCGAGGATCATCTCGACGTAAGTAGTAGCTGCCTCTGTTTGATCCGACGTAACCGTGAAACTTTTTTCCTTCGTACGCGCGATTAACGTCTGAGTTTTCCTATTGTATTCACATTGATACGTTTATTGCTTCTTTGTTTTTCGATATTTTGGTAATCGATCGATCTATTCCGAATAAATAAATAATATCTGTTCCGCTATATTAATGAATGCAATCGTTGATAAAAATATGTTATTGAACGAGAAGGATTTCAGCGTTGAATAGTCGTGAAGATAATCCATATTTTACGTTTACTTCATATAGCATGTGGACATTTGCGAAAAGGAATACGGTCCACGGCGCGTGATTCATTTATTGATACTTGAGCACACTAAATTCCCGCATTCTACCGTTAAATATTGAAAGAAGCGTAACGTTCTCCGTCTCGTCCCCTTAGGTTCGCTCAAAAATGCCGTCCTACGTATTTATTATCCACAAAGAGCCTTCCCGACTTTAATATTTACTTTAACTGTATCCCAAGAAGACGACTTTCTTGCCTGCTCTCTGTCCCGACCGGAGGAAGTTATACGGAGAAAGTACTCTCTTGTGTTTTCCCAAATGCACGTTGTTTTGCCGTTACATAAACAAAAAACTTTGCCGCGAATATGTGCGCCGTCGCGTGCGAGGTGGGAGAAGAAGAGGATGCAATATGTTCATAATTTTTCACACAACAACCCGGTTACGTAAAGTGCAGCGAAGTTATAGCGGCGGAATACAGAACGGTACTTAGAATAAGGGGAAGTTTTTTAAACGCCGGCTCTCCGTTCGGCGGGTGCGAGAAGCGCACTTCGTTGAAAGAAAAATCTTAGTCAAGAGGTATCTTCGCATTTATAATTCTCCAACGATCCTATCGAAATACAAATAATATCTATAACTAAACATTATTCGCTCCACTGACTTTGATAAATACAGTAGACTTGTCTTGTATAACCCGCATAATCTCAATAGGACAGTATTTTAAAAATATATGACATATATACGGACATGATTAAAAAAGAACCTATTATTAATGCATGTGAAAAATCTGTTATTTCAATGATATTTCATTAAAATATAATTATACAAATTTATGCATGCATTATGTTTTTAAAGATTTTCAAAATTGAAAGATACTTTCACAATCTTGACTGTTAGTTACACCAAGAATCGCGTTATAGGAATTCTGTACACCGCCTTTCGCTCTCGGAAGAGAACTCTCTCGCTCAGTGCGCGCGAATTATCTTGTCCGCGTAATTCAGCGTGTTAAAGGGTTAATACCGTGTGCCGTGCGTCGGCCGGAAGGACGCGCTTAAGCGTGTCGAGAAGCCTTGAATTGGCATCGAATATCCTGTTACCCGTAATCCGTCGTCGGGGCCCTTCAACGTCGGAAGTGAGTTTAACGAGTGGCGCTAAAGCTAAAGTATCCGCGTCTCGCACGATCTTGGCGCGCGGACATTAACGGTAACGCGATTCCGCCTCACCAGTTTGTCAATGTCCGTGCTCCCGAATATATATTGCCTTTCGGAGGGCGGGGGTGAGACGCCGCTCGATTGTCTCGCGAAACAACACGGATGGTGTAGCCTTGTTTCGTCCGACACTCTGTATACGTCATACGGAAATAGAATGGGATGAGATAAGGCGAGCGCTTATAATTTATGTACTGCGCCGCGAACGAAACTACCTTGTTTGCTCTCGGAAAAATATCGGTAGTACGAGAAAGTACGTATTAATCATGAGCGGGGCTGGTAAGGAAATTTCGAGCGTATCGGCGCCTTGAAGAGAGGTTGACTATTAATTCGGGGAGTGATATAATGTGCGTGCGCCGCGGGAACGGGGGAGGTGACGATATTCGGAAGTTTGTTTGCCGGAATGAGGAAAATGGGAGTGTGGTACGTCGTTTCCTGAACGCCACATCGATTGAGTTGTTCTATTTAGATATCGGAAAAAGGTTCGATTTAGGTATCTTAGACGTCAAGCTAGAGTAATTGTTTCTGTGTGAGTAGTAGCTCAAATGAGTAGTAAATGGGGAATATTGATGATTTGCAGGTCTGCAGAACTTGCAATGCGACTGGACATAATTGCGGCGTGCAAGAAGGAAGTAAGGCCGGGCCTGGAATCGACGGGGCGGATTTCGTATTCTACGTGTCCGCCATGCAAACTGAGAGATGCCACAAGGGACTAACAGTTGCCTATGCCGCTCACTGTCAACAGGAAGCTGCCTTGGACCGGTAAAACTATCATTGCCATTTTTAGATCATTAAAGAGGAAAAAAATCCACTCAACTGAAACTATTCATTTGAACTTGACAAAGACTTGTGGTCTGAGCATCGTCCGACACACGTCAAACATTAATGATCGAGTGATATCAGATTCGGAAAACATTCGAAATCGATTTTCACGAAAACAGAGCGACATTTTTTCATGAAGAATTGCGACTCTCGCGGCTGTACCATACGGGACACCGGGTACGTTTATCATTAAAAAGTTGCTTAAATTTATACTATGATTGAGTTAACGTTACGTGAATTTCATTATTCAGCAGCCGGGCCATTGAGAGTAGTCCGACAATGCGGATAACGGACGGCATTGTTTGCCCGTTTTTTAACAGAATAATAGAGTACTAATAGGCATCCTGTTTCTTCGAGGTAGAGGGGGAATAAAGGGCAGGCGCTTCGGGCCTGAAAACGAACAATGGAATTATGGACTCGAGTCTGGACGCGGACAGAAATTGAATGAAAATCCATTTCGAATGTTGCCGGGAATATATAACTCTCGGATTCTGCATGGCTCTGTCCGACGGCAAGATAAGATCACTGTAATACACATTCGGAATATTTTGAAGTCTCTTTATTCTCCCCTTACGTGAAAACCTCATTTCAAACAACATTTGATACGTCAGTGATAATTTTTATTACCCAGGTAGATAATGGAATATTCCTTTGCACTTTTCTCGAGAACAAAGCCAATCAGGAAAAATGATTCCACATTTTCGATTGACTTTCCCAGGAACGAACACTAGACACCCTGTGTACACGAGTAAAAATAAAAATAAATAGTGTAAAGAGAGAAGAAAAGTAATCGAATTGAAACGAGAGAGGCTGAAGCAGAAAATTTTGTTGGGCAAAAACGTTGCGCGGTGAACCATCGGGCGTGTTCCTTTTTTTGTTCCCAGGCCAATCGCCGGGCACGCGAATCTATGCCCCGGCAGCATCAGTACGAAGCCGCAGGAACTGGAAACGCTGCTGAGCACGGTGAAGCACGAGATCCTGCACGCCCTGGGATTTTCCGTGAGCCTCTACGCCTTCTTCAGGGACGAGAACGGCGAGCCGAGAACGCCCCGCAGAACTGACACCGGCAAACCTCCGCTAAATGAAAAGTAAATCCCTCGCTGGTTGTTATTCTTATTCCGCTCACAGGCCGACGCGAGATACACCTCGCGTTGTTGCGCCAGTTCATCCGTACGCTCGTCCTCTTGCGTCCTCGTTGTTGTCGCCCCCTCGCTCGCGGGTCGGTATTTCTGCATGACTGCGTGCATGCTTGCGGAACGGCGAGTACGTGCGACGGACGAGGAGAAAGAATTTCGTCGAATGGGGCTTTCGCGTAGCTTCTTGTTCTCGCGAGTTAGTTATTTGTTATTTATGACGAATGATATATGTTTGTAATTTTTTTTTCTATTATGTATAGTTCAAAAGTTATAACACTCACACGGATGCGAGGGTTTTAGTGTATTCGCGCAAGAGAGCGAGTAAGAAATGTAATACAGTGAGGTCACCGCGTCTGTGTGACCTGTTACATCTGTGAACCAGTGCGTAATAGGAAAAAATGTTTCATGTAAATATTGCGGGAGACGTACTTTTTTGTGCATATATAATTTGCAGTAAAGAGACTATGGCACGTGTATATCTTACAAACTTTCGCCAGACCCGTCGCATCTTTATTTTGAAATAACCGTGGATCCGTAGTGTCCGCTGACAAATATATCGCTCCCACGCTTATACACGACATTCAGCAACGCTCATCCGGCGACGAGTACAATGCCAGCCGCGATATCCATCCGAACTATGCGGCTCTGAATCGTGGGCAGTCATGACGGACGAGATAATTCACAGCAGCAATGTCGCCTTGCCGGCCACGTGTCCCATTGTCGGCGCGGATTACCTCATTTGGCGTTACCGCCGATAATTCAAATCTATACTGCAGTGCTTCCCCAAAATTTCCACTCTCACGTCTCCCTCCGTCGCCGCTTCAGTTTCATCATTCGTAATCTCTAGCATTCCTCTAGGCTGAGTAGCAAACGCGGAGATAGCGTTCGAATAAAGTACAGACTCTGTACTTTGCTTTTGCAGCCGGCAATGTTTTGCTAAAAGATCGGAATCCGTGCCTACGCGCGAGGGCGTCGCACTGATTTCCAATTTCCAGTTCTCAGTGATTTTCGGCGACGATTAGCCGCGCGGAACGCATCTCGATTTATAAGAGCTCGGTGCCCGGGAATCGATTTGCTGAAATTGCTATGACACTTTAATTGCTTTAACGCGTCGACTACCGCCATCTCCCGCGCATGCAGCCCGTGATCGCTATATTTCACGTGTTCCGTTTAAGCCGTGTCACCGGAATATGGATGATACCGACACGTATTTCAGTGCCAATTCGATAAGCGCGGCTTCTGTCGCGTTCCAAGAGCCAAAGTCATTTCGAATATGCAGTTTAACGTATTAACAAAAGTGAACGGCCGATCGACCGAAACGTGTCCTCCGAATTCACTTTGCCAGCTAGACGTGCTCGCGCGGAAAACACCTGTTCATTTGGTACCCCTCATTCGTTTAGCTAGACTATAATCTCAGCAAACATTGAACAAGAATAAAGTGACTCGCGCTTCGGCCTTCGTTTCCGAAGAAAATTGATTTGCAAATTGAATCCGAAGCCATATGTAAACGAGCCGAGCCGGTAATCCTACCATCGTAGGTTCGAGTCTCACTGTATTCTCGTTTCGTGTTGTTTCTTTCCTTTCGCTGCGATTACCGTCTTATGGTTTCAATGCACTTACATTGCGCCGTATTCAATATAAACAGAGTCCGGACCAATCGAAACCATAAAAAGTGATAACAGCGAGGAAACCACCGAAGGTAGCCGGAACACGTAGGATTACCAGCTCGACTCATTTTCGCACGGCTTCGAGTTCAATTATATCCAACTACCGTTCTTTTCGACGTCGCCACGCATCGCTCGCCCTTCCCAACTTCCTGACTACCTTTTCGAAAGGCATATTACAGTTTTTGCCCCGGCCATAATAGACTGGTCCTTTAACGATCCAATAGCCAATAGTGGCTAATCTCAAGGCTTCGCATCGACGCTCAACGGCCGAAGCGCGTAATGATGCTTTTTCGCCTCGTGCCCGGCCTCTGCGAAACGGTCATTCGCAAATTCATCCGTCATGTCGCAACGGGAGCATGGGTGTGGGTGGGGTGGGAGCGGTCTCTGTCGAAAACAGGGTCCCACCAACGTATCGCATCAATCACGCCATAGGAGAGACAGATAGATAGAATAGATAGGTGGATGGATAGTGCACGTACGCGCGGTCGAGAAAGACAGAAAGAGAGAGAGAGAGAGGGAGAGAGAGAGAGAGAGAGAGAGAGAGAGAGAGAGAGAGAGAGAGAGAGAGAGAGAGAGAGAGAGAGAGAGAGAGTGGGGAATGAACGGGGCGGGAGAGAAGTGAAACGTTACATTTGTCGCGTGACTGCAAGATTTTTCAAAGGCAAAGTAAGTAAGAGGCAAATAATACAGACAGCGAGTCTCGGACGCGAAACTTCATCTCGCCGCGCGCTCTCGTCAGCGTCACGGTTAACGAATGAGCAATGAGACGTGTAACGAACGGCGCGCACTTGTCCGCTCAAAGAAGCCCTCCGCAAATTTGCAACCGCTGTTCCACGGAGAGGAAATTAGGACTGCGTTATGCGGCGAGTGCTTTCAGTTTTCCTCGCCGCGCTTAGTCGTCCGCACTCGCGCGGCCTGCTGCGGCGGCGGGATATTAAAGAATGTCGCGGTGGAAATCGACCTCTCCATTTTCTTTGAAGCCATCGTCACGCTTTTACATGCATCCGCCGACGCGAGCCAATATCTAAATTCACCATTTACTCCTCTCGACCCAGGTTACAGACCCACCAATGGAGCGAGAACACGATAAAAACCGTAGTGAGACCCCACTGGCAGGTGCATGGCGGGTACGTGGAGAGATCGATGCAAATGATAGTGACGCCTAGGGTTCGTGCCGAGGTTCGGGCTCACTTCGATTGCCCCGACTTGGAAGGCGCCGAGATGGAAGACCAGGGCGAGGATGGTACGGCACTGACACACTGGGAGAAGCGAGTGTTCGAGGTGAGCGATCTCGATTACAAATGCAATCTTTCCGCCAACTTTTACGCCCCCACCTTCTCCCCCTGCCCCGGCTGCCCTCGCGCTAAGAATGCAACCGTGCGTTATAACTAGACGCCGCGCAGTTAAAGGGGGGTAATTGCGATTAATGAGCGCGATAAGGGCGAATTTAATGCACCTTGAGATCTGCACTTTCGGCTCTCAGCGTTTCGTCTTTCCTCGTATCTGCGGAGTTATTAAAATTGGGTTTCATTGTTAATCGCGCGCGGGCCGCGAGAAGATTACGCCCGTCGGGGGATATGGGGTTGCGATTGAGATAGGGAGGATCGTTTTTCGCGGAGTTATCGGAATTCACGGAGAGATTGTTTAGTAGTTCGCTGATTCCATTTCGGTGGCCGTAGCGCGAGGTTGTTTAATTGATATGATTTGTGGGGAAGGCTGAGTGGAATCGTTTAATGTCATCATTGAACTATCTTGTTATTATTAAATATTGACGTTGACGCACTCATATACCCGCGCTAATTACATTCGTCGAACGCAGCCTCCGATTGGAACCTCATTAATGCTTGATTTAGAATATTGAAATTTTGAACTGTGTCGCTATATGCGCAGAACGAAGCGATGACTGGGACTCATACGCAGAATCCTGTTTACTCGAGGATAACACTCGCTCTGATGGAAGATACCGGATGGTACAGCGCGAATTATTCGATGGCGCAAGAGTTGGGCTGGGGCAAACGATTGGGATGTGATTTCGTTATGAAATCGTGCAAGGAGTGGATATCGACCAAGTCATCACGATTGTCGTGAGTGCAGTCAAAACAAGCTGTTGTTATTGCTAATCAGGACAAATATCCTCTGGAGTGATTTAGAAGCATTGTTTTAATACCCGGTATCAAGTTTTTCGTTTCCGTTTCAGAGGCAAATCGATTCATCCTTTCTGCAATAAGTTGAAGCAGGATCCGCTGCAAACCGAATGTACCGAAGATCGAAACTCGGTTGCACTTTGTAATTTGATCAAGCACCAGCAACCGCTGCCGAAAAAGTATCAGGTATACTTGAAAAAATTCGTCTTCGATTTAAAAAAGACACGTAGTACAATCTGTATTTTTGCTCTCACGTATGTTTATCTTTATCTCTGGGATCCGTTTGATTCTATTTGTGTATAGTTGTTATGTGTATATACGAGTTTATGGACGACAAGTAATTATAATTTCCCATTCTGTAGAACTTTGACTCGATTCCCTATGTGCCGTCTGGAGAGGAACAATATTACGGTGGATCGGTATCTCTAGCGGATTATTGTCCTTACATTCAAGAATTCACGTGGCGAGCTCGCAATATAGTTGTGCGAGGTTCTCACTGTCTGTACGAAGAAAACAATCCGCGTAAGTTAACAATGAGGTGGAGGACGATTTCATGTATGTCAATATTGATAATAATTGACAATAATTGATAATTTAGTAATAAACGAATTGCAATTAAAAATTTACTGCTGTATGATTTTGAATTGACATTTGTTGAGTAAACGGCTTGTGATTAACATTTCCAGTGAATTTAATCAGATATAATTAAAATGCCCTGCTCTTTCCAGTTCCCGAGAAAAACTTTGCCTTAGAAAAGTACGGCGCCCATTCACGATGTTTCGATCACACGAATCAAATGTGGGAGGAACGGACTTGCAAGCAAGTTCGCCAGTGGCAACATTGGGGTTCCGGTTGTTATCAGTATAAGTGTGAAAGCGGTCGACTGCATATTATGGTACGTTCACTCGTAAACCGTGAACGCCACTAACATATCATTCACCTAACATCGAAAATACATTATGTCAACAAACCAGCGTAGGTGTAAGCACGTCCGTTTCATTGCTTTTTTTTATAGGTCGCAAACTACACCTACACGTGCTACCATGCAGGACAAGAAATTGCTATCAGGATAATGCAAAATGGCTGGTTGCATAAGGGCACTTTAATCTGTCCGCCGTGCAAAGATATCTGCCAAGTACGTAAACGAGGATATCATAACTAGCAAAATCACTATTACGAACAACTACCTTGTCTAAAGTTTTGTTTTTCTCTCTAATTTTCAGGCCGAGCTGAAAGCCCAAGGTGAAAGGTGCAAGGCCGGAGACGAACATCCACCCGCGACATATTACCATCGCGACATTTTGCATTGTTCATCCGCAAAGGCCATCAGCCTAAGTCTGTCAACACTGATCAGCGTGATCCTTCTTTTCGTCGTTAGATGATATGCCGTCGGACTTAGTTAATTTTCTGCCGTTTATCCAGGCTAAGTTAAATCAATCCCAATCATCGATCACAAAATCTCGATCGTCGTTTTGAAACAGCGATGCACCTATTTCATCACATGGAGCACGTTTCATCGTTTTCTCGAGCATTTGTTCCGACGAAATGATCGCCTGTGGTGAGACATTTTAACTGAAATGACAATAGCGGTGTATGTTGGAAAAAAAATTCTTTAAGCCGGCATGCATGAAAATTGTAGCAACGCGCGCTCTCCACGAAAAAACTTTGCATTCCATCTGACATTGCACGGTAACGTTTCGACGCGCATGCTTTCTTTGGTAAGTTTCTTTGACATATCATATATGCGCATACGTCAGGGCAAATGTTGGAAATGCCTAACCCGACGTTCGTACAGATTTCGACGATCGCGCTATGAAATACGTTAGCCAGTTCGTTGCTGGACATTCGTTGCGCCAAGTGCTTTTGCATTCCAGCATTTCAATGTGATGCCGTCTCAGATGTCGAGGGATTATCATGACTTAACGATTCGCCAAGCTTTGCGGACGAAATGTCCGCGCGTCTGTTTGAATCGCATTGTTTCATGCTACTTGACTTTTCTACATACTACTTTTGTACTGTTGTTTCTGTAAGAGATCGTAACGACATTCCAAAATGAGCAGTAAAGTATATAGAGCGTGTTTTGGAACCTTCCCCGATCGTTGCGAGGATTTCGTTGTTCTGTCTGTCGTTTGAAGACGAAATTTCGAGCGAAATGTTCACAATGAACGATGAACGGTTTCAGACTGTCCGAATACCGTTTTATACATTCAACGAATCCGTAATTTACGCAAGCTTCCGGACGATGTCACGAGTTTACGCGTTTGCGATACAAAATGAATACCATATCCCAAAAAGTTTTAACTATACTTTAAGATATGTACGGGGAAAGTAATCTATGTACCCGGGGTGGGTACTATGAAGGTGAGAAAAATTGTTAGATTGCGTTAATGATAAGTCCATTATCCTGAATTGTGCGGTATACGATAAGGTATTGTACATAATTCGTAAAGACAAAAATCTTGCGATTCATACGATATTGACAACAAAGACATTTTTGTTACGGCGAACGAATATTTTGCCGGAATTCAATTGAAAGTTAATTCAACAATTTGTGATTTACTATTTGCACTCTTTGTCAAACGTCGTTATAACGCCGATTCAGTTTCACTTTGCATTTCATATGTATCACGTCAAAATAATTAGCATACAGACAGAAAATGACCGATAGACATTTGCGAAGTTTCTATTTGCAAAACTACCTTATGGGAAACGGAACGTAAATATTATAAAATATACGCTGTAAATAGCATAAGTACTGACGATAACTGTTAATTCAATTGAATTTTGCGAAAAATGTTGACTATCCGATTTGCACAAACATTGGCTAAGCGCCGTTCACTATTATTTTTTACTTTGCAACATTTTCCAAAATAGCTGATCATTGACGAAAGAAAATTCAGCCAGTTCGTCCTGTTGCAAAAAGAAAAAACTGTTTTAACAAGTAAGAAGAATACATTCCATTAAAGCATTTCGACGACAAACTTTTTTCATTGTATAGCGCTAAATTTCAGAATTCCACGTTACGATATATAAGCACTCGGTGTCTTTAGAAGAATTTAGTATAGCTCTCAGAAACGAGTAAATTAAATATAATTTTGTACAGAGACAAAATGATATTTAAACGAATACTGTACTTTATTAAACGCAAACAAACGCGGACGCTATTGTATTATATCACACATGGAAACGCCGTGCATTCGAACATACTAACAAATCGTCAAGGGAATCTAATATTGTATGTCACAAAATGAATTACCCTCTTTGTGTCGCTTATTATTTTCAAATGTAGAAATAAAAACATAAATGGTGAAGTCTCTGTTGCTAAAGTAAAATAATTTTTAAATATTAATCAATCGTTCCCATATTTGTTTGTTAAGAAATTTAGGTGTTTCATTTTGTGGTACACTTTATAATACGAAAACAATTGCACTTTTGTTAAAAAATTAAGAATCTAACTAATCTATCTGATAAGAGTTTCCGACATCGCGGACAGTTCATTCTCCGCAATGAGTTAATTATAAAAGCGACTGCTTGAACCGAGATATGTTCTTAATCGTTCGAAATGGCCCAATTAACGGATACGAAGTGGAAGTGTGCTACGTATGCGCTCATGACTATGAGTGTGTTAAACAGTTTTGAAGTATATCATAGATTTTATTCGAAGTTCAGAATTGTTGAGCCGTAAGATTTTTATCGAGATGGCAATTGCAAGTCGATACAGTGAATGGTTATGAATAACGAGTTCCTTAGTTCTGAGATCGTAATACTTTTTCACCATGTAATCCAGAGCGTCGAAAAATCGATATTTTTACAAAACTCGAAAGTTCATCGGCAAGTACGTGTATTCCAAATATTGGCGAGAGGAGAAAACGTAATTATAAATGTTTTGAGCAAGAACTAAGAGGAATCATGTGTTTCACATATATACCGTCAGTCTGTGTATCTTATTAAACAAAATTATTTTTCATCGTACATTTTAAAAGTGAAAAGCATACTATTTGGTAATAAAAACAATGAAAAAATGTTTCTTAAAAAAATGTCATAGAACGCGCTACACGAAAACGAAACAAAAACGTTTCACAATATTCGGAACATTCAATTTCACACGATTTCGTGGCTTATAAAAACTCCGACGAAAATTCAATACCTGTCTAAGTATAACGTGCCATTTTTCTAACAAATGATCCAGGTTCGCAGTGAGATGTAAGAATTCAACTTGTTTTTCTTTCTTGTCTATTGTTACGAAATATTTGTTGGTAGGAAGTAAATATTTACCGATTATCGTTTATTTCGATGTTGAAATCATATGGTTTGTAAGACGCATATGATAAGGAATTACTTAAGTTATGTTCAGAGTATGAAACCTTTATGAAGTTGTCACAGTGCATACTGTACGTAACACATTAGTATATCATCTGTATAAATTGTATGTTATAAGATGTTGCGATGCATCCTTGGGATTTTCCGCTGTGGGTTGCTGTATAAATTTATATCTATATTCTCCTTTTTCACATCTCGTTGTCCTTTTGAAATGTAGAACCGTTCTGAAATCCAGATCATATAACAATTATCCTCGAATGTGTGACGATGATGATACGACGATCCTGTACATGCTAAGAATAATTCATATTTTGGAGAATATGGAACGTTACGTTGTTCACGTATATTGTTGTGTAAGCGCAGGAATAAATGTATACATACGACGTTACATTCATAAAAAAATATACATGTAAATAAAAATGCAAACGAATTATTTCATACCACAGCGGAGAATCACATTGAATGCGAAATTCAGTGCAAAATAATTACGCGGTGCACGATTTTATTCGAGAATCGATAACGTTGATCCCGTTATCGAAGAACATTATCAGATTGTATGTACGTTCGGGTGACACTTTAAGGATTCTCCTCTTTTAGTTAGTTTTAAGGCTGATTTCGATATATCAGTAGCGTATTAGTTCAGTGGTACTTTTGTATCACTAATAATTGTCTAATTCCACGTATGACTACTGATACTCAAGACACATTCGTCATATTATTATAGTACATATGCTTCAATTCAAACAAAAATATAGTTTTTCTTTTTTATTACACAATTTCTACTTATCTTGCCGCAGAAATGCACTACTGCCTTGATCGTACAACGTATTATGAGACGTCCATTGTGTGTTCAGTAGTCATCAGTGAAATTACGCGAACAATAAGTGGTAGATCGTTGGCACTGAACTGACATATCACCGATATTTCGGGATCGAGTTTTAACTAGCGTAACGTGAAAATATGTCACGAGAAATCATGTGTACATAATGATAAGCGTATCTATTCGGCGGCATTTTACAGCGACGATGAAAGATCGGCTATCTAGGTTACCGCGAGAGAGCCCTGTATTTTTCTCAAAAAATTGCCGCGAGAGAGAGGGGGAGAAAGAGAGAGAGAGAGAAGGAGATGATGTGTAATGAATAATCACGTGACGTCTGAATCTTCTCTTCTAGTTTGTTTTTATGAACGATAAAGCTGTATACAAGCAAATAAAGAATTAAGTCTCTAGGATACGCTGTTCCTCAATTATTTTCCTACTATTATCCGGTACTGCTGAACCAGTGACTACCTCGAATGAGCATTATAGGTGTCAAATAACGTTATTTGCTTGCAATTTTTACATTTGTTGTTAAATATCGCCCCTCTGCCCGCTAACGACAAATAAATTACAATAAGAAAGTTAACTGTGTCCTGCAACAGAAAACAGACGAACATTAATGAATCAACATGCTAAGGACTCTTAAATTCTTGATGTGTGTAACTGCAACCTGCAAAAAAAAATATATATTAGTAGCCCCAACCAACCCCGCGGAAACGAAATTTTGCTCAGTATAAGGTTCAATATTTTATTATAGAATTGACTTAATAATTTTTAAATATTATAGTAAAAGCTATGCAACCAGTTAATTTACGTTCCATCAACATGTACAAATTATTAAACGTATTATGCGTATTTATAATTAACAATACAGCCAACCAAGATTGCGCACCCGTTAATGTAATAGAACAAATATACTGTTTTTAAACCGGAAGCAAGTGGAATTATTAAATTTTAATAAGAATCACATATAGTATTAAATGAAGCAAGTTTTAACATAAATAATATTTCAATGACTGATCGAAAATCTTTACAATTCAAGAAACTTTGAGCTTCTAACATGAATTATCTAATTCTACTATTATATCTATATTGGAAAATATGTACAAGTGACGAAGTGGCAATCAAGACTAACATATTAGCTTAATTAAAACAAAATTCGGATGAATTTCTTTATGATAATAAGCTACAAGAGCAGGTGAAACAAAATTAAAACATGGAAAGAAGACAATTAAAATTTGCCATAATATTAGTAAGCCTGGAACAGAAATGGTTAAAATTATTCCTGGGGAAAAAAGGCACATATTAGTACATAACTGAACCAACAGTCAATTAAGAGTCAATGGACATCCTGCGTCAATGTAACAATGATAAACAACTTTCATTACGCATTCAGTAAAGTCAATAGACTTCAAAAATATTTTCTTGCAAATAAAATAGCAGCCAGCAAAATCGGCGCTTAAAATAAAATAACGTCATTAATTTTCGAACCCTCCCAAATTCGTTAATTTCCAGTCAAGAGATTATTCCATATTTCATGAACATGAATATAAAATATAACAAACAAATTGACCATTTATCAAGGCGATCTAGTTTCGTTCTTAAACATATATATTAGCAAATCCTCAATATATTTGAGGGTATTTAGACACGATTAACTCTTCAATATGGACAAAAAGAATTTTATGTAACCAACAATAAGTTAAAATTGTAATTAAGGACTCTACTATGTATTACAAAGGAGAATTGTAATAATACTTTTCTCCGGATATGCAAATTCTGAAGTTATTTCGAAAACCAATATTTCAATCTATCAAATACTATGTCTTTACTCTACGTATATCTATTATGAAGTTTACATTTAACAAATATGACAAAAGAAGAAGAGTTAACCGTGGCATATTGTACGTGAATTTCATTTGCAGATGTAATTGCTACAAGTTACATGTGCAACACCTAATAATGATCGAGCACAGTGACAAAGTGGTATACTAATCCAACGACGAAGGCCCTCTTCTCCGGGCCGCTTCGACTATGTCAAAATAGTCTCTTCATTTTTCGGACATGCGTAGACAAGCCCTTACTGATTGGGATTCAATAAACAAATACAATAAACTTTCGAAAATTATACCGATATCTCAATGTATGAATATGAATGAGAAATGTGCGAAAAATAGCTAGCACGCAGGCATTTTTAATACAGAAACTTAGACGTAGAGAGTGGTAATATAACATTTTGCGTAAAAAGGAAAACACATAAATGCTTACTTTTTGCGCGTCTTGATATAAAGATAAAGTTACAAACTGCTCATAAACGTGCACATTTAACCGAAAATCCCAATCAGTTCGAAATACGTAAATCGTATGTGTAATGAAGTAAACCTCAGTCGTACTGTGAGAAGTATTGTTTAGACGTATAGCATGATACCAAATACTTTCGTACGAAACTCAACGGACCCAACAGTACGATGAGGTATCACTTCGTTTGTGCAATGATTACGTATTTCTACTTAAAAATATATAATAACGTTAAGTATAGCAAATGACAGTTGCAACCAAACTCTACGACGGGTATCAATAACACAACTTTTATAAGATAAGAATGTTGCTACGTGAGGTATCATTGGTAAGTTATAATTAATGATTATTAATATGAGGAGAAATAGATCACAAAGTTAAAAATAGAGCATTTTGACAAGTAATATAAATAGATAATATGATTATAAAATTATAGATATTAAGACAAGTAAGATCGCGATCAAAATATTGTGGTTGCAATAATCAAATGAATACCAGGCAAAGACATATCACTTGAACGCCTAACCAGTATTCGCGAGAGAAAAGTGATAGCTTCCGCTGGCCCTTCCTACTTAAAAATTACCATTCACACAGAAGTATGCTACCTGCCTTCCTAATTCCTATAATTAAAAATGCAAAGCAATCACACCAACACACTCACTCCCGGATTCTCACACATTCCATCCGGGTGCAAAGGCCTATTTCTAGAGAGTACATCCCGGGACGTCTCCGACACCCGAACTCAGCGCACATCATCATTCATTTCACTACTTTACGTACCATTTCCTGAAATCGACTGCCAAAGGTTAGTGACCAGGCAAGTTAGACGCGACCGCGAATTCGACTACATCATTTTACTATACAACCAAATGTTGTGTAGTTCATAAAACGTATTGCGTGGTATATAAAATAAACGTGATCGTCTACTACTAAAAAAATTGAGCAGCGATCACGATGATTTCGTACGAAATCAATTATTACCGGGATTACTTGAATGTGACGAGAATGCAATATACATGTTTGCTTACCCAACATGCAATCCATAACACTACCATTCATACAACACACAATGGATAGCATGTTGGTGGCCACTAAACTCCTCGACAGTCGCTAGTACAAATTAGTAAATATCAATAACCATATCCGTGCTCACCAGTCTGATCCATCCATGCAACACCTGAGCGCATGAATGGGTTCGGACTTAAAGTAATGAGCACGGCCAAGAAAGTGTGTACCAACCATTTTGCTGAAAACATCCTGATCTAAGATTAGTAAATATATCACTTGTACTATACGTATGCGGGCTAATATATACATATCATATTATATGTAATTCAAAATCTTTCGAGAAAATGTAATTTAATTAGTGAATATATGAACTCTATATATGTCAATATATTAATATGTTTCTCATTTCAAAAACAAAGACTGGGCATGCATGAAACTCTACTTTACTTGGACCCTGAAAGATTATTAAACAATTTCTCAACTTGAACTTTAAAAAATATTTGAATAATTTCTTAACAAAATTGACCTGAAAGAAAGGCATGATTAACCTCGAGCGACCCGTTTTCGGAGAGACTTTTGTAAAGAAACTAGTTTGTTGTGCATTAGTGTATCTCTCTGAAAACAGGTACTACCCATCGCGAAGCGCCTTCTTGCTCTTCAAACAAATTCGGAATGCGAGAACGAGATAGTTTCTTATTATAGAAAAACTATAATCCAAAACTGTTGAGTTGAGAAAATCAAATTTAATACTTTAACTACTATTGATGTATATATGATAATATTTTTGCAATACATGACAGTACAATCATGAATTTGGAATTAAACATTGACTTATTTGCTTGCAATTTTTACGTTTGTTTAAGTTAATGTCCCAAACGCGAATGGCAATATGGAAATAAAACATACTATGAGCAAGGGAGACCTATCCTACTCTGATTAAGCATGATAATAATGATGGGCCTAACAAAATACCACTCATAGGTAAGCTCCTCAGAGTTTATCTATGGTCACTGTGCTCTTCATTCAAATTTCTAAGGAATAATTACAACCAATCACCCGTGTCGATTCGGACCATTCGCCCTACGACATGATTGAGTGACTGGAGGAACATTAAAATTTCACTCACCAGTGTTGTTTTGTCTGCATACCACAGGAACACGCTGCAATGATGGACCCTTGGCCCTCAGATTCTGGATTTGGCCGCATGACTTAGGTATCTTTGGCATCTTCTTCATTTTCAAGTCAATATCATATCTTATATGAAATCGTGCTCTGTAAAATTATAAAATTTAATTAAGTTCAATGTGAACATGTATAATATTAATTGAGGATAAACACCAAACAAAAATATTGAAATTAATAAATCAATTTTTAACGTACCTTGCAAACGCAACAGCATTGAACGCAACTGTGAATCAACTGTTGTGACTCAGTAATTCTTCTGGGATGACTGACTCTAATACCGATGAATAATTTACAATATACTGATAATATAATATGCCAAAAATATAATAATCGAACACTGACTCGAATTCGCGATAAAAAAATTTGTAGAATACTACTGCCCTATAATAATGGCTCTAATTCGCGTGGCTCTACATTACTTTGCAAAGGGATCAATTTACAACAAAGAGCTCATACAGCTTCAATAAGGAGTAAACATTTCGTAATCAATGAGTGCCTCTAAACCGCATTGCACGCGGTCACTAAACCCTGCAATCACTGACTCTAGTTTCGATAAATTATGTACAATATGCTAAAAATGCCCTAAGCCAATAATACAAAAATCGAACAACACTGACTCTACTTCGCGATTAGAAAATGTGGGATATTACTGTCGAACAATATAGACTCTACTTCGCGTGACTCTACATTATTCTGCAAAGGAATGAAGTTAGAACAAATAGCCCATTCGGCTATAAAGGGAATAGACATTTCGTAATCAAGCACTGACTCTAAACCGCATTGCACGCGGTCATCAATCCTGTAAGAAAAGTTGAGGAATACCCTCTTATTAATTACAAGTTATTATGTCAGAAGAAGATATGAATTATTCTCCAACAATATCCAACATTCGAGAGTTCCTGTAACAGAAAACAGACGTTGATTAGCAAAGTGAATAACTTAGGTTTTGCAAACGTTGATGGAACGATTGAGTTCCTAAAACTGAATTCTTTCAATATCTGATTAATGCAAAAATGAAAGAACAAATGAATTCTATCAATATCTGAAGGATTGAAAAATGAATGAACAATTGAGCCCTTACGGAGAGCAAAATACGCGGTTTGCAGCCTTTAGCCCGGTGTGATCCTCGATTCAGATATGAAATCCGATTCGTGGATAATACCGGTTTCCAGGTCACACCCTCTTGGAGGTCGCTGCAAGTGGTGACCCATGAGAATGGAGAAATAAAGTTATCTAAATCTGTTTACAATAATAATTTTGTTCTATAAGACATATACCATTTTACTGTGCTCAATTGTATAATAATTCGAAATAATTATTTTATTGAACGGGCAATCTGAAGATTTTGTACGAAATTTATATTTCAACCTTCCTATATCGTGTATATGTATCGGAAATATGACTGAGAATAAAATCGTATTGCTAACGTTCGTAAGTCGTACCTTCCACGAATGACGTCATCGCCATTTTCGAACGGTTGCGTTTGCGCACTCGTACTTTCCAACCAATTCCTACCCTCGATATTGGCAAACTCAATAATTGCTTTTCATGCACAAAATATGTTGAATAGACCCGATGTTTGTGTCGAATTAGTTGCTACTACCGCCCTAGCATGTAAATCAAGTACTGAATGATGTCAAACTCACCAAAAAACATGTGAAAACTGCGAAAAACTGGGGCTGAAATACACGGCGGCCTTCGATTGCCCACGCTGCCAAGAGTACCTGGAATAAGAGTCAGATAAGTCGATTAATTCACAATATCAAGTCAAAATATACGCACCTCCACGTTGCCCGCTAGTTAATATTCAAGATTGTCACAAATTTAAGGATGAAACAACAAATATTTATAAAATAACTGTGTTAAAAGCGGGAGCATACCTTTTCCGACGTCACTTTTGCCACTGTCTGAACAAACTACCGAAGTGAATGGAGCAACTTTACACTGGCGAATCACGACGCATTGCACGTCCGCCATTTTGAAACCGTTCAAATTGCGAGGTTGCCTTCAGACCCATTCCTTGCCGCGATATCAAAAAACACAACAATTGCTTTTCTAGCACGAAACATGTTAAATACACTCGATATTTGTGACTAATTAGTTGCTACCCCGGCGCCGGCACTTGACTCAATTACTGAATAATGCCAGACTCACCAATAATGAGCAAAATCTGCGAAAAACGATGATTGATATTGACGGCGTCCTTTGACTTGCCAACCTGTCGGACAAGGCCTGGAATCAGAGTCAGATATTTCGATTAATTTACATTAGCCAATCAAACCAATTGCACAATTCCGTCGCCCACTACTCTGTTTGCAAGATTACGTGCAAATTAGATGCCGAGAGTACAAATATTTACCAAATTATTGTTTGAAATGTAGGAGCACACTGCTCTTGTGACTGCCTCCGCCGAGCTGCGTTAGTAAATGAGGAACTATCTCAGTGGCCAATCACGACGAGCTATTCAGGAGCTATATCCAACAATCTTGCGGCGTTTTACGAAAGTTCTGCGGTCGTCATTTGCATCCGCTTTGAGTGGCGCGCTAGTGTCGCTTTGTTTACGTTGCTTCGAACTTCGCGTTGTGCTGTTGTCGTTCCGTCCATACGTGTCGAATTTCGCGAATGTGTGACTTATTCTACCATTTCTGATGATGATTTCTTTTCTAGTCGTCCTGCTGAAGCTGTTTGTGACTGGTGTTTAACTGGGCAAGCCGATTCTGCTTGGAAATCTGGCTGAGGAAAGCGACGGTGGTGCACACGGTTCCAAATTGCTCAGGTAAGAAAGAACAACGTTTCCGAGAACTCAACTGTTTTCTATTCGAACGTCATTGTTCGACTATTTTGGCTATTGCATACGTGCGTACCTCATTCAGGCTGTGATTTTGCCTGCATCTCGTCCGCGTTTACAATCCCATTGTTAGATTTTCTCTTTTTTGCTATTCCCTCGATATGTATCCATGGTCAGTAACAGTAGATTTCGTTGTGTTCTGAATAGTTACATTACATCCTTGTCTCAGAGTACTGCAACCATCGTATTTCGCTGCTTTTACGTGATTTTCGGCGAGTTTGACATTATTCAGTACTTGATGCAGGTCCTAGGGTCGCAGTAGCAATTAATTAGATATATATTTTGGGTCTATTCAGCATATTTTGTGCTGGATATGAAATTATTGTTTTTTTTAATCCCGCAGGAAGGAACGTGCTTGAATGCAATTTTCTAATTTGGACGGTACCAATACCGTGCCTGAATAACTCGTTGTGATTGACAACTGAGATGCTTCCTCATTTACTAACTAAGTTCAGCGGAGGCAGTGGCAGAAGTGACGACAAGAGCAGTGTGCTCCTACATTTCAAACAATAATTTGGTAAATATTTACTCTCTTGCCATCTAATTTGCACGTAATCTTGTAAATTGAGTAGCGGGCAACGTAATTCTGCACATGGTTTATCTTGATATTGTGCATTAATTGGAATATTTGATTCTCATTCCAGACATGTCTTGACAGGTTGGAAAATCAAAGGACGCCGTCGAGCTGAACCATCGTTTTTGGCAGCTTTCGCAGTATTACTGGTGAGTTTGACGTTATTCAGTGCTTGATTTAAGTGTTAGGGCTGCAGTAGCAGCTAATTCGACATAAATTTCGGGTCTATTTAACATGTTTCGTGCTAGAAAAGCAGTTATTGCCTTTTTCGATATCGCGGGAAAGAATGGGTTACTAATTCGACATAAACTGCGGGTGTATTTAACATATTTTGTGTTAGAAAAGCAATTGCGTTTTTCGATATCGCGGGAAGGGAATGGGTCTGAAGGCAATCTCGCAATTTGAACAGTTTCAAAATGGCGGACGCGCAGTGCTTCGTGATTCGCCACTGTAAAGTTGCTGCCTTCACTTCGGTAGTTTGTTCAGACAGTGGCAAAAGTGACGTCGGAAAAGGTATGCTCCCGCTTTTAACACAGTTATTTTATAAATATTTGTTGTTTCATCCTTAAATTTGTGACAATCTTGAATATTAACTAGCGGGCAACGTGGAGGTGCGTATATTTTGACTTGATATTGTGAATTAATCGACTTATGTGACTCTTATTCCAGGTACTCTTGGCAGCGTGGGCAATCGAAGGCCGCCGTGTATTTCAGCCCCAGTTTTTCGCAGTTTTCACATGTTTTTTGGTGAGTTTGACATCATTCAGTACTTGATTTACATGCTAGGGCGGTAGTAGCAACTAATTCGACACAAACATCGGGTCTATTCAACATATTTTGTGCATGAAAAGCAATTATTGAGTTTGCCAATATCGAGGGTAGGAATTGGGTGGAAAGTACGAGTGCGCAAACGCAACCGTTCGAAAATGGCGATGACGTCATTCGTGGACGGGACGACTGAGTAACGCTAGCAATACGATTTTATTCTCAGTCATATTTCCAATACATATACACGATATAGGATGTTTGAAATATAAATTTTGTGCAAAATTATCAAATTGCAAGTTCAATAAAATAATTATTTCGAATTATTATACAAATAAGCACAGTAAAATTATATATGTCGTATAGGACAAAATTATTATTCTAAACGTAATTAGATAATTTTATTTCTCAATTCTAATGGGTCACCACTTGCAGCGACCTCCATGAGGGTGTGACCTGGAAACCGGTGTTATCCACGAATCGGATTTCATATTTGAATCGAGGATCATACCGGGCTAAAGGCTGCAAATCGCGTATTTTGCTCTCCGTAAGGGCTCAATTGTTCTTTCATTTTTCAATCCTTCAGATATTGAAAGAATTCAATTTCAAGAATTCATTTGTTCCTTCATTTTTGCATTAATCAAATATTGAAAGAATTCAATTTTAAGAACTCTATCGTTCCGTCAATGTTTGCAGAACCTAAATTATTCACTTTGCTAATCAACGTCTGTTTTCTGTTACAGGAACTCTGGAATGTTGGATATTGTTGGAGAATAATTCATATCTTCTTCTGACATAATACCTTGTAATTAATAAGAGGGTATTCCTCAACTTTTCTTACAGGATTGATGACCGCGTGCAATGCGGTTTAGAGTCAGTGCTCGATTACGAAATGTCTGTTCCCTTTATAGCCGAATGGGCTATTTGGTCTAACTTCATTCCTTTACAGAATAATGTAGAGACACGTGAAGTAGAGTCTATATTGATCGACAGTAATATCCCACATTTTCTAGTCGCGAAGTAGAGTCAGTGTTGTTCGATTATTATATTATTGGCTTAGGGCATTTTTAGCATATTGTACATACTGTATCAAAACTAGAGTCAGTGATTGCAGGGTTTAGTGACCGCGTGCAATGCGGTTTAGAGGCACTCATTGATTACGAAATGTTTACTCCCTATTGAAGCTGTATGAGCTCTTTGTTGTAAATTGATCCCTTTGCAAAGTAATGTAGAGCCACGCGAATTAGAGCCATTATTACAGGGCAGTAGTATTCTACACATTTTTTTATCGCGAATTCGAGTCAGTGTTGTTCGATTATTATATTTTTGGCATATTATATTATCAGTATATTGTAAATTATTCATCGGTATTAGAGTCAGTCATCCCAGAAGAAGTTACTGAGTCACAACAGTTGATTCACAGTTGCGTTCAATGCTGTTGCGTTTGCAAGGTACGTTCAAAATTGATTTATTCATTCCAATATTTTTGTTTGGTGTTTATCCTGAATTAATATTATACATGTTCACATTGGACTTAATCAAATTTTATAATTTTACAGAGCACGATTTCATATAAGATATGATATTGACTTGAAAATGAAGAAGATGCCCAAGATACCTCAGTCATGCGGCCAAATCCACACTCTGAGGGCCAAGGGTCCATCATTGCAGCGTGTTCCTGTGGTATGCAGACAAGACAACACTGGTGAGTGAAATTTTAATGTTCCTCCAGTCACTCAATCATGTCGTAGGGCGAATGGTCCGAATCGACACGGGTGATTGGTTGTAATTACTCCTTAGAAATTTGAATGAAGAGCACAGTGACCATAGATAAACTCTGAGGAGTTTACCTATGAGTGGTATTTTGTTAGGCCCATCATTATTATCATGTTTAATCAGAGTAGGATAGGTCTCCCTTGCTCATAGTATGTTTTATTTCCACATTGCCATTCGCGTTCGGGACATTAACTTAAACAAACGTAAAAATTGCAAGCAAATAAGTCCATGTTTAATTCCAAATTCATCATTGTACTTTCAAGAATTGCAAAAATATTATCATATATACATCAATAGTAGTTAAAGTATTAAATTTGATTTTTTCAACTCAACAGTTTTGGATTATAGTTTTTCTATAATCAGAAACTATCTCGTACTCGAATTCCGAATTTGTTTGAAGAGCAAGAAGGCGCTTCGCGACGGGTAGTACCCGTTTTCAGAGAGATGCACTAATGCACAACAAACTAGTTTCTTTACAAAAGTCTCTCCGAAAACGGGTCGCTCGAGGTTAATCATTCCTTTCTTTCAGGTCAATTTTGTTAAGAAATTATTCAAATATTTTTTAAAGTTCAAGTTGAGAAATTGTTTAATAATCTTTCAAAGTCCAAGTAAAGTAGAGTTTCATGCATGCCCAGTCTTTGTTTTTGAAATGAGAAACATATTAATATATTGACATATATAGAGATCAAATATTCACTAATTAAATTACATTTTCTCGAAAGATTTTGAATGACATATAATATGATATATGTATATTAGCCCGCATACGTATAGTACAAATGATATATTTACTAATCTTAGATCAGGATGTTTTCAGCAAAATGGTTGGTACACACTTTCTTGGCCGTGCTCATTACTTTACGTCTGAACCCATTCATGCGCCCAGGTGTTGCATGGATGGATCAGACTGGTGAGCACGGATATGATGATTGAAATTTACTAATTTGTACTAGCGACTGTCGATGTGTATAGTGGCCACCAACATGCTATCCATTGTGTGTTGTATGAATGGTAGTGTTATGGATTGCATGTTGGGTAAGAAAACATGTATATTGCATTCTCGTCACATTCAAGTAATCCCGGTAATAATTGATTTCGTACGAAATCCTCGTGATCGCTGCTCAATTTTTTTAGTAGTAGACGATCACGTTTAATTTATATACCCTACCACGCAATACGTTTTATGAACTACACAACATTTGGTTGTATAGTAAAATGATGTAGTCGAATTCGCGGTCGCGTCTAACTTGTCTGGTCACTAACCTTTGGCAGTCGATTTCAGGAAATGGTACGTAAAGTAGTGAAATGAATGATGATGTGCGCTGAGTTCGGGTGTCGGAGACGTCCCGGGACGTACTCTCTAGAAATAGGCCTTTGCACCCGGGCGGAATGTGTGAGAATCCGGGAGTGAGTGTGTTGGTGTGATTGCTTTGCATTTTTAATTATAGGAATTAGGAAGGCAGGTAGCATACTTCTGTGTGAATGATAATGTTTAAGTAGGAAGGGCCAGCGGAAGCTATCACTTTTCTCTCGCGAATACTGGTTAGGCGTTCAAGTGATATGTCTTTACCTGGGATTCATTTGACTATTGCAACCACAATATTTTGATCGCGATCTTACTTGTCTTAATAACTATAATTTTATAATCATATTATCTATTTAATTTACTTATCAAAATGCTCTATTTTTAACTTTGTGATCTATTTCTCCTCATATTAATAATCATTAATTATAACTTACCAATGATACCTCACGTAGCAACATTCTTATCTTATAAAAGTCGTGTTATTAATACCCGTCGTAGAGTTTGGTTGCAACTGTCATTTGCTATACTTAACGTTATTATATATTTTTAAGTAGAAATACGTAATCATTGCACAAACGAAGTGATACCTCATCGTACTGTTGGGTCCGTTGAGTTTCGTACGAAAGTATTTGGTATCATGCTATACGTCTAAACAATACTTCTCACAGTACGACTGAGGTTTACTTCATTACACATACGATTTACGTATTTCGAACTGATTGGGATTTTCGGTTAAATGTGCACGTTTATGAGCAGTTTGTAACTTTATCTTTATATCAAGACGCGCAAAAAGTAAGCATTTATATGTTTTCCTTTTTACGCAAAATGTTATATTACCACTCTCTACGTCTAAGTTTCTGTATTAAAAATGCCTGCGTGCTAGCTATTGTTCGCACATTTCTCATTCATATTCATACATTGAGATATCGGTATAATTTTCGAAAGTTTATTGTATTTGTTTATTGAATCCCAATCAGTAAGGGCTTGCCTACGCATGTCCGAAAAATGAAGAGACTATTTTGACATAGTCGAAGCGGCCCGGAGAAGAGGGCCTTCGTCGTTGGATTAGTATACCACTTTGTCACTGTGCTCGATCATTATTAGGTGTTGCACATGTAACTTATAGCAGTTACATCTGTAAATGAAAAATATAAAAATACTGCCACGATTAACTCTTTTTGTTTTGTGAATCTTATCAAATGCAAACTATATAAAAGTAAAGAAAATATTTGTTCTTGAATTTGTTTGAGGATTTACAGATCGTAGATAACATATTTGCCATTGTTTTTTATAAATGTAAAAAATTCTTTTTTATACGCTCGAAGCTCTTCTTTATAAATTTAGTTTACTATGAGTTATAATATACATTTATATTCTGTAATGACGAGTTAATCGTGGGCAATTTATTTCACCCTTATGTATTTTCAGGAGTTGCTGATATATAAGCTTGAGAAATGACATTGCGCCGCCTTGATAAATCGTTAATTTGTTACATTATTTCGTATATTCATGTTCATGAAATACGGAATAATAAGCTGATTATTGTCGAATTATTATGGCTGGCATCCATTGTCTGAAAATTTACGAATTTGGGTGGGATATGAAAATTGACGTTTTTTTTTTATTTAAAGCAACAATTTTTCTGGTTGCTTCTTTTTGATTGACAAATATTATTATTTAAATGTATTTATTCTTACTTTCAGCTATTGAAATTATTCCGAAATGTTTGTTTCATTGAAGCTTTGGGCGGAATGGCAGTCTATGTTGCATTGATACAGAATGAACATAGAACGTTTACTGTGCCGCCGCTTCAATAACCTACTAATATTTGCTTTTTTTTTGCAGGAATAATTATAACGATTTCTGTTCCAGGTTTATTAAAATTGTGGATAATTTTACTTGCTCGTTTGGAACGTTTTAATTTTGTTCTGCTTTCTGTTACAGGTCACCGATAATAGAGAAACTAATTTTTCTTGGAATGTTTTCATTTGGTTTCCCTTTCTGTTTTAAGGTTCCTGTTACAGAGAATCTAATTTGATTTGTTTTCTTGGAACGTTTTAATATTGTTCTGCTTTCTGTTCTAGGCTTCCCATCACAGAGAAGTCCCATCCTGGTTATAATTGCCTAAATTGTATTTTCGTAGTAATTAATGTTAGCTTACTGTTTCAGGTGCATCAAATTTTCATCACGCAACCCGGTCTTCCATGGAACTTAATTTTATTTTTTTCTTACAGCACGTCTTATTATACTCAATTACATGGTTATTAAAACTCCTTTCTGTTATTGATCTTCCATAGCAGAGGATATTATTTTGTGTACTTGTTCTTTATTTGAATTGATGTATAGAATTTTGCTGCTCCAGGACTTTTATTTTTAGTTTAATTAACCACGAAATTTGTCGTTTTGGCATATAACCAATGTATTCTATATGTGTCTATTAATTATCGTCTGTCATGAGTGCACTCATATTTGATTCCTATATTTCATATGCAATACATTCCCTTTTCTCTTTGTGTTTCTTTTTCTTGCAGCTAGGTTTCATCTTAATCATCGAAACCATCAACTGACAACTGGAAATATCCGTAATCCTAGAAACTAGTATAAGTCTTGTAAGAAAGTAAGCGTTGTATGAAAGTAAAGAGTACGGTTCTTTGTAATCTGCGGTATGATTGCGACGATGAATATGATGTGTGTCGATAGTCGATATAAAACTTTCAATTTTGTAAAAGAATGGCCGACAGGCTTCTCTTGTCTGTCATTCTCCGCGGCAGGTAAATTATGAATCCGATTTGCATTGCTTCCCCGATCGATTTTCTTGGCCGAACATTTATCCGGGAAATGCCAATGTGGAATCATTTGTTTAATGGCTGGAGGTTGGGCCCGTTTTGCAACGCGGGTGGGTCACCACTTGCAGCAACCTCCCCGATGGTGTGACCTGGGAAATCGGTATTATCCACGAATCGGTTTTCAAATTCGAATCGAAGATCATACCGAGCTAAGGGCTGCAAATCGCGTGTTCTGCGCACCGCAAGAGCTCAGTTGTTCATTCATTTTTAAATCATTCACATATTGAAATAATTCAATTTTCAGAGCTCTGTTACCCCATTAGCATTTGCAGTGCATGACTTCTGTTTTGTGTCATTTCGCAAAGTAGAATCAGTGTTGTTTAATTATTGAATGTTAATGTAATTTTTTTTGTCGGTAAATACCTACGAGGAATAGCATAGACCATTCATCCAACGTTACCGGTTGGGTGTGCAACGACAACTGTCGATATGCGAGTTGATTGGACAGTAATAAACATAATTTGCTTATATGTAGTTGTTCTGTACATGATTTGCTTAAACATAACGATTGCTGCATTACGTGACTAATTAAATGCGGTTTGGACGATTAGGTGGAAAAATGATCAGGCTTGCAGTTTAAAAATTAATATAGTCAGGTCATCAGAATTGAATGAAATTTGGATGTTTTTTAATGTTGAAACTTTTTTCATGGCAACCACGCATTTTTCGTTTACATTTGGCATCAGGCACCTCCGCTATAGTTAGTCGGTATTTCTAATGCAGCACGTTATAGTTTCGAATTTCATCATTGTCAGACACAGAGTGCGCTCGAGCCAGCGTGGTTCTGGGCACAGCCGGTAATTCTATACGTGAGGCACACATTCCCATAAGATGATCGGTCTATGGTATACCTCGTCTGTGGTTGCGTTACCTTCACTCGACAAAGTTGTTCACCGTTTCTATGTGCTGCTGCTACACAGCCCACATTCTCCGCTCCCACGCTTCAATCGTCCGCTGGCCAAGAAATTTCATGATTCATTTTCTCATTTTGTCGCTTCTTATTTCCCACAGATAATTCTCCGATCGAGAAGATGATTAGTGCGAAGCATGAAGCAGTCGGCAGGAGTTTGTTTACAGACGATTCGATCGGGATGTAGACATTGGGCTAAGAGAAAACAGCTACTCCGTTAAGAATGCAAGTGCTGCTTCCCTTTTACGTTTCGAATAAAAGTGGAGTGCTCGTTCTGTGTAAATGTGAGACCACTTTCACGGTAAACACAGAAAACAACGGCTTCGTGAGCTTGAAATTCCGAGTTGAACATCTGTTTTGTAGTACCTGAGAGGAGAAAGCGCGTAGGGACCTTTCGAATGCGACAGAGTGGATAGATATGTACGCGTTATACGCACTTCCTGTCGTAGACAAGGCTTAGCTCTTAGCGAACGCGCAACGACCGGCCGTATAAATGGAGCCCCAAGTGCGCACCGACATTTTAGTCAGTCTTAAGTCGCAGCCCAAGGATGGCCAGAGCCTTTAACAAAACTTTCGGATTTTACTTGGTAATTCACGCGCGACTACTTTCGTTTATCCTGCAAAAATAATTTCCTCCAAATTGAAACTCCGACTGTGTTTCCGTGTTATCCGCCTTACCATTCTGGCGCTCAAATATCAATTGCGGGATTCAAAATTATGTTCAGATGAGTGCGACACTATAATTCGAACAAAGCCGCGTGTTGTGTTCGTGGTGCAGAGAACTTTCAAGGGGACGTCGGTCGAAGTAAAATCCTCGTGATCTAAGTTTATGTAACGCGCATCTGTTTCATGGGCAATATACTGCCTCGAGATGCGTGTTACGAGTTACTGCTCAACGATAGTCAGAAACTTTAACAAAACCGTCGGATTTCACTTGGTAATTCGCTCTTCTAGCTTCGGCCCCTCTACAAAAATAGTTCGCCCCGAATTGAAATTCTAACCGCATTTCTGAGTTTTCCCCTATCCCATTGGGGCTAAAACAACCAATCTCGTGAGTCAAACTTGTGTTTAGACAAGCGCGGCACAATAATGCGATCGCGAGTCGCGCGTTATATTCGCTGTGCTGCGAACTTACGGGGCGCCCTTCGAAGTAACATCCTCGTGATCTAATTTAGGTAACGCGCGTCTGCTTGACAAGCGGCATACTGACGACGAACGTCGCGCCGAATTCCACGAGACCGCCGAGTTTGCTGTCTCTCGCGCATAGTCATCTGCCAGCTGCCACCGGTGTGTTTCCGAAACAGCGGCAACACGCTGGTTACGTCGAACGTAAGCCCGACAATGGGCTCGAGGTCGCTGGGTATTCAGGACGGTACGTTCTGGCGAGGGAAAAGGTGCTGGCATATTCTGATGGAAAGTCAAACGACGCTGGTGATCGGGGAGGAAGGATATTGACTTATAATCAAAGGTATGCGATGGTGCGTGATGTTGGTGGAGATAGGTTCAAGTAACGTTCAAGTATTCCAAGTGTGAAGGTCTAATTTTGAGTGCACAAGTAACAAGTAATTTCAAGTACACAAGTAAGAAAGAACTTGGAGTATGAAGATAGCATGCAAAAATGATTAAATTCTTCACATCGCATTCACATTAGATTTATACACGTAGCAGTCGTCCGAAATATATCATCGGCATAGGAATTCTTAAACGACCCGTTACCAGCAACATCGCGGCTGATCACTTAATTTGGCCGATTCCGTTAATAAAACAACGACGCGCGCGCGAGGCCGCGCAACATCCGCATTCGCAGTCCACTGCCCGATAAAATATGTCCTCAGCAGCGGGGCAAACAGATTTTCACCGGGCGCCGCGGCACGATTCCTCACGGAGATTAATCGCGACTACGCCGCGGCCGGGACGAAAATTCCTCGGCCAACGACGCCGACGACGACGAGCACCACGGCATCGAGGGCACGTCCCGCCGAACGACCGAGCGAGACATCCAGACGTTCCTTGTCGACGTACAAAGTCGTAGAAGATCCGGCGGATTATACGGGACCGTACCCGAAGCGACGCCCGAAGGAATACTACTCGCTGGATTTGGCGGAGGACGACGAGTGGGACGATCACGTCGGCAAGCCGTATCGTGGGAAAATCGAGTCGACGCATCAGCGCGAGAGCGCGCAGGACATAACGACCGCCATCAAGGCCCTCGATCGCTTCCTGAGCGGGGTCCTGAACGGCGACAGCTACAACACCGTGCAACATCCGCCGACCAATCCCGTTTTAGCCCTCCTACTGTCGCGATACGGCCGGTACGTGCCCGGCACGCGAAACCCTCGCTACTACTCATACATGGCGGTGAACAATATTCATAACAACAAGCCGTTCGGCAAGTACAAGATCGCGAGTGACGAGGAACCGAGGTTCGGCGAGCATTGACGCTGCTTCGACGTCTGTACACGAGTCGACTTTTTTCGGACCTACGTGTGGCCTGCGGAAAAGGACGAGTCCCGAGACGGCAGACTGGCCGGGCGTTGATTATTAAAGCCTTCATTATCCTCTGTTTGGAGAGGACCGTTGAATTAGGCCAATTTCCAATCTCTTCGCGATCCCTCGTCATCCGCTCGTGCTCCTCTCCGCGTCGGCAGCTTTTTACTTCGACGGCCACGCGGCCGAGCGGTGAAATATTTATCGACGAGAGGGCGTACGGTTTGCTGTTTGCGAGAGAACGTTTTTAAGTAACGACGCCGATTAAAGGCTATGTTCTTTCGCGGAGCAAACAATTTGTCGGGGAAAAGCGCTCGAGTACGGCTTATAAGTGAAATCCCAGGTGTACACTCATAGTATTTCCCTTCCGGCGTAATCAACGCCGCGCGCGAACGGATTTACTCTTAAATCTATCGGCAATCGTACTTGGCGCGAAGTTAATTGGAGTAGTTGGAGAACCTGCTCGAGGAACCTCGATTAAACAGTAAACTACTCTCATTACCCGAAGCTGTCTTTCCATCGGTACTCATTCTTCGCTCCCGACGTCGTTCCCTCCGCATTTTTGTCTTCCCTCGCTCGTGAAAAAACGAGCCAATTTTTGGCCTTCCATCGATACCCTCCCCCCAAAGACCCCGACCAACTTATTTGAAATTCAACCTCAGGCCGGAGGGACGGCTCTCGTAAATTCCAGCGAAATCCAAATGTACGTTCTCTCAAACCCTCTGTATAAAATATTAATCTAATTCAGTGCTGTACCTGCTGCGCTCTGTGTAAACTCATAACTCTGACGACGCAATAAAGAAAGCAGTACTGAGGATCGTCGGTATTTGTGTTTACCCGATAAAGCGCGTCCACGCGTAAACTCCCGAAACGTTCACGGCAAAAGGAGGTCGACGTTTGAATGAGAGACAGTATCTGCGCGCGCCGACTAAGGTGCCGATGCTAAATTTCAATTATCGAGATCCGCGGTCGGTGGCGAATTAATTCCGCGGACGTTTGTACAGGCTAATTACAGAACAGGTTTGGCCGCGGCGCGTAGCCGGCGACAGAATTTCGATTGCGCCCGCGCCATCGGACGACCGTCGAGACTTGAGACGGAACGGAAAAAACACACGGAGGAAGGGAGTTCTTGCAAATCGTTTAATCCCCGCGGCTCGCGACGGGGTCATAAAGTGAACCGTCGGGGGCGTAAGTGGCGCTTGATTACCGTCCGTCCGCCCGGAAATCAGATTGTCTGAAAATTGTGTTTTCTCCAGCGACGTCGGTCTCCATCAGTTTCTTCCGGACGCCCGGGCCGGATGAAATCGGCGGACGGTAATAGCTTTACTAATAGCGGGCTCGAGGTATTTACCGCCCCTGCAATTAGTTCACCGACAAGAATCGATACCTCCTCTCTACCTGGTAGCCTTGTTTCCGCGCACACGATCAGCTTCCTCGTCGATACGACGATATCCTCGGATGGGAGAGAGGGGGAAGACGGCTGAAGAAGAGGAGCGGAACATGAAGCGAGTGGAGACGAGCGTGTGCCTCGCGTACGCTGCGCTATTTCAGCGCGCACGATTTTTCGGTAACCTCGCTCGCGCCGGCGTGATTAGTGTTTGCGCTCGGATGAGCCGTGAAACAGGAGCAACTAGACGGACTACACGCCCTTGCGTACCCGGTAACTGATAGGACGAGGAATCGATACACGCTTCGCGGGCGAGTAGGAAGCGGCGCGCTCCCGTCGTAAATCATTTCTAAGATGTTCCAGTTCCTTTAACGATCCGAACGAGATTTAAGGCGGAGTAAGTAAAGCAGTTCGTCCATCATTATGCTCGGCACGCTGCGGCGAGCCGACACTCGCGATCCCTACAATCCTCGGCATTTCTTTTCTCTTTCTCTAATTCCTCGACTATGATGCTGCCGAACGGGCGGATACGTCGACGGCGGAACGAGACTACAATTGCGGGGTGGCTGCAGTGGAGGGGTTAGAGGTGGCCAGGGGTTCAAGTCAAACCGCAATAAAAAGCTGTGGGGAAGCGAAAATAAAATATAAGGAATACGTCGGTGCTATCTTTTCCACCTCCCACGTCGGCGGTGGAAAAAAGAGTCGAGAGGGGGAGGGAAGGGAGAGGAGATCTCAGGGGAAGAAGAGGAATGACCGGGGAAGGTGGTATTAGCTAGGACACGTCTTCGCGAGACGTGAAATGGCAAAGTATGGCGCCATTTCAGGAGTACTTTCTCTTCTGGCAAATCCCACCGACGGTCTCGCCTCCTCCGCCCACGACTCCGGAGCGTTCCATTCGACTTTCGCGGTCGTTCGTCGCTTTTATGACGCCGCAATACACGGGAACAGCGACAGATGCGCGTCGCAAGAAGAGTCGATCGGGCCGGTTATACGGTAATACGGGTGAGAAACGGGACGGCGAGGAATCGTAGAAAACTTTCGGCGTTGCACGTATTGATTGTCGGACGGAATTCGGGGATGGGGCTCGGCTGTCGGTGCTACGAGGCACTTACAAAATTGCACGCCGCAGTAGACACGCTAATACACTCATTACGGTCTCACAGCTTCCGGCCTTAGACGCATTGATTAGCGGAAATTCAGTAGGGCTTCCCCTTTCATCTAATCGCGCCTACCGAGCAGTCAAGATTACTGTTATGACATTTTGGTCTATCGAAGGCTGCTGATCTCTAAAGCATCTTATTTCCGGGAATTTTTCCTGACGCTTATCGAAGTACGTACATCATCGATATATAACACTGTAGCAAGATTTCAGAAAGTGAGATAACTCCAGCCTGGGCCTTCGTCATATAACAAAATGTCAAACCAGTCATTTCGACTGCTCGGTAGTTCTAGCGTTAAAGCGCATAGGTCGCTCTGGCTTGGTAGCAGCAGCTATCTTAAGAAAGCCAGACGCGAGTAAACGCAGCGAGCCGGTAAACGCTCGTTTGTTCGCGTGAAAGCATATAGTGCGACGTCGGGAAGCCGGCCGTGCAAGCGAGCCGCGCTGGTAATTTAAGCGCGGCGGGATATTGTGTCGCGTTATTAAACGTTAATGATAAATTGTGTTTTTCGCCGTGAAGTGGGAACGGAAAAGATAGCCGTCTACTCCTTTTTTTGCCGCAAAAAGGATTTTGCCTCGGCATTGAACACGTATCACATACAGTAGCCGTACGATAGTGCGGCGCGTAAGAGGAAGCACGTGTAATTTCGTTGAGACCTATTATCGTTTCGCCCCTCATCCCCGCAGGGCAACATTTCTCAATGAATGTTGCCCGCAACCCTGCGTTAAGGCAAAGCATGCGAAACGGTATGAGACGGCCTGCATAGAGCGGATAGAGAGGACGGCGCGCGGTACATGTCAACCCTCCATTTCGATTAAGCCCGTGCGTAGGGTGAACGCACCACTCGGCTGCCAGATGAAATTTCGGATTTTCATCGAGCGCGCCGGAATTTCACGTAAATTCGACGGACGCATTATGGAAGTCCGGTGAACTGTCAATCCCATCACGTATTCCAACGAACAAAAGTATAACATCGGAATTTCTTCGTTTGTTAAAGGTGCACCCGCGAAATTGTCAATTTACATCGCTCGGGAATCTTCCATTGATAAAAACTGCGTGTCATCCAGTCTCGTCCACTCGGTCACGCCTTCATCCCTTATCGACATTTAAGTAAACCTGATTCTTACCCTTTGAACGGTTAAAACGCGCCACGCCACCTCCGTTCCGATTAAACTCCCGCACAGGGGCGGCACGTAAATCCTGCGAAATGAAATTTCAGATTTCCACCGACGACGTACCAAGTTTCCCCGCACACTCCGAGAGAGAGAGAGAGAGAGAGAGAGACAGTCCAACGACGTTTTCGAAACCGAACTAAGTTTCATGCGAATTTCGCCGGGAAACACACACCACCAATAGTACCTATCGGGCGACACGGCACGATGCGCGAGGCTCAATCCACATTACCGTTCACGCCGTCGACAGTGGAGTCGCGTTTGGCGAATTCCTGCACAGAAGTGGGAAAAAGGCGATGCATCATCCGTCTCGTCGAGTCGTCGCGCGGACGTATTGCCAATACCGATCGACTTACCGGCGTGCTCTCGTCGGTTGCCATTGAAATTTCGATTGGCTGGCATCGATACACTCGCCTCCCCCCTTTTCCCCCTTCCTCCTCTCCTCGTGACACTCGGATAGCCCGCTGGGAACGACCTCCGATTTGTCTCGGCTTTGTTTTCCACGTCGATTCGCCGCACACGCCCTCTCCGACGTAAGCGTCTCTCCGAGTCTCTACTCTTCGCGTGACTGTCGGCGTCCACAGTTGATCGAGGAACAAGGGTAACGGAACGATTCGATAAAGTGAATATTGTCCGCCCCCTGCCCCCGACTTGCTCGGTTTTTTCGCGAAATCCGGCGGATCGGCGCGCGAAATAAATTGAACGGAGAAATATGGCACTGATACGGTGCACGGTGGCTCGATCGTCGAGCGATAACTCCGTCGCGGCGGTTTGGTACTTATGTACCGATACAATTTTCTCCAATGGCTTTTGTATACAGGGGGTGCGAGAACGTGGGCGAAAGGAGAGACTTTGTGAAATTGGTGAGGCGGTGTCTGGAGAAATGTGCTTCGCACGTGGCGAGGCGCGGTGTCGTGGGTCTGGTGGCGTTCGATAACAGATTGTGTGGACAACGCTGGAAATGTTTCGCTTCTCATATTTATCAGACTTGCGTGGTATTCAGTTGAACGTCCACTTAGGAGTAATAAATCCATCGGTGCACGTATACGACTGGCACTGTTTGTTATTTGCCTTTTTAACCGACTGCACAAAAGGAGGTTCTCTATTCGACATGTATATTTTTTCTTTTCTTCTATGTCAGGGAAGAGGAGAGAAATTGTACAGAGCGAACGATCCTGTACTTGGTCAATTTCCTTTTCCATTCGACTCTCGAAGCGTGTTCTCTTTCCTCGCGGAGTAAAAAAGAAAATTAATCAATGCCGCCGGTGTACGCTTTCTTCGCGAACTCGATCTCTTTAGCCGAGGGGAACACAGCTTACACCGCAAAAGCAGCGCCGTGGATGAGAGCTGGCAGACGATTCGAGTCATGGCTCGGAGCAAGGAAACGTGGATTAACTCGAAAACTCACCGTGCGCCCCGACTGCCACTCACTTCTGGCCAGCACGGCTTCCCTGCGCTCCGAGGTCAATTACGACGTTACTTGGCCTATCCGATAAAACCGAATATTGGATCGTCCGCCGCGATACAAGATATCTCCATACGATTCCACCCAAGGAACACTTCAGATCTGCCCGGCGAGCTCGGCGAGCATTAAAATAGAATATTCGATCGTGGCGTTTAAATTGCAAAATCCGCCATTGAGCTCCGAATACCGCGCGAGAAGAAGAGAAGAAGAAGAAGGGTTCTGCGGAAGGGATGCTCGAGGAGATGGAAGTAAATTCAAGAAGGCCACACGTGACGCGTCCGAGTAGCCACTCGTTTCCACCCGACTTTCCTTCTCTCCGACGGTAGGATTCCAGCTCAATTACGGGCCCGGCAAAGGGTGGGTCGTGCTGGCCAGGTTGGCGGCCTCCTCGAGTGCGCTCCCGCGAGCTTCCACACACGAGCATGCATTTCACGCACGTCGCGCAGCCTCGAAGAAAGAGCACGCACCCCGTGGACGCGTAATTGCCACGGTGTTTATAATTGTTGCCCTCTCCGCGGCTTTGCACGGCTTTGCTCTCCAGTCTTTTCTTCTCTCTCTCGCTCTTTCAACTCTCGTTCTTTGTCTCGGTTCCGCGTTAGGTGGCGGATAGGAAGCCCTCTTCCTTGAACTCGCGGTTGCCACTCCGCCGTGGACCCTTCAACGTCGACTGAAGAGAGAGCGGCTAAGAATTAGTCTGAGGATAAGCGGCCCACTCCGTTTTCACGGAGGTGGTTTAGCAGGAGGAGCGAGCGAGCGGAAAAAGGAGACCCGGCCGCGCTTTGTTCCGCACGGGAACGGCGATGCAGTTTTCGAGATCATCCTCTCCGGCCCGTTCCTTACGTTACCGGTTGAAAGAATTCGTCTCTCGAGCACTATGACGAAGCTTTTACGAGAGCGATAAAGATTAATGTCTCCAGCGAGCGCACGTACCGTGTTTGAGGTTGGACAGTGTCGGCCCTATTATTGGAAACGATTATCTCCACGTGCTCGGCTATAAACACTGATATATAGATTCTGCCATATGGACGTTATTTCTCGTATATCGTGAGCGGAATCTGCGGCTACTGCACCGCGATAGACAGCTCTTCGAAGTTCAACTAAAATTCCGAGTACCGACTACTGTCGTCACCCTAATAAAGTACAGAGTACGGTAGGAGGAGCAGCTTCTACAAAAGTAGAACTTCGTACGACGACCATCATGATCCTACTGACAATCAGATCGACACTCCGACACTGTACCAACGAATTGGATTTTGCGTCCGCACCTCTAAGAACGTGGGTACGTCGCGACGAGGGAACATAACGGAGAGAAAGAAGCAGCGGAGGACAGAGAAGCAGGACAGAACAACGGCCGCTCGTGGTACACGTGTTCCGCGGACTACTAGGATTATCGCGTATCGAGGTTTTGCCGGGATTGTCGTCTACGACAAGGATTAGAGAGGTCGCTCAACGTCGTCTATGTATTATGTAAAAGCCGATTAACATCCATATTAGATAAGACTCCGCAATCGGGTTGGCCCGTCGCGATGGAGCACTTTAAGCCCCCCCACCCCTGTGAAATACCACCCTCGTCGTCTGGGTGCGAGAATCCGACGTGGATGCGGGCGGGAGCAAACGACTCCTTCAGCCATGCTCGCCTGTACACGTTACACGCGTCCTGTGCACGTCCGCACACATTTCGACGTCGTCACCCCGTGCACCCCATTGCAAATGCCGCATTACCTACGAAATTTCGATCTCGACTCCTGTCTTTGCGCGGACTTGATTACAGGCAGCCGGCTTGCCGCGTTTCAATAGACGTCATTGTCGAAAGATCAGCCGTCGTGTCGATCGGCCATTAACATCGATTATTCATGGAACCTGTTCATTCCAGAAGCAAGGCACTTCCGTGTTCCCTCGTTCGCGGTCTGACGTCGGCTTATATTACTTCGGCGCAGATGACGGTATCGAGTATTTGCCGAAGACTCGTCGGCGACTCGACGGCGAAGATCAGAGGCCCCCGACGACGCGGTTTATTTAATACAGAAACATCATCGTCTCTACGGATGGCTACGAGTCGCCTCGACGCGTCCCAGTATTACTTGGTATTAAACAAAATCGGGTCCTCAGTCTTTGGACTGCATTCAAAAATTCTCCTCCGCGCTTCGTTCGCCTGCCTAGACCATCTATGCGTTCAACTATTTTTACGCAAACAGCCTCAAGGCAGGCTTCTATTTACCCATCCTCACAAGGAATATTCCAAAGCGTTTCAGGAGCGCGTTCTCTCGTTTGAACATTACACCGAGCAGCTTGTTTACCCCTCTGCCGTACTATGACTCCGCGTCGCAATAAGGATTCAACCTGGCCAGGGTAGCTTTCGAAACTTATTCCGCAGGACTCGATGCCGTTCCTAGGAGAGGCTCACCAGGCGTCTTCCCTCGAGCCCTCGCCATTCGACGAGGCATGCGGATTTTCGATCAGTTGCCCGGGCATACTTCGTACGACGCCGCGCACAGGAACCACTTATATTTCTGTTTATTACGTCGAGATGCGACGTCACTTCCTGAGGGAAGGAGGACGGAATAACCTCATCACCGTGTCCCATAGTCGTGATGATGGTGATCCCTCGTGGTTTCCTCCCGCCCTCGCCCCCTCGCCAGAGACCCTACGCCCTCGAGGTCGACTAGATCGCAGCTTTCTGCTTCCTTTTTCTCTCCGCCCCCTCCCCCTGCTTTGCTCCTCGTGCTCTTTCTCCTACCGTCAACTCGGTGAAAAGTGTAGGTACAGGATGTGGGAGAATTTTGACATCGAGACCGTGAGGTAGGGACAGGTATGAATGTGTAACGAATGTAGTAGCGACGCCGACGGTGGGAAACGCGACACCGCCAAGCAGAGTGTAAGGAAAAGCGTAAAGATGGGACATATTTAGTAGCTATTGCGAGACCATTTTGTCGTGCGCTTTCTGCAGATTTCGTAAGCGATCATGCGTAAGGATGAGGATTGTTAGAGGAAGCGTGAGGAGGCTGCGGCGAAAGAAATGAGTCGGCGGATGATGAGTTCGTTGTCGAAACGATACCGACAGCCGACATTCTATCCTGCGCCCTCCCCTCGCGACACGAAACAACGATCGAACAACGGATTCCCGCTTTACTACCCGCAATTTCGTTGCCAGCCCGCGGACGTGATTCGATACAGCTCCCGCGACTGGAAGCCAGCCGTTTCACCTTTCTACGATTCGGCGGTATCCGCTTCTCCCTACCCTCCCCGGACACCGACGATGAAAGTCCTCCAGAGAAATAGAGACGGCGCGTACTTTATTGCCTCCGGGATGAAAAATCCCGAAATGAGCAGTCTCGAAACGAACGCCTCCCCGAGTTCCTCAACGACGATCCGTCCCCTCGAAGCACCGTTTCATTTATTCGCACGACATCTCATTGTCAGTAACAATCACCTTCTCTTCCGTACGACTCGCCCGGACGCCCCGTACGCGTCATCTATCTCCGCTCGCTTATTTACGAGCGAATAAATCGTAAGGTCCGCGACAAAGGACTCGCGACACTTTACTTCGCGTCACGCATCGCGGAATCTGCGAAATAGACGGTATTTACAGCGTCCACATGCGCTGGACGCAAGTTGTTTAGCGATGACGAACGCTCGCTTTGGGACTGATACCGCCCAAGCGAGTGCAATACACGCGGGGTGTGAGCATTGGAGTGGATATGCACGGACGCAGGAAGACGAGGAAACGTATACGGCGTACCTACTCTGGCATGGCTGTGCGAATACGGTTTGCGGACACGCACACGCCGGCGGAACGTGTGCTCGCGCGCACGGGCCGTCTGTCTGACAAGGTGCCATTCCCCAGTCGGCTATGCCGAGGTAGCTATTTGGCTCACGGACCTCCGCCCTCGGCGATAGTGCTATTTAGCGAGACTACTCGGCGCAAGTGCAAAGTGTCGTGCCATTACAGGGTGGTAGACTCGGCGCTCCATTAAGTAGCGTACGTTCACGTACGCGCGCATACAGGGTGATGCGAAAACGGTGTCGAAAAATGTTGATGCATCCTGCACGCGGGGAGTAATGAAAAGGCTTGATATATGTGGGTCGTCAAACGTTGCACTTTCGAGACACGGTCGGCTTTAGTTGTCACTTTGTGCACGCGTCGTGTGTCATGTGGGTGTAGGGGGAGGTAACTGATCTTCGAGTAGCTGTCGGTTTGGAGTATCGTATTTATGTTTGATGGTAAGGGTGTCTGAGTTGTTCTTTTTATCTTATGCGTGCAGACGGTCGAGTGAATAATCGCATCTGATCGACAATTATTTGAATACACACAAGAAAACAATTAAAAACCCCAATTTAAATCTTTCTCTTTATATTCAATTGTATATGTGTACATCACAATTGTCCAGTTTCCGTGTTTAAGCAACGCTGCTTGATCCGAACATTTTCCGCTATTATCTTCTACCCTTAGATCGGCGATCATAGTAAAATCGCAGATTCGCGCGTCACGTTCGTTATACCAAGCTTTCCGCGTTCAAGCCCTGAAACGGTCCTCGACATATCTGCCATCAGTTTAGCGTCGCCCTGTACAACAACGCGCGCGCGCCTTGTTGCGAGTCCCTGTAGGAAGGAGGACGAAGAAGAGATAGACTCACACGTCCATACGTGTTTGCACGGGCGAAAGGGATGGCGAACGACGGCAGGGGGGTAGGTGCATTTGGCGAAGTGCGCCTTTAATTAAACCGAAAGAGCGACGTGTATTGTCATTCCATGCAGTGGCGGTGAAACGGGAGCTGCGTAATAGGAGTGAGCGAGAGGGATGGGGGTTGAGAGGAAGGAGAGGTATGAGAGGGAGGATAGGTGGCAGGCTGTAGTATTCAGCGTGCGCGCTGGCAGTACCACCGTACGGGCGTACGGTCCAGTTATACACGGTTACACACGAGAGAACCGTGGAACGTGCTTCCCCTCTCTCGCGGAAATTTGCGCCATTTCGTTTCATTCGGCGAGACTCGCTCGTGTGCCGCACGCAGGCCCGAATGCGGCATGAACCGACGTAACGAGATCTTCCGCTCGGATTGAGGAGAGGGTGCGCGCCGACGGCAGGGCGTAAGCCCGCTTCTGCCAAGGGTTGATATTTATTCGCGCGGCTCCACCGAAAGGGATGATTGGAGACGCTTGTTAATTGCCTTAGCATTAGATCCGCGCGAAAGGTAATCATGTACAAGCCGAGCTTACGCGACTCACACGGTAGATCGGCTGGCGTAGGGTAGCTGTAAACACAACTGTAAGTGGATCTAAAAGCTTGATAATAAAAGAACCCCATGAACACCCTATGAAAGTATTGGGTTGGTTTCCTATTTAAGGTTCAGCTCTCCGAACCGCGGACTCGAAGCATTTCGAGAACATCCACGTTCTTTTCGATCATCGCTGAACAATAATAATCAACGTTAACGAAGCACGCTCCTTCCGTAACGTTCCACCCGCGCAAATTTCTCTCATTTAACCGGTGTCTCGCTCGATTCTATCATCTGCTGATTTTTTCAAGAGGCAGAATTTTCCGTTAAACCGGCAATATCATGGCGTCCGATATTTACCGACGCCAGTCCGTCTCGCTCCTCTCGAACCGCGGGCGTTCGTTAATTGCTGCTTCTTAGTTTAATTGCTCTTCCGGGGTCGAGCCGATGCGCCCGTCTCTCCGATGTTAACGATCGCCACCTCACCTCACCTCATGCTCATACTTTTTCCGCCGCCTGAACGTTACGCGTCGTCACTCCGCGTCTACCAGCTTCATTTGCCATTCTCGCGTAAACCTTTCTACCGCCTGTTTCTTTCCTTCCCTGGGCCTGGGCTCCGTGTCATCTTCCCAGAAACCGGGCGAGGTTGTGATAGATACGTTAGCGGGCCGGCGGCGGTAAATAAAGCATTGTATGCTCTCCGCGTATAATGAGGAGAGGAGAAAATTTATATTGTACCGCTGCTACCGAGAACGGATGAACCTATTAATAAGGAGTTATAAATCTGGCTTCTCTATGGAGAACGAGACATCCAGGAGAGAGGAGGGAGGGAAAAAAAGAGGCGGCGGCGGCCGTATATTATACCGCGGGCACGAAGTTCCATCAGGATACCGTCGGGAGAATACATAATTAATCAGACATCGAGTTACCCCCTCCCTCTGCCCGCGCTCGCGCCATTGTAAATATCTTAGAGCGCAAATGCAAATGCTCGCGAAATCCGGCGAACGGGAGTCGGGGTCAACAACGTGGACGGCTTTCGTGCCGGGGAAAATTACACGTGGGAGACCATTATCAGGAAGCCGTTCTGACACGCCAGCAAGGCCGAGAGTAAACGGGAGATAATTGAGACAAGGGGGGAGTTCGTGTCTCGCGATACTCAAGAAATTGATTATAAACTCATCGGCCGGGCAACGTGGGGAAGTTGGGCTCGTGAAGAAGTTATTAGAGAAAGAGAGAGAGAGAGAGAAGGAGCAGGGTAGGACGATGGGCTCGCTTTCGTGATACGCTGTCTGGGTCCTCGAAGACGGAGGGCGTGTGTGGACCACCCATGAACGTCGATTAGCATAAGAACCAGACCTCGAGTCGTGCGACCAGGCCCCAAAGCAGGGCTCGTCCTTCGTTCTCGGGTTACTCAACGTCCAGCCGAGCGTCTGATGGAATGCCACGGAAAATACGAACTCCCTCGGAAAGAAGAGGATTGGGGAGACAAAAAAGAGCGAGCCGGCTCGAGCTGAGCCCCGGAGTTTGGACGGGGCCGGGGACCGATGCCAACTTTCCTTCCGGCCGGAATCGTCGGTGTCACGAACTTTGTAATACCACGGATAACTAGATTTCGGGCTACTTCGCGGACGTCGAATTCGCGAGAATTCGGGCTGGTCGTTATGTAGGTCCGTGAGCTTACTTACGAATTTCGGGATTCGTTGGACCGAAGTAATACGCGTGGATGTAGATTGTTCTACGGACAGGAAGTTACTCGTCTCGAAAAGTTTCGTAAGTCGACTGTTACGGATGCACGGACACTACCGTGATCTACCTGCCGATCCCTCACCCACGTCACATTCTAACGATCTTCGGAATTACCCCAATAAAAGCTATTCGCCGGCTGGGTTAAATCGTCGAAAAGTACCGTTGAACGGTACTGAAGACGGTTCTTCCTCGCTTGACACCGTTTCAGCTGGACATTGAACGGACTTTCCTCGACTAAGTTCGCCTCGCCATCGGGAATTACGGGTCCTCGAAAATCCGATTTCTATGAACGACGAGGTCTGCGTGGAAATTATGCGGGGCTCGTCCGTGCGCCTTGCAAAGTCCCTCGACGAATTGACTTTTTTCCCTCCTCCCACGCGATCTCTCTCTCTCTCTCTCTCTCTTTCTCTCTCTCTCTCTCTTTCTGTCTCTTCTCTTCCGCTTTTCTCATTCTCTCGATACCCTCTTCCGCCTTCTTGCCTCCTTTTTCGCTCGTCCCCATCGATGGTCGACTCTCGTCATTAGGACTTTACAAGCTCGACGTGAACTCTCCGATGGGGCAGCTTGGGACGCCCGAAACGTGCCGAGAATCGCGACTTTACGAGCGACTGCGGGAAGAAAGGCTGCACGAGTCTAAAGCGCACGTTATATTTTCCGCGCGCGCGCGTGGCTGCCGCAGTTCGTGCGCTCGCATACACTAACTTCCTTTCCTTCCCTCTCGCGGCCTCTCTCTCTTTCTCTGTCTCTCTCATCCTATCTTTCTCATACTCTGTTTCCCGTATCCCGTCTCGTTCTCTTTGAAGACGAACCCCGCGCGCGGTAAACAAAATTTCACACGGCCGCGGAAATTTCTTTGACGCACAGTTCGTACGCGCGCGCTCGGCATTTCACTGATAATTAATAAGCCGTGACACGTCGGAAATTAGTACGACCCATTAATTAACGGGAAAAGGACTGCCGCGGGAAAGCGCGAACGGCATCAGCAGACATTATCTCAATGCTCGTTCTCTCGTGAAAATAATTCTCCTCTCGAATGCGATCACAGTACGAGAGTCTGCGGCAGAATGGGACCAGGATGAGCAGGAAGCAAAAAAGATTCACAGAGCGAGGATGGAAAAAGCAAGGAAAGCGACGTGAGAGAAAGTCGGCGCGGAAGATATGCATATGATAGAAAGAAGCCTGCCGATCGGATTCGAACTATTCGAAGCATCGATAGAATTTCGTCGCGGCTGGTGCGCAGATCCCGTGACACTCTCGGCGTCGAAGCCGCACTCGCCGGCCGTTGAAGATAGTTGAACGTTTCCGGGAATAAAACGATCGCTAACGCGGGGTCCCGGCATTCTCGTTTATTGACGAGAACGAACGAACGACCGAGACGATTCCCCGCAATTGCCGTCTACGAGGTCGCAGCTCGACGATCCGGTTGTCGCGTGGGCAGTCTAAATGCTGACGTCGAATTGCGGAATTCTGAGCGGTAATTGAGTCCTCGGCGGGCAGCGGTGATATCGCGCGGAAGTTAGTGGTAAATAATTACAAATGGAACGAGACGGGCGAAGCGCTTGCGGACAGCGTGCGAGCGCTGGCGGGAGGAGTCAGTAAAGGAGAGAACGGGAGAATGAGAGCGAAAGAGGCCACTCCGCGGCCGGCACTGTTGGAAAGAAATCGCAGAACCGGTGCCATAGAGAGCTGGATTTGAAACGGGTACAGACCCATCCGATACTAATTGCGGGCGCACGTCGATGCTCGAGATTATCAAATATACAAACCCTTCCACCCGAAACGCGTCGACCGTACCCCGGCCGCTGTGCTTAATTGCGCAACTAGACGGCGGCGAGGTATTTGATGAGAAATAAAGGTGAAAACGGGCAGAAGTGGATCGGGCGCGCCGTTCGAGGCATATCGTTGCTGATGCACGTTGTGTATTTCGACTCAACCCCGGAACGCGACTACGGGCCGAAGCCATAATTTCTATCTCCCAGTTTGCATCGATTGCAGCGTGCCGATATCGTTCAGCCCCCGTACCCCCTCCGTCCGCCCGATGTATACCTACATTTTACAGAGTGCAAATTCCATCTTCTATGCCGCGCCGGGTACCGGAGAGTATATTTGCGCAGCTCGATATCGTGATGCAATTCGCGATAACTCGCAATAAAATTTCCCGCGTCCGCGCACCGGTAACTCGCGACAAAAAACATAATCCGCAGTCATTACTCATATCGCCCAGTCCGAATGACTGATCGGCCAGAAATACAGCGTTACGCCCCATCGAGGCATCGATGGGGTTTGAGCGTTTGAGTTATTTACCCGCGGCCGCTGCACTCCGCACTCGGTGCGCTTCTGGTGAATCAGTTAGCTTGAAGTCATCGCGATCGTCATTGTCACGTCGAGCCTGCCACTGTCCTTCCGCCGAGACAGATGCCTTCATTAATCCGTCCCATAAACTATTACAATTACTACCGAATCCGAGCTCCATCGGCATTGTTGCATCGCGACACGCCGAGCTCTCCAGCCCGCAAACTTGCCGCTTCTTTTAAAGCGGCACACGAAAAGCCGATCGTCGTGATCAGCCCGTACACCAATTACAACGTGTGCAGTCCAATAATTACACTAACCGCGTTCGGTGAGTACCGTAATTACCAGCAATCCGTTACGGCGCACGGGCCGCATCGGAATTGCGCGTCGAATGGGAATTCGACGGTGCGACGAAGTACGGTCGTTCGATCGCCGGGCGCAATACTTTTTAATTATCGCGCCTCTTAATGCAGGTTACCCGAGCGCGGGTGGTGGCGGAAAGAGGAATCTCCGGGCAGATGGGAAATGGGCGGGCGAAAACGGCGCTCTTTAACGGCTGCCGCCATTTGCGGGTTCGTTCTGAATGATAGAAACCGGTGCATGTGATTCCCCGTCGACGACGTCAGATGTACTCGCCCCGACACTTGGACGATCTCGTTGCGGCGTGGGCAGCCTTAATGCACGACGCGAGCGCTGCGGGGTCGTTTGAAAATTCCTCTCCTGCCCGTCCCTTGCCAGACCGTGCCCTAAGCACTCGACGCTACGTGCGCGCGGACTCGCTCGCATACATATGCATAACGACATTTCGTCATTAAGACGAGCCGAGATTTCGTGAGCGTACAGCGGCGAACTTGAATGGCGTTTGTCGAGGGCGTAATGACGCCGAAGTATGCGCATTCTGCCGTAATGATCGTACTTGATGCTGCCATGGGACCTGTTCTTCCTTCTTTTTTTCCCGTAGGATTCGTTGAGAATAATCATCGTAATGAAGATTACGCTCGCTCGCGATTATTTAGATGTAGAAATAAAACGGGCATGGTTTTCAATAGGATTCTTATTCAAACAGTGCGCTTTATTTCTGCGCGACGGCTTGCGGGTCATTTGTGTACTATGTAATAGGAGAGTGAGTTACATTATTAGGACAGGTGTCGTAGTACGTCGGACATTACGAAGAGCACGGAAATTCGAGAAATTCAGTACCGCCTCGTGCACTCCCGTTCCTTTCATTCCGACTCCATTGTGCGCGTCAGCATCGAACTTTCACTCTATAATAAACAAATTTCCGAGCAATTTCGAATACGCGATCAATAGACCTCGTAACCTATGCACCGAGCAGTCCCGACTCTCTCTGCTCGCAGATTACAAGGCGAGGTGGGTCTGGAGGGCGAAGATCACAAAGAACAGACGCGCGGCGCTCGTGCCTGACGTGAATGACAGTGAATCTGACACCATTCAAGTCGGACATTGTACGCGCGACGACGCGCGACAGTGAGTGCGAAATTGTTTCGTCTTTAGGAAAATGGGTCGTCAAGCGGCTTCGCGGATAGAGCATTCCTCTCGCGGAGCTCCGCGGAGTATTCCCTTTCAGAACGGAAATCCCCAGGCCGTGTTCTCTTCGTTCGTGAGGTCGCCTTGACGATCTTGTTACCTCGTTTGTGACCCAAATGCCGCCGCCGAGGGTCTCGCGGAAAATTCACCCTTCGCACTCCGACGGAATAGAGGAGCGAGCGCCCGGCTGTGTCCTCTATTGACGGACGATAATTTCGTTACACTTACGCATGCTGCGCCGGGGAGCTGCCTCGGAGGAGGGGAAATAAAATTATCTTCCTATTACTCGCCCTTTGGCCACCCCGGCAAGTCGTTCCGAGGAGGTGAACGTGGGGGAGATGGCTTCTGTCGTTTCCTGTGATCGTTCAGGCCGCGTCGCTGGTTTTGCCAGCATCTTTTCATTAGCACCGAAGTTTGCTCCTATATCGACGTCAGACGAGTTGACGTACGTTTCTTATTACTTAATGCTTAAGACGGAACTGTTCGGCGTCGCGGGTGAATAACAGTGGCAACTAATTCGTTCTGCGCGAGGATGCGACATTCTCGTTCATGCGGCCCGACTATTTTTTTCCTCCTCTTACATTCCGGCGAAATGTCGGTCGGTATGCGCGTAACCAAGAATTCCACAGGCGTATATATTTTCGCGACCCACCGCGCGAATAACGCGGCCGTTAAGGTGTATCGCCGTCACAATTTTGCGCCGCGCGACGCGTCCTCGACGAACGACACTTCGTTGGCGGGAGTGCTTCGCGATTAACGTGTGTTTAACTCTACAACTACCGAGCAGCCGAAATTATTGGTTTGACACTTTCGTATAATGAAGGCTCGCACTTAAGTGATCTTACTTTCTGTAATGTTGCTTCACTTTTAGGAATCATCAATGTTAAGGAAATACGATGTCTCGAACATCAGCCTTCATTACAGCAAAATGTCATGCCAGTCTAGTTTTAGCAGGGAAAAATTCCATTCCGCGGTTACCGATTGTACGCGAGGTAAGATGATTCACTGCACCGCTCGACACGTCCCTCGCGAACCAGTTCACTTTCTTCGTTATGAATAATTTGTTCTCCTGAACTAGGTCGAACGATATCAGATCATCTCGAACGCGACGCGAAATTGCATGTACATTTATAGAGAAAAAACGAACAAAAGAACACAGCTTCCTCGCAATGAAACTCTGATGGGATTATGTCGATTAAACGGTGCCCCGGGGAAGACAAATATTTGAAACAACAGTCTCGAATTTGCGCCTAGCCCCGGGTTTGCCCAAGGTCGGTGCAGAAACGCAAACTTCCGACGCGCGCTCGCGGACGTTCGCGAAATTTCGCTCAAGGTAAATCCGCCAAGTCGGACTATCTTGTTCCGGCCTTCCTGTTAAATTAACATTACCCGCGTCGCCCGTTATGCATGCATCGCGTGCCGTAAGTACCGACCGGCAGTACGCGCCCGCGGATATTTCATCGAGTTAACATTGGCGAGGCGGCACTCGCGTGCTAATCAAATCTAAACAATCGCGCGCTGGCCGCGCCGGCACCAGTTTATTTGCGGATCATTCCGAAATTCCCGCGTGCCACTTCTTCCGCGCGAAACTGACCTTATGGCATGCCGCGTCATTCGCGTTCCTATACTCGCGTCGAGCAGGCGTGCTATACTTTCCGCGGCACTCCATCTCGCGCGAATTCTGTTCCATCAGCGGCTCGGTCTAGTTGCCGTGAACTTTCGATTCGAATCTGGCGAGCGGCAAACAATGCATCGCGAAACTCGGCAGTCACGCGAGCCGAGCTCGGTTCGCGGGCGTGGAATGAGCAGGAGTGCTTCAACGACGTTGACAATTTTGTTACGCCGCGCGAATGCCGTGCACGGCACGTACCGCCGGAGAAATTCCATCCTTCGTACTCGGCGCGCGCTGAGTGCCGGGTATTGAATAACGTACGCACCATTACCTGAGGTACTTGTAACATGATGCGACCAGCAAACGTCGCGGCTGGCCTACCGAACGCCCTTGTCAACGTTCCACTAACCCCCTGCGGTTGTGCAGCAGGCTTGAACGAACGCTTCGGCGACCCTGTGCCAATTTCAATGGCGCGTCAGGGAAAAAGGGCGTTTTAACGAAGAACGATTGATCGTTCTACTGCGACGCGGACGTTGCTACGGAAAATAACGACCAACGATGATCGACCGAATCTCGGGATTTAAATGAAGCCCGAAAGACTGCGTTCGAATCTCACGTGTCCTTCCTTATTTTTCCGTGGAATTATGCTCGCTCCCCTCGACACAGTTTCCTCGAGTTCAGTAACGTAGTTCGGCCCTTCGTCGACTCTCAACGGTCCTACGCTTCGCAAAGTCCGCGAACAAACGCGTCGTTGATCCGACGTTAATGCGAACTCGTTACGAAAGCTGCAAACAGAGAGAGTTTCAAGTAGCGGGCGGCAATTCGTTCGCGCCGGCCGAGCAGCCGGAAATGGAGGACCGGCTGCGCGATGTGTCTAAATTACACGGGAGGGGTGGTCCAAAATTTAGCGTAAATGCGCGGCCGAATTTTTATCGCGCCGCACCAGCTCATGGCGGCCCCCGCTGCGGCGGAATGCGGCGCCCATCGTTTTCTGCTGTCCGCTTGAAATATTAACGGCGTATCTGTATTTCATGCATTATTCGCGATCCTCCGCCCCGGCGCATTTCGACGCGCGCTGCGCGAAATAACATATCGGCCTAATGATCTATTCACGCCGGCCGAAGAACGTGTTAAAGTCGTGTGCGACGTTTGCGTGTCGGCGCGCGCATATAGGGTGAGACGGAGGTAACGTCAGCAGCGACTATATAATACCTCGTCGAGCAGCAGTGCGTATATCTATTCCACCTTCTAGAGACCCTGTCCGAACATTCACAAAGTCTTTGTTCCACCCTCGACGTCCTCTTCGATATTCACCGTCGGCGTTGAACGTGACTTAAGACCTTACCTTACTTAAGAAGAGTACGACCGAGACCGACTGGGTGAAATGTAGTACGGTATCCGGACGACAAGATTTGTCGAGCGCCGGTCCGCTGACACTCTATCTTTATCCGTCTTACCCCGTACGCTTCCGTCACGTTCCACGCTTGTCCCGCGTCAGAGCGCGGAGACTTTTAAAAACCTTTTTCCCGTCGCGGCTTCCCTATCTCCTTTTCGCGCACGACTACCTACCGGAGGACCAGCAGCTTCGTGTTCGCGGGACAAGTCTCTCTCTCACTCTTCCTTTATCCTCTTTCTTCTTCTCGCCTCTCTTCCCGTGTTCCCTCTCATGCCGCACGCATATGTAGGTATAATGGGCTTAAACCAATTCCGGCCCGCTCACACAAAGTACTCAGTCGGAGCCGTCTGTACCACCCACTTAACAGCGCCGGGCCTGGGTCGCGGAGGTCCGACGCAGAGAAAGAAAAGGAGGGACTGGAGCAGCTGGAAGGGGGCAGAAAATGTGCGCATATTGTCCCGCACGTCTCCCTCTCGGGTCAAGCCTATCTGTTTCACTCGTACTTCACGCCGGCCGTCCTTAGTTAGCGGATTAAAGCGCGGAATTGTCCTGTTCTGGACTATTTTTGAGCCTCGCGGACGATTCGTCACTGCCAGCGCCGGGACAGAGCCGTGGAATGGGCAGAATTTACGGTGCACGACGATTCGAGGGGTGTCCGTCGTGTCTCAAGTCCCGACTCGTCAGTGGAAAATAAGGGAGAGACGAGGCAGCGAGTCGCTCACGTGTCGTGCGAAAATAAAGATACGCATCGGACGGCACGCGGAGGGTCAGAGTGCGCGACGAGATTGTCTATGCGGCGAAACGGACGACTAGTTTAATACGGCGGAAAAATGTTGAAACGCGCCGTGCCGATGTCAGGCCACCGGCTCGTGTCTACAAAGCCATCGGTCCCCTAAGCGTGGGCGTATCGACCGCTCGATTCGACTCGCAAATCGATACCGAGCCCCGTCGCTGCGGATATTCAATAGAGGCCAGTGTTGATAGTTCCTGTTTACTGCATCTACTTTATGCAACCTAATTCTAGTTTACCGCTTATACGCTACGCTAGGTATTAGAATAATCCGGGTATTATATATACGCACTCGTTCGCCACCATAATCTCCGGTCTGTACCAGCGCGAACAGCATTCGATTTCCATATATTTTGCAGACACTCGTCAAACGTCGAATGCGTCTTGAAGCTGAGGCGCGCTTGCTTCGATTGCACCGAATCTAACGCGACCGCTCTATATTCCGCAGTTTATCAGCCGTGAACGTCGTGTCATAGGAGCGAAGTATGTATTAGGGCTGGCAGAATCCCGGACGAGCGTTATATGGCCGCCTCGTAGACAGGTACAACGACCAGGGTTGGCACCTTCCGACATGTCGCGACGGCCACCATGGGAGAAGCACAGAGGCGTGGTGACTAACAGGAGGACTAACTCACGGCCCGACGGCTCTCGTCAGCGGGAAACACAGATCCCACGATCGCGATAACGAACGACGGAGGCGTCGTTATGTCGCCGGAGGAACGACGCTCGACCGTGACGACCACGCGAGTCCCTATAGCAGACGGGACAGTGACGAGACACTCGCCATCAGTTCAGACGCTAAATACTTTTCCTTACCCCATTGCACAGCGGGGGCTCGCGACGTTTTCTTCAACTAGAGATACATCGGACGGACGTTCCTTTTCTGATGCTTCTCGTGGGTACTCACTTATTGATTCTGCTTCGTGATTATTAATCATGGCCGCGTACAACGAAGCATGATAGATTAAAGATCTCGCTATTTACCATAGTAGCAGCGCTATTAATATTTTCAGCTAAAACGTGTCAAGCGTCTCGCTACCAGTTTTTGCCGGATTCAGCTGAACGTTACGTTCTGTCCTCAGAGACCACGTTCCACAGACGCTAGTTTCGTCGTATAATAATTAGAGACTCCTCGCGCGGCGACATCGAGAGCGCCTCCGAAAAGCAGCGCACAATTATTTCGCTCCGCGGAACAATGGCGTTACGAGTCCGAAAGTCCAAAGCGTCTTATCAGTTCTGTTCTCGAGTCTCGCGCGCCGCGAGCCGGGCCCGCTGCTATATGCGCTCGTGTCGGCTTAGGAAACTACCGGCGTCGATTGCTGACGATTCGCTGCATTCGCGTCGATTATCGTCTTCCTGCGATTACGGCACAAAGACCCTGTCCCAAGCGATATCCGGACTCGCGGCCGACTCTCCTAGGGGCTGCTCTCTGTCAGCGTCGGCGCGCGCTGCAGCTGCATTTTATGCCAGTCACGACAGCGAGGACGCGTGATCACGGTCGTCAGGGCCAGGGCGCGTCCGATCGGGCGAATAAACGGACGATCGGGCCCTCGTCGATGATC